>LR746264.1:1659377-2270627 GCA_902729315.2 Spirodela intermedia
CAACATGACGTGAACAACTGTAAAGTTTCATCTTGTTCACGCTATAGAGATTATCAACTTAGAGAATGCGAACTAGGTTATCAGCTTCTAAGCCAGTAGCAGTTCTTAAGCTATAGTTCCGTGGTACTTTTATGAATGTATGAAAAGCGTTTCCCCTTTGTCGAGGGGTCACGCGATCTAACTTTTGAAGTTGATTTTAGGAATATATTATACCAACAACGGTGATAGTATCTGGTGGTACTTCACAAAGAAGCATATTTTCTTTCAGTTCATATGTGTTAATTCTTAATTTCTCTACGTGTGCTTCTGTGTCTGTGTTTGTGTGAATGTTTTTCTTTTCAGATCATAATTTTCGTCTGGATCTTAACTAGAACCAAGTGTCATCTAGCCAACACCCTTGGTTGCTAAATCAGTAAGCATCAGGCCTCCGTCCACATCAAAATATAACTAGTTATGGCTCGAAATTGTCATAGTTTCCAAACAAGGAAACATATTAGTCTCGAAATTGTCATGTTCAGATCACATCATGAAAATTATGTGCAAGAAAGCCAGTTCTTGAGTGTGGCGGGCACAATACAGCAGTAATTTTTTAATTTAATTGAATTCTTCTTTCCACGCTTAGTGGACAAGATCTGCTCGTTGACCAACCCATATTATCTGACTTTGCAGCCCAAGAGTAGAATTCTGTGGATACAGCATTCCCCATCCTTCAGAAAACCGGGTCAACATAAGAGTGCAGACCACTGGTATGCATGCTAAGCTCCTCCTCCCTCATTGCCTATTTGTATCGACCATTTTCAGGTGATTATTGCACCTTTCTTTCATTATAGTCAGAAATAACCGAAAGTCTTAGCTTTCTGAAGATCCCTCTTCCATTTTGTCACGTCATGAGCCACTTAGTCAGGCAAACGCTGTCACCAAAACGTATATCGGGATAGAAAATATGCTAGGAAGGCGGGCTCATAGTCCGGCATAAACAGTCTCTCCAATGCTGTACATTGTTTGAAGAGAACCCAAAGTTTGGTAAGTTAATTTCATTAATTTCAATCCCATTTCAGCCCTGGGGAAGTTTAGTTTCGCTTGTATGCGGTCATCTTCAGGCAAATTTTGGGGCCATATGTAATGAAGGTAGGAATCAAAATCAGTGTGATTATTCGATTTATGATGGTGTTGGTAATGATGGAAAAAAAAAAAAAAGTGGTTCTGGGAACAAAATTAATAAAAAAAAGGCAGAAATGATTAAAATCAGAGGGTCTTGGAACAGACGGAAGCTTCTGGGCATCTGCAGGGTGTGATTATGGATAAGAATGAGAGGTTCATGAGAGAGAGAATCTTGTGGGCATGGAGATTTATCTTTTAGATGTTCTTGAAAGGAGATGTTAATCTTGTGGGTGTATTGTTTTTGGGGTGACATCTCTCGTGCTCTGCTCAATCCGGAGGATATTCTTGTTCTTGGGAGTGTGTTTTTATATTATAGTAGGGAGGAGGGGGTAACTGAGAGGGTTTTCCCGGTGTTTTCCATGTTGGGCAGGTGATCCGGCCAAGGAGGTGTTCAAGGATGCCCTCCAGAATCTGCTCGTGATGTCCCAGCACGTGAGAACCACCTTCGACCGAGCTGTCCAGGATTACAGAGCCCAACCCCACAACACAATCGGCTCCGACGGACGACTCTAGGCGCCTCTCTCTCTCTCTCTCTCTCTCTCTCTCTCTCTCTCTCTACTCTCTACTCTCTCTAAAAAAAACCCTCTCTAGTTTTCTTCCTTGAAATATGATTCAAAGTTGCGCCAATGGAAATCAGTCCCACGTCAGGCCTTCTTCACTCACTAGACTCTCTCTCTCTCTCTCTCTCTCTCTCTCTCTCTCTCTCTCTACTCTCTACTCTCTACTCTGCGTATAGTGGGGTGGGGTGGGGAAGGACTACTAAAGTGATGCTTCACCCTCTCTACTTAAATAAATTTGTATTTATCAGTATACATTAAAATTATGCAAAAAAACCTCTGTAAATAGGAATTATTTGGCAATATTTCCCCTTCATGGCGCCCTAAGTCGACCGTCTCCCCCTCCTAATGGACCCAACTTAATTTGAATGGGTCCCAGAAACTACTTATAAATTCCCTCAACGAACTATAAACCCTAAAAGAAATCAGAGATCATCCCCCCAACATTCTCAATCTCCTCCTTCCTCTTCTTCTAAGGAGATCTGAATCGTTAGGGTTCTTCCCAGGAAGAGAAAACCCAAGCCCAGCGAAGAAACTGCACCTAGGGTTTCCCCAACCGTGAATAATCAATCACACCGGCTACAGCAAACAATCCATCACAGGTTCATCCTTTTTACACATGCTGTCCCCAGAGGAGACAAAGAAGCCCGCGAAGATATTTTTTTTCAAAAAAAAAAAAAAAAAAAAAAAAAAAGGAGACATGAAAAACAGAGGAAAGTACTCATGAGAAGCAAAACCCTAATTCTTCCAAGTCAAAGAAGTCCTCGGCGCGTCTCTCAGGCTCACGCCGCCCTCTCGAACCCGCAGCCAACCTGCATGTGGAGCCACTCCTGCGGCGGCTCCTGACCCACGAACTCCCTGGTCGGCGGCTGCCCCACGAATCCCGCTGACCTGGAGGAGGGCTCGAATGCTTGGACGCCGAACTGGGGAGGTCAACGAGGGGAGGGGGGAGGGAGTAGGAGACATTTCATAAGAAAAAAATAAAAAAGATCAATCAGGATTGAAGAATGATCTCCCCCTTCTTCATATCTCAGACGGGTATGTTGACTGGTTGGCTGGTGCTTTCAGGACTGGTTGGAATCACAACGGATGGAAGACTATTTATTATTTATTCAAAGACAATCGTTTTTTGTTTCTCATGGCTTATAAAGTCAACGGCTGTGAACAGGCTGCTAGGGTTCATGTGCTCAGCCACAGTTTCTAACTCCTGGGTACAAGCGAAAAAGAAAAAAAAAAAAAATCTTCATTTTTTTCTCAAAACGAATGGATCTGTGTGCGTTTTATCCATGGTTTTCTTCTTCTTCTGATTTTTATTTTTATTTTTTATTTCTCGGATCTGACGCAGAAAGACTTCACTTAAATGAAAAGTGTGATTAGAACATTAGCAAGAGGCCCTTACATCTTTAGCAGGGAACCCTTCACCGCCAGTGTTCATCCTCGAGTTCACTGCTTCGAGCTTCATGGAAAGGAACTGGAATCGCAACAAGAACAGGGAAGAAATTACAATAACAGAAGAGATTCATGGCTAATTCAGGAAAACACAGCCCTGGAGCCTACCTCAACCTGGCACTGCAGTGATTGGATGTAGTTGATTATCTCATCGAGCACAGATGCTTTGCCAATAACCTTTCAACGAGCAATTCAGTGAGAAGAAAGAGATTCATGAAACAGAAACAGGAGCTCGATCTCCCCCGGTGGTGAAGAACATGATAGTTGCTCTACCTTGTTACAGCCGGGCACCAGGTCCTGAAGAATCTTCATCCTCTCACTGATCTTTTCCCTTCTAGCCTGATGAATGAGCGGAAGTCCAGCAGGAAATCATGTAAGTTTATGATGCCGTATTAAGGAAGAAACTTAGCCCAATACGACATGAAAACTAGGTGGACTAAATAGATTGCATCAATGTCCATCCCCATCATGCATAACAAAAAATAGATATCATCTGGATTATAATGAGCGTTTTATTTTTTATAGAATGAGGATTATTAGAGTGAGAGATGCAGTCTCTTTTACTACTTCACCTGCTTCTCAAGCCCCTCTCTCCCTCTCTAGAGAACAGCCTTAGATATAATCGATGTGTAGTCAATTTCAGTCAACTTGTTTGTGATGGGTATCAACACAGAGTTTGACCAGTTCAAAAGAAGTGCTTGATCTCTAAACAAGTTCTACAGGTCAACTATTTAATTAATACGTTTTAATTCTATAATATTAAAGGCAAATATACCAAGATATTCCGGGGAATGCAGGGTGTGTGTGTGTGTGTGTGTGTGTGTGAGTGTGTGTGTGTGTTCCAAACCATCCGAGATAGATGCCATTGACTCAGAATGATGATTGAAGATTATCCAGTACGGAAACATGATGCAAGTATGGGATTCATTGTGAAGGATCCATATATCACTAATGTTCATACCAATGAATAATAAATATAAATAAATAAACATAACCACCACACAGATCACCTCGAATACATCGATTGAATACTCTACCCTTGAATCAACGAAATAATGTATGTTAGAACACGAAATAAATTTGTGATGGATCCATATTCTTCCAGTAAAAGAACCCGTGCATTTTCGCCACTAAAACTATGTAAATCTTTTCAAAAAAAAAAAAAAGTGACCAAGCTGATTTCCTTAAAACATTGAATAATTAGCGGAACTAACAATATCAGGAGACAACTGCCATTCTCCTAATCATAGATAATTAAGGAGCTCAAATCCAAGTTTTATACCTTTTGCACGCTGTTCAACAATGCTGTAACGCAGGATATTGGCAGAAAATAATGTGAGGTATCAATATTAACAAGAAAAAAAATCTGGCATACTCGCTCTGCAAGGCTGTGGCTGTCAGTGGCTTGCCCTCTTCTTGCTCTGACATGGATGTAATCTTGCTTGGACGCCTCAGAAGTTTGGGCACATTGACCAGGCAACTTGTTACAAACGCCTGAACTTGTTTCAACCTCAAGCTTTGACTCCCCATTTTCATCTCTTGAAACACCAACTTTAAGACGTTTAGGCTCACAATCTGTCTGTAATGTTCAAAGACAAAATATGAGGATAAAAGCAGCTCAAAAAAATGATTAGACTCACACGAACTTTCTTCAGAACATCGCAGACTCATTAATGCCATGAGGTAATTATTTACAGAAATGAATGACCGTAAGCAACGGATCCAAAGATATTTTGGGTGAATCCTGTTGCACATACATAGAATTTTGCTAGATAAGTGGAGAAAATAGTAATCGATCATATTCTCAGCTGAACAGTCATTGTTATAGTCACAACCCGCCCAAAAGAAGAACAAACAGATAGCCATCAGTCTTCCACCTTATGTAAAAACAAAGCAGATCATTTTTCTGTTGCTATATTGCTGAATATACAGCTAAAGAGGCATGCCTGCTACGCAGAGCAAAGTTTACAGAATGCATGCTTCCTAAGTAGGCAGAAATCTTTTGCCCATTATTCAAGCCAATTTGCAGTGGAATCCTCAAAAGAGTAGCAACCAGGATGAAACTTCAGACAGGGTTCACAGATATTTTTTTCTCTAAATAGAATACTTCCTTCAGGGAACAGCCAGGACACATGCTTTTACATGACATTGCCGTGTTTGACCCAGAATATTGACAAGTTAGTTGTATGGTTATGCAATTGGGAAATGATAGTAGCATTAAGAACTGCAGTATAGAAAGAAAAAAGACCTATGCATGTCAATAGAAGACATTAAGCCATTCATCAGTGCAAAGGCGAGCAGCCTACACCAGAATACAAAACCAGATAAAGCGAGATTTTAAGAAATATCTGCATGGGGCATAGTAAAACAAAAAGAAAATGGGACAAAGAGGGATCTAAGAAGTAAATTGCACTTATGAACCCATAAGATACCAGAAACATGTAAGTAATTATACATTGAATATGACAAACTATCCATCTCATTTAACTCACAGAGTCCAATTTCATAAGAAAAAAATTTACCTTTCAAGGACAAAACTCTCTCTAACCTCAACATCAGGAAGATCTACTTCCTACTATCACCAAAAAGTTTTTTAAGGGATCTAACGATCAGTACTCAATTTCTATTCATCTCCAACATCTGTTGCCATTTTGGACGCCTCTCGCTGTAGTATGATGAAGGATTTTAACAAGCATGACACAATCAGTAATATTGTTCTCTTTAGTTTTTCTGATAAATAGCCCCCGTGTGTTTTTTCTTGTCTCAAAATGCATTTTACAGCTGCTAAAATTTCCAAAAAAAGAATTTAATATCCCCACAAATTTGAGTATCCTCCTATTAACCATTTGATAACAAATATAAGTCATAAAGACTTCTGTTACTTCGGAATTTTATTTCCATGTTGGAGAAACTCAAGAGCTACTCAGTAGGAGCGAACATCATCTCTCCGCCAATGTCAACTCGTAAGTAGTTGCTCTCTCCTGTCGTCCATCACCATTTGGCAGGAAATGCCTTGCTGAGTAAGACAATTAACTAGACTTACTTTTTTATTGGTCTGCACACTGTACCCCACTTCCTTAGGTGGGCTCTGTTTGAATTACTAACTGCCAAAGTCCAAAAGAGCTTGTTTCAAGATTGATGTGACAGTAGATGGAACACTCTTTTCAAGAGTCCATCTCCCTTCAACCAAAAAGAGTTTTACTTTCGATTTTTCAAATGCAGAGTCAAAACTTTTAAGTTGATTCACTCCACTACTGTGGTCTTATTCCCCAAAGGATAATGGGAGACCAAGGCACTTAGATGAGAATTTTACCTACCTTACAGACAAATGTATAAGCATGGTCAGCAATCCCATTTTACCAAAAGCTTCAATTCTCGTAACTTCTGATGGTTAAGTTTATCCACAATCCTGCAACCATTTCTTGCATTAATAGAAGCCATTTAGCTTTGGAATTTTGTTCATATCATCCATAAAATAGATCTAGCAAATCGGAAATGCACATGAGATGTTACTTTGACTTAAAGTCATTCAATTAACCGTTCAAGAAATGATGCTTGATGATAAACAGCAATAGAGGCGGAATTAGAATAAGAAATTTTCTAGGGTGAACATTAACCATTCAACTAGGTAAGCCTTGCTCCAGATGAACAAGTCACAACTATGATGCCATCCACCATCACGAAGATACATTATTAGCGACCCAGAAAAAAATTGGCTAAATTATGATGCTATAAGCCTCCACAAAGCAAAAAAGACAGGATAACTTTTACGCTCATTTTTAATCTTGATTGTCGAAACTTGGAAAGATACTCCAAGCATCTAATGCCTATAATCTTTGAAATCAAGCTTCACAAAAAAATAAACAATACGTAAGGGAAGTTCCACGTCTTTACATCCAAAGCAAGAAATTGGAGAAGATTCCAAATTTAACGATAGAGTCACTCATTGACCATACGCTAGCGAGGCATCTCCAGGCATGGTTGCTACAGAGATTTGAAGGATATCCAAACACAGAAATACGAGGAATCAACAGCACATGGACAATGAGTAGCAGTTATAACATTAATAATAATAATAATAATAATAATAATAATAATAATAATAATAATAATAATAATAACCGAGAAAGGATTAAATATAAAAGGGTCAAGAGGAAAGGGCTTAATATATGGAAAATTGACGAAAATAGAAAATTCACCTATCTCATAAGTCTCATAGGTCCAGAAAAGAGCCTGCAACTTCAATCATGATCTCACATGTCTCACCTATTACCTTTACCCCCCATATATAGAGTAGCAGGGGCTTGTAAAATGCACGTTTACAGGCATTCAAACAGACAATTCATGTATAGAAGAACAAAGCTATTTTTCCCCAAAAGAAAAACTTTGTATCAATAAAATTCGAATCCGAAACTTAATGAAACTTCAATTAAATAGTATTAAGTAAAATAGCCAGAGTATTTATAATTCCAATCGTTAAGGGAGATTTTTTAGTCCCGAGGTTGGCCAGGGTGTTCTTTCCGCATTCATTGAATGAAAAGGTAACATTATTTGAAAAGTTTCTACTTTCAGAGAAACACACCCAGATTCTATAGAATCATGGATGAAACTTAAGCTCCATGCAAAATCCGATTGAGTTTTCCGTCAAAATAACTGTCAAGTTTCAGCAATTTATAGATCAATGACCCACCAAAAGTCATCTTTTACAAGTCCTAATTAATCTCGGTTTCCTATCCACTATCTGGAGATATGGGTAATCAGGAACATGTTTTCGTCTACAGACCAATTTTTAATCATCGAAGAAATAGTTTTAACAACTCCAAAAGTTTTCATAAGATAGCTATTATACATCAGCCAATAGAATCTTCCCTTGGAAATTATTCATCTGCGTTTCATTGGAAACTCTAGGAAGCTAGTGCAGTGACATCGTTAAGAAACTACCAAGGTCCAAATTAACAAATGGAAAGGGAAGGGAACGGATAGAAGAACAGAACAATACAACGGGAATTGCTCTACAGGCTTCTTCTGAAGGATAGATTACATACTAAGCTGTTCTTCACCATACATCCAAAACAGAGGCCCCCAACAATAATAAGAAAGGCTGAAGAAAGATGCACGAGAATCCAGACATAAATCCTCAGCAGGGATATCAAGAAAGTGCGAATAAGTCGCATTATACTTCGCATGTGTGTAGGTAGTTTCCACTCCCATTTCACTTTCGAGATGAAAAAATGCAATGAACTTTTCTCATCGGTTCCTTCCGAGATGATAAAATGAATATAAAAATTAAATGTAATGTGAATCACTCACAATCCACCACTATCTGATTTCAGAAAGAAGAAGGTGAAGAAATTTTATAGGCGTTCGGCAGGATAACCTAATAAGTCATCGAAATCAAACAGGAGGAGGCAACCATGACTGTGCATCAGTCTAACAAACCGGGCAAGGTCCGAGATCTCGCGAAAGAAACCCACAAAGACAATCGCTGGGTAAACCGCAGCTAACCAGAGCGCAAAAAAAGCCAACATTTCGAAAATCACCAGGGCAATGCCTTCACCACGACGAACAAGCGCGAATTCCGCCGGGCAAGGGGGGCCAGAGAGGAACTAGGACAGGACATTACCGACTCATTGCCGCTGCAGGTGGAACCGAGCTTGGAAGGCTCCTCCTCCGACCACGTCCCCAAATCCCTCCGTTTCCGCCGACGGCGGATCCCGACGCTCTGCTGCGAGACGGCCGCTTCCTCCCCGGAGGCGCCTTCCCTGTGCCCACCACCCTCCCCGCAGACCCCCTTCTGCCCCACCGGGGCCATCCTCGCTGGCCCCGGGTGCATCCCCAGCATCCCTCCCACAGCCGAGCCGAGCTGAAGACTCAGTAGCGAGAGAAACTATAGAGAGAGAGAGAGAGAGAAACTAGAGAGAGAAACTAGAGAGAGAGATTAGAGAGTAAACACAGAGAGAGAGAGAGAGACGGAAGTGTGTAGAACTCCCGTTGTGCGGGAACAACCGGCAGACAGCGCCAGTAGTACTCTCAGCTGGAGTGTGGGTTTTTTCCTCTAAATAACCTTTAAAATACTCACATTTGCATTTATTGCCCATAAACTTCATAAATGTCACACCTACTTAAAAAATATCACTTACATTAATGCCGCAAGAGACCAGCAGGCACGGGTCCCCCTCCACTGGCCCAGCGAAAAAATATTATATTATTATTTAAAACTTCATCCAGAAGACAAGTGGGAGGGGTGCCAATGGGCTGGCCCAATTGGGAATGGCCCAATAGTGCACGAAAATGGGCCTCTTTTGAGAACTTGGGTTCTAAGATCCAAGTCTCCAGCATTCAAACCTGTTTGACTAAGAGAAGGAGCAGATTTCCATTAGGTGGAGAGAGAGAGAGAGAGAGAGAGAGAGAGAAGGTCAACTCGTTAAAAAAAAGGAAAAAAAGGAAAATGGACCAGTATTACTTGAGTTGTACTAGCAGCATTAAGCTATTTTATTCTTAACTCATTAAAAAAATGAAAAAAAGTCAACTCCCCCCTCTTCTTGTCCGTTTGGGCTCATTAGACCGACCTTAGCTATACCTATTTAATGAACCATATATGTACAGATAAAATATTTAGAAGCGTCAAACTTTTAAAATACATTATTTCTTTATTTTAAAAAATAAAAGTCACGTATGAAATTAGGCAAAGAATGAGATTTCCATTAGGTGGGGAGAGAGAGAGAAGTCAACTTGCCTGAATTGCACTAGAAACATCAAGTTTTTTTATTCTTGACCATTTCATAAAAGAGAAAAAGTCAACTCCCCCCTCTTCTTGTCCCTTTGGGTTCATTAGACTCACCTTAATTGTACATATTTAATGAACCATATATTAAAAAAATATGGAAATCTCTAAATTTTCAAATACATTATTTATTTATTTTTAAAGTAAATGTCACTAATGAAATGAGCCAAAGAACGAGATTCTTCTTAATCTCTAGCCATGGCTCTCCATTATTCAGCATTATTATATTCACATATAATTTCAAATACCATTTATTATTATTCCATAATGCATAATTTTAAAAAACCTAAAATTTGAATTATTTCTAAAGTTTTCACTTAACATCATTGTGTTACTAAAAATACCCACAGATAAAACCATTTGAATCACATGGGAGAGAGAGACACAGATAGAGACATAGTGACAGAGGACCATTTTTCTTTTTCACGATTAATTTAATACTTAAAATTAGAGAATACTTAGCCCTTTTTTATTAAAGATAAAGTCATAATAATTCTAATTATATCAAAAATATTTAGGAGCATAATTTGGTCGTGGTATCTTTGTTCAGCTGGCTAGTTAGGAAAGTGGTAGGTGAACATCCACAACAAAGTCAGTCCAAACCATTTGACTTTTCCCAAAATATGTTTGGTTCTGCCCAAGTTAAACACATTAAGTCAACTATCTCATGTCGTTAAAATTGCAGAAGTTGAGAAGGTCTACCTTGGAAATTTGGCTTACGTACACACTTGTGATTTTTAGTTCAAACCCCGCCAATTATTCAAAATACGATGAGTTTTGTTATCATCGTTGACTGTGACAAACAACGTCGATCTCGGTGAGTCGAATGCACAATTTCCGATTTTGTAGTACATAAAAAATTAATAATAATTTGAAAGTAACCGTCCAACAGCCCAACAACTCTCTCTCCCTCTCTCTCTCTCTCTTTCTGTGTGTATATATATATATGTATATGTATATATATCGTTGTTCTGTCTCTGTCTCTGTCTCGAAGGGAGGGGGGGAGGGGTTGACCACCGCGTCGAAGCAACGCGGGAGAGGTTGTCGCCGCCGTTTGGCCAGCCGCTGACGTTCTCATCGGTGATGGAAGTCGTCTCCGCGTTTGGACGGAGGATGGTCGCCGTCTCCCGCTTTCCTCTGCATCCTCTTCTTCTACCGTTTCCCATGGGGTCCGATCTCCTGGCACGATCCGGTCTCCATCTTCAACCACCATTTCCAGAAGAAGAGAACAAGGCCAGGGGTCGGAGATGAAGACCTAACCGCACCATCGGAGAGGTACTCCGTCGTCCTCTCAGGCAGGAAGCATCAGAATTTTCCAGTCCGAGCTGCAGGGAAGGGAGAGAGAGGGGTGGGGAGGAGGGAGAGGGATCAGCAAGAGCAGAATCATGGGGCTCTCTTGCTGCACCTGCCTGACACCGGTCTCTGAAGAGCTAGAAGAAGGCGGAGATCTGTACCCCGTTCCGACGAGTGAGCGGCATCGGAAGAGTCGGCAGAAGAAGAACAGCAAGGGAAGCGAAGTGGTGGTGCCGAAGGGGGTCAAGATCCGTTCGAATCCTTACGCAGAAGATCCCTCCGCCTCGCCTCATCAGATACAGGTTCTCAAGGATCTGATCCCTCTGCACAGCGTCAGCGTCCGCGTGGGAGACAAGTATGTGCTCGGCCGCGAGCTAGGGCGGGGCGAGTTTGGAGTCACCTACCTCTGCTCCGATCGAGTGACCAAGGAGGAGTACGCCTGCAAATCGATCTCCAAGAGCAAGCTCCGTGCCGCCGTCGATGTAGAGGACGTCCGCCGCGAGGTCGCCATCATGTCCGCCCTCCCCCAGCACCCGAACATCGTCGGCCTCCACGCCGTGTACGAGGACGCAGACGCTGTTCACATCATCATGGAGCTCTGCGCCGGCGGCGAGCTCTTCGATCGCATCGTCAGCCGCGGGCACTACTCGGAGCGCGCCGCCGCCGCAGTTCTTCGGACCGTCGCGGAGGTCATCCGGATGTGCCACGCCCACGGCATCATCCACCGCGACCTGAAGCCCGAGAACTTCCTCTACGCCGACAGCTCGGAGACCTCTCCGCTCAAGGCCATAGACTTCGGCCTGTCCGTCTTCTTCCGCCCCGGGGTCCGTCTATCAGAGATTGTGGGCAGCCCTTACTACATGGCCCCGGAGGTGCTCAGGCGCAACTACGGCCCAGAGGTGGACATCTGGAGCGCCGGCGTCATCCTCTACATCCTGCTGTGCGGCTTCCCCCCATTCTGGGCAGGTCAGCGCCAGAAGAAGAACCTCGTTACTCGCCACAACCCCATCTGGAAATTTCCGTTCGGCTGGTTCATCTGCTCTTCCTAGATACAGCAGAACAGTTTCAGTTTTTTCCAAGATCTCAGATTATTCTTTTCTCCTCGAATTTGGCTCCAATTCTTCCCATCTTCCTCCTCACTGGGTGGCTGGGCATTGCAGAGAATGATCAAGGAGTCGCCCGGGCAATTCTTCGCGACCCTGTAGACTTCGAGAGAGAGCCTTGGCCCCAAGTTTCTGAGAGTGCAAAGAATCTTGTCCGGCAGATGCTTGATCGAGATCCGAATCGCAGGTTAACAGCTCAACAGGTGCTTGGTAAGTCATCTTTAGCTCTAAGTTTGTTCTTCTTAGGGTCACCTGCAACCATATTAGGCTTTAAACCTCCAAACTCCTGATTGCCCGACCGTCAATTTGACCTCCCAATATCTGGGTACATGAGAGCTCGATGTGCGTTTGTTTGTCAACTAGGATCAGGTCCTTTTCACATGTTACAAAGCATTTTCTCATTTATTTCTGGAAAAAAAAAAGTTTGGCATTGCCAGTGCTTTCCCCCCCTCTAAATGGTACAATCAACAAGTCTACAAAATAAAAATAGGGAAAATATGGAATTAAATTTTCTCGTTCGTATATGTCAAGGCACATATTTTTTTATAATTTCCTCCCATCAAATCATGCATGTTTAATGCAAGGGTCGCATGCTATTTTCTCTTAGAAGAAGAAAGGATGTCATTTGTTTCTGCCATGTGATAAGCACAAAACGGTCTAAAGTTGATTAATGGGTGGAGCTGAAATCAGATATTAATATTCTTTGATAATTATAGGCTACCGCTTAGCAAAGCAACCTAGCATCAGATATTAAAAAGGCATCATAGCTTTTTTCTCCAAGGTTAGAAACTACTTCTACCAGGAAAAATCATGATAACTCTAATGTTTACCTTTTTCAAATGGATAAAACCTCGACTTCGCAGAATATAGTGTTCCGTACAGTGTTAGGTCACAAGGATATATGTGGTTCAGTCTCAAGGATATAAATGGTTAATAGGTAGTTGAGTGTTGCATCAAGCAGAGCCCAATTGTGAAGGTTAAGTTTCTGATAAAAGTGGAAATGATTCCAGGTAAAGGCTCACTCTTTCCTTGCAAGGATTGTATACCCTATCTAGATGGATATTGAATGGAGAAACAAGCATTTATGAATAGGATACGAGTGAAACATAAAGTGACAAACGGAATTCACCTCTTTTGGATTATAATTCCCCTCTATCGCCCTCGCCAAAATTGCTTGGATGGGCTCAATCAGCCCATATTATTTTCTAAGAAGAAAACGCTCCAGGGGGGTGATAACACTAGAATTGCCAAAATGGCACCTGCTAACACCACTTTGTCCCCGCTCAAAGAGAGTTACTGATGTGGTTTGTCTGCGGTTTTTGACTCGATTGGATGGCTTTTGAGGTGGACACCTGCCATTAATCTCCCAAGGGAACATGAAGATCCTGGTTGTATCCTGAGGCAGCTGGAGTCCTCATTGAATGAGCGCAACTCTAGCCACCAATGGGCCACCCTCTTTCGTCCCCAGAGATCGAAAGAAGAGAAGCATTTCCAGTGATCATTTTCTTGATCTTGGCCGTTGCTTCAGGATAACCTGAAGTCTATTATCCCCATACTTCACTGAGCAGAGTAAATATTGCAAGATGCGCCATGGGATTATCATAAATTCCGGTAATCCATGGTTATGATTCCATCAGAAGAGACCAGGAACTGGGATAGTGGAGATGCTTCAGTAAAATATTTTTTTTACTGCCCCATTCTGAAAAACAAGAGGGCGCCGCATGTTTACCAAGTTCATGCGATGTCTTCAAACGGAGTGGGCCATCTGGGAGTGTTTGCTGCTTGCCACTGATGGTCAGCACGCTTCTGTTGACTTTTATCTGAGTTCTCATTATTTTTCACTGCAGAATCAAACATGTTGACTATTATCCCAGTTCCTGCTGTATTCGACGAACTCAGTGGCAGAATCATTTTTCACTTCTGCCGGAATATTTGGGTAATCTCGAGCTGATAGATGAGATGTTGTTGCTGGTCAATATTTCCTTGTCGACTGAGCTAGAGTCAACACTGGATGTTTTAGGATTGATATGAGGTTTGCGTTGACCCTAAAGTTATGTGGGTCAGGATGCTTCTGTTGATTCCATTCTCTGAGTTCTCATCATTTTTCACTACAGAATCAACCATGTTGACTTTTTTTTTGCCCTTGGTCAAAATATTCACGCGGTATTATGATCTTGTATCTGTTAAATAGCTTTTTTCCGATTGGGGTGACAATTTTACAGCGCACCCGTGGTTACAAAATATGAAGAAGACATCGAACGTTCCATTGGGAGATTTTGTGAGATCAAGGCTCAAGCAGTTCTCTGTGATGCATAAATTCAAAAAGCAGGCCATCAGGGTTAGTCTCCTTCCATCTGATTTCCTGATATGCCAAATATCTGATATATATATATATATATATATATTTATATATTTATTTCCATAAAACCACGACTGCCAGTCTCTTACTATTTGATTTCCTGGTATTTTAAAATATTTTTTAAAAGAAATCGAGGGGGTTCTATGTCAATTATATTTCCTGATATATTAAGTAGCTAGCGTTTGCTTCAGTCTTTTTAAAAGTTATTAGTCGTATCCGAATCAGGTAATTGCTGAGCACTTGTCAGTGGAAGAAGTGGAAGTCATCAGAGATATGTTCGCTTTGATGGACACCGATAACAACGGGAAAATAACGTTTGAGGAGCTGAAGGTCGGCCTGCTGAAGGTCGGCTCCATGCTGGGCGAGACGGAGATGAAGATGCTGATGAAATCAGTAAGCATTTCCCCTCTTCTTTTTCATCTGATTCATGTTCCAGAGATATAGATAGATAGATAGAGGAGAGAGAGAGAGAGAGAGAGAGAGAGAGAGAGAGAGAGAGAGAGAGAGAGAGAGAGTACCAGTTGAGCATCATTTATCCTTAAAAGTCACAAATTTGTCAAATTACCTTGATTCCTGGAAGCAATCCTTTTATATTACGGTGATCTAAATAAATAGTCAAGGTTACAAGGATCTCACCAGACTTCTCTTCAGGCGGACACCGACGGCAATGGCGTGTTGGACTACGGGGAGTTCGCCGCAGTCTCCTTTCACCTGCTGAAGCTGGAGAACGATGACCACCTCCGGAAGGCTTTCTCCTTCTTCGACCAGGATGGCAGCGGCTTCATCGAATTCGACGAACTCAGAAAGGGCCTGACGAACGGCTCTGCTCTGATCGACGACAAGACCTTGGGAGACATCCTTCGAGAAGTCGACACTGACAAGGTGCTCTCTTCTCTCCATCCCATTTTCTTCCACGGTCGCATCATTCCATTTCGTCCATTTGTCAGCCAGTTGACTTGGCCCGGGTGGTCAACTGCCGTGTGGTGCATGGAGGATAGGCCACCTGGCCAATTGCTCATTTTAGAAGACCAATCCCTTATTGGTACGCCCGTTGACCATAATCCCATATTAGTTACCCTATAAGAGGAAAAGCCTGTGAGTACGAAAATTTTCACCCTTTGTTCATTGAAAAGTTCCATATTGCTCATTATAGAAGATGAATCCCTTATTAGTATGCCCGTTGACCGCAATCCCATATTAGTTACCCCATACGAGGAAAACCTGTGAATACGAAAATTTACACTCTATGTTCATTGAAAAGTCCCATATTGCTCACTATAGAAGACGAATCCCTTATTAGTAGGCCCGTTGACCATAATCCCATGTTAGTTGCCAAAGAAGAGGAAAATCTGCGGGTTCAAAGATGTGCACTCGCTGTTCATTGGTGGTGTGGGCTTTGAGGCTATTTGTCCCGTTGACTTTCCCACTCCGTGGTCAACGTTCTTCGTGGGGCCATTGCAGGATGGCCGCATCAGCTACGAGGAATTCGTTGCGATGATGAAGGCCGGCGCTGACTGGAGGAAGGCCTCTCGACAGTACTCCAGAGAGAGGTTCCGGAGCATGAGCATGGACCTCATAAAGGACGGCTCGTTGATGATCGGCCATGAAGGGCTCGAACCGGTTGCCCCTCAAGATCATGGATCTTATCAGGCTCAACGTGAGTGATTTTCTCGAGATATATATATATATATATATATATATTTTTTTTTTTTCTTGTGATCTCATATTAGAAATCATGTGTATATTGATGCGGGCAATTGCCCTGTTAAGATCCCACTTTTCTGGAGTCTTGAAAGTGTTAATTATTTGCAAAATCTGACTTAAAAAATAGATTCCACTACTTTGTACATGAAAAATATCATTCGAAATTTTTTATTCTCAATATTATTGACAAGTTAAAATATCCTCCTCGACATATTGAAAATATCTTTGTTATTGTTCCTATGTTCCCATTATTATTATATATTTCAAATAACATCTTTTTTAGGCATATTCCTTGTAATTTAAAAAACGTGGAGGAAATTAAATATCTTCATTAATAATTCAATAGAAAAAAAGATGGATGAAATAGGGAATAAAAGGCCGCAGCTTTTTCTTTGGAGCTCATCGCCCCCTCCGTGGTCCACGTGTCCACGGGATTGTGGGTCCCGCGCCGGGTTTTGGAAAATCTAGATGCAGCCACTGGGGCGTCCCAAGTGGGGAATGCTGTGTGAAGGTGGCCGGCGTGAATAACAGGCTGGCGGACCCCAGGGAGAAAGATCTGGACCGCCTCTCTAACTCTCCCGCAGAATCGTGAAAAAAAGGAATGACGAGGTTTTTTCTGAGTGTGGCAGACCATCCGGATTGTGCCACGTACCCGCCGTGATCTTCCGACTAAAACCGACATCTGACCGATCGGTACGTCTGCCTTGCGATAAGGTGGGGCCCGGGGGAATCGTTGACCAGCCGGCAAATCGTAGAAGTCCAGAAAAGAGGACGGGACCCACACCGTAAGATTTAGACCCGGCCCGTGTTCGGTTCGGTGGGGTTGGGGGGGGGGGGGGGTCAAAGGTCCACGCTTCTAAATTTATGGTAATATTAGGCCTGATTAAGCTGCATTTATTATTTAATACACTGGGTAATTAAAATTCAGACCATTTTTTAAAAGTTCTGGGGGTTGAAATAAATAATATATAATAAAATTAATGTACTGGAATAAGGTGTGTGTCGGATTTGGGGGGGCGGGGGTTAGTGAGGCCCTCTCTCTCTCTCTCTCCTCTCCCCATCGCTCTCTTTCTCTCTCTTTCGGTCGCTGGGTTACCACGTTGCCCTCTCTCTCTCTGGCTCTTTGTTTCTCCATCGCTCTCGCTACCTTTCTGTCGCTGGGTTTCTACTTTGCCCTCTCTCCCTCCTCCACGTCTCTCTCTCTCTATCTCTTTCGGCCGCTGGGTTTCTACTTTAAGCTCTCTCTCTCTCTCTCTCTTTCGGCCGCTCGGTACTGTGTCTCACTCCCTTTCACTATCCATCTCTCTCTACCTCTCTGACTGTCTGCGCTGCTATGCGATCTCGATCTGTCTCTCTGCCCACGTCTCGCTCTCTATCTCTTTCTCTCTCTATGTCTCTTTGCCTGTCTCTGTCTGCGCTAACAACGGAGAAGCGGCCGAGCGACGTTCACGTGGCAACCGCTTCACAACCTTTCTTCAGTTTTACTTTTTTCTTCTTCTAAAATGGTCGCATACTCATTTTCCCCACATAAAGTATGATATTTTTATCACGGGAAGAAGCTAATATATAATAAATAACTCTTACAAGGGCCTTTTTGAAAAATCCCCTAATTTCGTTTATATCGAGGGAAATTACTCTTTACTCTCACGTTTTCTCAGCTAAATCGTTATTAAAAATATTTTATATTATTATTTATTTAAAAGTGCCTAAATATAACTATTTATGGTCTAGTTTCTCTCTCTCTCTCTCTCTCACTCACTCTATCTGAATATCACTTCTCTCTCTAAAACTCTTCAAATCCTTTTACGCGGCCCACACACACAAATGGGGTCGTTGAGAGAGAGGGAAAGGGTGAAGAGTGAGAAACGGAATATTCTGTTACCATTTTCTTAATCCGTTAAAATAACCGTCTCCCCCACAATAAATACTTACTCTTCAAGCGTAATATGTGATTACTAACAATGTTACCCGTTTTATGTAATAAATTAGAGAGATAGACAGCGAGAGAGAGAGAGAGAGAGGGTTTGTCGACTAATTTAAGAGGAGTACGGCAATGTTTTCAAATATGTTAAAAATACGTAGATTAGATATTGCAATAAAAACAATTATAGGGTTTAAACGTAAGAGCTCATGAAAAGTGGGTTTTTCCGAAAGGGAAGGAATCAGAGGAAGGGTGCGCGGCGGTGGGGGGAAGGACGTACCGGATCTCCATTTTTGTTCGCTACTCGTTTGATTCCTCGCTCTTCCTTCTCCCCACTTTCTCCCTCCGCCGCCTTCCTTCGTCGTCGACGAGAAGACCATACGCTCCGGTCATCCGCCGCCGCGTCGTCGAGCTCGGCGGAGCCAGCGCCGCCCCGCTGGTGGTATTCGCAGGTGGTGCTGAAGGCTGAAGTGAAGAAGAGGGGGGGGGGGACGCGTGCCCTTCAGCCTTCGTTGTTGTGCAGGTCCGTGGAGGGGAGGAGTTGTTGGGTGTTGGGGAAGGTGGGACGCGGGTGGATGGTCCTAGAGACATGCGGAGAGATGGTTTGCCTGTCGGGAATGGGGACTTCTTCTCACCAGCCTCGTCTCCATCTTCCTCCGTCCTCGTCTTTTTCCTCGCCTGCTGCTCTCTTTCCCATCCGGATTTGCCCTAGCCTGGCCTCCACCAGCGGTGCCGGCATCAGCGTCTATTCTGCTTCTTCTTCTTCTTCTTCTTCTTCTTATTCTTCTTCCTCTGCTTCGTCATCCTGCTCCTCTGTCTTCTCTTCTTCTCTCCCTTTTGCTACGGGTGGTCAGCGGAGGAGGAGGACATGTCCCGCTGCTGCCTCTGGGTCCTTGCGAGAAGAATACGATGCTCTCACCTCGCCTTCTCTCCAACCTTTATCGGTGCAGCCTGGGAATCTCTGTGCTCTGTCCGGGGAACGGGATAAGATTGAAAGCCATGGGTTGTGGAGGAAGCGGGTGACGGATTCTTTTTCCTGCGGAGTTAGTCAAAAGGTGGTGGTGGTAGAAGAGGCGGAGCAGGACGAGGAGGAGGAGGAGGAGGAGGAGGAGGAGGAGGAGGAGGAGGAGGAGGAGAATATGGACGGTGCTAGCCTTCTGGCCTTGGAGACTGATATATATGACTTCATGCAGAAATCTGGGAAACCTAAATATTTCCCCACCAAGGACGACCTGATTAGAGCTGGGAGGATGGATCTGGTAAAAGCAATTGCTTCTCATGGCGGTTGGCTTGCCTATGGCTGGGATTTTGATGACGCGGATGATACCAATGACGATGATGGGGATTGGATTTATGGTGATGATGAGGAGAGGAAGTGGGAAAAATTATATGGAGTAGAACTGAAGACAGATAGCTTCAGTTTCCTTCTGCCTGAGACAAATTCATCGACTAGAGAGAACAATGAGTTTGCCGTTAATTGCTTTGATGAAGGAATCCTTGAGCAGCAAAGGTTCGGCAGCTCTATGGACCCCACTTCTTCTTCCATTGCCTCGTCTTCTGGCAGACCTATGTAAGTGTTGTATCCTTCTTTTCTTTCTTTGATCTAGGTTACTGCATTTCTTTAACTTTTATGTACATCAGAGACATTAAAGTTGAAGATGAAAGTGGAATTGATGGCATTTTGAAGCGGCTAGAGAAGGAGAGAAGTTTCTCTTATACAGTCACTTGCAAGGACTCAAATATTGATGATAGGATCTTATCCAGGGACTATGAATTGAGCTCTTCTGGTATGTTTATATATTGAGGTGGAGAAATTTTAAGTTTTAGATTAATTTATTGAAACATAACTGTTCGCTTGAAATTATGACTTTGTTGAAGCAATTTCGCTGGAAAACTATCTGGTGTTTGTATAACCTTGAAGCTTCCATTAAAATTTGGGTTCCTGTGGTACTGATGCATGGATATCTTATGCGGGCACGCTATTGAAAAATTGGGAGGCGTTTTTCGAATTTTATCTTTCTGTTATGTCTTCAACCATAACTGTCCAGTCAGAAAATTCAAACACTGTTCAGGAAAAAAAAGCCAAACATAGCCTTCGATGCCAACTTTGACAGATAATGAAAAGTGACTTTATAATACAACATACTTTTCAAAATAATTTTTTTTTCCAAAATGGAATATAATAGCGACATTTTATTTATTCAGTAAAAAAATGGAAGTTCTCACATCAGGAACATGCAAACGCTGCTTTTAGAGGCCATGTTTAAAGAAATAATGTGAACTGGCTCGAAGATAAATTCGAATTTTCAGATGGAATATTTCTTCATTTCAATATGACGGCCACCAGACTGGGGATGACATGGAACTTGTAGCACCCCCAAGCAATTCAACGTATTTATGTTATAGTGCTAATTATCTATGACCCCATTTATCTTTCTGTGCTCTGGTGCTTCAGTAGAAGAACATAATTGGGAGTCAAATCATCTCATGATAGATGGACAATTTTCCAATTCACTTCCCACTTTGCTCACAACATGTTTAGGGAATCCGAAAGTGTTTGCCAAACTAATATGGGATTCTTCCTGGTCAAGCCCAAAACAAGGATGATAGGGATGGAACTGAAACTGGAACTTAATTGGTTCCAGTTTCAGTTCCATTTTATTCAACTGGCTGCAACAATGGACTCTAGCATGTTTTCTAAAACATAATCCATATAAGCTTCGAAAATGAAAGTTAAAGAGTATAGAAAAAGACATGGGAATTATATCAATAGCTCTTTAAAAAACCTAATAGAGTGTAATTATACATTTGGGGAGATGGCAGGACATTAAATGAGTATCTCCAATCATCACTTTCGATGTTATAAATGGCAGAACCATATAACGTTGTCCGTTCTAGTTATATGCCTGAATGTCCTCTTATTAGTTGGTATTTGTTTGCAAGCAGCAACGTTAAACGAATGAGAAGAATTGCATTATTTCCCTGAACGGTCCTCTCTGGCATCACCTTCTAATTGGTGCGTACAGATAACTGTGCTGATTAATAGCTGTCTATTAACGAAATTCTTTGAAAATGAAACAGAAGTCTAGACAATTAGGCTTGTAGTTGTGGCTTTGATGATCTACCTTGGATAAACTGGATAAGAACTGCAAAAAGAATTGATGAAAACTATTTTAAAAAATGGCATTTATTTACATATTTGGAGCTCTAATTCCTTGATTATGTATTGCAGTTAATGATAAGTCAATATGATCCTAATCTATGCTTTCTCCTTGATATTAAAAGGACAGTTGGTGGCACTACAAGAGCTAGAAGAGACTTTTCATCAGATCATAAGAAGCAGGGATCTGAAAAATGTATGTTCATTGATGCCATTAGGTTTTTACTGATTTTTTGTTAAAAATAATTCTTTGCATTTTCTTTACTTCCTAATTATTTGATATGCAGCTGATGAAAGGTTTGCTGATGGAAAGGTAAATGGAGTGGAAAACTTTTTATATGGTATCCGTAGGAATGGTTTTGCACATTCTATGGATCAGAGAGCCATGGATGTAAGAAACGTAAAGAAGGAATCAAGTTCTACTGCTGGACCTGGTCAAAATCATATACATTCACGTCTTCGATACCTGGAATCCGAGCTTTCTTCTGTGCTGAGCTCCCTTAGGTCTCAAAAGGACACAGTTGCGTCACTCAAGGTATTTAATATTTTTTTAACTTGTAATTGACTTCTTTGAGGTCATAATTTCATCATGATATCATTAATGCTGAACATAACTAAGAGCTGTTACACATTCAATATAGCCTTCTAGTATCCTTTATGTTATTGGTATTGTTAATTATCTCAGACATTGGTCGATATATATACTTGGAAAGGAGACACTCTATGGCTTTTGACCTATTTGCGTTGTTTTCAAGTTATTTTCTATAATGAATATGTAATCTCTTACTGACCACTGGCCTCAACATTAATTTGGGTAATTTTATTAGTTATTATCTCCATCTTTGCGTGGTCATGTTTGGATGGTTCCTGCAACCTAATTCTCACGAAGGGAAAGTCCCATGTATCTTTCTGCTTTTTTATGTGTTATGCTTTGTTTTAATTTCCGTCCTAGTGAGAATATGGAAGTTCTTAACTTGGTAAAAGCTTATTAGTTCTTATTCCCATATTTTCCAGTCCAGGTGTCGGAACCCAAAAAATAGAAGGTTTTGTGGATCTTTCTACTTTTGGTAGACTGATGTTGTCTTTAACTTATTTCCTGTGATCAATTTACTTCTGTTAGGGCAGTCTCATATTAGTTAAATACTCAAATAAACCTGTTATTTTACAGATAGGCCCATCTTACTTACAGCCATCTGTTTTAAGTAGAATGCCTTTCGAGCTATAATGTGGTCTTTGAGACACTGGTTGCTCTTTTAGACTGCCCACATCCATTTTTGGTTAATTTTGTCTGTCTTTTTTATTGATACATATTTTTTCTTCTTCTTTTGGCGATTTTGTTAATTTCATGTTATTTTAGATTTTATTTTTGTAAGGGGATCTAGTTTTCCACCTTAAAATCAGATCAGCGCTGGAGAGCCTTGCAAAGTGTTATTAGAATGCTATCATGGTATATAGCAGTATGTTATAAGGAATATTATAATGCATTTGGGTTAAGAAATTGGCAAATTCTCAATCCAAATGAGGAGACGATGTTTACTATTTTACATCTTTAATTATAAGCTAGTTTATGCAAGTTCTATTGTCTTTTTAAGATCGAGAGTGCATTCTAAGATTTATTTTTCCATTACGTAATCTATATTTAAATCGTAACAATCTTCTGAAACTCATGAAACCCTTTTAACTTTCTATAATCTATTTGGACATAAAACTCATGAATTTTAACTTTTAACAAATCTTAACGTTTGGACACTTCTATTTCTCTCAAACGGATATAGTTGTGAGATTACCCAGCTCACCATGTTTTCATCCCCTTTTCTGGGGTTGAGATTTGTTGTTGAGATATAGGTTCCCCTTTTATTTTGAGAGTGCAAGAATTTGTTCTTTTTTTTATGTTATAGATATTTCGCCCCCTCTTCACGTAGGAGTAAAGAGCATCTTCTGTCATCTGCTAGTTTAATTCATGGCTCCGTACAACATATTTCTCGCTATATGGTAATTTTTAGAAAAAAGGCTTGTTTCTTCCGTCAGCTCCACTGTGATCATTTAGCATATGCACTCGTTCTCATAATATGCTATTCTTTAGGGTGAAGGAAGCTCCCTGAAGGAACTGCACAAGCTTACTGATGCTCGGGAGTTCGTTGAAACTGAAATAATGAACACACAAGACAGATTACGATCAACAAAAGCTAAACTAGCGGTATTGGAAGGCAAGATGGCACTTCAAGTAATGTATGTAATGTTCTGTTCGATCTTCGCAACTCATGGCTATCTTTATTCTGCCATGATGACCCTTTATTTCCCATTTAAAGTGAATCACAGAAGATTATTGAAGAGAAGCAGAAAAGGATTGACGCAACTCAGAGAGCAGTGCATCTCCTCAGGACAGCTTATGTGGTTTGGCCCAACTCAGCATCAGAAGTTTTACTGGCTGGATCTTTTGACGGCTGGAGTAGTCAGGTTGGTTCTTTTAACGATTCCTGTTAGCCAATAAACCTCATTTGTGTCCTTAGTTTATGACCCTGTTGATGTTGTTACGATTTTGTGTCTGAGTTGGATTCTTTTTTATTTTTGTGAGCATTAATATCCTCTGTTTGCTCCATCGATCAGTAATGTCGTGGGTTTATCAACATTATTATCTTTCTACATTGAAGGTTGCCAAGAATCTATTGAAGGTTTATCCTTCAATCCACTCGCAGCCTCCATCTCAAGAAGCCGCTGTACCCTGTCTGAATAAAAAATTACTGTAAGAAACCTGCATAAATTTTATCGGACTAGAAGCCGCAGAAGCCTATTCTCCTTCAAATTTGTGGAAGAAAGATCTCCTTCCTTACCTTTTAACGGCTCATTGTCTTAGTTAACATATCCTTTTCCATTGTGGATTAGGATCTTTCTAGTTACCGTTAGAAGGGGGTTGTGAGATAATTTATGGCCTTTAGTAGAGTCTTTTGTGTGCTGCCTTGGTCACAGCGAAGTTGGTATGTTAATTATTGCTCAAAACCCTGCAGATCTCATCACATTTCCCTTCCTACACTATTTTACGATTGATTCCCCTCACCTCTTCTGATATAAACCGGTGTACATATCTTGGTGCTCTGCAGCGAAGGATGGAAAGATCAAGTTTGGGGATCTTCTCTCTACACCTGAATCTCTACCCTGGACAGTACGAGGTGGGATGCCACCACCAGTATCACCATCATTGCCGTCTTCTTCTTCTACTACCTATTCTGCTAGATTTTTCTGCCTTCCCTGTGCCCACTTGTTCTTTGCCTGCAGATCAAGTTCATCGTTGATGGCGTGTGGAAGATTGATCCCCTCCGTCCAATTGTCTATAACCATGGGTTTGAGAACAACCTCCTCATCGTCTCCTAGGCTGACTCAACATCTAATCCGTGGTGATCCTCTCTCTCAAGTTGCATAACCTGTGTTCTCCTATGATTGTGATTGTTGATGGGACCCATAATCTCGAGGATGGCTGGTTATGTTTTTTGAAAATTATGGATATATGTTAAGAGGAATGTGTCGATACCATTTACGACTGTCAATATACTCTGAAGATCCTCTTGTTCCTATTACATCTTCTCACTTGTCATATTGACACAGTTTCTTATTTTGTTTTCAGTTACAAGTGTCTAGAATCTTTACACCAAACCCCTCTCCACATTGTAAACAATATTTTCAAAGTGAGAACAAAACCCTTCCTATTTGAACTTGGAGTTTTCTCCTGGGTGGTCGGAGCTCATTTAGGCGTGATTGTTCTTTTCCTTCTTATTTAATAGTGATCTATTTTTTCTATAGTAATGGAATTTAAACCATTTGTCCTCTTACGAATTGATTGAATGTTGATGCGATATCAGATCTAGTGAATTTGGCTGGTTTCTTGTCGCTCTATGTCAAATATGGGATATCTTTCTTCTTCTTGATGGATTTTAATTATGATCATGGTGCCCCACAACTATTGGTAGAACTCTTTACATTGTCTATGAAAGTTATGAGAAAATGCCATTTCTATTTAAACTTTTAAATTTTCTCACAAGCACAAGCATGATCTTTCTAATGCACTAGACCTAGTTCAATCTATAATTGATCATGTTGAATACAGGTTGATAGTGTTGTGTCTATGTTTTGTTTTTGATTGTATAAACCTATTAAATGAATTAAATAATGAAATAAAATATAAATAATTTCATTATCCTTAAAAATCTTACATCGGAAGAAATGAGGGCAGAATAAAATGAGGATGGAGTTAAAAGATGCTATTTATGATTGAAATTCATTGGCATCTTACCATTGGTCATAATATCTAATGATTACACTTAGTATATAAATGATACATGATGACATGCCAACCTAGAAGAACAACGATTTTGGACTTTCTCATGTAGAAAATATATCATCTTACCCCTCTTCATGTTATCCAGATATTTTACTTTGATAAAGATGAAATTTTTAATAGGTTGTGTGCAGAATCAATTTTTGGCTTTCTATCTTTAGTATATGTAAGTATCTTAGTTGTATTTATAACTCTTGGTGACTTAACTGAGGAAATCTGGCAAGTGAAGATAAAACTGACCCAAAAAGACACTTAATTGGGCTTTCTTGGGGTTAAACTATGTCGAAATATTACTCATTACTATGACCTAGTTGATGACTTGGAATAAAATGACACATGCAGACGGGTGGGGCTAGGTTTCAGCAAATTCAGGCTTCCATGTCTAAAATTACAAAATATATGATGCCATTACCTTAGCATGAATGATAGATGAAGATGACATGAGCCCAAAGATCATTAGTTTTGGGCTAAACTATGTTTATGATAGTTCCCTGCAACACCACACTTATTTGGTTGTACATGTGATAGTTTTCACTACCTTGGCCTTTTCTTCATCTGAGGGTTTACCTACCCAGTTTAGCTCAGATATGATGGGAAAATACAAGATAGCCTAAGATAGATGATAGTTATGTATATATATATATATATATATATATATATACATACATACATACATATAGAGAGAGAGAGGTCTCAATAACTTTATTTCAAGATAGAGTGAAGACTAAGAATGTGATATAGCTCCACCAACAAAAGAAAAGTAACTAGATAATAAGCTATAAAGCAAAGAGAAGACATAATGAAAGTAAGTGGGCTCACAAAGAACCCTAAAATAATTCCTGTTGCATCATGTCAGCTCTCTCCTTTTCTGTTGCATGGACATGCCTTTCTTATCTCATTGTTGGTGCCTTCGATTTCAAGTTCCAAGTTATCAAAATGATTGTTATTGATCTTGGGTGTCATCTTGCTCTAACACCAAATGTTATTGGTCCTGGGTATAAGAAAAAGAGAATACAATGAAAGTGGGCAGGGTCACAAGGAACCCTAAAACAATTCTGGAGGACTTCCGCTCAGATTCTCCCTTGACTCTAAATACTTTCCACCCTCTCCCATTCAGGTTCCAATAATCTTTTCCATAAGGGAGAGGTATTTGCTAATTTACCCTCCCTTTACATGGCTGTTCACTTGGGTGAGACGGTCCTTTTTTTAACATGAAATAAATGATGGTTTGGTTTTGTATCAAACTGAGTCTTGTGAGCCTCAAGTATGCTAATTCATAGATGAATACATATTATGCATGTCAACATCATGTGGCACACATAGAGTGCAGGCATATCATGAACGAACACATGCAACTTGATTATATTACTTTGTCAAGGCAAAAGAGGGTTTATGATATCTTCTTATGAACCCTAAGAGGTCATTGTCATGGCTTAGCATGGGATGGCATAACATGATATGATGCAGCCTAAGCCATACACACATGGGGGCATGTGGCAAAATGCAACATGGCCTGGCATGAGTTGACACTACACATAAGTGTGTAGTGTGGGCATTGGAGGAGTAGTAGACTTGGAAGGATGCTAATCACATAGTAATAAGGAAGAGAACCTTATTCATGGGTCCCTGAGAACTTTTGTTTAAGCATAGAATTAAAGGAATGGTTGTGGTACCAACCCATGAGCTCTAAATTACTTTGCTGTATCATCAAGGATAGGGGGGTCAACTAATTATAAGAGTGAAATGGGGAAAGGTTGTGAGGGTTGTCCTTGTGCATATAATGGGGAAAAGCCCATGCAACCTTGTTGAGTTTGTTACCCTCTCCTTCATAACTGTAAACATGTGTTACAAGGACACATGACCTTTTGATAAACCAAGGTGCTTACATAATGAGAAGGCTACTTGAGGTCACCAACACTGACCAAGAGTAGCGTTAGTGGAGTTGGCTAAATAAGCCTAAACTAACCACCTAGTGACAAAAATCTTGGGCCTTTCTAATGCTTTACTTGAAAGGCAGCGTATGAGAGGTAACTTCGTCTCAATCATGCAAAAGTGTTGTTGCTACATTGGTTCAAGGTAAGAGGGGAATTTGAGACATAATTGTGCTACTTTCTTTGTTGTGGATGGTAAATGTGTTAATTCTAGTTATTTATTCTGGAAAGCAACATGACATAGAGCTTATTGCAAAGATGGGTGCCTTGACATCACCTAGAAACACCATTCTCAATCAGTTTTCACCATAATAAGGTAATTAATATTTTACTCGAGCCCTCTTGATATTTCACCTCATGCTCTAAACTTCCATTCCTTATAAGTAAAGTCACACCATCATTATACACCTACATCTCACCTATATATTCATATGCATATATTTATATATTTATTTATTTATACATGGGCTTGATTTTGACAACCAAAGTTGAAAATATTGGGTTAAACTCCTCTGACTTACATGACAATTGTGCATTTTCTTCGAAGATTTATGTATTCTCAAGTGTAATGATGAGATGAGTTAATCTTGGAACCATTCTAGAAGAAGTAGGTCAGGTGCTGTGGCCAATCAATTTCCAAAAACTATAGGTATTATTCACTCTATATAAAACTAAAGTTTAATGCCCTATCTTATAAGAAAAGATGTATCCTATGTTATATCCCACTAGTTCTCTCTCAAACTAGAACTGCGCACCGTC
Organism: Spirodela intermedia; assembly: GCA_902729315.2. Classification (NCBI taxonomy): domain Eukaryota; kingdom Viridiplantae; phylum Streptophyta; class Magnoliopsida; order Alismatales; family Araceae; genus Spirodela; species Spirodela intermedia. Next base: position 1,687,889 of record LR746264.1, read on the forward strand.
CAACTTTTCTATGAGCTCACTAGTTATTCACACCATTGGGATATAAGTCTTGTGTATGTTGTCCTTCATTTCAGGTTAAATAGAAATTAACCGGCATCTCTAGTGACATCACTTTTGACATATAGCCCATTTCAGGTTGATGAATGAATAAATATAAATCAGGGTTGTGAGAAACCAGCAGCTCCGAGAGTGTTTGTCAGTCAGATGTCACGGCCGTAACTCGAAAGAGTGAGGTTCTGCTAGTGAAACATTGACGCACGCTACAGTGTGCACGTACGTGCGTGCGCATTCAGCAGGCGCCCCCCCCCCACACTGCGCAACTCGACACAACACACATGGAATGGCGTCATGTGCAATGACATGTGCAGGTTAGGGATGTGCGTGGCACACGCGATCGACCCCATCAAGACATGGTGAGATTCACCGGGGCATCCCATGAACTTCCTAGGCCGCTAGCATGACACTGGTATGGTACATCATCGACACAGTAGTGCCGCAAGACGGGGGGCCTAGCGAGGTTCATGTGGGCTTCCCATGAACCTTGGCAACTACTAGCATGGCTGCAGCAGGGCAAACACGAGAATGTGGGAATGCACAGCATGGTATGCGCGCCGCCACATATGTAGAGGTGACGGCACAATGTGCTAATCTAGCGTAGGCATGCGTGTGGGTGGCATGCACATTGTGCGCGTGTTGCAGAGTTAACTAGGTCAACCTACTAGTCTCGTGACCATGCCCACTACGGGGACGTGCTGTTGAGCTACTCTCTTGGGAGAGCACCTCAACCTACTAGTCTCGTGACCATGCCGCCACATATCTCTCCCTTATGAATAGGAGGGTCGCACTGCCATGTATGGTGGAAGGGTGGTTCCCTCCTCCTCCTACCAGTGTATCTCTTAGTCAGAGTGAATCTTCTTTCATGCATCATCTTCTGCAAGCCCCAAAGGAAGGGAAGAAGGCTGCTTGGACTTCGGGCAGGCGTCCAAGGCCGCACACGGTGCAACAAGGGAGGTTGATCTTCCGCTCACCTGTTTGACGGCATGAAACCAGAGGCCATGGGCGAGAAACGTCGACCTCACGTGGGCAAGAGGATCCAAAGGCCCATTCTTTGCCTCACGCGTTCCCTTCTTTCTCAATGCTCCCATTCTTACGGTTCTCTTGTCTCTCTTCCCTCTCCGAGTCTCTTCCTCCCCTTATTCGTGTGTAGTTAGTTCCACAGGAATCTGCTTCTTTTAAGGGGAGAAACTATCATGGATCAGCCCTCTACAAGGCCCTATCATTCCAGTCTTGAATATTTTACAAATCTTCAAAGTAGTTTAAAATAAAAATAAAAATAAAAATAAAAATCCGTCATCAAACCATCGATGCATGTACTGTTTCAAGATTACCTCTTCATCCTTGGGCTAAGTTGTCTGAATGAAGATCATTACCAACTAAAAATTCAAGTCAAAGGGATCGATCCACAGCAAGATACAATGGAGGAGACCCTTCTCGACCAGCTTTCCATGGTCGCGGTAAAAATTATTTATCCCGTGGTAAAGCTGCGAGTTTTGTGTTCTTGCATGCATTTATGGGAGTTTGCTGCTGTCGAGGATAGCTTCATCTACTCGTTGAAGGCAGCTCAACCTCCTCCTCCATGGAGGCAGCCGAGCCTTTGTACCTGTACCATCTAGAGATGGCGAGGAAGTAGAGGAAGTTGATCACCTCCAACCCGGCGATCAACAAGTAGAAGCGGTCGAGATGCCCGCGGTTGAGGTCCTCCGTCAGCCAGCCGCCGACTCCGTCGCCGGTGACCCGGTGAACCACCGTTACGAGGAACCCGCTGAGGTAGCTCCCCACCGCCATGGCCAGGAAGAGGAATGACCCGGCGACGCTCCGCATGTTCTCCGGGAACTGCTTGTAGTAGAACTCCACCTGCCCGATGGAGGCGAAGGCCTCGGAGAGCCCGGAGATTGCCTGCTGTGGCACCAGCCAGAGACCCTGCATGGGCACCGCTGCGCTTGCCCCCCGGCGGCGCCGCTCCACCACGGCGGCGGTTACGGTGGAGACGACGGAGAGGACGAGCCCTGTGCCGATCCTCTGGAGGAGCGACAGCCCTTCCTCTCTCCCCGTGCGACGGCGCAACCAGGGGACCGCCACCCGGTCGTAGAAGGGCAGCCAGAGGGTGGTGGCTAGCATGGAGAAGACGATGAAGGAGGCCGCAGGGATGACGAAGGTGGTGCCCCGGAGGCGGCGGTCAGTCTGGAGGCCCTGGAGAGTGGCGAAGGTCGACTGCTGGGTGATGCCGAGGAAGAAGACTGTGCCGGCCCACAAGATGGGGATTATCCTTATGAGGCATTTGACCTCCTCCACCTGCTGGAGGCTGCACAGCCGCCATGGGTCAACCGGAGACGACCCCTCTGGGTCAACCTCGTCCTCGGAAGTTTTGACGGCCGCCTTGTCGAGAAACCTGGTGCAACCGAGGATTCCCAAATGGTGCCCAAACCCAAGTTAATCATGGAAATTATATCTTCGTTAATCATAGAAAATCATGGTGTTGGAAATATACTTCTAAATAATAATTTTTAATTGTTTCCTGCCAAATATTACTCATTACTATTTTGTTTGCCTAAAAAATCAACACATCGAGTGGCCAGTATGAATTACCAATTTGAGTAATAATTAATCAATAAATTTTGGACAATGAGAAATAGTGACAAATCAAGAATACACTTGAATTAACTTATCTCATGTGGGAAATATGAAAAATGAAAGATGAAGTGGATCAAATTGCAAGCATGCGGAAGCAACTTTGAATTAATTTAAATGCTGAATTCTTCATAGATAAGCTGTGGGGAAAATTGCAGCTCATTAAAAATCATTTGGAGATAATTATCTGATAAAGTGGATTGTACCTAACTATTTAAGCTGATTACCTTTGCCAAGGTGGCACTCACGGTCAACTAATGCGTTCATCACACAACTTTCTGGGGATTGTGAGAGAATGATATAAATTCATAAATGATAATTTTGAACTAAATATGTTTTAAAATTAGCAGAGAATATGTAGTCGATTTCAGTTAATTATCTCTATCAAGGTGGCTATAATCAATTACCATGAAAAAAATAACATTATGGATCGATTAAACCAATATTTTGTTCTAAAGTAATGGTGCCCATTATCAATTGAGACACACAATAATTTAACATGTCTACACCCATAATTTCTAGAAAATAACTGTGATCATAAATTACCATGCGAATCTAATTAACTATACATGGTTGAATCAATTTTCTGGACAAGATATGTGCCAATGATCAGATCTCAACACAAAGTAGATCTTTTTTGTCATGTAGTTTCCTCTATGATCGTAGTAAAATAAATATGAACATAAATTAGTGTGAGGAACTTCCCGGAATTACTAGATTCAATCAATATTTGCTCAAAAGAAAAAATGAGCCCATGATCAATTTCAAGACAGAGTACAATGCTGAGCGTAAATTATCTCCGGAATCATTTACTTTACTAGATTCAGTGAAAACCTTCTACCAAGTGCATGAGTTAATTGTCACTTTCAATATAGCAAATAAATTTTCCATGTACTTTCTCCTATAATGCTTGATGCATTAATGAAGAAGAAGGCTGGGAACGCATCCACATCACTCGACGGTGGTCGGTTTGATGAGTGAACGGAAGCTAGACAAGTGTTCCCTTGTGATTGGCTAAAAAGTTGCCGCCGGGTTGATCAGATCTGGTTCCGACAATGATGGAACAAGATCTGGCACGTGGCAATCAGATCGAGGGATCTCTCTGGAGTGTGGTGCGAAAGTACAATTCGGCAAAACCCAGATAAGTAGAAAGGTAGGAAGGAGGAGGAAGACGAGGGGATCACCTGAACTGGTCGGTGCGTGGGAGCCTGGTGTTGATCGAGGCGGCGGCGGCCGGCGGGTTGAAGAAGGCGGCGGCGGAGGAGGAGCCGCCGTCGGAGGGAAGCTCCACGCGGCGCTTCCTGACGGCGGCCACCGCCACCCGCGCTATCCCGGCGAAGGGGCTCCCCTCCGGTGAGACCTTCACGTAGATTGAGGACCCGGAGAAGAAGAAGATGCAGGAGAGCAGCATGAGGAAAGCGGGGATGGCCAGCCCCACCGCCCAGCTGATGCTGCTCTGCACGTAAACGATGATGGTGACGGAGATCATGACAGAGGCCGTGAAGGTCACGTAGTAGAGGTTGAAGAAGCTGTTGATACCCCTCTTCCCCGCCACCGTCCGTGGGTTGAACTGGTCCACCCCAAAGGCCAGGTTGCAGGGGCGGATCCCTCCGGCGCCGACCACCATGAGCCCCATCCCGGAGAGGAGGAAGGCCAGCTGCCATGGCGTCGGCCCCCGGCAGGGACCGTCGGGGCCGCCGCAGCGCGGGGGATGGAGGGTCCCCACGGCGGCCGTGAGGGTCAGCACCGTCATGCCCTGGGAAGAACCACGAAGGTTGGAGCTTTGATTATCTACTGGGGATTTTGCATGGGAGATGGAGGTGGATTTTGGGGGGTGGTACCAGGAAGGAGGCGACGGAGGAGAAGCCGAGGGTGGCGTAGCGGCCGAAATAGGCGTCGGAGAGGAAGGCGCCGGCGATGGTGGCGATGTTGGTGCTGCCGTTCCAGACATTGATGAGGGTGGTGGCTTGGACTCCCTTGATGTGGAAGACGGTGGTCAGGTAGACCAGGAGGTTCGACGAGGTTCCAATGGTGCCCAGCTTCTCAAAAGTCTCGTTCCCTGCAAGAACAACACGAAGAATGTGAAGAAGACGACGATGAAGAAGATGATGATGATGAAGACGATGGCCAAGGCTTACCGACGACGTAGGGCATGGCTTTCCAGCCTCTGTACTTCACATGCCCATCTTCCTGCTTCGCCTTCGAGCTCATTTCTCCTTCTGCGGTTTCCTCTCTCTTCTGGTTGGCCTCCATCTGCCCTCCTTCCTACTTCAGCTTCGGCGGTGCTGGTCTGTGGCGTTACCGGATCACATAAGGTTACAACTTGTGGTTTTAGGTGATTTCCTCGCGTAGTCAGCGTTCCGTCCCATACCACCCATCCACTATATTTTGCGACTCAAGAACAAGTCTTTGGGGGAAACAGTTTCCTCTCTCTCTCTCTCTCTCTCCGCTCCCGTTCTCTCTCTAGTGCCGCCAGTCTTCTGTCTGTAGCAGGCGCGATTTAACTTCTGCCGAGGAGGTAGCACCAGGACAAAACGTGCACGACTTATTTCGTCCCTTCTTTGGCTCTCATAAATAGGACAAGGAGGTCCCATACGTTTTAAATTTGTCTCTTGTTAAAAAATCACTTTTAGCATTGAATTAAAGGAAATAAAATCTATGGCAAGAAATTCAAGCGGCCAGGAATTTTGGATGCGCGGAACCCACCAGAGTTCTAAGATTTATTGCGTATCTTAGCATCTGGAGACGATTTAATGAAATCACTTTGCAGCATTATCATCATCTTAAACCAGTGACTTTTAAATCTACCACAAAAATTCAAGGCTTTTAAAAAAAAAAAACAGATTTTTCCTCTCTCGTTCTCTAAAATATCCAAAATTAGGGTTCCCAAGGGGATGCTTCTCAAATCTGTTTACAATTCAAGGGGTTTAAAATTGTGAAATTTTTCACCTCAAAGGACTCTCTTTCTCTCTCTCTCTCTCTCTCTCTTTCTCTCTTTCTCTCTTTCTCTCTCTCTCTCTCTCTCTCTCTCTCTCTCTCTTTCTCTCTTTCTCTCTCTCTCTCTCTCTCTCTCTCTCTTTCTCTCTCTCTCTTTCTCTCTCTCTCTCTCTCTCTCTCTCTCTCTCTCTCTTTCTCTCTCTCTGCAAATGTTTAAAAGGGGCTTTATGAGGGATGACTCAGCCTGTCGAGAGAGGATTTGAGGAGCCATGTCTAAGAGGTCTTCCTAAGGCTACCATATATGTCAATCTTCTTAGCATGTATTCTGACATACAGAAGCTCTTACTCTCCTTTTTTCTTGACGAATTTTCCTTGCGTTATTCCTTGGATGCATATAAGACACAATTAGAAAGAACAACCATATCAGTCCAAATCCCATTTGTGATTCTTGTACGTGTAAAAGATGCCACTTTTATATTGATCCCAAGTGAGCCAAAAGAGGAAGCAAAATGGGTTGACCTCGTCCTTCTTGATTTTCTATTTGAAATTTGTTTTCAATATAACTTAATATTGAACGGTCTTCACCATCTTCTTCATAATTTTCTTAAATAGTATTTCAAAAGACTCAACCAAAGTCAACCCACTCCATGGTTCCTATCCTCAAGTGTCCCTAGTTTTATCCTTTGAGTTAACCCATCACTAAATTCATTTGGAGCTTTGAATACAACTGAAGAGAGATGAAACATGGCTGATAGTCCCAGCAATTTTATTCGATTTTGGATCACTTATAAACCTTATAAAAATATGTGCAGTTGACTTTGGAATAAGGTGCTCATAAATGACCTTTGAAATGGTGGAAATTTCCTAGCTGTTTGCAAGAAAATTTCAAAATATATCCCACTAATGCATATTTTAACAGAGGAATAATTTCTTAATAAAAAATCTAGAATGATCATATCTTTGGTATTAGTTTGATCAACATTTAAAAGTTCTTGACATAAATATAAAGCATTCTTCTATTTATTTTGACGAACAATTTCACCATGTCTTTTGAACAGATAATTGGCCATATTTAATTTCAAATATATTTTTTATATTTTTCATTAAAAAAATTAAATAAGATGCTTTGTTTTCTCTTTGAAAAAGGCCTGACTATTGTTTCTCTAAGTTGGTATTCTAAGTCTTTTTAGTTTTGATCTTCAAAAATACATAGAAGGGTAAACTAATGATTTCATACTACTAAAATTTGGATGATAGTTTACAAAAATAATTTTCTATTAAACTAATTTTTTAACCCTTAGAAAATCCTCATGTGATTTTGGGATTGGTTGCAAGAACATTGTACCTCTTTTACAAACTTTAATATCTTTTTCAAATATTTAAGTGGTTTCTTTAAAGAATTTGAATGCAAAATAGAGCACGTAAAATATGATGAATAAAATCAAGGTATTAGTTATATATTTTTATTTTGAAAAATATATTTAAAATTATTAAATTCTGGATATATAAACCACACTCATTTCGTTTATTATGGAGCCCCTCTCTCTCTCTCTCTCTCTCTCTCTCTGTTACGTAGGTCTATACGAAGGACCAGTAGACCCAGCAAGCTTTGAAGTCTACTTTCTATACCTCTTTGTAGGCTCAAGCCCCTTGTAGGCTGTGCAAACGACAAATGGTCCCCGCCTTTCGAGATGGCTACATACTTACTATTTAATAATAAATATAGGAAATAACCGCAAAAAGGGCAAACTTAGTTTAAAATAAATTAAATCAAAATTCATACAGGGTAATTTTTTTTATAAAAAAATGCATTTTTGACCCATCGGATTGATTACTTTGGATCCGATTGGGAGACCCATAGAGATCTGACTTCATCTCGATGAGATCAATCTAGATGGTCACAAATTTACGATTTAACTAAAACCATATAATAAATAAATAAATAAATAAATAATAGTGGGGGGGGGGAAAGATAGATAGTTTTTAGTAATCATAAAAGAGTTTTTTTAATAAAATAAATAAATCAAACAGGAGTCCGTGTGATGAGGGGGGAATACTAAAAAAGGGTCGCATTTTTTTACCCGCTTGGTGATGGGTTTGGGCCGGCGTGGGCCGTCCGATGAGGAGAGACCCGTGGAGATCTGCCCAGCTGCTCTTCCCCATGCAGAGAGTAGCAGATCCAGGTCAAAGTCCGAGGAGGAAGAAGGTAGCGTCAGCAGCAGCGAGGGAGACGGGGAGACGGAGAGAAGCCTTGGCTACCTCCCGCGGTTTTGGTTCGGGGAACCCTCCTCTGAGCTCTGGAAGAAGGTTTTCTCCGGTATCGCCCTCGCCGGAAGGAAGCCGCCGGAGACGAAGGCGAAACTCGCGTTGGCGGGGACCCGGGCACGGGATTCTTTCCGTGTTGGGAGCTTTCGATTGATCTGATCTCTGTATGTCTGCCGTCCTTCTCATGCCGCCGGGGTAAGCAATCGGCTTCAGTGGGGCCCGCACTGGCTCCCGACCTCTGGGTTCTTCTCTGGTCGGCTGGAGCAGCTCGTGTTATTGGGGAGGAGGCGGAGGAGAGGCTCTGTCGAGGTAGAGATGGAGTCGCATTGGGGGCGGAGCTTGGCCATTGCGGTGGTTCTCTCTGCCCTGTTCTTGGAGCTCGGTTCAGCTTCCTCAGGAGATGATTACCGGCGGGCGTAAGTCTCTTACTCTCGGCCTGTCTGTAAGATGAATGCTCGTTTTCATCAGTTTGACGTCTAAGCTAGGGCTCCGTATATGTAGGTAGCTTGGAGTTTTGCTAGGCCATTGATATTTTAGTCTTTGGAGTTTCTTGGTGGATCACATAGTGCAGGTGGAAGATGAGATGTTTTATCAATTTTTTCTCTGCCCCATCACAAGAGGGAAGTTGTGTCTGTCGTCTGTAGGTGCGAAGGATGCTTTTACGGGATACTGGGAACTTAAATTTCTGTGCAATATCTTGCGACATTTTGTAGTAGAGGGTTTCTGGCCTATAGAAGCTTACGATGAGGGAATCAGGGGAAAATATGAATTTTATTCTGTGTTTTAGAAAAATGAAGCATATCTGAAGTCAATCATTAGAAGCGACTGGATAATGGCTTCTAGATCAGCTCAATGCCTTGTGCCATGAGATGTCATAGATGAAACGGAGAGCAATTGGGATTACGCTTGGTGACCTAGTAGCTATCTAGAATTATAGGAGAGAAAGCTTGGATTCGTTTGCTATTTTGTGGGCGATAAAAAAAAGTTCACACTCGCCTGGCTGCATAATGGCTACCAGATGGGCTGATAGTGTGATGGATTAACACATTTGTTTGAGAAAACAACATTTTCAGAGAGAGGAAAACCAGATTAAATAGAATGAAACTGATGCCCGACTTGGAGGTAAAATGGCTGTCAAGATAGAAAGGAAGATAACGTGTGGATTTGTTATTTCTCATGCATTGTAGACCTCTTAAAAAAATCCTTGCGCACATGTGGATTCATCATTTGCTCTAGACTATGGCTGTCTGAGGCATTCTAACATGCTGCGAGACGGCAAAGGTTCTTTTGATTCGGTGTGTGTAGTGTTCTACAGCAGATGCTTGTCAGGTCATCCTTCTGATCCCCACAGGGATGACTTCTGTCTTCCCAAGTTTTCTATGAATAGGAAGTTTTGGCCGTTGGCTAGTGGGATTGACACTCCTGTGCTGGCTGTTGTAACTGGTCGTGGATGTGTTAGCTGATTTTTTATGCTTGGATTTTCTTCATCTGTATGTAGTTTATGTCAATTCTGGCAAGTGATACTGTGTTAATCTTGCCTTTACCTAATATATATCAAATACGGTTTTATTTTATTCTGTCTCTAAAGAGTTGGCTGATCCTGTATATTAAGTGCTATTGCAGTTAACATCGTTATGGAAATCTTAGACTTAATCAACATAGAAGAGGTGCCACAACTGCTAATGAAGGATAGTGGCATACAGATTTCAAAGTTGATGGAAGGACAAAGAGAACCGTGTTAACTTCAGTCAAACTTCATGTCAATCTCCAATCATTGGGAAATGATATTTGGGAGGGTGGAATGGCAATGGAATTAACCACGATCACCTGATATGAAATAGGGTGCATTTTTTAGCTTACGATTATTGTGAGAAACGGCGAATCATTCACATCCAGATGAATCAAAGCTGATATGCACTGTATATGACGAGAAAATAGTTTCGAGAAAGTGGTACATCCGAACCCTCAGAAGTGTATAAACTTGAGGGGAGGGTTTAGGTTCTGTTGCTCGCTGTTGTCTCGATAGCCTTGAACCTCCGTTTGTAGAGTATATGTCCTTTGGTAGGAATGTCAACCAGGAGGATTGTTGGGGCTCCTCAAGCAGGAAGGTAAATGTTCTTGATTATCAGAGGCTGCAAAGTCAGTAACTTCATTCCATTGTGCTTTTCAAGGGAACAGTGACTTGCATCTCTGTTGACTTAATAGAACCTGGAAGAAAGTGCAAATTGGTAATCTCCCAAGAGAAAGAAGTAGGTGTGCACTATCTTTCTAATCCTGAGAAGCGTATTGATCTCTGCAGTCCTTCAAGAAGCAACCCTATTATAATATTCTAAATTTGCATGGAACTTTTCACCTCAATTCTGGGGCTATGTGTTCCTTGTTACATCATTGCTTGTGATATAACCCAAAATTAATGTTTGCAGGTTTCCAATTGTTGAACCTGACTCTGGGCACACAAAACTTCTTCTTTCTAGAGATGGGTTAGATGCAATTGAGAGAATTACGACCCCAATAGCAGCGGTTGCTGTAAGTCCTTTTTTGGTGTTATGTTTTCCTTTGAAAGATTAAACATATCTTTCTTAGTTCGATTCTTTGACCCATTTCTTGGTTCATTTGTGATCATTAGGTCATTGTTCGAAACTTGGATTTTTCTAAAAAAGGGAAAGGGTCTTTATAGCTTTGTTCACTTCTCAATCTGTACACGTTTCAATCATGATTTGAACTTAAATTTCGTTCACAATGAATTTTCTACCATTTGTAGCTATTGTTCTTACTTGTTGACCCATTTGTGAGAGCTAATAAAAAAACTACTTTTTTTCATTTAACTTTGAATTATCTGATACCATTTCAACCCCCATGGCATAATGACTTATTTTTACTGCTAAATGCATCTATTTGATTTACTTGGCGTGTAATCTAGTATTTTTTCAGATGTTCTTTTAGGATTGTAGCTTTTTGAAATTTATTGATGTCTATCTAATTCCTTCATGTTGTGAGGAAGATGGTTGTTTTGTTCCCTTGGAGTCTTGCACTTAAGGCTTTGTTTACACCATCTTCAAGTAGACTACTGCTCTTTTTTTTTTGGAGTTCTTGATATTTCGTCAGACACGTTGTTATCAAAAACTGTCTTGGTGATAAGAGTGCCTGACTTGGGTGAGTAGTTGTCCATGACTGGGTGCTTGTATTAGTGAACATGTGGATGATTATTTGCAAATGGGAGCTGCCATTTGCAAAAGGCTGCATGCTCAGTTCCTTTAAAACTATTTAGTAATATAAGTAAATAATACTAGTAATCAATTAATAGTTAGATGATAATTAAGAGAATTTCTAAAATATATGTAAAAATTGTCCTTAAAACTTATACTTTAATTTTTCAAAATATTAAATTTATTTTATTATTTAAAACTGCTTTCAAACATTCAAAGAACATGTTGCCTAAGTGGCTTGGATTGCTTGTCACCAGAAGGTGGTGGAACTACCATCTTGGTCACATTAAAAACTTTAGTTGTACATAGCTCCGTAATCCCTTCATTTATTTTGGATGCGAGGAATGCATGCCACTACATTTCAGAGAAAATACAGAAGATTTAGGTATGGTCGGTGTATGAATTATTCAAAAATATTTTATCAGTGAATTCTTACTTTTTATATTTATGAAATGCATAATATTTTTGACCAAGATAGATCAGTCTGTCAGGATTTCCTTGTATATTTTATGTTGCACAGATGAATCCCTTTATAGTTGGTAGGATATCCATCTTATAAAACTGAATTTGGACGATACTTGATCTTCTTTATCCCTGGAACTTATGAAGTTTACGCTTGAGAAAGACTTTAAATCTTTGGGATGCTTGGTAGATGTGCAATTTTTTCTCTCTGGCTTTAACAGGGGAATTGAGTGGGTAAAAAAGTTTGAAAGATTCATAGGCAGTAACCATGGTAGCATGTGTTTTTGTTGACCCTAGTGGATAGTTTTTTTTCTAGGGTTGACGATTTCTGGTTTTCTTTGGCTGCAATCGAAATGTATTTTTTCGATCATATTTATCCATATGAAAAGCTTTGTTGCTGATTAATAGGGTCAGTGAATACAGAAAATATTAGATGAGAACCCAGTGGTTAGGAGATGCGTGTTCTCTTATGGAGTACATCAAGGCAGTGGAACTTCTTTGCTTTTGTCCTCTGTACTGCTCAATTGAGTGCCTTGATCATCCTTTAGTTGTATTTTGGGTTTCAGTGAGATGCTATTATGAGCTACAATGGCTATTACTTAACTACACGTGAGAAACCCTGCGATTTACTCCATTAACCTAAATCCGTAGTATTTGATAGTTTCTGTTATTCATCCATGGATGCTATGTTTTTTATTCCACTGCATTCTAGTATTTCATAAATTCCTATATTTTATTGATCTCATGTCGTCTCAGGTCATTGGTCCGTACCGTTCAGGCAAATCTTTTCTCCTCAACCAGCTCCTCTCTCTTTCTTGTGATGAAGGTGTGGGTTTTATTGCAGTAGGAGATCTCCTTGATTCTTATGCATACTTGAATCTACTCTTCTGATATACTCTCTGTTTTTTCAGGTTTTGGGGTGGGGCATATGCGGGATACAAAGACAAAAGGTTTAATGAATATTTTAGAGTGCTGACTTTGGAGTTGACTTCCCTTGCTCGTTATTTTCCTGTAGGCCCAATGAGTGTACTTTGTATCGTTTTCCTCAATTTTCTTTTCAAAATTTTCAGGTATATGGGTCTGGGGTGATCCTTTGGAATTGGTTATTGATGGAGTAAAAACATCTGTTATTTATCTTGACACTGAAGGTTTTGAAAGTATTGGCAAATCCAATGTCTATGATGATAGGTCACTTATGGACCCGTCTTTATTGATTTCTCTTGATGTTTTTAGTCTTGTTTGTGTGATTACTTCAAGCCCTGAACAATATCTACGATGCCTTCTACATTTCACAGGATTTTTGCTTTGGCAACTGTTCTTAGTTCTGTGCTCATCTACAACCTTCCTGAGACGGTTTGTGTCTTATCTGGAATGTTATGGTTGAATGATAATTAATGCTTTTTTAATTAATTTTTTTAAAGAGTGTTTCTTGTTAGAAAACCATCGCTTCTGATATATAACATTTTTGTGCAGGTACGTGAAGCAGACATTTCTCGGTTGTCATTTGCGGTTGAACTTGCAGAGGAGTTCTATGGGAGGTCTGCTTAATTCATACTCAGTACTTTTCATTTTTCATTGAAATACTATTGAAAATCTCAAAATTGCTCACAACAACTTTGTAGCCCCTATCTAACCTATTTGTTCTACTTTTTCTTCGTTGTCCCCTGATAAATAGAGTGAAGGTAACCATCATATCGTATTCTTTTCTTAAATCTGCTAGCATGTGGTTGTCCATTGGAAATAACTTTCTTCTTCTTCTTCAGGGACAAGATGTTGCATTTGAGCCTGCTAAACTTTTGTGGCTTATCCAACGTGATTTCCTTCGTAAGTTCTTCCCTAGGAGCTTGTCTAAGAGCATTATAATCCATTATGTTGTGAATAGAGAAGCCTTCATTTCATTTTTTCTGTTCTCTAATATTATCCTGGGAAGGTTCTGAAAGGCTGATCCTGGTTATATTTGATTCAAGGTCAGGTGGCTGGTTTTTAGGGTTTATCTTCCAATTTTATTTTTTGTGATTGCCAAAGGATCGGAACGGGGGCGCGGATATGTGCACCTTTGTTCACATCTAAATCAATCAAGTCTTGAATCCTGTGTAGGAACTAAGAAAATATTCTTGGAATGGTGTCTTGACACTCTCCTCCTGATGGTTCTTGTTACGACGAACATAGTGATAAAATCTAAAATGCATTCCGTGTTTGGGGCACCAAACCTGTGTTTATATCCAGACTTTGTAAAAATCTGGCCACCGAATTTTGATCAAGTTGGCCAATCATATGGGATCACTTGTTTCTGAAGGGATCAGCTATTTTTTTTGGTTGATCTGACCTGATTTCGTTTGGATGAAGCGATTTTTGGCATGAGTACTGTTATTGGGGAAAGAATATAGAAGAGCGATACTTTTAGCTTTCCAGTTGATGGTGGAGAAAGGAAAAGAGGGAAGAAGAACCATACTAGCACAAAGCCTAAAAGTTGGCTTGCACATGAAAGAGTATGCTGATAATAGCCCTGAATTTATTACTACATCGGGAAATCTGAGACTATAAAACATGGCCTATTCCACTCATTGGCAATTTGTTTTAAGTTGGATGACCCAACAATTTAACAAGCAATTTGGATGATCAGCTTGAAAAGTCTTTTAAGGAGAACTGTAAATAAAGAAAAGAGGGAAAATTAAAGAGGATATTATAGGAAACATATTTAAAGTGAAGGAGAGAGTTTCCTCTTTCATTGATAGGTGAGTAGGTGATATCTTATTGTGTAATAGAAACATGAACCCGAGACTGTGGAAGCATGAAGAGACAGAAAGGTTTCAAAATCAGGATTGAGTGAGGTTCTTTGGTGTGACTTGATGTCAACCTATAATCGTAGGATTAACACACATTAAAAAAAACCCAATAATTTGAAAAATGAAAACTGAAGAGATGGGGAAAGTAAGAATAAAGAAGAAAATGAGGTACAGGAAGAGATAATTAAAGGAGGTATGTAAGATTGCAGAAATAAAGAACAAATTGATGCTTCAGATCCATGCTGCATTTGACTAGGTGCCAAATCAGCCATAGAGGTAAATTTAACATTTTGTAATCAGGACCCCTTGCAACACAATCTGATTGGGCCTTTATTGATTACTCTGTTAACTAACTCTTTACTCCACAGTAGCATGTCTGACTGAGAAATTTTCCCATTCGTATCATAAATTCCTCAACAAAATGTCTATCGTGTACTTAAAGAGGGAATTTTCGACTTCAAATGTTGTAGAGTTAAATCTTATTACCCATTCTAGGGCTTGTCCAACTACATAGACTACGGCATAGATTTAGGTGATTACAAAGTAATCAGTATCCATCTCAGTGGTCGGGTTTTTTTTATCCTTGTCTTTTGTTTGTGTCTGGATTTCATCACATCCATTTTTTCTTTTCTATTTTCCTTTATTTTTAGTGAATTCTGTTTCATTGATATTAAATTGTTTATATTTCTGCTGATGATTGACAGAGGGCAAGTCAGTTCAAGAGATGGTTACTGATGCTCTCCAAGAGGTTCCCAACCCGAATGGTCTGTTCCTTTTTAATCCGCACATTTGTGTATAACAATGTTATCAAAAGCACATCAAGCTATCTTTAGTACTGAATTGGTTCACTGATTTCACTGCAGATGATAAAAATATTGACCAGGTATTCTCTTTGTTTCCCATAATTAAGCTTTTCCTGTTGTATGTTGTTCTGAAATCTTTTGGCATTTCTTTGATTCAAACAGGTCAACCAGATACGGAAGTCTTTGGCAGCTATGGGTGATAATAGTACGGCCTTTAGCTTACCACAGGTGCACGTTCTAAACTTTGTTTGTCGTTTTCAGTTTTCTGTCTTCATATTTAAACAGAATAATGAGTCCTGTTTGTGGGTGTAGGCCTCCATCATCCAGTGCAATACGAAGCAACTTAAATTTCTTTGTTCCATTTCATTTGCTTTTGTTTTTTAAACGTAGGAAGATACTTCAGTTTCGTTTATAATGTCATGGAAAGCCTATACAAGATGGACTATGACCAATTTGCAAGGTTTGCTAGGTTTGTCTCCTGGAGCTCTTTTAAAAGTGAGCAAATAGCTTTGGGCCAGGAGAATCTAAAGCTATCCTCTTTGCATTTGTCAATGTCTATTCCAACATTTTGCTGTGCGAGACAGCTCTGAAACATTTTATCATAGAAATTGTATTAAATAATGATCTGTAGATGTTTGCATTTGAATTTAGTATACCAGCTAATTGTAGCTTTGTTTTTCTCAGGTGCATATTACATCTGAAGTGTCAAATTTATCCTTTCATTTCTGCCTGGTTTCTGGAAATTTCCATGCACCCATCGGCCAGATTAAATAATTAATATATTGTGAGAAAGCTACCCTAATGTGGAATCCTACAGGGCGGACATTGACCAGAGATGAGAAGGTTTTAGCACTTTTTTACGATTATCACGTAGGTTCTCTTCCACAGGGACGGCTCTTACTCGGTGATTTCATCCTAGTCATTCATAATATAGAAAAACTATCTTTTTTAATATTACGTTTGTTACGAGACATTTTGAGTCAATGGAGATTAGATTCTTCAATGCTTTTCTTGACTTACTCCATATCCAAAGTTTCACACATTGAACACCCATACTCTATCAATGCTTCGATGAGATTAGATTCTTGATATAACACCCATAGTTTCACACATTCAGTTGGATTTAGATCTCCATATATTGCTAGGTTTAGGCTTGAGCCTGCCTTCATATCATCTCCATGATTTAACTTTCGGAATGTGATGGTTATGTAAGGTTCTCGGATTTACTCGAATCAAACAATAGGATCATTCTGTGTACTGAATCATGAGGCTGAAGCCTGATTCAGAGATCTCTACGAGTTATATGTTCAGGATGTGATTAATATGTAATCTTGTGTGTACCAGAAACAAACAACACGATCATGCTATCTCTATCAGAACGCCATAATTTTCCCATGTTACATATTCAAATGGTGCGTGAGGTAGTTCTTTAATATCCAGTTGCCCTTTTTCTCCTCTCTGATATTGACTTTCGCATTCTACATTCCACTGTTCCTGAGATTCCATCTTCGTTTTTATCACTGTTAAGCAATGCAACGCACGGTTTCCAGTTGATGTCTGCTTTTGACAGTATGGTTGTGGATACCATTTCTGTGAATGGGGGCGCTCTTTTTTCATTTCATAATCTCTGCTGTCAAGATGTTGTTTTCTCAGGGCCTACTCTTCGCATAGACAATTTTCTTGTAAGGACAATATCACGACGGTGACATTTATTTTAACATTTCATTATCTGGGGCTCTATTGTTCAAGTTAAATGAGAAACTATCATTTTATTCCTTTAATCGTGAAAATATATGCTATCTATGTTGACAACTTTATTATTATTTCATATTATGCCCTTCATTTGATGCTGACTCTGTGGTTGAACCTGATTAGCCTCATCTCCAAAGAACGAAGCTTTGTGACATGAAGGATGGCGACCTTGACCCAAGTTATGTAAGAAAGAAGGAGCAACTAAAAGGACTTGTCACATCCATTATTCGCCCAAAAGTTGTGCAGAGAAAGATGCTGAATGGAAAGGAATTCGTGTCTTTTCTTGAGCAGGTATGTTTCATGACTTTTCGTTCTCCAATACAGTAGTAGTGGGGCTATTTTTTTCAGGCTTTTAGTGAACCTTGCATTACTTATTTTTAATATGGGTGATGTTTTTCTCCTTTACCATTGTAGTACATCAGCACATAGTTCACTAAAACTTAAATAGCAATAATAGCTATACAAACTCTTGCTGCAAGATGTAATCCAGATATGAAGAGTTACCTCCCTGTCAGATATGTACATATAATTTTTTTTTCGCGGGAAATGTGAGAAGAAAAACAAACTTTCCTGGAAAAACAAATCACCCGTGCAGCCAAGTATCCTCTTGATCTATTCATCATAAACACAGTTATCTATTCCTGATAGCGCATAATAGCTTCCTTCGTCCCTCTTGTTTCCATAACAGCATCTTTCCTTCTTGAGGCGTTAATCATGTAGCCCTGTTATAACGTGTATCCTACCTTCTATCTTTTCTTTTGCATCGAGAACCTGATTCAATGATGTCAATGGATAACCTTCTGAACATAGTATGTAAGTCAGGCTCCCTACAGAAAAGTTTCATATGTGTCTGAGAGTGGAAGAAAAAAATGCTCCATCATGTGAATCGAGCCATCTATTTTTCGTTTTGAATGTTCACGATTCTCGTCAATTTTTTGCTTCATTCGTCGTTGATATTTAAAAAGACAGGCATATTATGGTGGACTAGATCCTTGGTGAGGCAAGCCTATATATGACTCCTGGTCTATGACCTTTTGGTGCCTAATTTGATGGTTCTATTCAGAAAAAATCTCAAATATCAGATTAATAACTCTTAATTTTCAAATAGAAATTAGTTAAATACTAACTTATTTAGATTTTCGGATATTAATCTGTATCTGTATTGATAAAAAATTCACAAGATGTATTAATTTGAAAAGTTTGTTGCAACTTATATGATATTTTTTTTCTAATTGCATTATTATGGATCTCTAAAGTTATTTAGAGGTATCTTGATGTTGATTTCTCTTTTGTTTTTAACACTAGAAGGATATGCTTCTTATAAATGGATCCTTTCAAAACACAGGTTATTTTCTCCATGTGGAAGAGTCAATATGTTACTTTGGAGACCTTTCAATGTAATAATCAATGGCTCAATTTTGGGTTTACAGATTGAGATATGTGATCTTATTCAGTGAACAAAAATCGAAGTGGATCAAAGAGTAAATAGTCTGAAACATGAGTTGGAGTTGGATGTACGTTTTTTATTTTCTGAAATAAAATGTTTCATACAAATGCCTTATTTACACAATTATAATTAAAACAGGATACGAACGTAACAAGATTTCACGATGAACTATGCCAAATTGAGTTTCTCACTCTCTACGCCATTTCATCCCCCTAAAGGGCAGAGGGCGAAGATGTTAGTGAATGGTGCCAAGTGATAAAAGATGAGATATAGATGCGTTGTGCATGTTAGTAACGTTATGTTTACGGCCCAATGCTTCATTTATCCCTTTTTATTTTCTTCTTTTGTTTCAATTTATTGTCATTGCCGGTTGACATATGCTTGGTTGAATTAGAATATTGTTATGATTTTTCGTTGACCATTCTAAACCTTTTGTTTCAGTAGTAATAACACGATACTGGTACAATTTCTTGCTACTGGAGAATTGTGATCCTTGTGTAGCTTTCTAAACCTTTTTGAGTTTAAGACTATTTGATTGACATGTAAATGAGTATCTGGATTTTATTGTACGTAAAATTTGTAGAATGAGGTTTTACGGCTTCTGGAATGCTTTGCCCATTTGATAAGTCAAGAGAGTGTTCATTTTATCCTACAATTACTTAATTCTATTGCTTTCAATTTTTTTCAGATCCTTGATGCCTTGAACAAAGGAGAAATTCCATCGACAGGTTCTCTGGTAGAGGTGTTCAATAAAGGGGTTATTGACCATTGTTTGAAACTTTATAACCAACAGATGGAAAGGCTGAAGCTACCTCTTGAAGTGGTACAACTGGAAGAGGCTCATAATGAGGCACAACGCGAAACACTGACAGCTTTTGACAAGCAGCATTTTGGTCGTAATCATGCCAAGCAGTCTGCCTCTAAGCTTGAGGAGGACATGCAGAAGGTACGATTGAGAGGCTCTTTGTTGAACTTTATGGTTGACGTGAGAAAGCGTAAACTATGATGCATCTATTTAATGATTATTGTTTCACAATCATTCACAAACACCTGATCGGTTTATTTCTTGTACTGTCAGTTACAACTGAAGAAATTTTGTTCTCAAAATGTTTTTACAATATATGATGTGATTTAAGTGAAACATGACCCGATTTGTATAGAACTCTTTTGAAATATGAATTTCAATATCCTAGAGATTGCATTAGCACTGTTTGCATCAAGTTTACTGAGAAAGGTATCTGCCTCTTTAAAGCTTTTTCTGCGAATTGAATGCCTCCTCAGTATTGCATGAATGTTTATATTAGCGTACAAATCTACTATCTGGTTGAGACATCATGATTTACAAACTGGATTGAAGTCAAAAGGGTAGCTTCAAGGCTGATGGTTGGTTTTATTCACGGTTAGACAATTCAGTAACATTTTATCCTTCTCAAAATCTTACCTTTCGAAATACCCCTTTTGATTGCTGCGTGATTGGTCTTTGTGGTGTGCCAGAGTGGTCTAGTTTTTTTTATGGACTTGATTTCGAGTCATACTTTGAGCGACTCAGAGTGGAAGGGAAAGGGGGATCTTGGGGGTAGGGGCTCCGTTCTTGATAAGTCACCCCGAACAAGGGAAGTCTTAGAGATTTTACCAAGGGTAGTCGCTCCACCCGTGGTAAGAGCGACTTTATCCATGTCAGCAGGAAATGGAACACCACCCTGGCGTGTGATGCATGCATGCTGATGACGTGGCGAACAGGGTCAAAATGTGTTATATTCTGTTATAACATATTGCCGGATGCATTTTCTTATCAAAATTTTCATGTGTTAAAAAAAAAGAACATTGGGGTAATTTCAATATGGACGTTAGTGTGTAGGTTCTGAAACTTTATACTCGGTTACTGATAATCTTTCACATGAGAGATCTAATTTCACATGAAGCCCGCAGCTTCCAACATGGAGGTTCTATATTCTTTCAACATCTTTTAGTGCAAATGATAATATTTATTCCTGTAGAAATGGAAAAAAATATTTAAGAAAACAAAATTGACGAACAGAGTTTTACGTCTTTAATGAAGCTCCATTAAGGTCTCTGTTAATCAATTGAGTTATTTCTTTTCTACCAGAAGAGAAAGATGAGTTTTTTTCGAAGGAAATAGAAGCCAATTTTTGGTACCCTTTTATCTTTGGTAATTAATCTAAATATTTTCATGATTATTCTTACCAACTGGTCAAAACGGCCTTCCATTAACTTTAAGTTTGCCGGCCTAGCTTAACATAAACTTCTGGCATTTCACGAGTTTCTCCTTTAACTTTTCCTCGCAGGTTTACAATAATTTCATATTGGCCAATGAATATAGGTCGTCAAAACTTTGTGAGAACTTATACACAGGGTGTGAGGATAAAATGGATCAGCTTCAAGTCCTAAGACTCCCTACCCTGGCGAAATTCAACGCTGGTCTTCTGCAGTGCAATCAAAGCTTTGAAGCGGGATGTGTTGGGCCTTCTAAAACTATCTATGAACAGAAAATGTCGAAGGTTAGCATTATCTCACCATGGTCTTGCTGCTTCAACTGTTTTACAAGGCTTTCGCCGTCATACTAGATGGTGGATGTTGTTCATTTATACACAATTTCCATTTCGTATAGTTAATTTATTTGAGTCATTACAGGGGGAGCATAGCTAAATATGGTATTTCGGAGTTCTGATTATGCCGTTTTGATTATAGTTTGATCTAGTCAGCTGAGTTGTTTGTTGAAATTATGAACCTTTGGTGATCTTTGCCAGTCAAGTTTGAGCTTCCAATGCCAATTTAGCATGCTTCAGTGTACTCATGTCATCATATTGCGTTATATAATCTCAATTTCAGACTTATTTTAATTTCAATTTGGCTAGTTGACTCCAAGACGAACCAAAATACCCTCTGGCCCGTCATCAGTTGACACGATGAGTTTGACTGATCTGAAATTCAGTCCCTTTGAAATTCATCCTGCAGCTGGTTTATATGGATTTCGGAGATTCAGAACTCATAGAAGACTATGTTGGCAATGAAATAGAAGATTACTGAGATTTTTCGTCACAAAAATAGTTGCATGCGAAGATCCGATGAAATAAGTTGGAAGGCTGCACAATCAATTTTTCTTGGATTGTAACTTCGTTTTGTAGATTTCTTCATAAACAGGATCAAGCAGAGTAAATGTATTAAAATATTATTTGGGGGCCTCAAAGGCTTCTTGGATAACTCGTGGTTCTAATCAGATTGTTTTCTCTTAAGGTTGGTCTATCCATGTTAATTTATCTGGTAGTATATGAGTCAACCCCGCATCTGAGATGAACCTTGTCAGAATTCGCGGGGGAGTTGAGACAAGCAGACCCCCTTCATGTTTTGACCATCTGGATTGATTGGCTCTAAGCAGGTGGTGGACCATGGGTGTGTCAACTGGGCTTCCTAAATCCTTTATAATGTGGGGGCATTCTACATTGCCTTCAATATTCTGGTGACTCCATTTTATTTGCGGGTGATGATAGAGGTTAAACCCTAAACTTGGGGAAGCTGTTCATCATGCCGGAAGTAATGACTAGGTTTACCCTAAACTTGTGTTTCTGACCATAGCTATTGCTTTCGGACTGTCAATTTCCCACACTTTCCTCATCAGACATTTAGGTTAGATAAATTAACCCTAGTTTGGAAGAATAGAAAGACATTAACCCTAGGTTAGAATCTACCACTGCTGTGGTAGATTCTATCTGAATTAACCCTTTCTTATTTGGGTTACTCAAGAGGTTTTCAAAATACTGCAGCCATTGGGAGAACGATTTTAGTGATCAGGAACTCCATTAGAAAGAGGGGAAATAAATAGAAAAGCAGAAGAGAACTGCACTTGTTGTGGGATATGGTGTGTGAAGGTCGAAGAAAAATGAGGGAAGTGGAGGATTGTTGGAGATTAGGGCATGAAAGAAAGCGCTACTATCAAAATGGTTTGGAAATGGGTGCATGACAGCAATGCAGTATGCGTATAGATTGTTAGAATGAGATGCGATATGGATGTTGACAATGGAAGCATTAAACCTGCCAGTTCCTCACCAATCTCACCAGCTTGAACGCAGATCTCTGAGAATGACATTTTTCATAGCTTAGTTGAACTTTTAGCAAATAATGGCTCTGCGAGGATGATTTGGTAGCCAAATAAACAATTAGCTGGTACTCTTCTAAGTCCTTTTGCCTTCATATTGGGCAAAGTAAAAGTGATAGATTAAATCATATTGTGATATGATTAGGAATTATGTGAAGAAGTCTCCACAGGCAGATTATCAGACTGTTTGTGCTTTACTAAAATTCAGATTATTAGGAGACTCTTTCCCAACCTGCAGGATGGACAGTTGATTATTTGCTGATGGGTTTTGAAGGGCGTCAGTTTGGCTGAGGATCGAGGTATCCTAGGGCTTGCTAAAATCGCTGGGTATAATTGAATTCATCCTCGCTGCTATATTTGGTGATATTACTCCCTCTTAGTTATTTCCAAGCAAAGAAAAACTTGTGTACCTGACCATTCTGACAAGGATCGAATTTAATAGCGGATGAGACAGTCAACGAGGTGAAGATGATTTCACAACCATGCATCATGTTATAAAAAAGCAGTCTTATGCAGATGTCTTATGTTTTCTTTATTTTTAGTGAAGAAAAAAGTGTTAGAAACACATATAATTGCAGTGTGTAGATCCACAACAAACATTATATAAAGTTTTTCTTTTTTTACATATTTTCTATTTTTTTAATTTCTGGGCAAAGTCAAGAGTGTTAATAAAATGCTGACTGT
Organism: Spirodela intermedia; assembly: GCA_902729315.2. NCBI lineage: Eukaryota > Viridiplantae > Streptophyta > Magnoliopsida > Alismatales > Araceae > Spirodela > Spirodela intermedia. The sequence continues at coordinate 1,711,033 of LR746264.1, forward strand.
GGCTCCTTAGTATATATATATATATATAGATACATTGCATGCTGTGTCTAATATCATACTGGGGGATCTCTAAATTAAATCTCCCTCTGCAGATGCTTGGGAAGTCCCGCTCTCTTTTCATCAAGGAATATAATCAGAGGCTCTTCAATTGGTTGGTGACTTTCTCTCTCGTCATGGTTGTTCTGGGCCGCTTCGTTGTCAAGTTCATTTTGCTGGAGGTGGCTGCATGGATTCTGTTCATATTCTTGGAGACGTACACGAGGATGTTCTGGTCTTCAGAGTCCCTTTACTACAATCCTGGTTGGCATTTCATTGTGACTACCTGGGAGACTATAGTTTATAACCCTATACTTGATCTAGACAGGTAATGCAAATGCTGAACTTCTCTCCTCTTTTTTTTCTTTTTTTTATTTTTTATAATCCTGTTTTGTACCCGAGTTTAGCATTTTTATTTTTTTATTCATTGTATAATTATACTGTAAGAACCATGCTGATAGTAGAAAGAATTTGAGACATACATTCAATAAACCAATCAAGAGATGTTTGATTTTTCTCACCTTCTTTATTCATTCATAAGAAATCAGCAATCTCAAATGATAACCATTTAAACCTGGAAAATATAATAAATAGAGACATAACGGGGCCATTTAAACCTGGAATATCTGTTTTCAAGCAATCAATCAATCATGAGGAATGCATAATTTTTTCACTTTTTTATGATCCTGTTCTACAGGTGGGTGATTCCCATAGGAGTAGGTCTTGTCGTTTTGCTTCTCTACTGGCGTTGTTATGGGAGGAAGCAGCACGGCTCAAACTCCTTGTTACCTATGTACAATAGCCGGCACAGTGGCCCCAATCGCCCCAGATCAGAGTGAAGAAAATTACCCACAAGAGGCATCAACTTTGGAGAAATTAATGACATCAAAGTTTATGATTTCTGATATTCTAGGAAGCCCACGGAATCGACGAACACGGCAGGGGAGAAAAGGGGAGATGATCAAGGCCACATTCCTGCTGAAATCTCATCTCCCATCCATCCGTCTCTTACATTCTATTAGTGTTCATATCTTGGTGGGATTGTCGGATAATTCCCCATTTGATTGGATCCCACTGTTCTAAGCAGCATGACTTGTCACATTGCCTGTGGGGAATGCGTCTTTGCAGTGATGATTTTCTCATTTAAATTAAATCATCCATTAGTTGAATTCTCTACTCTGGAATTGGCCATGCTTCCTCCTCTCCCTTGACAGCACTGAAGAACAGAAATGATGGGAACATGACTAGGGTGTTCAACCTCAGATGAACAACAACAGGGAAATCCATTCAGTTATTTATGTTCATGCACTTATTTTAGGGGTTTATTTATCTCTAATTAGATAAAAATAGTAATGGGCAGATTCAGTTATGTGCAAATATACTTGCTTGAGGTTTTATTTATCCCCAATTAGATAACACCAATGACTGCATTTGGGTAACTATGTTGCACCCGGAATGGAGTTCATGAACATTGATGGGCTAAAAGTAGATGAGGAAAGCTTCTCATTCAGGTATCGCCGCTGAATTTCTCTTAAATTTATATAAGCAAGAGTTTGTAGAGTACTAATCAAGCCTTGAGATAACCTCGGCTCTCTTGAGATAACTTCTTTTTTTTTTTTCTATTTCCGGTTGAACAGAAAATCTTGGACAATTCGAATAAACAGAAGAAAAAAAAAACACTGCAACTCCTCTTTCATGAATGAAGAGTCCATGACAAGCTTGAAGTGCTTACTTAGAAGGTGTTATTTATATTCTCCACCTTTCCCTCTCCTTGGATGCAGTAGACAGAGAGAGAGAGAGAGAGAGGAGAGTTGTAAAAATCACACTCCGAGAAAATAAAAATAAGAATTGTCTTATTCACATCAAGGTTTGTCAAATTGCTTCCAGACCCAATCCCTGATATTAATCATAAATCGAAGAATGATGATGTTTTTAGCATAGTGGAAAAAAAGTGATGTTCCAAGTCAGAAAGATCACTCTCGTTCATGGGAACAAGTGATTATTGGACAGAACACTCCAAGATGGAGTGACTTCAATCTCTCCCCAAATGGTCATCTACAGAATTTCTTGAACCAAACACCGATATTTACAAAGCTTTCAAAATCAGATTGTGGCCTGCAAGAGAGGGAATCATTTCTCGGTAGGTCGAATCACTTCTTGGAAAATTAGGAAAACTAAACAAAAAAAAAGAGAGGGTTGAGATGAGAAGAAAGAATGACCTGTCGATTGAATGGATATCTTTAGGGAATACGATCACTTTGACCTCAGCTCCTCTTTCCTTCAGGGCTCGCGCATACTGCCAAGCATATTTGTGAGAACACCAAACTAATTAATTATCCAAAATGATTTTTCAAGTTTGAGTGAGAAATAGATTTGAAGCAATCAAGTATCAGGAGAAATCATTCATAACTCGACTTGAATGGGTTCCTAAAAGATTTTGGACCCGTAAATCATTCAAGAACATATACGGTAGAGAAAGTATTGGGTACCAAAATGAACCAAAAAAAAAAAAAGGGCATCTGAAACGAAGTAATTTCAGCCTAATTAATGTCCAAACCTGCAAGCCATTAGAGACCGGAACTCGAAGATCCTGTGCTCCGAGGAGAAAAAGAATAGGAGTCTTCACCTGAAAAGTGCTTCGAAATCACATAACACACACCGGAGAGCTATTCTTTTGGAATCAAGATTGGAAAATTAAATCACCCGCATCACATTTTCCTTCAGCTTCGCTAAAATATATTAAAAATTGCTTGAGATAGCCCCACAAGAACATGCTATAAAATCCCTCCATTGGAATATCCTCATCTAAAGATTAAAAGTTTGATGCTAGCCGCTGAAAAGTTCCCAGCATTGTAGCAATTTCCATACCAGGGAATCAACCGGTTAAAATGAAAGAAATAATCCAAAAGGGTACCTTGGAGATATGCGAAATAGGAGATTTTGAATACATATCACCCAGCTGATCCACCGAGGGAGCCTCTGTGAAGTGATCTTTACCATCTTTGCCGTAGGTCTCCACATAGCACCAGTCAGGAATGTCTGTAGTACCAACCATTAAAGAGAGATTGCAAACAGGATTTCGAACGGCAGCAACAGCGAACCTTTCTGGAGCCTTGATAATACGAGTCCACAGAAATAAAATATTTCAGAGAAGCTTTGAGCTAACATAAATGAATGGATTAAATTAAAAGATACAAAGAATAAATAATAACTTTGAATCTTTAGCATTGATCAGATTATGTTTCAATCTAGGCCAACAACTTAGACATGACAGAAATATATATATATTTTTTTCAATCCATATCAACAACTGAGGCACGCCTTTCACTTGTACTGATGATCTCATCCATGAAAATGGTAAAATATTTCTTTCATTACAAATCAAGAACTAAGGGCTGCCTTTCAGTCTTTACCAGCAATCTCAAGCAAAGGAAACTAGAAAAATTAATTATGGGTATAGAAGTGTTCACTAGCAAAGGCCTGATGCAAACCCAACAAGAATAAAATTAGGAGTGGGGAAATTTTCCTGACGTATCAATTCATAGAACAATTTCTTGTCGTGTACCATTACCCCGTCATCATAAAATGAGAACAACCTTGGCTGAATCCCACGATTTACAGGATACTAAACCAAATTAGGAGATTGACCAACAGCCTAACCCTTAATTATAAGTTTCTTCCCACTAATAAAATAGATAATATGTTGCCCTGATAACACTTGATCATGACTACAATCCTGTTATTTATTCAACCTGTCACTGCTCTATGCCGTGCAACAGGAAATCATTTATCCATTTGTTTTCGGCAAAAAGCCAAATAAAAAACTTACCCATAGTAAAAATTCGGGTCAGATCCCCGAAAAAGATTTTTTTTCCCAAACTCGGTGCACAATTCCATCCACGAGAGATATGTTTAAAACTACCCAAAAAGGCCTCCGTGAACGAGATGAGATCATTTGAAGGAAACTGAAATGGTACAGAGATGCATATGTTTGAATGTGAAACCTATGTCTTCGTAGGGATCAAGATCAAAACATGACGATCACATGAGACACAATGTCAGAGAACTTCATCATTAATGTTATATTGTCTTTAAATAGGCTTACATGACTTCATGCCATAAGAATATAACGTGAAAATCATTTTTGGGAAGGCTATTTAATCACATTGCGACAATAATCAGCGTCCTCAACAAACAGCCAACAATAATTTAAAAAGTTTTTTAGTGAAAAGTAGAATAAACAGAGAAGAGTCCTGAAAAAAAAACCAACCTGGCCAATTAAATGAGTTGTTAAAAAACCACCATGTGACCCACCAAGAACAGCTATTTTTGATGGATCAGCCAGTTTAGTCTCGATGACATGATCAATGGCTTTAAGCACATCTCCGACATCCTACAAGAACAGTTAAGGTTTGAAATAAACTCTTGAGAGAAAAACTACAGTAAAAGCATAGCCATGTCAAGAAAAAACAGAAAACCTGGGAACCAATTTTGCCAGGAAGAGTTTGCAAAGCTTCCTCACCAAAGCCTAAGGAACCCCTGAAATGAATGCATAATTGGGCCGAATAACTTTTCGGAAAAGACTGCTTAATTATAAAAGGAAATGAAGAAACATAAAAAATGAATTTTATCAGGACAACATCAAGTTCAAGGACAAAATCCAGATACATCATTTTAATAATTTATTTATCAACTTTATAGATATAAATAATGACCATAGTAAAAAGACACAACAATGTGTCTAGCATCTAACATCGAATGGAAAAGATAAAAGAATCTCACATGCCACCAAGTTTCTCTTTTACCTAGTCAATTCCACAGAGCAAAAGTCTCTATAACACCAAAATTATACAACCATTACCTATATGAATCTGAAAATGCATGATGAAGAACCAAACTACCGAAAGGAGACTCATCTGGATGCATGGTACAATCAATCATGAGATTAAAAGGTACTTCCAACTAATATTGACCAATGAAATTATTCAATTAATAAAACTACTGAATCGAGATGAAAATGAGGACAGGCCAGAATAGGACTTGAACTTGTTTATATCAAGCCACGTTTAAAAGAGATATGCAGATGTGGATCATCCTAAACACAGATTCATATTCTATTTAATGCAAAGCACTTTCGCTATTACTTGTCATTGTTCAACTTCCCTTTCATTTAGACGGAATAACTACTTTCAATAAAAACTTCAAGCTATTATTGCCCAAGCCCCAAAAGCATGATGATTCCACAACAGGGGTGACGGGCTGTAATGAAGACGGGGTGGTATCCCATCCAGGCTTTCTATATGCTTCTTCTAAGTTTATACAGGTTTCTGGGTACGCAATCCGAGCTGTATCTGTAAAATCTACTCTTAAGATTCCAATAAAAGATAAGTACTCACCCCATTCACACCCCTTCTATTACTCGTTCTTCTTTATCCTACTTATCACAGCCAAAAAAATAGCCTGAGATTAGGAGAGGACCAGTTCAGATAAAATATTTTGAAATTTTTAAGGTAATACTACAGATACTTCCAACGAAAAAGGTAATTGCATGATAGGTTTGATTAGTTAGCAAAATACCCCACCTTTCCTGCCTATTGATTCTAGTTTTAATGATAACACAAAGGAGGGGAATGGGTGATACAGAGATGTGAACTCATTTTTCCCTTCTCTTCTTTTGCACTCTCATTTTCTGTTCTTCCTCTAATTTCTGCTAGCAAGTGGTTTCCTTTAGTCTTTTTCTTGGGGGGAAGGGATTGTTGTTTTGTCGAGTGGGGCAAAGAGGGATTGTTTTTTCTTGGTTGAGTTCTCTTCCATATTTCTATTCCATCTTCTTCCTCAGCGCTCTCCACTCTTCTCTGGTAACAGAATAAATTTTGAATAAAAATAAAGGAGCACCAACGCGAGGTGTTCAACAGGATGTTACAATTTTGTCTATTGTAACTTTAAGAGTGTAATTTTGAACCATACAGTAAATTGACCAGCATCATAAAACATTCTCTGTAGTCATCTGGGTCCATTTTTGCTTATGCTATGTTGAAATACAAAATAATAGCACGTTGGTTCTCTTAAATAGAATTGCACGCTAGTTACAGACCCAACTATCATAGTGATGGTATGAGACAAATATTAAAGAGTTCGAAAGATAAAAGGTAGCTTGCTAGAAAGATAAAGAAAAAGTTCGGAGACGAACCTATAATTTACAATGAGCAAATTGAAGCCCAGAGAGGCAAGAAAGGCAAGAGATTTCGAATAGCTTGTCAACGAGACTGAATGTGGGCCACCATGAATGACCACGATTAATGGGTTCAGTGAGCCACTCTTCTGATTCACTTGGAATGGCTCCTTAGACTGAGAGTTCGAAGAAGACACAAAAATAGCTTCCATAGGTAACTGCGCACCTGCAGTCAACCGTGGGCAAAAAAATAAAGACTCGAATTTTCACGTTGTTAGATTGTGCAGGAAACTATAACTGAAGCAGGCTGAAATACATATAACTTTTCATGTGATCTCTAGGTACTAAAAATGAGAATCATCGGCATTATCCCCTGGAGTGTATCATAATATAAATACAATGCATGAGTTCATCTGCTAATAAACATATCGACACCTAGTCAGAAACCATGCATTTATGTACACTCGAATAGAATATAAACTACATAAATTACATGACCGGTTTTGAAGCAGACATGTCGCAGAAAGACGCTAATGGCCAGCCAACCTTTTGGAAGAGTATCCGAATTGCCAATCGGTATCTTCATTATGCTGAATTGATGCATTGATAGCATATTTCTGACCTGATGCAAAAAAAGTCATCAACTCTATGCTTCGACAGATAATAGCATATTAGCCGTGAACTCATAAAGAAAAGTGCTCCTGAGACCTTCTCAGAATGTTGCAAGAATGGGCTAGAGATATCAAGCCAATTCCAACTAAGGGTCCCGCCTGAGTGATCCGCAGGACAACCATACTTGATTTGAGGAGGATCTATGGGACTGCTACACACTTTAAGAGAAAAATGAAAGAAAATATTAATCTCATTTTACCACCTTGCCATTTTCCATTAACTAAAGGATAATAATAGACTATTTTTTATTTTAAAGAAAAACTAAAATGAATCCAACTGGGGATATACCAGCAAGAATCTTGCCACCATCAACTGCAAGGACATTCCATGAATGGTTGGAATCAGCAGGAGTGATGTTTGATAGCTTGTAACTGTATAGAAACAAAGAAGATTAATTATCCTAAACCTGCGCACAAAACCATAACCATTGTTAATGATAGAAATATCACGGCTTACCTTAAAATGTCTACAGAAAGAATAACTTGCCTACTACCCCAGTAGGAACACAAAACCATGGTGTGACCATCTGGAAGCCACGGGTCGTTAAGAAAAAATGGGCAATATAATCCCGGGAAGCAGCCATCCTCCGCACACATCACAACAGGGACCTGTACAAACACAGAACTTGATATGTAAAATATAAACTTAAGTAAACAAAGAGCCCTGTTAGTCAATACCCAGAATGCTGAATGCACATATGTACGAGAGCATTAATCAATATAATAAAGCAGGGAGCAGTCACTGGAGGCGTTTGAGACTAAAAAACGCCAGGCATGATTATCAGTGATAAAGAAGTGTACCAGCTATCCAAGGATGACAAACAAACTGATATCTCATATGTGACGAAGATTTTCACGATCAGGATTGGCATATAAATTGACTTCTCAACCAAGATTAGAACTGGCATCATTTAGATGGCCCAGATGATAATGGGCCACACAGTTCTGCCAAATTTAGAAATCTCCTATCACCATTTCCAAAGAAGAGATCATGAGGACCAAGTAGCCAAAGTCTTTGATAAAAAAATACTCTTTGCGAGCGAAATAACCCGGGAATCGATATTGAAGGGCTTACACTAGAAGCTGTGAACATCATCTTTTGTTTTCTAACTACAACAGTTTAATCTATTCCATCACTTTTGTCTTTCCTTCTTTCGTATTCGATTGTCACTATAACACCCCTCATTTTTATATAGATAACTATTTATAAATGAGTCCTATAATTATTTATAACGGATATAATTTTAGCCTTTAACTTTGCTCGTTGCGTGTATTTCTGTAATAAACCAAAACACTAGATGTCAGGTGCCTCATAGACAGCCAGATTCACTCAGCTCAGTGAGTACCAATATAAACAGCTCGCTCCCCAGACATACTCACACAACTCTACAAATATAAAATTTTACACCTGCATATGTAAATTTCAGCAGTGTTCAGACCAAAATTCTAAACTCATGGTCCAGTTCTACGCCAAAATTCAGCAAGTTATGGGTACAGACTAATGTTTCATTCGGCTAGTCCACTTTAGATTAAAGTGTAGTCAAGACCCTCCAGACCCAAGAGAATATGCTCAGGGCACAGGTTCAGGAGGCAATCCATCCAAGATGAATGCTTGCCGGTGGTTGTACAATAAAAAGCAATACTCCTAATTTTACTCTAATGTGGAAATGAGAGAAATATGGGAAGAGTAAACAAGGATAAATTTATACCTAAAATTAAAGAGCTGGGAGTTATTACTTTATGAACGTTTTTCGGGGTAGATCTTCAGTAAAAATACAAGTTGTGATAGATATGCACTTTACAAAATTTTCACGACGATCTCATCAATAAATTGTCTTCAATGAGAAGCGGGAAGTTACCACATCAATGACATTTCCCGATGAACAAGGTTTTCCATCAGCAGGCCAATCCATTCTATGAAGCGAATTAGTAGCAGAATGTGCTCCACTGTCAACAGCAGATTTCGCGGAAAGAAAAACAAGATACTTCCCATCCGGACTGCATGCGTGAATCGTTTCAGTCAGTCAGTTCACTGAGGCTACATCAATTAATATTACAAAGATGGCAGATTTATCTGGTAACCCAAACGAAATGGAAATCATTGCAAGAAGAAAGAAAACGAATAATGGCTACTAACAGTAAAGTTGATGTTAAAATATCTTGTTTCAATAAGACACAATAAGGCAGGAAAAAATTATATGAAAAATTGTTCAATGTAACAATGATCAGCCACAATTGTACGTTTATAGTTCAAGGGTAAGATATGATAACCCTGTGACAGCCAGAGGAAAATTCAGATATTGAATATTTAATCTAAATGAATTGCTTTCTAGGAAGTGATTACCCAGATCCAACATGGTAAGCCGTTATGTAACAAGCAAAGAATGAAAAAGGAATAGTATTAGATTAAAAAAATAATGATTAAAATAAAAAAATAGAATGCCACCGCACAGAACTCAGTGAAAAAGTTCATAACGACAATTTCTATATTTCTCTTCCCTAAAAAATGAAAGAAATATTTTCACCAATATCGCAAGCTCTAGTTATCCACATTAGATTCGATCAGAGTTCCTATACAATTATATTTAATTGGAACAATCTCAGATTGCTGATCAGAGGAATAGATGAATTATTCCAGATCGTAGTTCCCACTACATCACAACCTTGCAACAGGGTACATCAATGAAAAAGTCGAATAAATCATTAAAAAAAGTGCATGGAATTGGAACACAAAATATGCAGCACTGACAGCAACCTTAGCATCAACGTCAACTCTTGCAGCATAACATCATAGCAGCAGCAGAGGCAGCAGTAGACCAACTCAAGAAACGGATAAATAAAATGAATATGATACATTGAGAAACCCTCACAAGATTATCCAATACAACAAGGTATAGATAACAATGTCAACATTAAGGACAAAAAAGGCAGTCACAACAAAAGAGGCGGTGCGTGAGCTGATGAGGATTACAACTACTGCATTATATGATCACCAGAATTTGTAGACCTTGCTGGCACCTCCTCTCAAAGCTCAAAAAGGTTAGTGCACAAGGCTGTGGCTAAGCACATTAAACTAAACCAGGCGGCCAACCAGAGTTACCCTGGCTTACTCACGATCTCTGGTATTTAACTGGGCTCAATCTGCTGCCAAGTTGGAGGCAGGTTTCAAATGTCCTACTCCTGCGTAGACATGAGAAAAGGGGAAATGCGAACATCAAAAGATGGGTAAGAATGTTATCTCCGCAACCCCATTCGTCCATAATGAGCTCGGCCTATGTTAAAGGGTCTCAACATACCTAAACTCAGTGAAAAAACCTGGTCAAGAAGATTGGTTCTCATGTAGCCGAGAGAGGCAAATGGAATTTGTTCTAAGTTCACCTTGGCACCAAGGCATCTAATATGAGTAATATAGCTCAAATTTTCAAATACCATAGGTTTTAGATCGCAAAACTCTAATGACGAGAAATGGTGATCCAGAGCCTCACTTCCTCATATCAACAAGTTACCTCTTTCATTTTGCAGGACCAAATAAAAAGAATAAAGGACAGGGATCAGAAAAATCATTCCTAGTCTCCATAGAGCAAATGGAAGAACGTAGAAGATAAGCCCCTGAAGGCACAATTTTTCACAGATCTCAGTACAGCCCCGTAAAAGTGAATAATATGCAGTTTAATGTGGCATCAAAGAATCAAAGGCGATTACAAGATCAAAATACTTCAGCAAGAAAGAAATGGAGACCTGAAGACCAGAACAGCATGGATTACCTGAATCGAGGAAAGAAAGCACTGTTCAGTCTGTCAGTTAATTTGATCGCAGTTATTGCGCAACCAGTTGCATTGGCACTAAAACATTATAAGAGAAGGAGCTCCTGATTCAGAATGGTGTTCAGAATAACATGAAGAAAATAGAAGGTTACACAAGCAACAATCCTGTGAAAGCAAACGTACTTTTCTGATTCATTGGAAGTTGACTCTTGAGCAGGAGCCTGGACTGCATATAGGGCACATGGCCTATTATTGCAGTACTTGATACCAAGCTTTCTTGAAGATCTTTCTCGAGCATTTTCTGGGGTCCAGCCAACAAAAATCAGGTATTTTTCAGGGGAATCTGAAGAATATGGTGCCCAGACAACTTGACCAGCACTTAGAGATTCGTCAATTCCCTTGACAACCTGAGCTTTCCCACTACAAATAGAAATATTGGATTATGCTAGTTTAATCTCATCAACTCACCACTATGCATCCTAGAAAAGCATCATGGGTCGCAAAAAAATAAATAACAAACCTATTTATATCGAGGACAAAAAGGGCAGGCTTCTGCTTCCCAGGATAGGTTTCACCCCAGTCTTCTTCCCAGTCTCCTTGACCTTTCCAGCTGCCACACTCTTTTTCAGAAGCTCCATCTATTTTGAAGCCTAAATGATTGAAGGTTGGCCTTGGTCGACTTGCCTCTTCTGCAACATAGGCAATCATATTTTCTTCTTGATTCCATGAAATCCCTTCAAACCTATGAAAAAGACAGTCAAATACACCAAAATTTCATGAAAGGTAATTCAAATGTATGGACCATCACAGAATTTCATAATAGAAATGTTCAATGTAATTACCATGCATCAGTATACACTGAACCATGTACAGTCCGTGGAATCTGCCATTCCTTTTCCAACTGAGAAGGACCCCAAATTTCAAGAATTGTTGGCGAATCATTTTCCTTGTTCCTAACGACTAGTAGCTTTGACCCAGATGGTGACGGAATAATGGCAGATGCACCTGACATCTCAATAGGAAAGGGTGACCAATGGGAGCTTACAGAAGAGTCTGTCTTCTTTGATATGTAAGATGATAACATGAACGTCCTCTTTCTGTTTTCTACGAGATTAGGCTGTCCAATCGAAAACATAGCCCAAGAACCATCACCTACAAACACAGAGTTCTCAAAGAAAACAAAAATTTTAGGTGAGGATAAACAACGAACCAATCAACTAACAGAACCTTCTCCCATTAACAACATCCAATCAGGAAGCAAAGAAAACACAGTGCATATGGGAATCCATCATCACCACAATAAATTCAAAAATAACGAAAAAAACCATAAAAGATCATACCATCGCCAGACTTTATGGTCCATGCTCTGTCAATGCTCGGAATATCAGTAAATTCTTTAAGTAACTTAACCTGAGAAGCATATTCTTCCACACTTGTTTCTTCTACTCCAGGTGGCGTCTTCTTAGGAGATGCAGTGCTAGGCATTTGCATCTTTGCAGAAGAGAATGTCTTCAAAAAGTTACTGAAGAAAACAAGTGCTTACTAAGTCAGCGACAATAAAGGTCTACTGCAGGGAGTTCAAGGTAGCAATAACAGAAACATAACAGTCACATTGTCAATATGGGAGGATTAGTTTGTTGCCGAGAAAAGGTTCTAGTCAGTGTCTCAATAAAACACGACCACATCGCATAATCACACATCTCATCTCAATAAAATATCTAGGTGATTTCAAAATATAGCGTATGAAACATGATAGTTGTGGCTTTCAAACAGGAAGCCAAAGAAAAACCCAATTATATGGAAATGATCACCCGCTAGCCGTCTCTCTCATCTGCTATGTTTCCTAGATGTGAAAGCTTCTTTCTTTTGGTCAAAGGTCCCTCACTGACAGCACAATCTAGCAGATTGAGGGCGGAGAAGTTGATCCCGGTACGCATGGACTAGTCAGAGGCTACCACTGAATCCATCCATAAGCACCTAACAGCTGGTCGGATTGCCCAAAAATTTCAATGTCGCTAGTTAGAATACAGCTGTTTATTGGGAAAATGACCTACGTGAATTATAAGCAATATTATAACTCCCTATTACGATGCTAAGTAGACAGATATTCTGAGCAATTACTTGAACATCCCAATTTTTTAACACACCATTTTTGGTTTATTAAAGCCATGGAGGCCACCTCCTAAGGCTATCTTGAACATCAAACAGTCCATATCCTCATAATACATCAAAAAGTGTGCAACTAATACCCAAGAGGTCAAAAACTGTACAGACGTCGATCACACTCCCCGCGTCAATTTACCAACTAAGAACCATTTCTTAGTCACTAAACTCTCCATACCAAATAAGAACGACCACATTTCATAGGATATGAATTCAAGCTGTAATCCCACGTCACCCATCTGAAGCATATTGCACTCCAGTCATCCCCACATAGATCGGCGGCCCTCAACGTACAATGGAAATGCGAAAACAGCACAACCGTGGAAACAAGGGCTCGGAGGTTCGAACAATCGAATCCAATGCACACCACCACCCAATCCCAGACTTCCGTCCGGAGCAGCAGAAAGAACAGAAGCACCAAACACTGAAGATGAGGTAAAAAGCTCCAGTCCTGCAAGAACGCGGGAGGGAGGAGATTGCCTTCGCTCAGGGAGACGACGGTGCTGCCAGAAGTCAGAGATGGATGTCACGGGCAGATGCCGGGAGCCCGCGAGGGGAGGGAGCCGCTGGCGAATCCGAACTCCACCTCCACTCCACCGTTCGACCACATGGGTTCGAATTCCCCTCATCTCCTCTTCATCTTTAGTCCCCACCCAAACGTTCTTCGCAAGCTCATCCCCTCCATCTTCCTTCCACAAGGCCCGGGTCGAGCCTAGGCCCAAATAAAAAGCCCATAAACTGTTCTTAAAAAGCCCACAAGCACACACCAGACAGAGAAAGAGGGAGAGAGAGAAAGAGAGAGAGAGAGAGAGAGAGAGAGAGAGAGAGAGAGAGTGCGTAAGACTTAATATTATTGCTTTAATGGATTAATATCATGCTTAAATAAGCCATGGAATAAAAGTATGAAGATTGAGTATCATATGATCAAGGAAATTATAATCTTAGAATGAAGGGAATTGCATTATGTAATCAGTAAAATAGTAGAAAATTCTTGTAAGACAAAGTACAAAAATTCCCTCAAATTTTTCATTTTATTTTTATTTTTAATGGTTGATTGAACCTCTCACTCAAATAATGACGAGAAAATCATTGTTTGCTGAATATTATTCATCATATATATATGCATTAAAGTTAACACAAAATTCTGGGGATTACTATTTCGGTATCTGTTAAATCTGATGGTTGACTTATATATTATATATATTTCCGATAATTTTTGGGATGGTCAAATCAGTCAATTGAAGTATGAATGGAGTTTGGGTTGGATCATTAACTTTCGCTATATTTTAAATTAAATCATACTTAACTCTTATAAATTTGGATTATTATGATCTTGCATTAGAGCTCGATTGGCTGCACTCAATGTACAAAAAATGGGCACGTTTTATACATTTTTAATTATTTACTATTTTTAGATAAGCCAATGAAATATAATAACCTTCTTTTAATCTCTGAAAGTGTTCAGATTTTACAAAGTGGAACCTCATATTCTAGGACATGAGGGGACAAATAATTTTTAAAACATTGAAAATGCTGAAATTTTAATTTACTAAAAGTCAGAAAATGTCACATATTGAAATGTTCAATGCTTTACTTAAATAAAAACCCCAACTAATAAAACATACAAATATCTGTCCTATAAATCTGCATTTTGTAGGTTGGAGATTGGAAAAATATATATTTAATTATAGATTTGATTTTAGGGTTTTTTGGTAATTGTGTCAAGTTCATATTCTAGGAAAATGAGGGGAGAGATAATTGCTTAAAAAATGTTATAATTGAGAGTACCAACAAAAGAAGGTGTACTAGTTTAAAAATTCAAAAAAAATATTTTATTAAAATTCGGTAAAAATAAAAATGCCACATCTTGAAAATGTTCAATGCCTTACTTAAATAAAAATCTCAACTAATGTCCCAAAGAAAAATCCAAAAGTTTTAAAAATGATTTATGCAAACAATTAAATTAAATTAAATTCAATTCAATTTAGCACAATAAAAAAAGAAAATTGTGATCCACTTTTCTGATCATTAATTCCAAGTCAAAATTGTGTCGTCAGGTAGATCGAACCAAACCTGGATCATACCCAATGAATCAATCATTTTATCTAATGGAGAATACCCATCTGGTTTTTCAGGCCATATGTGAATCAGATTTTGGCAATAATTCTTTATTAAAAAAACATATATTAACAAAATTGTATAATATATGAACTGGTTTAATAGGGACAATAATCCACTTTATAAAATCACACTGGATTAAAAAAATTCAGGCCATATGTGAATCATATTTGGAATTTAAAAAAAAAAAAGATATATTAATAAATTTTATAAGGTATGAACTGGTTTAATGGGGACATAATGGGTTCTATTAATTGGCCAACTCTGGTTATCTTGAGCATTTTAATTTAAGCTACACATGGAAACCCAATGCTTGTCCAAACAACTATCCACCCAAGCAAACCCAACAAAGACTACAAGGATCTATACAAAACCCTTGATTTGATCGCCACATTCAGATCGAGCTCTTCCAATCAAGAACCCTAATTCTTCCATTGTTCTTCAACAGACAAAAATGGATAGACGTGTGTGGTTACATTATTGGAGAACATTAAAAAAAAATGCAGACTTTGCACCCAATGCATCGATGTTCTTTCTTCATTTAATTAATACACAGCTGATGACGAGGATGATTCATTAACCGGTCCCGATTGACCATCCATTCCATCTTCTCTTCTTCAAACCTGAGTTGACTTACTTGTTGCCACTCCCATGGGATTCGGAATCCCAACCAGGAGCTTCCCACTGAACCGAGCCAGGTGAGCCCTGGGCCCCTCGCATCCTGGTCTGAAGATGATCCAGGCCGGCGACATGTTGATGCATCAAATCCAATGGCTCCGGCAGAGAGCGGCTGCAGCCATGGTCAACCTGGGCTGCACCGGGAACGAGCCCAGGGGAGCTGGGGCTCACTCTTTGTTCATGAGGCAGAGATTGGAGGAAGTGACTTGGGTCACTGGGCAGGGGAATGGAGGAATCAGAAGCTGCATCTGGGCTCCCAGCAATGGGCAAGATCAGAGAGGAGATGTCTGCCACACTTGGGTACATGGGATTCAATCCAGTAACCCTCTTGACTGTATCCTCCGCCATCTTCACCTGCATGGGAACAAGAGCCGACCCATTACATTAGGTGATGCCCCCGTGAGCAACAAGTGTCTGAAAAATTCAATGTATGAGTTGGCAAGTGAACCAGCAGGAAAGAATACGGTAGTTCATGTTAGGTTTGTTTTTTATTTTTTTATTTTTTTTTATGAAACAGATGAGTAATGGCTATGGAACCTGGCAAGATCAAGGGGAGTACTTGCCCATGACCACATTATTTTCTGTAGATTTCAGCTGAGTCTGTTCAGCTGAAGGGCTGGATTATTTTGGAAAGGAAATGGGTGGCAGGAGGATTGACATTATGCTGTAATTATGCCTAAATAATGAGCCTTTTTGCTCAACAATGAGATATACTATTCTTGAGTTGTAGCCATAGAGGAAGAAATCTGATGGGATGAGAAAAATAATTGGGAAGAAATCAAGAGAAATTTAAAGGTAGATGAACGTCATCATCATCGTGCTCCAAATCCGACAGAACTATTTTTGCCATACCTATCATTTACGAAATTGGTAAAATTTTCAAAAAGAAAGTCAACTTTATGGGATGATACTTAAAGGGTCTGTTGTTTTCTCAATCCACCACAAGATCCACGGATTACCAGTGAGTCCTAGTGTATATTGATATTCGCTGTCTTTTACCACAAGCTACCTTATTTTTTAGTCTAGTCTCCTGGTTATCCCTGGCATAGAGCCTAAATGGGCAAAAACCCAGGGATAGGGGAAGAACCAGGGGCATTTCCCTTGGAAGAAAATGTGGGAGAGAGGGGCTGAAGAGAGGGAGATCGAAGCTCTTTGGGGAAAAGTCAGGTGAGTGTGAAAGGAGATTAGGGTACAAACAAGTGGGCTTGAGAGGCTCCTTCGGAGATTAAGAGTAAGGTAGGGTGTGGGAACTTACATAGTATATTGATGAATGTACAGAGCAGAGCAATCAATAATTCATGAGCTTTTCAATGAAAAAAAAAACCTATTTTAAGACCCCCCATTAAATCCATCGCATGCTTAAAATAAGTCACAACTGGACAACCAAAATGGATTATGACTACTGATACATGCATTCTCAATGACAGTCACTGTATAACAGGTGTGAAGATCACTGGCAATATTAGAAATTAATTGCTCTTTTGCTTTTGTGTCCAAGGAATCTTGCTTCAATGCTTTATCAGCAAATAGTAAACTTTCAGAATCCTATTGTTGACAGCAGCTTCACTGAACGTTTGGTTCATGTGGGCAAGATGCTATGAATATACCATGTACAAAGGTGGGTTCATTTACCTTAGCTCTCCATGTTTCTACATCAGCCTTTAGAATCCTATTGTTGACCGCAGCGTCATTGAACTTTTGGTTTATGTCCGTAAGACGCTTCAGAAGTGAAGAATTTTCAACTCTCAACTGAGATACCTATTCATGAAAAGATAATAGATCAGGGAAGAGAGAGAAGGAGAGAGAGACAATGGTAAGATAATTGAAGGAACCTGTGCCTCAAGCTCATTCAAATGCTCTTGCTTCCTCCTCCGAGACCGTCTTGCTGACTCTCGATTCGATAGCATCCTGGGTAAGGTCAACTCAGTCAAAATACGACTGGGTATTTCTAAAAGCTAGTCATATGCATGTCTGCATGATCACGTGAACTTGATATATTGATCAAAGTACCACATCAACACTTGTTTAATGATAGTTGGGCATTTCTTGCAAACGATGCAAATCATAACAAAGAATAAAGAATTCTTCCTAGAATAATCATCAATCTGTATGTGACTAGATCTTAAGAGACACTGTAACACGTGGTGTATTCTGCAGCAGTTAAGAGGCAAATATTTTCACAGAATATCTTGGAGATTAGATGATTCATTACTATAATACAACTCTGCCAGAATCTTCAAGGTCGAACCACATCCAGATGTTATATTTTGTCTGTTACATATGTACTTCTATGGTTTTCCCCATTAGCGTCTAAAAAAAGGAGTCGGCATTTTTTATACAGCGCATCCCACAGGTTGCCATTTCACCGCTCAACAGTTATCCAGTTATGAATATGACATCAGAAAATATTTAATTTCACCACCCAGTAGCTCCTGAGTCTACTTGAAAGATATGGCAATACTTTTATTCTTCATGGTCATAAATTGGCATTATGAAAAAAAAAAGATTTTTTAAATTAAAATAAAAGTAGTAATCTCCTGAAACACGTTTAATAAAAAAATTGTGGGTAGAAATTGAGAAAATCAACTTAAGGAGAAGAAATTACTTTTTTTTTATTCTCACTGCTTTCGTTATGTAATGCGCCAAGTACAACCAGTTGGCTGAATCATTCTACTGACGAAAATATGGGCCATAATATGAAGAAACAGACGGGAATGAAATGCAACTCTGGTGAGGAATGAGATTAATGTAAAAAATTTACAAGAGGAGAAGATTTGCAGCGAAACAAGCAGGACTGAGTTCCAGAGTTTTCTCGAAAATATGACTAGAAAAAAAAATATAGCCATAGTAATTTTTTGAAAATAAATTAATAACATTAAAGTAAAAAAACCGAGATCAAGACATTTGTTACAAACAAGATGGCATTCAATTTAACTGGCTCACTTAAGAAAAAAATCACGAGACCACTCTGACTGGGGTATAATAATTTCTACGAGAAAAAAAAATCAATGTTATACTTGGAAGAACCTCATTACTAGTCAGAATTCATGAAGCCCACATCACAAAGCAGAAGCCATTTATAAACACCCAGAGTCAAAGAAGAAGAGATATAGGGTGAGGATGCTCTTATGTCCCCAATACTCACCCATCACCAGCCAGGCTTACACCTTATTTATTCATTTTTTATTGCTTTTTGGAACATCGCGAATTGCAAAACCTCCAATTAATATCCTTTTGACTGTGTGGTGTTTAACGGGTATCTACCCCCATGAAAAGAAGCTTGTTTGAAATGGTTCAAGATAAGCATGTTCTATTGCCAGGATTTTATGCATAAAAAAGTCCATGAAAAATGAATCAGCCATTTGAGAAAAAAAAAAATTACCTCCTGACACGTTTTACATCTCCAGGATTGTTATCTGTCATTTCAGTTTCTCCTTCTAGTTCTTCATCATCTGATTGCTCTCTTGATGAACCACTTGTAGTTGGCCTGGTAGGACCTGAACTGCTATTCATCGTAGGTAAAGCGGGAGCTCCAGTATGTCCACAGCTAGAATTCTGTATACTCGAACCAGGTTCTGATTCATTCTCAAATATGAAAGTCAAAATAAAATATATCGATTACTGTTCATTTTCTGCCATTTTGCTTTGCCAAAATATAATTCATTGACAAAAGCAAATGTACTGAAGGACAAACTGAAAAGTCACTCTTAACAACATAGGGTACCATCTAGGAATGAGGCTGAGAAACAGAAAGCAACACTTAATGAGAAAGGGCATCAGTTCAACCCAATGCCATCATACTGCCAATAGCATCACGTTTATACACAAATTTAGGCATCAGATGACCTGTGGCTGAGCATTCCTGCACCCATAAAACCTACCACAGGATTAAGAATTTGGGTCGTGGTGCAAGAAGAAAAAGAACTACCGTACACTACATGCAAACAGAACTGACGTCAATGGCAACATGGTTGATGATGGGCAGCCATGATCTATGACTAGATTGGACGGGTAATTCAACTACACTGAAATGGGGACTTCAATAATCTTAATAGGAGGCCTACAAACATTAATGAAATTATGACATAGTCACCATGCAGTGAGGAGTGTCGTGCCATTATCTGATATAAGAATGCAGATGTTCTTAAAAAGCGAAAAATGTATGATTCAATACAGGGTAGTTATGCATTGATCCAAAGGAAAGAAGATCAAGAACAACGTTGGTTCTATTATCTTCAAGGGGACGGAACGACCACTGTATTTGAACGCTGTTTTTCAATCTTACATAGAAACCTCCTGGACGTGTGAAAACTATTCTAAGTCTATGATGCTTTCCAACATCTCCCGCTTTCTTTCTCTAGATCTGTTACACCCAATATTTTCTTTTCTATTTTATAATAGCGGGCTCTCTTTTCCACGCTAAAAAACGAAAACACAGCATATCCTGAAAGATCATTTGTGATGGTTCATAACACCACCTATAGAGAGTGTCAGCGTGGCGGATGAATTTAGATACGACAGCACAATTTTTGTTATTCATCCGTAAATATTGGAATCATCTGGGTTTAAAATTGGTCTGTCATAAAATCCATGAAAAGATGCAATTTCATTTCCATTGCTGTGAAAGGTCTAGCAAAAAATTCAACATCATCAATATGGGAGAAAAACCATCAACGACTAACCATAAAACAGTCAAGGAAACACCCACATAAATGAAATTTTCCCTCGAGATTTCCATTCCCCTAGATTAGGAAGACGTACACAAATCGAAAGTTTACAAGATGCCTCCATGATGGAGCAATGGTTGCGTATTATTCATAATTTTCAGCCATACTAACTAGATGCAGCTACAATAAAACCAATGGTGTGTCAGGGTTTTGCCCAACTCAACTGCATCTCAATGTCAAGAATAAGCTTCTTGTGCATAAAACCTGTTTATTAAAACAGGCTCCACAGAAACAAGGTCATCTTAATTGGCTATTTAATGCCCCACGTTCTAGAATGTTACAAAATATCTATATCATGAACTCGTAGTACACTCATAGAGACAGCACTGACCTTCATACTAATAGCCTACATGCACCTTTTTCATTTTTATGCAAAACAATGCCGATCAGATGGGCAAAAATAATACCTTTTTTATTTTTATCCAAACAATTTAGCTTTTCATATAAAAATAATACCTTTTTTCATTTTTATCCAAACAATATAGCTTTTCATATAAAAATAATACCTTTTTCATTTACCCAAAACAGCGTCACCAGTGATCAGATGGGCAAAAAATGTTAAGACTTTAAGAAAAAAGGGGGAAGAGAGCACGGTGGGTGGTGGGTTGGGGTACTAATTTAAAAGATCCATGTGAAGCTATATAGCCATCCTCTCCCTCTCCCTCCCATATGAACCAAATAACCTCCTTCCATCCTCTCTCTCTCTCTCTCTCTCTCACGCACACAACAACAGAGTTCAGATTAAATCAGGTAGGCTGATTGCAATCGAGATCAACCAGAGAGGACAGGAATTCCCCCATCCAAGTCAGATAAGGTAGAGTATCAATTCCGAGAATAAATCAATTCTGATAGAGTCCTTTAATTATTGACCTTTTCTGCCCCAACTTGCCTTATATCGTCCATTTGGCTGGAAAGAATCTAGTAGAATAGACACGAAACCTTTTGATCATCAAAGTAATCTAATACTCACAGTTAGCAGAAAGAGATTAGGTTATAATAATCATCACTAGAACAGTGAAGTGGATAGCAGGGGGAAAAGATCAAAAAGCATTTAAATACAATAAGCCAGGCAACAGTACAAAATTGTTAAGTTCTTGGAAAACATCTGGGAAGAAAGTATAACTGCAAATTGACAGAGAATGTTGGCAATCACTCAATCTTTAAGTCCCGCCTACATGCTATGGACAAGAAATTCCAAACGAAGAACTGCGTACCTTTACTAGGAGCTTGGTTTCCAATCTTTAAACCATCAGAAGCGAGAGATTTTTGGTCGGCCAGAGAAGTAGATTCTTGAAGCTTCATGCCAGGAGTCTGCAGAAAGGTTTTTGTGAAAAATAAGACATATTCAACTTATTTGGAGAAAGATAAAGTAGTTCCATTCAATACACGAAAGAACACTCTGACACTTTGCACTCAAAGCTCAACATTCATCAATCTGAACCATATGCATTACAATAAACTATTGTTTATAACAATATCAAAGGAGCATCGAAATTATTATTCCACTTAGGTTCATTTTTTAAAAAAAATGGATACTGCGAATTCATTATGTAGAAAAAGTAGAGGCACGGATATACAAGTTTGAATTGTCAGATCCAAAAAATGTACCTTATATGAGAGCATAAGACACCCAAAAATTCAATGCTCTCAGAATAGAGGAATCGCCTCATTATTACAAAATACTCTTGCCACGTCTTTTACCCTCAAAGAAATAAAGAGGAAACTATGTCAGTCGAGCCTAGTGAAACACTCATTTAAAAATTTGGTAGCTCCTCACGCCTTGTCAAAGACAGACAAATGATGAATCACAACCATGTATTCCGGTCCTCTTTCACTATCCAATTCCTCTCCCAACCACTCCATATCTCGCCCATAATCACTGGAATGCGCCAATTAGTACGCCTTTTACAGATCTGATATGACAAAGAGATCGAGGAAATAGAGAGACACAGTCTCCTCCTCATCACATAGATCCCAAGGTGTAACATTATCCTATTACACTGGCACAAAAGGCAGTCACATTTGGAGAGATGTCTGTATCAAATTCACCATAATAAGATCTTCAATTTCAACATGGATGGGGCCTCCAAACCAGATGTGGCGCCTCATGGAAAACTCTGTTTTCAATGAAAATAGAGGACAATAAAACAGCCAACCTACCTCACGTTCCCTAACCCTAATTCCACACGTCAACATCAAAGAAGTGTTTTGAGACACTGGAAATGAGCATATCTTGGCTGACATACATATCCTAAAAGTGTTTAAAAACCAGCACTAATTATACTTATGCAGCCAGAAGTTGTTAGAACTGGTAATGTGAAGAAAAAATCTTTTTAAGTTTGAAGTAGCTTGGTTAGTAAATATAGATCAACTTCTTAGTAAAATATTTATCCAAAAGAGGCCCCAATAAATTTTAGAAACAGATCATGGGAAGCAGTGATCCGTTATTAATCAATGATAAATTAGATCCAAGTTCCATTGATGAATGAAGATAAATTTACTAAATCTATGACAGTCTACAGGAAGATACCACCTATGATTACGTTTCAAAAGAGGAAACGGAGAATTTCTCCTGATGCCACAAGATCTCTCAAAAAGGACTAGAAAATGGAGACAGGAGCTCCCAAAGTTGAGTTCTTAGTCAGCTCATTTGTGCAGCAGGTCTCATTTCATTGCTTTACCAGTTACCAAGCAATCATCAAACAGGAAATATTTTTTTCAATGCAACATAAGTCACCTCTCTTCTTGGTTCACTTTCGGCATCTCCTCTAGCAGGACCTATTGGAAGCTATCAAATTCATTAAAAGTTTTAATTACATACTGATAAATTTGAAAATTTTCTTTTCAAAGCGGTTCGTGTGCATCATTTATTTGCATATCCATCTTTTCTACAGTAATAAATTTCACCCATGGCTGCAAATTTTTTTAATGAAGATAATATGCAAGATAAAAAATCAAGGATTGTCCTGTTAACTTCATCCGTCAGAGAATTCACACCTTCACTATGTGTTAACCAAAACTTCATGACTACATGTAGTTACTGAAATGATAATGATATTTGGTTATATATGAAAACAAACCAATTTTCTCCTTCTGAAGTTCTAATATTAGCATCGCCCATTTTCATATCAATCATTTTTACGGAAATCAACCTTACCCATATACGTTACTAAGTCTTTCATTATTATTTTTTTTCAATAAGAAGAGAACAGAAAATCAGATATCCTGTTTCTTAAACATCACAGGAAGCAAGAGGCCACTACGAACCCGAGACAGTGCGGCGGCTGCGGCGCAGGCCAGATTGAGCTGCTTCTGGAGGTATTCTGGGCACTGAGGAGCGGCAACCGGAGCGTTGACCTTGGATGCCTGGGGAGGAAGCGTGGGGGTTGCCGGAAGATTCCTCGTCTCGACCATTTCATCCTCCTTGCCTCCCTTTCTCGAGCGGCATTCCGAAGACGCAGAGGACTTGAAGTCAGCCTTCGAGGCCCCGGCGTCGGAAGCGCGGGGGCAAGCAGCAGCGGTGGAGACAACGGAGGCGGAAGGGCCGTCGGCGTCGGCCTCCTGCAGGAACCTCTGGAAGGCCCACTCCGAGGGGCTCCGGTTCATCAATTTCGAGTTGGAGGAGGCGGCCCCAGAGCGAGGCGACGAAGATGAGGACGCCCAGTAGGCATCGGAGATCTCCTCCACGGGGAAAGCCCTCTCCATCTTTCTCCCCTCCCTTCTCCCTCTCTCTCTTACTCTTGGTTGCACGGAGGATGAGGACGAAAGTAGTCACCTTTCTCTCTCCCTCTCTACCGGAAGTCGTCCTTCCACCTCGATCAGCTCGGCCCAGACGGGACAAGGACCAGTGGGCCTGTCCTCTTCCGTAGTTTGGACCCTTTTCTAAAAAAATCATGTATTACACGCACACTCTTGTCCATATCTTCAATTTTTTTATGCGTAAACATATCTATAAATCTCTGCATAAATTATAATTATTGAACAATTTTTTGGTGATATCGGTCATAATCCAAGAACTAAGTTATTTAAATCATATTTTTACTGAAAAAATAATATTATTTTTTATGTTTCAGTAGACAAGCAACAAGCTCATACAAAGGTCATGGCCATCCATAGATGTGCTATCTTGAGCATATCCATAAATCTATGTGGTGATAATAATTAACGATTAAATTTTCTAGTGATGTATCTGATAATTCTAGAATTATTTTACTATTATTCTTTTTAGCTTTATGTCAATGATAATATTTTTTACCAAAATATAATATTCTTTAATAGTCGACAAGACAAGCAACAAAAGGCCATACCCATTCATATATATGCCATCTTAGAGCATTGAAAATATCTATACTCCCCAAACCCTAACCCCCCAATCCTATTCATATGATCTTAGAAAGTCCCCTTACATTTATCAAGGCTATTTTAGAAAGTTTTGCAGAAGAAAGTAACATGCCTGGTGAGCTAACCAATTTTTGGTCTTATGGTGTAACATCCAACCTCCTCTTCATGTATAGATGAGTGGGATAATCTCTCCCTTTCTATTAGGCACTCTTTTCTTCTTTGTTGACAAAGGGTGCAGACCTAAACCCTGTTGTGCATCAATGGTTGTAGATGGTGTTGCCAAGGGCATGACCCCTTCCTTAAGTATTAGACTTACATAATATCTTGTCTAGCTTTAGCATTGAAAAGATAGGTAGCTCTTACCCATTATCTCTATATAGACTCCTAAAACCCTAACTATTTTGAATGGAGGAAATTGAATTCTTGGGACATGTGGATAACTACTACCAAGTGCAGATGGATTGACAAGAGGTCCAAGAAATTGACAAATGACCTAATGTAAAAGGGTCTAAGGACTTAAGTCTTCTTCTTCTACAATATATCTTTTAGGTCTACTTGAAAATTATTCATGCATTTTCTATATTTTCAGGGATGGCCAAACAGTTGAGTTTTGAGACCTAAAATATGTTTTGATGTTAAGAAAAGTTTTTGATGACAAAAAGGTTATTCAAGTTATTCTAAATAACATAGTATGAAAATTTTGATATTATATGAAATTTATGTTACCAATTAGTGCAAGATATTTACATTATAGAACCATGTACTATATCAAGGTAGTATATCAAGGTTGATATCTATCAAAAATGTAATTCAAAAAGGGTTGACATCACTTGATACAATTATATGATCAGTTGTATTGCAAATATTGGCTTTGGAAGCCTGAATAATTTTAATGATGACAAAAATTAATATATTGGTAATCTTATAACTATAGAAGTGCATTAACTTAGATGATTTAATTCATAGTAGTTGAGAAGAGCATTTAAAATTGAGGAAAAAAATTTGAAAAGTGAAATGATCATATTTTTTAGTATAAAATAATTGAACATCAATTTGACCCTTGCTCAAATAAGTTGCAAACACTCTACCATGATTTATAGAATTTATTAAATACCTTAGAGTAATTTTCTCTACAAGATTTTGTATCATCGTTTACACAAGTAAAAGAATAAACACATGGGTAAGACATGTTCTGATACATCTGCTGACACTGGGAAAGAAGAGGAGAAAAACAAGGCATAGCTACTAAAGCATACTACTACTACAAGATCAATTTGATTGTAAGATAATATTTTTAAAATTTCAAAAATAATAAGAAAAATTAGGAATTATAAAATGATTTCTCTCCCCAAATGTTAGTACTAAGCAATCAAGAATCAGTCAAGGTCAAAAAGTAGATCTTCAACTAGAGTCACTTGTGTGCCATCAATAATTAAATTTAAGCTTCCATATGCATAGAGTGGTCACACCTACAATGATAACTCATTCATCTTTGTATTAGAATACTTCTAGCACTATGACCAATCTAGATCCCTCCTTTGGTTGGCCCCTTGGAGCCATGAATTTGGAAAATAATTTCTAGGTGAAGTGTATGAATTGGTTATACTTGCTAAATCAAGTGAAAGCCAATTGGCACCTTTATAATCAATCTAAAACACTAAATAATAATTGCTAGAACTTGAGGACATGGTCCTCAATGGGTAGACTAGGTTCACATCTTACTCACTGAAATCACTTTAATCATTCATAGGGAGCTAATTCACTTGAATATGTTGTGTCTCTGATCTATTGCATTTAATTCATCTCCATCCTACTCATTTAGAGAACGATGACTAATTCACCCTCTCACCAATCTCCCTCTTGGTTCTTTCATGGGTCACTAGACCCAATACAAACTTCATGAAGAAAGATGCTTAGTGTTCATGCTTATTATTATTATTTTTTAAAATATCATGTTTTTTTATTATTGATAATGATATTTTGAACATAAGACTCTCAATTACTCAAGTTGAACATACCCAATTATGGTTAAATTCATTTCCATGAAACTATAATTTTTTTAAGAGTTTAAATGTTTAGTGTACGATTGCACAAGAGTCCTCCTTTCAAGACAAGTAATTCAAAATAGATTCTTAGTAATGGATTTTTTTACTCCAAATGGGATAGAACATTTTTTTTAACCAATTAAATTATAATGTCTATTTGATTAAATGATATTTAAAATGAAGAATCAAGCCAATGGATAATATGCATTGATTTCTCAAACAAAACTCTATTAAGCTCAAAATCATCGAAGATGAAATTTATGTAATCAATATGGTTAGTTAATTTATACCTTTTTCATTGAATCTAAAATATATGTGGAAGAAAAGGGCCATTAACCATTATGAGTATTGTTCTACAATTGAATAATGCTATTTTATTTAGAGAAAGTTACTCACTTTTAAAAATAAAAAATGTAATTTCTTCATATAATCTTAAAATTTAAATAAAGAGGTAACTCATTAATTAAATAGATGTGGAACCATTTACGGACTTGCAACTCTTTAACTTTCATCTCATAACTTATATTGTATGACAATCAATCTATCCTCTTTATTTGCTTATAATCTCATATCTCATGAACATGATAAAAATATTGAGATTATTTGCCATGCTTTTTAGATAAAGCTTAAGATAATTTTCTCCATACTCGTCATCAAAGTAGCTAACATGTGATCTAAAAGGTTGCCTTCACCAAAGTTTCATGAAATATTTTCCTATGGTTAGGTAGAATATGGATGTGATATCAATAAATCCTCTAGAATTTGATTCCAATTGACTAACCTACGTTAAGTATCATCATGAGGTGACGTCTATTCCCCCTCTCCGTTGAAAGTAGGTGATGAGAGGGCTACGATTCCCATACTCAAGGGATTGAACTTTCTCTACAAACATATTGTGAACGGTATAAAACTAATATTTTACTTTTAGGGGTAATAAAAAGCTAACAATATTTTTAACGTGTTGAATTAAAAAAAGCCTCCAGTGTGAAGAAGAAACCAGCAGCGGGCGCCGCTCGCTCCGCCTGGACCCGGCGCCCTCCTCCGCCTTGCTCCTCTGGACCTCGAAGACCCTCTTCTGGTCCTCCTTCCTCCGGCGGAGGGCCGGGGGTGGCGGCGGAGAAACCTCGTAGGAAGGGTGGCGCCGTCCACCTCTTTCTCATCCTTCCGGCCAAAACAGTGACGTTCGCATTCGCCATGCTCTGCAGCCACTGGTTCCTCTGAGAGCGAGGGAAGAACTGTACAGTCTTCCGATTCTTCCGTGTTGTGGTGGTGGATAATGCTGGAAACCAAGGCCAGTTCGTCCCCCTTTTCACTCTACCGGAAAATTTTGAACAAATTTTGGCGGTAACTTAGCCTTCTCCGCCAATCCAATGGCTTGGTGGGAGTGTACGAGGTGTTGAAATTGGTTTATCCATCGCCCTGATCCCTGTAGGAGGGTCTTCACTGTGGATATTCCTTCCGCCGAGTCCTTGATCGTTGTTTGAATTTGATCGTCGGTGTCCCCAAATGGTGAAGATTCACGGAAAGATGGTGAAATTTTCTGTGAAAAATATTTGGGACCTTGCTGACGGAGAAACCAACGCAGAGATGTAGATCAGATTCCTGATATTTTTGGTAGTAATGTGAGAAAATTAACCTGGCATTAATACATGCTTCGTTTTGGCAAACTTACCCGGTTTCTCTCTTCCTCTCCCTCTTCTTCTGTTGCTGCTGCTGCTTCAGAGAGTTGTAGAAGCAGCTGGGATCCCACTGCCTCACTGAGGCTTGATCATCCAGCTCTGATTATTCTAGAGAAATGTGAAACCAGAGAGCAATTCAAGCAGATCCTCGCCCACATGACGAGGTCTCATCTCATTTTCCAAACCTTCCCTTTGAGCAGGCTCCTCCAATTCTCCGCAGCATCCCACCCTGAGAATTTGGACCTAGCCATCGTCCTCTTCGAGCATTTCGCACATCACCCTAATCTTTACATCTACAACACCATGCTGCGAGCTCTATCCTTCTCTGCAACGCAGTCCACTGCTTACTACAGATCCATGCTCAGCTGCCGCATAATTCCCAATCAGCACACCTTCCTCGCCATGCTCAAGTCCTCCAGGAGCTTCTCAGAGGGGAAGCAGATTCATGCTCATGCTGTAGTCATGGGGTTGTCTTCGGATACATACCTGCAAAATTCTCTGATCAAGATGTACTCGGAGAACGGAAAGATGGGCCTTGCTCGAGAGCTGTTCCGGCATCTGAACAGGAAGGATATTGCCTCATGTAACATTCTGATTACTGCCCTTGCCAGGAATGGACGCAACTTGGAAGCTCTCGAGATCATCCATGGTCTACCACTTTCTGATTTTGAACCAGACCAGTATACGGCCGTGGGGCTCCTCCTCTGCTGCAGCCAGCTAAGAGACTGGTCTAGGGGGAAGTCCATCCATTCATGGATGATCCGAAGAACACCTGTGGAAGAATGGGGCCTGGTTTTGTGCAATTCACTCCTGGATTTATATGCCAGAAGCGGGAAGATGGACACTGCCTTGAAAATTTTTGAAGGGCTCAAGGAGAAAGATGCTGTTTCATGGAACATAATGATCGCGAGGTCTGCAGGCTATGGGGACTTTGATCTCGCCCTGAGACTATTCGATCAAATGCCCCACAGAGAGCTGGTTTCCTGGAATTCTCTCCTCAGCGGGTATGCACAGAATGGGTGCTGGAACTCAGCAGTCAAGTTATTCGAGGAAATGCTTCTACATGATGTCAGCCCAGATAAGGTCTCGATGGTCGCTTTACTCTGTGCTTCTTCAGAGCTTGGTCTTCTGCACCAAGGGAGGCTGCTCCATGGCTGGGTGCTCAAGAACAACATGAAGCTTGATCCTTTCTTGGGCTCAGCTTTGGTGGACATGTACTGCAAGTGCGGGAGTCTCCAGAGGGCAATCACTACTTTCAGAAGCATCCCCAAGAGGGATGTTGCCGTGTGGACTGCCATGATGTCCGGGCTTGCCTTTCATGGCTGTGGAGTTGATGCTCTCCTTCTATTTCAGGAAATGCAGGCAGATGGTGCAGCCCCAAATGAGTTGACTTTCATTGCCATCCTCACGGCCTGTGCCCATGCTGGGTTAGTTGACACTGGGTGCATCATCTTTGACTCCATCAAGAAGAATCACGGCATTGATCCGACGGTGGAGCACTATGGGTGCCTTGTTGATCTTCTGGCTCGAGCAGGAAGGTTGACAGAGGTACAGGGGGTCATTGAGGCGATGCCGATGAGGCCAAGCCGTTCCATATGGGGGGCATTCTTGGCTGCCTCCAGAGCCCATGGCGATCTGGACATGGCGAGGCTTGCCTCTGAAGAACTCCTGAAGCTGGAGCCAGAGGAGGAAGGAGGCTATGTGCTTCTGTCCAGTGCGTATGCTTCTGGCGGCAGGTGGAGCTGTTCGGGCTGCATTAGAGAGATGATGAATAGCAGAGGAGTGAAGAAGGCGGCTGGCTGCAGTAGGGTTTTCATTGATGGTGTGGCTCACAGGTTTGTTGCTTCAGATTACACCCACCCAATGTGGGAAATGATTTATTGTGTTCTAAGCAGCTTGAACAAGGAGATGAGATCAGATGTAGCAGGCTTGTGGCGAACCTCATATGGTTGTATGTGCTCCTAAGGTGTCCTCTCTCTCTCTCTCCCTCTCTCTCTCTCTCTCTCAGTTATTGCTTTATTTCCTTTTATACGATTTGATAATCCTGAATATCGATTTGTAATGACCGCTCAGAGTCCTTTGTATCGCTTGATAAAAGTTTGTTTTTTTTGTTTACTGATTGTAGGAAATTAACCAACTTCTGGGAAGCCAAAGAAATAAACTTTGTCCTAAAGGTTTTTATTCTTTCTCTGATTCGCAAAAAAACAAGAAAAAGAAAACTTTTGTCCATTTTCCATAAGATTTGCTCTATTGGGCCTATCAATGTTAAATGTCCATCTTCCATAGATCCTGCATGTGCATGTGGCTCTCTAGATCTTTTGGACACAAGAATCTGCTACATTTTCTAAAAATAAAATAAAATTAAGCTGATAGAAAATTTATGATTGGGTCAAAGCGTGGGTCAAACTTTTCCATAGTAAAATACGAGCTCAAAATTTTCAATTCCCTTTTTTTCCTTTCTCTTTTTCGTTTACATTGAGTATTTGAAACTACCCGCGTTCCAAAAGCCAGATTTCTTCATGATTCTTCTGACCTCATTCTTGTCAAATTTCGACTTACAGTTCCGCCGTTCTGTTCAATATCAGTGAACCCTGAGATGAATCCAATGGTTGCTGCTAGTTCTACTTTTTGGCTTCATCGTGGGTTTGCTCTCTCTCTCTCTCTCTCTCTCTCTCTCTCTCTCACACACACACACACACACAACACACACACTATCTCTATCTCTCTATCTATCAATCGCTAATTAATTAATCATGCTACCAATATGCAGCGGAGCGTTTTCTGACTGGGATGCCGAGAGGATCTGAGGTCATCTACGCCAATCAAGGGATATTATGGTGGGTATAATAGACAGTAGTCAATGCCAGATCACCTGCATGAGTTATTGCCTTCGGTTTTACTTGTCTTATCTTGTCCCCCTTGGCTTTTTTCTTCCTTCTCATAGCTTCTCATCACAAATGATGGGCAGTGCTGGCTGGCCAATGCTGAGACAAATCTGGGGCTGAATCTGCCGGTATGTTTTCTTATGATTAAGTAATATCTTATCCATTTATCGTTGGGCTCTACTTTTAAGTCTTATGGGATACTTTGGTTTTAGCTCCCTGCAAACCAGGTAAATTACTTGCAAGCCCCTTTTGCTTTTCAGTACGAATCCTAGGTCCCCAAAAGTTTTCATAATTCTTATTAGTATTTAGTTACTCTTCTAATTAGTCATGGTTAATGTGTAATTTGGGATGCATAAAGACTAAATATACTCATCATCTCTCTCTCTCTTTCTCTCTCTCTCTCTCTCTCTCTCCCTCCCTCCCCCATTTCGCCTGTAAGGTCCATTGGCTCCATTCCCTTTTTCACCCGGACAGATCACTAGACAAAGGGGAGATCAACATAGAGAGAGAGAGAGAGAGGGTAGTTTGCCCCTTTTTTCTTGTCAAATCATTTGCTAGCACTGATTAACTAGACCGATGGGATAAATAAACAGGACATGATGGTTTTAAAAACCCATTGAAGAAAGGGCTCATCAACAATTTAGTTGGTTAGCAGGGATGTAAAAAAAATTATCTGAAGCTTACTTCTTAGCCGTTATTTCTTCTCCCCCATTGCAATGAGCCCTGTATCTGATGAAAACCTTGGATCTTACTAGTCAGTAAAATTAGGGAAGTCAACGGGCACCCCAGGCTCGGGCCTGACAAAGAAGCTTGTGTGGAAGTCAACTTGTCCTTGCCCAGTTCAGTATTTTTGGGTTAGGTTGACTTTACCAAGATCTAGATCGTCTGTCTACATGGCAATCCTTTCCCTTTCTCCATCCACACGCAACCCACCCCCCATGCCCAATGCTCTCCCTGCTGCCTCCCCAATAGCATCTCCTCACCTGAGCCCATGTTTTTGTGTTGGGTTGACTTTACTGAATCTTGGTTGTGCATCCACATAGAAGTCTTCGTCAACCGCATAGGGGTTGACTTTATCAAACCCATCCAGTAGAATGGGGCTTTGTTAGAGTATTCTCTGATTTTTCTGCGAGTTGGGTTATTGAAACAGTTAGCTGAATTGAGGGTAATTTTGGACCTCATGGAGTTTCCATGTGTTGTATTATTGATGAGCTCACATGGGTTCTCATTCAGAAGATGAGAAGATCATAAATTGATTGAACTCATTTATCATCTGTAGACGAATGACCTGATGTTGCCGAAGTTTAGGGTTGACCTCATTTCGCGATAATTTTTATTTCTTCAGGCTTTGAAGGTGTATGTGAGGCTGGCTCTCAAGCAAGCTCAGACCCCAACCCAGTAAGCTCTCTCTCTCTCTCTCTCTCTCTCTCTCTCTCTCTCTCTCTCTCTCTCTCTCTCTCTCTCTCTCTCTCTCTCTCTCTCTCTCTCTCTCTCCTCTCTCTCTCTCCTCTCTCCTCTCTCTCCCCTTCCTCTCTCCTCTCTCTCCTCTCTCTCCCCTTCCTCTCTCCTCTCTCTCCTCTCTCTCCCCTTCCTCTCTCCTCTCTCTCTCTGTCTCTCTCTCCTCTCTCTCCTCTCTGTCCCCTCCCTCGCTCCCCTCTCTCTCTCGACTGTGGGTATGTAATGACCGGATGTTAATCATAGAGGAACCCTGTGATCGTATGTATCTAAACTAGGGAGAAGCTCGGTATGTAGCACTCTACAAACGAGAAAAGTATGAATAAATTGGCCACCAAATAGGCCATCATGACCTAAAAGACTTAAAGTTCAGGCATGGGCAACGCCCAGCCTGGGTCTGACCCATTGACGACCTGACACTTAGAGTGAGAAAATTTGTCTTTTAATCACCAGCTAAAGAAGTTCCTTAGTTTTCATTATGCGTCAGACATGAATGTTCTAGCTATGTAGGGAAGAGAGTGTAGCCTAACCATGGAAGTCAAAATAAGTTTCACAAAGTGCCATGAAGTTTTAGCATTTTAGTCAGTCCTCAAGCCTATCTTACTATCCAAGTTTCCCCATATGGGCATTTCTACAAGATTAATCATTAATTTGTAAATTGAAAAGCAACGTTCTTTACAAGCTCATAAGCCTTGATTAACATTTAAGTTTTTTTCAAGCTTGTTGTAGGAACATTAAGTACTCACTTGGAGTATCTCCAATATAGATGGAGATGTGCATGAACGGCTCATAGTAACCTTTGTAAATTTCATACATAATTCTTTCACTCTTCAATTCATTAAATTTTCAACCCGACCATTTGAGGGGGAGTTTGGTATCTTTTGGGGTGTAGGTTGAAAAAACTGTGTTTATTGCAAATTAGGTTTAGTGTGTGTGTGTGTGTGTGTGTGTGTGTGAGAGAGAGAGAGAGAGAGAGAGAGGGAGAGGCAAAGATAGAAGCTTATTAATGGAGAAGATTAAAGTTTGTTATAGTAGAGGTAGTTTCTAATTATATAAAAAAAAAGATGATTATTTGTAATGGCAAAATTAGTGTCTTTTAAGGTCTAATCCATTTATTGAATTATCTCTCTAGTCATTGGTGACGGAACAAGATCAATGAAATAAAGGCAGGTATTATCTTATTTAGAAAGAAACAAAGCATACAAGGCACCATCAATTTTAGGTTTTTTTTTATAAAAAAAACTAGGGATTGAAATCCAAGGACCCTATGTTTATATTAGTAATTGGTTAAAATGAACTTTAGCCTAAGAGTAAGCTTTTATTCACTTACAAAAAAGTAACTCATTTGTGAAGCAATGACCTCTTGTGACTTCTAACAATTTCATGACTTAGCATGGTTTTTTTAACATTGGTAAATGAGGCTGCTATTCAACTTCTATATATGTGTTATATAACCCACATGAATTCAATATCATAGTTCAAGCATTCTAAAAGGTAGGTTTATAAAAAATTATTTACTTCAATTTCATAAGGTAAAGTGCAAATACTTGTTTCTTTAATAGGCCAACTTATAATTTTGGAAATATCATAAATACAAGGAGTATACTTAGTAAGTATCTAATCATAAATATTCTTTAAGAAGCTTTGCTTATGATGGCTCCCAACATTCAATTATCTTTACAATGAAAGGTTAACCACATCTGAGCATCCACCTTAGACTAATTAATAAAGCTAAAAAATCATATATATAATTTTGTAAAATCATCTACAAAGGAAACAATTCTCAAGATTATTCCTTATAAGGATCTCCCTCGTTCAGTTCTCAATGAATCATTTTGGAAGTTTATTAACTTCTCATATTTCAGTGGCCCCAGAAAAAAAAAGTCAGCTACTATTTCACAAAGAATAACTGAAAATGTACAATTTCTATCCAACATAGCAGTCTTACAATGAAATAGTGAGGTACTATATATATATATATATATATATATATATAGAGAGAGAGAGAGAGAGTAATGGACTGAACAAATAACTAAGTTTCACATCACACCATTGAAGCCATATTTAGTTAATTTATCTGTTCTTCTAGATCACATGGCAACCAGAACAAAATTATTAGAGGTAGAAAAAAACTATTTCTTTAGAGAAATTCTTATTCTTGTTTGAATTAGAAAAAACTCAGAGTGGGTAGGGAGTGTCAACCCAAAGAATGGGCCTCCCCCAGGCAGCCTAAGCCAATAAAAGAAGGGGGGAAGCTCAAGAACTGATAAATATTGGGCAACATTAGGATAGGCTTTAATTAATTTTCTTTTTCTAGTCTTGTTTTTAACCCCAAACTTAGAAGAGATGTGCTCACCATGAAAAAAACGAGTAGACGATGCCAAGGCAGCTGTGTCACCTTAATCTAGTCACTTGTTGTGTGTCATAAAAGGCATGACCAAGGTAGCTGTTTTTCCAACACAAGAACAAAGAGTCTCCACAATCCACACGGCAATCCATCAACTCTGATCCACAACATGAACCAAGTAAAGTACACTGGATGTGGGAAGATTTTTAGTCTTGTTATGCAGCAGGCATCAACCAAAACATTTCCACTTTGAGGGTAAGCCAGAACATTTCCCACTCCAGAAGATAATCTACCAAAAACAGATTCGGCCATTTTCTTTGCCAAGAAAAAACATAAGTTATCCTCACAAGGATCCAGGAAGAACAGATGCCTTCAGATCTTCTTGGGTCAGAAGTTTCTTCTCAAAATCAAACCCAGCCTGATCCCTGAGAATCAGTTTCTATCCATCTAACAACAGTGGTGGGGAGAAATCAACAAGAGTGGGGCAATTTCCATGGATTTCTGGATTTCTGCAACTTATGTTTTATTCATCACAGAGCAGGGGGGGTTAGGGTGAGAAATTAATAGAATCAGAGCTAGAACCATGCTCCATGGTTCTCCTTCAGGGAATAAAAATAGTCTCAAAAGCGCAAAGTAATCCATGAAAATAACTCCTGTTCATTTTCCAACCCATGACACCCACTGATAAATATAGATGGCAACTGTTCTTGACAAAATTCTGAGGCCGGAGGAGAACTGACCACCTAATACACAGTGTTGAAGGCACCGCCTGTTGTGATCCCGGAGAGCTCTGGCATCTAAAAGCAGCATGTTCTAGAGATCGTCAGGCAGCCACAATTCAAGCTCTCCCTTAAAAATGCCAACGGAAAATTTTACAACACTCACCAGTTCACCTGTACAAAGGAGACAATCTCATAATCTGACTATTTTTACAGAGGAGATCTTCATCTCTCCTGATTCTATAAATAGTAGTAGTAGTAGTACCCTGGAAAGCTCCAGTCACCTCAACTCTCTTCGGAAGAAACCTAGCCCTGACACTCGATCATCCCCATGATTTCACCTGCCCAGAAAGGCCTCAACGCCTGTACAGCCGCCTCTCACCTGATGGAGATGAGAAGAAACGGTTCTCATGGAGCGAAGAAGCCGCCGCAACCGGAGACAACACGAGCCAGCGGTACTTGACTGTCAGATGATGCTAAAATAAGTTAGGATGTCACGGAGGTAGAAGTGGGAGTCCCATCCCTCAGCTGCTGCAACTGCATTTGCAGTGATTTTTGCAATGTCTCAGCAACTGATCTGAGCCGGCCCTGGTTCTCCACCACAGCATTAGTGTTGGCAAATTCGACTGCTCGAGCAACCCTTATCTTGCATCTCTCCCAGTCCTCCAGTCGCGACCAGCAAGCTCTTCCGCCATGGCTTCCCTCCACTCCCATAAGAGAAATGACTGAAGAGTCTCCAAACGAATACCTTAGCCGGACTGAGACGCAGTAGGGAAGCCAGGCAGCACCACCAGCTGCATTTATATGAGGTATGAGAGCAGGATCAAGAACAAAGGTCAGGCCAAAGTCGACTGAACTGTGAGCTCTGTCATGGTGGATGTCGCTCTTTGATGCAGGAGACTTGGTGCTCTCTTCTGCTGCGGAACCAGAATGGTTCTCCAAGCACAGCTCGACACGGGCCCTCTGCGCTGGGGTTACTTCTCCACTTTGAAATAGTCCCTTCTCCCAGGCAATCAACTTCAGAAATTCTCGGAGCACTGAGATGGGGAGGGTGAGAAGAGTGATGAAGGATGAAACCCTAGAGGTGTCATAGGGCTCCGAGGCGACCCGTCGACTGAAGTAATCACATATCTCAATTATTTCAGACGAGGCTAATTCCTCCTGGGCACTAGTTTGGGCCTGCTGTTGCGGTTGCTGTGGGTGATGAACCCGCTTCACACTTATGATTTGCAGAAGTAATTGGACCCTATGAACACTAACACTGAAGACATAACCACTGCAGAGAAAAAAAACAGAGAGAATACAATTAGCAATTTCAAATCATGCAATGGATATGAGATAACATTACAGGTGAACTGTAAACCACTGTGAGAAAATAAATGTAACTATACAGTCTGGAAGTTTATTTATTCAATGCATATCAGAGACGGGTTAAGAGATGAAAATACTGACAAGGCAAGGAAATTTACTTTCTCTCTCTTACCCAACAAAGAAGCGCAGAGCTGGCTGCTCCTGATCCAAATTGAGCATGCCCCCTTCGTTCTCCTTTAAAATTGAACCAAGTATTTCCTTTAAAAGCTCAGGCAGCTGAGCAAACAACCACAGCACTCCGAGGTACTTCAAAATGCCCCTCAGCACCTTCTTAAGTGCAGCAAGGGGAACCCAACTTCCTCCGTAGCCTCCATCATCCCCAAGTCCAATGAAAGCCGTATTGAGCTCCCCTCTCAGATGCACTGGAGATATGCGGAAGGGCAACCCCGGCCCCACTGCAGCCAAAGCTGAAGATGGCAACACATTGTTCCCAACTCGGTTCAAGCTGCCAGTTCCCTGAGCTCCACCCATGGAAGCTGGTCTCTGCATTCCACCGGAAGCTGTAATGCCAACACGGTTAGCACCAGAAACTAAAGGCTGAGAACCCAGAGCTGGGTTGGGATTATTTGAGCCCATTAGACCACCTGCATGAGCACCACCAGGGAAACTGGGTTCCAGAGCATTCAGCCCCTGAGCAACATGTTCCATGATGAAAGGCCGGAACTGTGGACATGGCAGTGAGCCTCCTGTGGCAGCTCCTCCCTTGGGAGGCGTGGCGGGCTGTAGCCAAACCTGATCCCCAGCAAAGCAACGCATGTCTACTGCAAATTTTTTGCGGTAGATAATGCGTATCCAATATGGACCTCGAAGCACAACAGAGACATCAAAGGGAAGCAGCGAGCTGGGAACGATTCCAGGGCCGCCTCTCCCAGGAACAGCAGATAAGATGGCCGTACTGTGAAGGCCATGATTAGCCATTGGAGCTAAAGAAGCACCAGCCACAGGGCCATAAGATGCAGGCTGGTTAGTACCCGCTGATGAAGTATTTTGCAATAGCCCCTGGGAGTGTCCAAAACCATTCTGTTTCAGGATAGGCGGTGGAACAGAAGCAACAGGACCTGGCATCCTCGCAGGACGTATGGCATTAGCAAGAGCAAGCAAAGGTCCAGCCGTAAGACGAATGCAATCCAGAAACGATGCGACCTCACCACCATTGATGAAATCCTCTAAAAACTGCATGATGAAGATAAAAATTCAAAAACTGAGTTTCTGCGACCACCATGCATAAAACGCTGAACTTTGTGCATTAAAAAAAAAACCAGGCAACAAACTGAATGTACTTAGCAGAATAACTCAAAATCAGTTCGTTGAAATTGCTGAAACACTTTCCCAGCATTAAATCCGAATTTCCTTCCTAGTTATTTAATACCACAAGCTGCAAAAGCATCAAGGTACCCGGAGCTGGCTGCTAGCCCCAGTTCCACACCCCAAGATGGAGAAAATTGCCCACTACCCCACCGGACGGCAGACAGCGTACCAATAATTTTGAAATACAGAATCAGGGACTAGCTGCATCAAGAACCTTATCATTCCAAACGGAGAGTCAGCTTAGTCATTGACATCAACTTTTCCGTGTATTCTAAACTAAAAAGACCAAAGTACGTCAGTAAACAAGTTACTATTTACCCAAAGAGGTAAACCTTCAACTAAAGAGTAACATCCCCAAGGAGACTAGCATAATCAGAGTGTGAAACAGACTTTAGTTGATTCACACGTTCATATTCCAAGTAAGAAATATAATAGTTGATTAAACGTAAATTACAGATATTTCGTCTAGCATCCATCCCTATTCTTATCATAACATGACAGAGAGCCCTAGGAAACAAATTAGCGACAACGATGTTTTCTTATTTTAAGATAAATACCCTTCAATCCTAGATCTTAACAGTCGAGAATCAAAAAAATTATGTTTAAAAGCAAGAAAAAAAAAAAAAAAAAAGGGAAAACATACCTTAGTATGAGGCCACAGTTGATCCGGAGATACATGCATTGTACAGCCTTCCTTACCTGCTTCCCACTCAACAACAAAGTGTGCCATAACAGGCATTGTACCATAACAAAACCACAGACTCATCAGACCAACTGCTTCGATCTTGAAGGTCCTCTTTATCTGTTCTGATATCTTATCTCCAATCTCCAAACTACCTTTTCCTGAGGATTGTACCTTGGTATCAGAGCTCTCTTCAAACTTGTCATCAGATCTTACTCCAAGCAAGTTTCGCATCCCACGGACAAATAAGCGTGCATTAGAGAGCCTTTGAAGATCTGAAACTAGCTTTTTGATGCTATCAATTTCAACAGTTTCGTAATTAAGTACAACACCTTCCGGATCAAAGCAGATATGAGAGTCTGTATCTGACACATTTGCAATTCTAACACCGCAACCCCATCCTGTACTGGTGCTCCCTTTTTGTAACTCCCACAACTCCTTGAAATATGGATCATTAACTTTAACATCCCAAGTCATGCTTCCAAGTTTCCCTAAGCACAAGCATATATGATCCCACAAGTCATCTCTAGCAAATGGTAACCGGAACCACAAGTTTGAGGATGGAATATGCAGACCCACTTCTTCAACATACGGGATTTCAAGCGCATCCATCTGACTTGTTACTTGAGCATGCTTTATACAAAGTGAACAATGCCTGACCACATGGAGAAGAGCTGAGACATACACATTGTGAGGAGCAAGCCCATGATTCGCTTCAGAAAGTATACTCCCATAAGTATGTACATCAGTTCTGGATTTCAAAGTGGATGAGAGTATTTGTGAAGCAGAAGAATGACAAGCAGTGGAGTCTCCAATTTTCCTTCTCTTTCTCAACCCCAGAGTAGCATAAAATTCTTGCAATGATGGAATAAGGGATCCCATATCAGCAAAAGAACGCTTTCGTAACCGTTCATCACGTCTCAAAACACCATCATCACCTGAGGAACGAGAAATATGAGCCATCGATACATTAGCAAAGCACAGACCTTTGCCCAGTGAACTAATGGTACAAAATTGTATAATTATATATAAGGAAAAATTAAAAAAGTACGAACACAACTAACTGTAGGTAGCATGATGACACTCAATCTTACTTATGGAAGTGCCGGTGGATAGTGTGGAGCCATCCATTCTGAAAGGGCTAACCGCGGGGTCACTCAGTGAGTTTTTAACACCATTCAGTTTGGTGTTACTCACTGGCAGTCGAGAACCTAATGTGGCGGTTGAAGATACCAGTTGAACTGGCCGACTTCCGACAATATCTACACATCCTTCTTTTGGCAACACATTTTGCAGTCTCTCTTGGTCATTGTCAATGGAATAATAAAGGCCACTACCACCAGACTGCAAATTTGACTTCACAGGACTCGAATCCTGGTTAGACTGTGATGACGAAAACCGGTACAGTTGTGCAGACCTCAGTGGGGTAGAAGAAAGAGAGTTGATAGGTGCACTCTGGAGCAAGCCCTTTATGTTGTTCGATGAATAATTAGGAGTATTTATAGCAGAACCACCAGAAGACACCTTCACTGCACTGCCATTCTGAGAATACTGTGATCCTCCTTCCCACTTGGGAGAGCTTATTCCAGCTCTAGTTCCTTGAATAGAGCCTATCAGTGACGACGAAATGTGATTCTGGACGGGCTGACGGTGTTCCAATGCACCTTTCTCAAGCTCAAACACTTCATCGACTATTGATGAAAAACTTGACGGTAAACGTCCTTTATAGTGCAACAAATTCTCTGAATCGACATCAGAAAGCAGGCTACGATTTGATGTCTGTTTAGAATCTCCAGTAATAGTTAAAGACGACTGTATCTTCTCCCAATTAAAAAGGCTCAGATTCAATTCATCTTCAACAACTCCTATCTGACTAATGTCAATATTATTATATCGTGCAACATGTTTACATTCACCAGTATGGGAATCTCCATCGGAATCAGCTTGCGTTTCCAATAATTTAAAAAGTGGCCTAAAATCCCTGTCAAGGTGCATGAGCAAATAATAGCAACTACCACATTGTGAAAACTCCATCAGAAGCATATCTGATCCATTTACAATGGACTTCGGTATCTTAAGTGTTGTCAACTCCCTTTCATAAACCTGCAGAAACCATAGCAAATATAGTCAGGTAAATTGTTGCGGCTGGCACTATGCGAAACATTTGCAAACGATTTGGATGATGTCCAAGCAAAAGAAAATAGTTAATCATATCCTTCACATTCTTGGGCAATAGCAGTGTTCCCAATCACTGGATGGTAAAAAGAATACCGTGATAAACACCAAAACGAACCAAACTGCAAATCCAAAACCATTTTCATCCATTTTTAATATAAAATATCATAATGCCCCATTTTGTATGCCTGAGGAGCAAGATGAAGTTAAGAATGATATGACATCTGCGGATGAAGACAGCAGAGAAAGAGCTACACATTCAGGTAGTCGAGGGAACAGGAGAAAAGTCACATGGAGGGATGATACTTTGGGTAAATATCCTCCGTGAATTTATCTCATGTAAGATCCTAGAATTTCATGAGATGATGTAAAATAAACCTCAAGGTAGACCACGTTTGTCTTTTCATTACTTTTGATCGAAAAATCAATCTGATTTATTTTGTACCCTTCACTCAATGAGAAAATGGGTCACATTCTACAGGATCAAAATTATGGGACTTAAAAATCATGGAAGGGAATAAAAAAAGGACTGGAAAAGACAAAAAATCGAAACGAAATACAGTAAAAAAATATAAAAATAAATAAATTAGTAAGTATTTTCACTGTTTGCGGGCCCAGTCCATCAGCAAAATATTTCTTTCATTCCTTATTATTGCGTCCTTTGATGTGGACGACTGCTACATATTTGCATTTTGGATATTATCCAGCGGACAGAATATCACCTTTCACTTATAAAAGAATCAAGACAAAGAACAAGAGACGTTACACGCAGATATGTACCCAGATATTAAAGCGTCAGGTTCATCAACTGAAGTAAATTATGAGGCAAGTTCTACACAGCTTTCATTGAGGCCACAACACTCAATAGCGAATGAATTCTTCCTGGGAGAACAACTCCAAGCCCTAGACATCTAATATGTCAACCTCAAAACAAGCCTTATTGGGTATCCAACGTCAAATATTCCGTCTGAAGACCTAGAGATGCAAGAAGTCAAGATTTTCAAGTCTGACATAATAAGATGCTCAAAAAATTAGCTTCAAAAGATCTGCTGAAACTAAGAGGTAGATCCATAAAAACTGAAATGTCTGACTAGGTAAGGGATATTGTCTGATTATGGAAACCAACATGTGGGATATACTTGGACCTCTGTTTAACTCAACAGTGATATGCTGACAATTTAGCCTTTTCTACCAGTATGCAGATGAGCCACTAAATCTCACCAAATCACTTATTAGCGACTAAAAGCTATCAAGAGCCTAAGTTAGCATCTTCTGTGAAATTCGATGATCATTTTCCAGTCAAACATACAAGCATAGACAGATAAAGTATCATGAAATGTGATAGTGATGTAAGGAACAGGTCGAGCAAGTTTCCAAGAAGTAAAATGAACGTACACCTGACCATCATAATGTACAACTAAACGAAATTCAGGCTGTAAAACGAAAATTTTTAGGCATCCAATAAAAATTCCCAAGTACTAAACGAAGGCTTTTATTAAGTCAGTTGTTTCAATGACATAATAGAACTACACGAATCACAATATGAATCTGAATACCTTAAGTCCCAAGAACTTGCCAACTGATGCAAATAAATGCAGGATACTTTTACTTCTCAAGCTTATGAACACTTCTGCTGCGGTCATACTCCCTTGGTTTAGTGCTTCTTCACAATCTGACAAAGCAGATCCCGCAAGGATATTTTTAGAAGACTGAAGAAGGAAACGCCCACTCCTGCATCAAGCAAAGGAAACCAAATAAATGCACAAGCAAATGAAATGAAGAGAATATAATTCAGTTATATAGTCGAACAAATCATGGGAATATATGAAACGAATCCATAACTAGGACAAAAGCATGGAATAATAAATGGACGTTCCAACAATAAAAAGACAATAAAAAACGCTCACCTTGTCCAGACTATAACACAAATAAGGCAGAGAATTTGTCCGAACAGGTAATCATTCACTCTCCAAAACCATGCAGATTAATAGCTAAAATGGGGAAACCAACGAGTGTTCCACATTAAAACATAAATTTTTTGGG
Source organism: Spirodela intermedia (assembly GCA_902729315.2). NCBI lineage: Eukaryota > Viridiplantae > Streptophyta > Magnoliopsida > Alismatales > Araceae > Spirodela > Spirodela intermedia. Next base: position 1,754,412 of record LR746264.1, read on the forward strand.
CAAGCACTGGATATGTTGGTTGACTGACTTTGCTGCAATCCTAAGTTTATCCCACATACACAGATCAGATGTTCACTATGATTGCAGCTCAAAATCCATCCATAAAAATTATTGGTATTGAGGATGACCAAATTGAATTTGCTGTTCTGACCTGTTTTCCGTCTGTATCTCTAACATGTAGGATGAGTGTTACGTTCATAATTATGATGCGGACTTGATAGAGCACATCAATTTGCACAGCACTTTCACTGACCAAATTCGGGAGAAACTTTGCCAGGATGATTCATGTTGCTTGATTCACATAGAGAGGATTAAAAGACTTGAACTCACTATACAAAAAAGTATAGCAGATGGTACAAGCTACACTGCAGATATTGCAAATGAACTAGGAAAGACAAGCCCAAATGAACTGAGAACATTGTGAGGAAGAGAAAATAAAAAAAGAATTTGAACAGACCGCCCATAGCTTGCAGGAAAGAATAGGAAATGGCACTTGATGTGACGTAAAGTATTTCAAAACCATGAAAACTAGAGTCTTCTGGACTATAAAAGGCGCTATGAGCATCGTAACTAAAGAGGAAAGAGACACGATCATTAGTTTGCAATGTTAAGTGTTCGGGGACTGACCAGCAATGTTAAGTGCAGGAAATGGGTCTGTCAAAGATGAAGAGCATACATCCACGCACTTTTCTATATGTAATGGAAGGCCAATGAGATGTAAAGAAAAGAGAACTACATTTCTACATATAAAGAAAAGCCATTTTGGTCAGGGCAGGGATGGGTCTATATGTAAAGAAAAGATAAAGATGCCTACATTTCTTAACAAAGGTACAATAGGATGCAGAAAATAAATGATTAAGCTTCATAGGATTACAGGATTAAGAACTTCATATGTTCTCTTTTGCTTTCGATAACAGTAAAAGATGTAATCTACATGGCAGTGGAAACAAAATTCTTTGCATGAGAACACAACAAACAAGTTTGAAGGCTCGCATATGTACTTTCCCATTATGCTTTTTAAATATATATATATATGAGATTTTTTTAACCGTTAAATTGTTAATGGGAGAACTACCAAGAAGATATAATATTCCTCTTCTTCTTTTCTTTTTTCCCTGGTGCATTGCTGGGTTGGGGATTTGAGGGTCGCAATCCACAATAATTGTACGTTCTTTTTTTAATGATCACAACAACTACATGAAATAAAATAGAATATAGATCTAGATCATGGATTGCAAACAAGTGTAGGAAAAGTAAAAACCAGATAAAAAAAAGTAGAAAAACAAAACAGAACAAGAGAGATAACTACCTTATGTTAATTCCAAGAGTTATGTAAAGTGAACCATATGCTCGGACACATAGTACTTCATCCCCCCAGCACTCCTACAGAAAAATATCACCAGTAAAAATAAATAATATATCTGTGAGCATGTTATACGCCATAAATATAAAAGAATGAACCTAGCAAACTAAACACTGAAACAAATTGTATGTATAATAAAAGAACGCACTCAACCAATGACAAAAAAAATATTACCGAAATACATAATAGATAAAAAAATGTAATTGAAATGCATCCTAAAACAACTCTACATATACGAAATGGAGGCAACATCAAGACTGCATAATCCTGTTAAAACTACACGCATACAACAATTATGTAAATCGCTAAATTCAGACTATAGTCTCCTCCCTTACTCTAGTATAAAAAAAAGGACCATTCCATAGTTATGTTGACTCCATTGAATCTTTCGCACTTCCCTCAACCCTGAAGTGACATTAAATTTGCACAGTTCGACAACACACTATCTCTGTAATAACTCAACTTAGGTCACTTTTTTTTTCAATCTGATAACACCAGCGTTAAGTTAACCAGACTGAGTTCCACTATTCGACCATTTTGGTCAAACAAGTTGATGCGACTTTATCTGCATGTATCCCCTAACTGGACCTCATATGACTCGCTCAGTCATCCAAGCTTATCAACCTCGGGAAGTTAGGTTATCTCAGGTAAACTTAGATAACCCAGCGTATTCCAGTTCTAATTGGTTATCAAACTGCTACCACATGAATTGGCTTCTGAAATAAATCCCGCTGATCTAGATACGCTGCCTCTGATCCTGGGTAGTAACTTTTCTGAATCTGTCCAACCCTGACAATGACAGGACCTCTCTGAAACTAGACCAAATGGAAAGGGCGGTCAAGGCAACAGCCTGCAGGGCCCACACTTTTACATTCTTTCTTTCTTTCTGTTTAATCAACGATTGCAATGTAACACCCACTTTCATAATAACAAAAGTCAAAATAACAGAATAGCAACATAAATACATTTAACTTTCATCTTAAGGGTCCACTCAATCACTGAATGATATACCTTCTAATGTTTTTTCATTAGAACAGAACAAATATATGACAGCCAGCACCAATGTGCAAAGATCAGTCTTCTGCTCATCAACAAAAATCCACAAATAACTAACCACCTTATTCACCAACGATACACTACAATTGGATGACGATTAGTATAAACAACAGGAGTACAACCCGGGAGAATTCAATCAACAAAATTTCTTGAACGTACAATGTTGACAACATTGACATCAAACTTAAAAACTTTCGTCAAGAATTTGATCCGACACCACGACAACGTCATTTAGTATTAGAGTTCAAAACCTGCTCCAACAATCTAAGAATGCTATTGACTGATGATCCTAGTGAGGCCAACATCAAAACTAATTCGTGGCATGGATCTGGTTTGAGATTGCGAATGCTACCATTGATAGATAGAAAATAACAACAGATTTAATTCTGATAAACTACTGAAAACGATACGTGAACGTTTTTCCTACATGCAATCTACATATATCAAGCACTATTTTCATGCACAAGTGCTTCAATGCAAATTGGCATCCCCTTTGATTATGATCCAGTCAGCTAATTTTCATTAGCAATAACAAATATACGATCAAACACAAGAAAGAAACAAAAATAATTATACGAAAACTTCAAAACAACCACATGATTTGATTATAGGGAATCCGTTCAAAAGCCTCTTTTTTAATGTATTAAAAGGCAGATTATTTCCCTAAGCTCATTGAACTAAGAATATCTATCTTATCGTCGACAACTTAATCTTGTACCTTTTAGAACCGTGTTTTGCTGCTCTAAAGTTAACACTGAAAAATTGGGTTACAGGTTTACAGTTATGATTGTGTTTCTCTCAGGAATTAACAACTGTTTTAATTTCCACATCATTGGGGATGGCCATCTATAGACAACAGATTGACGCATATACTACATATAAAAGTAAAGTCATTCATCATTCCACCAACCTTGTTTGCGTCCTGAAGTATTGCATCTTCTTGGCATTTGAGAACAACATCACCTTCAGCCTGAAAGATTTGAGCAACTTTCATTACGTCCCTTTGTATTTCAAGTAGACGAGTATGTTTGTTGCAGGCAATAGCCCTTTGGAGCAGTCCCTCAACATCAATGCAACTTCGATCAAGTAAAAATTCTGCCTCCCTGTCAGTAATTGGATCTATGACAAAGACACTATGGACGCATCTCATCTGTAGATCTTGACCTGGCTCAATTTTGATAAATGGTGACAAACCAGAATCTACTCCTGCAGCAGTCTTCTCAAAATCTAACCAGTACATAATTTTTATACCTGGGGTTTTCTGAGAAGCTGAATCAAATTCTCCATCTTGAGTTGGCAAAATCTGACCAACAGTACTACTCTGTCCAGGACCACCATCAGAAATAAGCTCAAACCGTATCGCATCTTTCCATCTGCCTTGGCGTAGCAAATGAACTTGCTTGATTACAGTGTCCATAACAAGGGCAACACAAAGCTCATGGAGAACAGAGTACAAAATAGTGAATGGCTTTTCAGAAGATGCCATTCTGCGTTCTAGCTCATCTCCAAGAGCATATCTTCGTAGCTCTTCAAGCTTCACAGGGCCATTCTTTTCACCAATAAGCAATTCTAAGTGCAATATCCTCCACATTGATAGGTGTCCTCGGTAACCCAAAGTAAGAAGAACCTTGAACTCTCCATCCACACGCAGGAGTACAGTACCATTAGATACTGTAATTTCAGATATCTCTTTAGGAAGTTTGGCTTCAAGAAGTTTGGAACGGAGGAGTGTGTCCAAATTCTTTAGCACTGGCTTTTTCTGATCATCAGTGAGTGTTGTCTGAAGCCCTAAATCCTCAATACACTTCGGTAGTCGTCTGTAACTTCCTGTAAGGAGAACTTCAACGGCAGATGGGACATCATAAACAGGAGCACGAGCCTGCTGCAACTCTTCATGCGTGAAAAACAGTGAATCGGCAGCCTGTGTAAAACAGGTATCGTGACTTGAAAGGATTTCTGCGAGTTGTTGGCAGCAATGAACCAATGGAACCTGCAAACATTGAATTATGCTTAAGATTCTTAAGGTAAAGGTCGATTGAAAAGAATAGATACTCAAGGAATCATTTAAGTCTGATGCCACCAAGCGGCAGGCATACCGACTGATTTTTTTTCCTGTATCCCCAATCAATGGGTATCCAATACGAAGGAACAGATGGTACGTGAATTCTTTGTGGCCAGCTGCAGTTCTTTGAATATATGTGCAGATGATGAAGGTCACACGACTTCAGGTTTGTTTCTATGGCACTTCATTCGTTTCATGAACTTGACGAAATAGTTTGACCACCATTTGGATGCTACACGGCTCAGGATGGATTTTCCAGAAGAGGTCACAGGTTTCCACAGAATTAATGGGCACAAACTGCAAACCCCGCAACCTGAGCCCCTCTATGCTCCTTCGACGCTCTAAAGTTTCCTATTAAACCCTTTTCACGTTCAATCCCACAAACCCTGGGATGAACCCTGGGGAGGGGCGGGCACGCGAGGGAGACCAGCCGCGACCGGGTTCTCGAGAGGCAGAGGAGGCACATACCTGCTGGCACCACTTGGCGAGCACGTGGAGGCGCAGCATCCGCTGCCGGGTCTTGAAAATGTACTTGAGGAGGTCGATCTTCTTCTGCGAGTCGGACTGCTCCTCGGCGACCTTGGACCTCTCCACCAGCTCCCTGAGCGCGAGGAACGAATCATCCGTCGCCCTCCGCACCACCTCCGAGAACTCCACCGTCTTCTGCCCCAGCTCCGCCGCCATCTCGGCCCCCGCCCCCTCGTCCTCCCCGCCCCGCAACCGAGCGAGGGAGGGAGGGAAGGGGGAAAACTGGCCTCTTGCTCTGTCTCCTCCCCCGCCCTAGGGTTGCCCCTCCCCCTCCTGCAGGCTTAGCCGCTGCTCCTGGTACGTCCTCTCCGAGATTCGTCGCCGAAGGGTTTCTCTCTCTCTCTCTCTCTCTCTCTCTCTCGCTCTCTCGCTAGCTCTCCTCCCTCTCTCTCTCTTCTGGTTTTCGTTCGCCAACAGGTTGGAGGGGACTGAGGGAGGAGGCGTATAATTATACGCCCACCAATGGAAATATGCCACGCATTTTTCTAGCCCAACGGATCAACTCAAGCAGGCGAGATCTGCACCGTGAAATTTCAGATGGACGGCTAGATTTCTCTGTTGCACAGAACTTGTAGCAGTTTGACTCAGACCTCGACGTCCGCCGTCCGAGCGGCGAAGAACTGAAGCTCGAGGTCAAATCATCATTTACTTATTTTTCAAGTACTAAATGTGGAAAAAAGGTCCTTCACCTATTTCACTAGTTGGGTAAAAAAAATCATACATAAAAAATTTTAAAATTTTAAAATCATAAATATTTCTATAATTATTCAAAAGGTATGATTAAATATATCAAACTAATCTTTTAAAATTATTCAAAATGTATGATTAATCTAATAAATGTCTATAATGAAGATAGCCTTTTAAAAGGGATTAAAAATATTGTGAAGAACTCAGAAATTTGGAAATCTTCAATAAGTTAATAAGAGTGTATCTAGATTACTTATATGCGATGTTAAAACCATTTATTATTATTTAAAAATATATCTCACTATTTAAAGTGGTTTTTTTCATCGTCCATTTAGAGATTTTTCAATGAATTATTTTATTATTTTTTATTTTATGTGCTTAAACTATCCACCTTGAACATGGATAATGTGATTATCATTAAAAATACATGTTTTGTAAAATTACTACTTCAAGAGAGAATCCCATAAACTAAATCACATGATTTATAAGGAAAATAATTGAGAATATGATCACCAAATGTTCCAATTGGAAGAATTTAATAAAATATTTTTTGTTGTGAAGCTTGATTTTGTGAATTAAATGGTACTATAGTGCTAATAGATTCTAAAGAAACGAAAAAAAATGCACAAAGGCAAGGTGTCACCTCTCTCAGCCAATGGGTTGACATTTGCATGGTCAACCCACATCACCATAAACATGTTAACTTGTGAAGGTTAGTAGGTTAGCTCAATATGTAAGGGTACTAGGATGCAAGGTCAACTCAGTTAACCTTGCAATCACTACCTATTTTGAAAAATTATTCGGTATCTTGAGAAAACAATTTGATTGCTTAAATTAGGTGGTGATTTTGAGACACGTATGACAAAGATTGCACATAGTCAAAGGGGACGACATGACAAAGTTAGCTTGAGGATCTACCATGGGCAGCTCTCTCTTTATAATTGGAGGGGCCTTACTACCGAAAAGTCAACATGTGAGCACAAAGTGTAGATTTTGCACTGAATGGTGATGCATGAGCATTATACAAGTTTTTGGTTCCTCTTATCCAATGATCTTCTAAGTAGGAAGATTTTTGCCTCTTTGAGTCAAAGCCTTGACAATAGTCTTGAGGAGAGAGAAGGCCACTTCCACCTATGTGATACAAGGACCTAGACAATTATACATATATATATAGATAGATAGATAGATTTGGTAATTATTTACTTTATTTATGATTTTTTATGCATAAATAGATTTTTTGTATTGAATACTATTTTTTGGAGGGAGAGGACATGCTATAAATGTAAATGGTTTTCTCAAGTGAAGAAAAAAATATCTATTTTTTAAAATTATTTAATAGTATAATACTTTATGAGTATCATCCCATAAACCTTGTTAAGACTTGGGGATTATTTATATTTTATGGGTAGTTATCCCATACTATTTTTCACGCCATTTTGGAATTAATAAAAAATCCAAGACTGCATAAAATAGTTATTAAATATATTTATATATTACATAGGCACATACTATAAATGTAAATGGTTTTCCCAAGTGAAAAAAAGTTATCTTTCCCCAGATTCCAATTAAAGCTCAAATTTTTATCAAAAAAAGCTCAAAAAAAGTTAATCAAACAAAGCCCTAATTTTTATTATTATCGAATAGTATAATATTTTATGAATATCATCCCATAAAACCTTGTTAAGACTTGGGCAAGTAGCCAAGTGATAATGCCAGTGGGTCCCATACTATTTTTCACACCATTTTCGAATTATTAAAATTCCAACAAAACAAATAATATATATATTTATTTATTTATTTATTTATTTATCGCCCAAGCATCTGTCTCCTTTCCCTAATTTTTTTTTAGTCCCATCCGCAATCGAAAGAGAAAAGAGAGGTTGAAGGATCTGAAAGCAGTTCTAACACAGAAATTTCCACACGGGTAGAAGAAATCAGAAAGGGGATCAACATCTATGGCCTCCAAAATCTTTGATACGGAGACAGATGCGCAAACTTTCACTTCTCTGTACAGAAATCTGAAGAACAATCAAGAACAGGGACTCCATGTACAGTTTTGTCTGATCGTCTTCTTCGTGGGGGAGGGATCTCATCTGCAAGATGGAAAATCCCCGATTTGCAGGAGAGTCAAAGAGAAATTACAGCGGCAGATGCAGCTTTTCATCTTCTTGATGGATCTGACGCGGAGATTGCGGGATTCTTCCCCCTGCGGCGGAGAAATCCAAATCCGTGTCTGCTACTGTAGATCTGAGGAAGAAACCCAGGAGAGGGTTTCTGGGAGGAACTCTCGCCAGTTCAAGAGCTGGAGCCCAGCCCTCGCGCCTCGGCCCACTTCATTATCCTCAACTTTTTGCATGATGAAGCGAACATCCTGCGACAAATTGCGAGCAAAACTTGAGTCTCCGGCCTGGATTGAAGGGATTCGATGGAAATAACTGGTTTCCCGGATGTGAATCATGGTTTGGAGGGAGCAGAGTGAGCAAGCGAGCGAGAGAGAGAGATTTTGGTAGTGTTTCATGAGAACACCTTAGATGGAATTAGGATTTGGGCGGTGAAGAAGATGAAGGGATTTTGCCGTATTTCATGAAGAATTGGTCGCCTAGAAATGCAAGGGAGAGCGGATTCAATCTAGAATGTTGGTCTGGGAAACTTACTCCCAAGGGACGTCCCCGGCCAGCATCCAGTCCCCATCCTTGTCCTCGTACGCGATGGCATATTCCGAGCTGCATCCTCCTTCCGTGCTAGAGAACCCCAAGGAGAAGCACTTGAACATGCCGACCAAGCTCTCACGGAGCTCCTTGTACCCTCTGTGCACGCCGAGGTCGATCTTCCTCAGGTACGGAGCCCCGTCCATGCTGACCTTCACGAAGGTTTCCGCATTCTTCTTCTCCTCGAGGTAGCTCTTCCTGTAGGATCGGATCGGCGGCCATCCCACCACCTGCGCCCTGCGGAGAGACTTTGCCCTAATCAGATGGTGCAAAAACCACGGCCCCTCCCGCGGCCGAAATTTCTCCAGATCTGGATAAATCTTCGCCGGATCTGGAGAAAACTCCGCCGGAAATGGAGATACCGGGAGGAAAACTTACTTCGACGGCTGCGCGGCGGCGCCACCTCCGCCATCGCCGGCCTCCGGCGACATTCTCTTGCAGGCCCTGCCGGAGGCCGGCGGAGCACCTTCCTCGGTTCCCGGCAGCGCAAGCCTCAGCTCCGTCGCCTTGAGGCTGTCGAGATTCTCCATGGCCGTTCCTTCCGCTTCCATTCCCAATCCGCCCCTCCAGCACAGATCGCCAGCACCAATGGCGGCCTGCTGCTCCTCTGACGACGACGTTGGAAAACCACGGAGGGCGTGGCAGCGTATATAGAACGGAAGAGAGAGAGAGACAGAGAGTAGAGAGAGAAGCTGCTCCGCCATGGACGGCGGTGGTGGGGGCGGGACAGCTAAGCTGGTCGGAAGAGAAGGGGCAGGCTGGTGAAGGGTGGGGCCCACTTGATCGTACGACAGATCTCATTGGTCCAGTGGACCGGGTCGCGGCAACGTGGCGCGTGCAAAGGGCTGGGGTCCGGTGGGCCCTTGCGCAAGTCAAATCTTACAAACCGCTTCTGTTCGAACCGGGCACGACGAAGGGTATAAAGAAAAATTGGTCTGGTCTCCTTGCATTAAATTATGGTCATCTTACAAGGGTATAAAACATATGTAATATTATAGGAGGACTTTACCTAAATGTATCCCCCCCGCCACTCGACGGAGGGTATAAAAAAAAGTCGGTTTGGTTGACTCATTTTATTAGAATCACGTTACAGGGGCATAAAAAAAAGGTATCTTTAAAAAGGGTCTTTTCTCTAGTGTATCCTCTCTTGTCGCACGACAAAGGGTATAAAGAAAAGTTGGCTTGGTCCACTGGTATTTAATTAATTGGAGTACCTTACAAGGGCATAAAACGGACATATCATTTGAAAGAGGACTTTTCTTTAATGCGCCCCTCTCCTATAATCCTGAGTACTTTTTATCAATGTATTGTATACGCATCATTTTCAAATGATCTAATTAATTAAGATTAATGCGTGGAGGTACTAATTAATGTATAAATATTTTTATGAAGGGAAATGATTTAATTATATATTTATTAAAAAAATTGTATATTTTTACAAAGGAAAAATAATGGCTTATGTACACATGGGATTTTCTTCCACGGTTGTGATGGGAAATTACGGTATTTATTATATCATTTTAAATTGGGAGATATGGAAGTATTTCTAATTTTTTGGGTCCGGCCAATTTATTAAAAAATAAATTCCGCATATTTTTGGTAAAATTAATGCAAAATTAATTATTTTTTAAAAAATAATTAAAATCGATGTGCTATTTTTCGTAACTTTCAGATGCCAATGCGCAAACTATCATGCTGCTCCGATTTTTTTGGAAGGTGATCCGTGCATGAATCTAAACCGAAGGAAGTATATGTACAAATAACACTCACTATAAACTATACAAAAGAACAATCCATGACTCCAAAACTATCGGAACTGAATGGATACATTGCTTCTCTCGCTCTCTCTTCCTCCCCTCTCTATCTCTTAAGTGAAGGACCACATTTAATTGATATCATCTCTAGAAGTCATTCTTAGAGCAGACGTGAAGCTCAGGTTAAGCCACGCCTTCTTCAGAGTTCTCCTTCCACCCCTGCATGCTCTCTCTCTCTCTCTCTCTTCCTGTTAGTTAATAATAAATCAAATAGTTTTATATCTCTTTTAGCTAGGCCACTTTAAGTTGTGTTATGAGTGTGGTAGTAATAAAGCGACTACCCTCTTCGCTCTCTCTCTCTCTCTCTCTCTCATGGATCATCTCTTCTTCAGTTCTGTCTCTCTCCCCCGCTCTCTCTCTCTCTCTCTCTCTCTCTCTCTTCTTCAGTCAATTCATGGTAACCCCTGCTACAGTCGGTGAACTTCACGGGGGCCTTTCCTCCCCGGCAACGGCCGTGTCTGGTGACCGGCGGTGATGGCCCCCCGGAGGGACCGGCGACCGGCGGAGGCCTTTTTCTTGGTTCCCCACCCGCCGTAGTCGTCAATCCCCCTCACGGCGGCGGATTCCGGCCGGGGCTGCCGTCGACAATGGACGCCTTTTCTCCGCCGCTCTCCCTCCGCGACTCGCCGTCGCCGTCACGGCCGCTCAGTGTGATGACGGCTAGAGATGATGAGGCAGAGGGGCCGCCGCCGCCGCCGCAAGATGACGGCGTAGGCCATTATTTGACACGGTGGTCCGGGCCGTCTCTGTCCCTCTTCCTCGCTCCAGCCGGACTGGTCCCCCTGATATAGTTGACGCGATAGTGTATGAACAGGAAGTTCAGTCTTAGCCACACCTTCTCTGGAGCTTGTATTCCTCTCTCTCTCCCTCTCTCTCTCATTTACGTGTTTTATCTCATTTAACGACATATATAATAGCACAAGTGAGAGAGACTTCACATGGAGCGAACGCGTCATCGAAGCCTCCAACAAACAAGCGCACGCGTACGTTTGACAAGGTACGGAGAGAGAGAGAGAGAGAGAGAGAGAGAAAGAGGAATACGAGCTTGTGTGAGTGAGAGAGAGCCACGCAAGTCCATGGGATCCTACATACGTGCCATCCTTGTTTACCACACGCTTAACAGAGGTACGTGCGGCTGATCCTGCATGCATGCATCACTTCCTCTTCGCCCTCATCTTTCTCTCTCATCATCCACCCTCCGTACGCAGGACAGCGACCAATTTACCTTCTTCAAGATTCATCAAGCACTGTGGCCCACTCTGTCTGGCAGGAACTACCTGGTCTAGAGGCGATTGAACTCCTGGATTATCTCTTCCAGATAAGCTTTCTTCTTGGAACACCGTAGACTTCATGTCTCTCACACAATTCCACTTCACAAACCCTGTTCTTCAAAGTCAATCATCTCACAAGCTCCTCGCTACATCATCAATACTTTGCCTACTGCGGGGGGTACCTAATTTTGTGCATATATATTTTTATATGAAATAAAATAGGAAATTGGGGGCTTTAATTTCGCAAAGAATATTCTTATATTGAGACATTATCGAAATAAAACTATGATTATAAACACATGCATACTTCACTCATTGCTTATTGATTTCTGAGTGGGATGGATGGCTTGACAGCTATGATAGTTCCACGCTAAATGGATGGTCTCCTTGTTCTATTTTGACCATCATTTTTGAGGAATTAAGTGATGTGTGCCGCTTTCTATGCGATGTTGGAGCGAGCTCTGTCGTTCTTCTTGTGAGTGATTTCTCAACTACTCGTTTGCATCTACCATAATTATCTTCTGGGACTGCAACTTCCTTGCTAACATCTTTCTTAACCATGCTATTGAAATCTTGATCTTGAGATACCCAGTTTCTTAGGAGTTGAGAGTTTCCTGAAATCTCTAGGGTTTCCTTGTCCTATTCAAGGGGGAGTTCTCAGGTGCCATAGAGAACCACACCTCGTCTTACTTTTGTAGCAAAATTCTTGTCTACTTTTGTTAGTCCTCAGGACTGATCACTGAAAGCCAATGCATGATTGGACAAGGAAACTTTGCACTAGGGCTTTTTAGTAATCTCATGTGGGCAACCCATTGGCTGTGCTGATTAGGTCATTAAGTATATGCACAAGGGCTTTTTAGTAATAGTTGTCACAGAAAGAGTTGGAGCAAAACACGGTTTATTTAATCCAAACAAGATTATATTATACTTTATTTGAATTATTTACGAGCTCAGCATAACTTTGCATTTCACAAAAAAAGTTGATGAATGGAATTAAATCAGACCAACACCGATGGATTTTCTATGGACCCAAACAAAGGTTCTCATCAACATCTAATATGTTTTCTCTCCATAAAATTCACAATCAATATATTTCCTAAGAACTAGGATGCAATTTAAAATTTATATTCTAATCTATATCATGCATATCCGAAGAATATAGCGAGAAGCATAAGTTAATAAGTGCCAATATATGCTCAAAGAACTGTTGGCACAACTGATGAATCATTGTAACACCCCATATCAAATATGATTTCAAAGTGAAGAGTAGAAAAGTTAATGCTTCAAAATAACATAACGAATCATCATCAAGATCTCCATTTATATAAACTATTGATTAATGGGATTATCCTAGAAAATAGCTCATCAACTATGCTTTTGAATGTTCTAATATTTTGTTTATTTATATTGAGAGATTCACATCTTTGTGTATGGTATGGGGATGTACCCATGCTTTATAAGATTGCCATAATTTTTAAGTTGAATCATGATTTATAATGTCATGTGACTATAGCTTGAATCTATGAGTAGTCTATAATATATGTTGAATGAATGCTTGATTAGAGTCTAACCTCCATTATTATGACATGGCTAGATATATCCACAAGAATCGCAATATCTTATCCCATCATACTTAAAAAGGTAAATAAGAATTCCAATCCTTGGCCAACTTTGTCTTCTGAGCGACATTGATAATAACCTTTCTTATTAGTGTGATGGGCACTTCATTTAAGATGTTACACATAGTTAAGTAAAAATATCGATTGTATTGTACAAAACAATGAAAATCATAATGTTTGTAGGATGAAAAAGCCTTCAGTGGTTATACCAAGGACGACTGGTGTAAACAAGACTTCTATCATGGGACATTGACCATGTAGGTATTTAGAACCTTCAAAAGGACCCTTTTGACATACGATAAATATTTTAGAAGAAAGAGACAAATAAACCAATAAAATTTTTTGGTTCTCAAAATTAATCGACAATAAGTGGAGCATGTTCATGTATTCAATACCAAAATTTAATATATGCTTTTATTACATAAAATATTATAAAATCAAATGTAAACTTTAATTATGTTATCACGATGTAAAGTTGGTCACCATCGTATTTAGGAAAATGCAGAGTGAATCTATTTTCTTTCATGTAAAGATCAGCGTGATAATTTAATATCTTATCTTTCAACATGATATCACAATCACAATTAATATTTAGAGGTTGTACAATGCACTCTTCTCATTTTCTAGGCGCGACTTAATGAAAAGTTAATCTTTAAAATATTATAAGGGACCGATTGAATCTTTTGATTTGATTCATGAACGTACCTAAAGTCCTAATGAATTAGTGTCTGATAAGATAACCACTCTTCATAATATTATTACTAAGAACATTATTACGTTACGACTGTTAGTGTCTTTGGTCACTAAGGCCTTTAAAAAGCTCCTAACTTTCTAAACTCGAAGTCACTTGTCCGTCTTGCCATTCAATAATCGGTGTCAATAATGTGACTGGATCTCATTTTCTGCGAACAAATAAATGAATCAAATTACGATTTTCTTTGACTCCATTATAACAGATATTTCCTCCTCTCTATTTGGGTCCTTTTGTGACTTGAGTCGTGACATGGATAGAAGGGAAACATAACAACCCGAGAGAGAGAGAGAGAGAGAGAGAGAGATTGAAGTAGGTGGAGGGAGGGAGCTGTGGCGAGGTGGGTGTCAATAGGTAATTGGACAGGGTCAGGTTGTCCACGGAAAGATATCTGTCATGGCTCCCTCTCTTTTCGTCTCTACCGAAAGATTTCTGGCATATCTGTATCAAAACTTATTCTGACTTTTCTAAGTATATAGAACCAACCTCTATCCGGTCGCTCGCTCACACTTCACATGCCAAGGCGACCCCTCTCTCTCTCTCTCTCTCTCTCTCTCTCTCTCTCTCTCTCTCTCTCTCTCTCTCTCTCTCTCTGTATCTCTCATGTACGATATGTCGGCAAGGTGAGGGGTTTTTCATCGTGTGAAATTCTTCTCGCTTTTCATCGTGCTCATGTTGGTTTGAGTTTTCTATAGTGGCTTGCTCATTCATTGCAACCCTCCTCTCTCTCTCTCTCTCTCGCTGTTGACTTCAACTTCAGTTGACTGCAAAAAATCAGGCCTCAGAAACTTCAACGGGACTTTTCTCCAGTACCCGGGGTCTCGTCTTCCACAATATCTCTCACGACTACCACTGGTCAACCCTTCCTCTCTCTGTCTCTCTTCTCTCTCTTTACACAGGGTTGGGCGGGCCCGATAGAAAATCTTCTGGCCCGGTGCTCATAAAAACCGCCTGGATCGAGCCTAGCCGGTGAGTTATTTCTGACCCTTGAACGTAGACTGGTGCTCCCCCCCACACCCTTCAAGAGACAGCTCCGCTTGTCCTTCGGAGGTGAGGTTCCCATTAATGGCGGCTCCTCCCGCCACGTGAAACCCTAACTGGACGATAGAGACGGGCCCCCTCGTCCGCCAGCTGCACACGAGATGGCGCTGGAGCCACGCTATCTCTCTATCCTATCCGTTCATGGGTTCTTCTTCTTCTTCTTCTTCTTCGCCGCCTTCTTCTTCTTCGTCGTACCCTCAAAGTACGCCCTCCGAAGGGCCTGCGCGCCTGCCCGCTCTTCTCCGGACGAGCAAAAGGGACAGGATTGGCGCACGTGCGCATGGAGACCGGTTCTCTCTCTCGGCCCACTTCAGGAATCAACAGGCATTTGCCGATTCTCTCTAGGGGAGGAAACTAAGGAGTTATCTGCCCCTCACAGTCTGAGCAAATCTCAGAGAGAGAGAGAGAGAGAGAGAACGTTTGTCCCTTTGAACGGCACAGCTCCTCGGAAGGCAGAGCCAGAGAGAGAGAGAGAGATATAGGGAGAGAAAGGGAGAACGAGAGAAAGAACGAAGAGAGAGAGAGAGAGAGATAGAGAGAGATGCTGAGGAGACGGCCGGCAGTAAGTCAGCCTATCTATCTGGATTGGATACTCCGCAGGGAGGCGGACGACTGTGGAAAGCCCACGCGGCCTGTCCGTACTCAAGAACAAGCACGTGTGCACGTGGGACCCCGTTGTCCACAGCAGGGCAGACACACGTGCGCACATGCGCTTGTCTCCGTCCTCCGCATGTGCCAGAAGGGACACACGCTTGTCTCTCCGTCCACAGTCGTACAGCATCCGTAGGCGGGCTAAAACAGAGGATGCGACGAGACAATTAATTTATTATCATAAATTGAAGAGAAAATTAAGCGACCCCAATTGGCCGTTAATGGGCCCGATGAGTCGATTGCCCGGCCCATCTCATCTCCCTCTCTCTCTCTCTCTCATCATTTCTTCAGACTTTTCTAAGCTAGACCCCAATTGGCCGTTGAGAAATTGGGCTTTTTAGACCCACCCCTTCCCAGTTCTTAATCTCTCTTCCTCTCTCTCTCTCTCTCTAAAAGATTTCAAGCATCTCCAAACGAGTTGATTCCCATCATCCTCCTGGGTGATGCCTCAAATGGGTTTTTTCCGATTATATTTTCTTGAGACATTAAAATAGTCTATTTCTCAAGTTGGCCAAAATGGGTAATTAATAATATTCATCCATCTACCGGTCAATTAATTAGGGGTCTAGAATTCGGCCGATTTAGAATTAGAGATGAGCGAGAGAGAGAGAGAGGGAGAGAGAGAGAGAGGGGCGTAAAACCGCACCCCTCGTCCCCATCGTCTTTACTACACCTTCATCACCCCATGCTCCCCCTCCCCCCCCTCTTGCCCCGACATATCATGTCCCCCAATCTACGCTTCCCTCCCTCATTAAAGGCCATGGACACGTCACACGTGCACCGTATCTCTACCTCTCTCTCTCTTCCCTTCTTTCTCTCTCTCCTTCTCTCTCTATCTCTCTCTCTCCCCTTCTTTCTCTCTCTCCTCTCTCTATATCTCTCTCTCTCCCCTTCTTGCTCTCTCTCCTCTCTCTATATCTCTCTCTCTCTCCCCTTCTTGCTCTCTTTCTCTCTATCTCTAGAAGGGCGTGGTAAACAAGGGGGCAGGGTTCTTAATGGCGGGCACACCATCAAGTCCAGCCGCCCACGCCGTTGACCAGCCGCGTCATTTCGCAATAAACGGCTCTCTAGAGGACACCAGCCCCCTCCCTTTAATCCCTCTCTCTCTTCCGTAAATTCTTTCAATAGATAAAAAAAGGTCTCTTAGAACCCCCTAAAATCACACAATTGCAAAAACACCTTCTCAGTTATTCGTATATGACCATTCTCTCTCTCTCTCTCACACACACACACGAAGATATATATATATATATATATTATAGATGTATTTTTAATATAAGTAGTTTATCTCGGGCTGGTTATTCATGTGCCGAAAAATTATTAATATCGTCATATATTATCCAGAATGCTGAGTAATTCAGTTGGAATTTCTGGAGGGCATTTCCTTAAAAAAGAATGGAGTATTTATATATGAGAGATGAAGAACGGTTGTCAATCGGCATTAATAAGAACGGTTGTCAATGGGAGATGAAGAAAGTCACTGGATTTAGGCCGCCCACGATCAGGATGGGAAGATCTCCTCGAGTCAACCCGGCGTAGTTAGGGAGGGGGGGGTTCTGGGTTTAAAGAGTTTTTAGGGTTTTGGGAGCTCGGGGTTTGACTCATCTCAGATTGACGGCGTCATCGTCGTAGTTGATGGGGAGCTTCCCTCCAGAGTCGGGGGCGGGCTTCTGAAACAGCCTTACCACCCATAAGTACAGCTTACTACTATAAATGGCACTGATTAAATAATAATCAAGCATTTAATGGCTGGGGGAGGACGGGAATTGAGAGAGATTGAGGCAGAGGAAAGGGTCGTCGGTCGGAGCACATGGGGGGGTTGGACCTTCAGGGCCAGGAACACGCCGACAAGTATCACATGAAGGGCGGCCGTTCCCCGCCGGCAGCGGGGTTCGGCTGCCTCGTGGCAGGTCCGTTGACCCTGGGTCCGATCTCCGGCGGCGGCGGCGCCTACACGGGCTCCCGGAGGCCCGGGGCTGCCCTCCCCCCCCCGTCCCAGACGGCTGGCACCAGATTGCGGGGCTCTCCGGGTCGACGGGCCTCTGATCGAGTTAGCCGAGAGAGCTAGAGAGAGATATATAGACAGCTAGATAGATAGATAGACAGATAGACAGATATATATATATATATATATATCGAGAGAGAGAGAGAGAGAGAGAGAGAGAGAGGTGAAAGCATTCGTGTGGTGCAGCACAAAGAGATTGCGTTAGTTTCATGGAAGCGACGTGATATTTACATTTAAAAGGGTGCAAAATTGAAAGATTCAATTTTATAGGGGTATATAGATAAAACGGGTTTCCTTTTTATATTTTTCCGTCGCTCCGGCCCCTCTTCTTACCCGAAAAGGTCAGCCGTTTCCGCCGCCACAATCATTCGGCTTCCCGCCGTACTACGCCTCGCCGCCATTAGCTTCTCAGGGTGATGTCATCCGCGGTCATCCCCCGCCGGCAAGCCGCTGTGTCATCCAGCTCACCTTCCGACACGTATCTCTATCATCCGACACCCCCGTATTAAATAGCATTCCCTCTCCCACTGCCCCAACGGGCGCCTTCTCTCTCTCTCTCTCTCTCTCTCTCTCTCTCTCTTGAAACACTCTCTACCGGGAAGGATATTTAGTATATACTCTCTCTAACCCTCGCCTCTAACAGGCAATCTATCCTCTCTCTCTCTCGCTAGCGCGCTACTTTATCTCTGGTCCTCATCGCTGGCTTTGAACGTCGGAAAGAGGAGAGAAGAAGGCGACGGACGATGGCGTCCGTTGAGACGGAGCTGAGACTGGGGCTGCCTGGCGGCGACGGGGAGGCCGCGAGGAGCTCCGGGAAGAGGGGCTACTCGGAGATCCTCGACCTGAAGCTTAAGTTCACGGCGGCAGACGAGGAGGACGGCGCCGGTGTCACCGCTGCTGGAGAGAAAATGAAGAATTCTCCCAGCCAAAAGAGCCTCATCGTCGCTGTGGCGGCGGCGGACACAGAAAAGCCCCCCGCTCCCAAGTGAGACTCACCTTCTCTCTCTCTCTCTCTCTCTCTCTCTCTCTCCTGTTGATTTTTACCGACGGCTTCCGCCGGATGCTTCGAGGAATTCGATCTAGAAGAATTGCCAGGGCTTCCTGAATCTTGGGCTGTTGAAGTGACGGTTGAGATCAGAAGGTCCATATTCAGCTTTTTGCCCATCAGCAGGAATTTTCGTGACTGGGAGATGGATAGAGAGAGAGAGAGAGAGGGAGAGAGAGAGAGAGAGAGGTCTGTTTGTCTCTCTTTCTTTTGTTAGCTTTCGGCTGGTCTTTATTGATATGTAATTGAAGTTCATTGTCTGGTTCGTATTCTCTTCAAATTACTCGCACGATAGATACACATACGTATCTATATATATAAAGAGAGAGAGAGAGAGAGAGAGAGAGAGAGAGAGAGAGAGAGAGAGAGAGAGGGGGGGGGAGAGGGAGAGGTAGAGAGGGTGGGGCAATTTCCCTGTGCCTGGGTTTGTTCTTCTCTCTTTTTCCATTCAAGCAAGCTGCCTCAGATCTCGTCTCACCAAAGACCATTAGGGAAAGAGAGAGAAAGATAGAAGGAGCATAGGGGGGGAGTATCGGAGATAGAGAGAGAAGGAAATTCCCTATTCCCTCCAAGAAAGAGAGAAAGTGAGTATGAGAAGGGAGAACTTTCTTAATCCATTATAACAGAGAGAGGCTGGCTCTATGATTGTGGCAGGGCTCAGGTGGTGGGGTGGCCGCCCGTCAGATCGTTCAGGAAGAACATCCTCTCCGTCCAGTCCGAGAAAGGCGGCGCAAAGGAAGACAAGGACAAGTCCGGCGGCGGTGTGCCGCCATCGTCAGTGGCGGCGGCCGCCTTCGTGAAGGTTAGCATGGACGGCGCACCATACCTGCGCAAGGTAGACCTGAAGACTTACGGGAGCTACGCTGAGCTTTCCAAGGCCCTGGAAGAGATGTTCGGTTCCTTCACTGGCTCCGGTAAGATGCTCTCATCTGATCTCCTTCCTCGTAAAAACTCCGGTTTGAAGACTCTGGTACCTACTGAGCGATGCTGCCCACGAATGCCCATTGAGTTCTTCCCAGCGAGAGAAAGTAAGATAGATAGATAGTGATAGAGAGAGAGAGAGAGACAGTGTCAATCATAGCTGCGGCTATGTTTGAATTCTTTGCCTAGAGAGGTAGCGGTGAAGAGGGCGGGCGCAGGGGAGGGGGGTAGCGCAGAGAGAGAGAGAGAGAGAGAGAGAGAATAGTATCAACTATAGCTGTGTCTATGTTTAAATTCTTCACTCAAGACAGGTAGCGTTAAAGGGAGGGGGAGAGAGAAAACAGTATCAACCATAGCTGGGTCTATGTTCGAATTCTTAGCCTAGCGAGAGAGAGAGGGTGGGGGAGAGATAAAACAGTACCAATCAGAGAAAACAGTATCAACCATAGCTGGGTCTATGTTCGAATTCTTCGCCTAGCGAGAGAGAGAGAGTGAGTGAGAGAGAGAAGATCCTATTGTCCACAGAGAATGTATAACCTTTTTTCTTTGGACGGCTAGAATAGTTGGCAGCCCTTTCTTCCCGGGTCCATCTTCCACCTCATCCCCCCACCCCTCCCTGGGAAAACCCAGCATGCCGCCGCGACTGTTACCTTTCTACGCTAGGGTTTGCACTTTTTCTGGCAATTTGTTAAGATCAATGTTTGAGAAACGTTGCCGAAAGTTTTTTCCGTTTGGTAAACCACCGTGTCATGTCGCTGTTTGAAAGAAAAGAAGTACCTCGACTTTGACAATCTACTTCTTTTGATCTTAGTTCCTAAAACTGAGACAGAGATTAACGGTACTGTTGATAGAGGGCCCGTCTGGTTGATATAGGCAAATAATGGCTGTTGTTCGAGCTCCGCCATTTCGGTGAGGGCATCGTTGACATCTTCCCCTCTGAACTGCTTTTTCGCAGAAGCTGCCAGGGGAGACGGCGGCTCCCACCTGAGGGATTTCATGAGCGAGAGGAGGAAGACGACAGACCTCCTCAAGGGGTCTGATTACGTGCCCACCTACGAGGACAAGGACGGCGACTGGATGCTCGTCGGCGATGTCCCTTGGGAGTACGTAGCTACTGATCTGATCACTCCCCTCCTCATCGTTCCAATCATGATGAACGCGATGAAGACCTCCCTCCTAACCCCATAATGAACTGAGTATTCGCTTCCTCTAACGGCTCTAAAATAATCAAGGCCTCCCCCCCTCTCTCTAGGTTTCTCTCTGTATTATATACACGGGCCGATGGAATCGATCTCCTAACCGGGTACTTCCCTGCAGCATGTTTGTGAACTCCTGCAAGCGTTTGAGGATAATGAGGGGCTCTGAAGCCGTCGGACTGGGTTAGATTTCTCTCTCATCCTCATCTTCTTCTTCTTCTTCATAAAACTAGCCAGAATAATCGTTAGATTTAGATCCAAGTACAAACGGGAGATTAATGTTGACACTTCAGCTTCCATGGCAGTCCCTGGAGGCAAGAACAAAGACTGAGGAAGAACCCTCGCCAAGCCCACCTAACGCCGCGTTCGACATACCGAGAAGAGGCGTGAAAACCCGATCGCGGTCGCTAGGTTGGGCTGCCCCTGATGCGTTCTTTACATATAAATATATGCATTTGAGTGTGAATTTATGTATGTTGGAGTGTATAATTATTTATTACATGTGATTGCCCCCTCCTGTCTTCCGTCTCACTGTTTCTCTGGTTCTGGTACCTACGGACATGGAGGAAAATAAGGACTTCCCCTCGATTTTTCAGAGAAATGAGACCATTTGGAGTCTGTCTGTGAGTGGTTTTTGATCTGATACCCCCCCTCCCTCCCCCACCTTCACCCCTTTCTGTTGGCTGTTTTGTGTCGTTTGTGTGAGCCGTCCTGTTCTATTTCTTGACTTGTTAAAGAAAACAAGGCACGTGTTACGCTTGGCGAAAGCTCTGTGGGCACCTCTCTCTCTCTCTCTCTCCATCTCTTGCTCTCTCTCGCTCCATCTCGCTCTCTCATACATATGCGTGCGCACAGATCCTCTATCTCTTTCTCTCTCCAACACGCGCAGGCACGCTCCTGTCTGTCTTTCTGTCTGTCCCTCTCTCTCTCACCCCCTCCCATGTATACAGACTTATTGTTTCTTTAGTGAGGAGCCAAATAAAGAAGGGCTCCACAGGTCGGCCGGCGAGCGAAGGGAGGAGGGGACAAGCCATGTGCATGGCGAGAGGTGGGGTTTTGTGTGAACGAATAAATACAACCCTTACTTTATATCGGGTATTGAATATCTCCACAAATTCAGAGGTCCATCAGAGGCCACAAGGGAGGAAAGAGAATCCGAAAGCTCCGAACCCATGGGGGTCCGACCAGCAGCAGAAGCAGCAGCAACGCTGCCTTCACCCATTAAGAAGGAGAAGGAGAAGAAGAATCGAGCCACTTAAGCTCATACCGAGCGTCGAAATCCTCTCCCTATCTCACCACCTACAACTCATAAACCACAAGATGGGCTTTCTTCGTTTCTCACGGAGATTTAAACGAACCCTTAATAGCCTTTTATGATGAAATTGTTGGTGGAATTATGAGATAATTTAGAATAACAATCATTATCTAGTAACGTTGTTGGATGCTGATATACCCTCTCGGATCGGTCTTTGTGGGCACTATATTATATCAACGAAATTGTTGGCACGTCGTCAATCATTTAAAATGCAATGTATTGTATCCAGTGAATTTATTCATGATAATACACGCCAGTCTCTAGTGAACATTGTAAAAATGTCTATGAACTTACTGAAACACTAGTGCCATCTAATATTTATCCCACATAATAATAATAAAAAATTCCAATGTTAAGTTGCTGCAGATGTTGACCTATGAACATCAGATGTCATCTAATATTTTAAATCCAAATAACTCGTTAATTTTCAGAATAACATTTATCATTTTTTTCTGAAGCATAAAAATGATTAATATAGAGAATATTTAAATTTTCATTTTAATATATTTAATGCTTACATAAATGAAGAAAATTTAATAATTAACAAAGATATAATGGGAAAACATCAAACGTCAAATATGAAGGTTTTGCATTTATTTGTATACATAGGTTTATCTAAATGGTTTTGCACTTATTTCTCAAAAAATATGATGAAGTCATTTTTTTGTAAATATATGAATTCATATATTGATATTAATATTGATAGTTCATTGATATTTGATTAAATGCATGAAATATGATTCTTCACCAAAATTATATATCTATAAGCCTAAAATGTTACGCTTTATGTTTCTCTTTGACAAGATGAGACATCAAATCAAATAGTAATAATAATTTATTTTTTCTTGTGTAAAATATATTTACAAAGTTAACTAAAGGAACCATTTGACATGAAATGAAATATGATGAGGAAAATGTTGAAGCAAAGATTATTTAATTTTTTTGAAATCAATTAAGTTAATTATAAAAGAACATGACGCTACTTTTATAAGGACTACAAGAAGAACCAATAGGGGAGGAGAATTAGCCTTTCTTGAAAATTTACATAAAGTTTGATCTCCTATTAATATGTGGTTCCACTAATTATAGTGGTTTGATTCACTTGTCTAACTCGACTCTCTAGAGGTCACGTCCTTAGGTTTCATTGATTCTCATTCATATATCGCCTAAAAAGAAAAGCTTTGTCCAGTTTTAAATTATATTTTATAATTCTAGTTGACTCAAGTATTCTCTTAAAACATTTCTTTCATTGATTCATGATTCTAGGGGGCCAACCATGTTAACACCTAGCTTGTTGTTTTTAGATTCATGACTCTAGGTAAGCTAGAATAGTATAAATACTGAAATACAATAGAAAAATGACTATGTTCTCAAACAAGGTTGACACAACTATTCATATAGTGAATTCTTTGGCATTAACGTGTGGAAACATCTTTTAGAGAGAAGAGCTGCTTTAATGTAAGAAAGAGTCCATTAAATTGAGTTTTTGGAGTGATTTTTCATTTAATAAGGATATTTTCCCCCTTAACTTTTACATTTCTAATTGTAAAAAAATAGTTAAAAACTATCATCCCGACAACAACTCCTGGGCTTTAATTCTAATTTCATTGCATAATAGCAGCTTGTCTTATTCCTATTTGGTCATGTAGTGTCACACATGTAATTACATTTCTTCATATTATTTGACTTACAGCTCATAAAAGAGTGAACAGGAAGAAAACTTGCAAAAGATGGACAACAGATTTAATAACATGTAATGATTTAGATTAGAATATTAATATGAGCTTAAGAATAGTAGAAGTTGGAGTATTTTTTGTCATGTGAAATTAGTATTTTACCATTGTATATGCTTCCCTCAATTTACTAGATTGTTAAATGATAAACTGCTTTGAGTATTATCCTTTAGATGAGTCAATTTACTTCCTACGTTGTAAAAGAGCTGAACCTTCTTCATATACAATGAGTTGACTTATTTCTTTATGACAAACTTATTTGAGCTCTTTGCTCTTAGATGAGTAGATTCACTTCCTTTGTCATTGAAGAATAAAATATTCTTCACATGGGATTAGTCGTTTACTTCCATATAAAGTGAGCACCTTATAAGGAAGTGAATGGAAAAAAGCCTTTCAAGCTCAAATGAGTGATAGATTTTGTTATCAGTTTTGGTTGGAATCTTATGAATATGTGATTATTATTCTCCTCAACCAAGTTTCTCACTCTTGTTCGGGTGGGCGCTTGGAGAGATGGAAGTTTATAAGAAACATGTTTCTGAGCATGCTCGATAGATTCTCTTTGTGACACCATCGACACCTATTTTCCTATGATTGTGTTTATAACTTTGAGGGTTTTTATAACACTCATCTAACTAAAAATAGAAATCGATTTTATAGGTCATGAAATCACATGAAACTTTTTATAATATTTTTATAACTCAATATAATTTTGATAGTTCACATTTATTGCTTACCCTGCAATGTATTTTTTTCAACATAAAAACTTGAGAAGCTTCAAAACCAACACATCCAATTATTTTATTTTCTCCTTTTCTTCCAAATAATTGAAATCTAATGATTTATGTTTTTTAGCAAAGCTTTAGATATTTTAAGGTCATTAATAACAAGATAAACAAGACAGATGAAGAGAAAATCCTGATGAAAAAGAAGCTTGTTTAATTTTTCAATTGGGTGGGAAATGGTGGTGTCAGAAATTAATTGTAGTGTAATCTAACCACAAGAGGGAACCCACATGGTATTTACATACAAATTATCTTTTTATAAGTAACAATGAAACTTACAAAGCTGAGTAGACTTTCATTGGGTAAAACCCTAACTTCTTTCAAGCAATTGGACATCAAATAACAGCATATGGAATTAGATCACTTACAACTCATTTTGCATGTACAAGAATGTTATGAAGAGCTTGAATCACTCACTCAAGATGCTTTAGAAATTCTTTTAACTTAAGAATTTATCTAAAGTCAAACTTCATTGACTCAAAAGAATGTATCTCATTTTTTTTAATATTTTATAGTTGGAGATTCTTCCAAAAGGTTGTTCCAAAGAAAATGCCTTTTTTATTTTGTGCAACATAGTCATTACAAATCACTTATGGAATCTTTAAGAATCAATTTGCTTGTTCATGAGAGTCTCCCTTCACATTCTTCATCCTTCAACACAAGTTGACCTTTAGTTCTATGTTTTTCAAATGTCAAACTAAGGGTTGACTTGAGTAGAAACATGTTCTACCACTTTTAAATTTTCGGGAGTTCTATTTAGTTAAACACGTTCAAAAAATTGACAGCTAAAGAAATTGGTCATAGAGATTCACAAATCAGATTTATATATTAAAAAAAAACTTGAAACCCTAATTCCAAGATCTGACTGGCAGAATAACCTGAATGAGAGAACCCGGTAACAGCATCTTCACCGCAAGAAGCACTTGAAGATCAAACGAATCGGGTTAACACATCAGCTTAGCAGGCATCCCCATATATATATATACATATATATAAATTTCAGACAAGTAAAGTACCGTGGAAAACCAAAAGATCTACAAACTAAGAGTTGGAAAAAAAGAAAAGAAAAAAAAGGGGACACCAAGCGAATTCCGAAAGAAGTATTGGATTGAATGAGCAAGCTCGACGCTTTCCAAAAAGGGTGATAAAATCTGCATCCAGAACCAATTCTCACTGCACTGGCTCCAGGGCCCAGGAATGGTCGGTTGATATACACAAGATACACTGGGGCACTCAATGTACATCTAGATGGGCAGATCAAATCTTTCATGAGGCTTAAAAAAAAGACTCAAGTCAAAGGGATCGATTGGCACCTGAGGAGCTCTCTCGTCAAACTATGGATACAGCTACTGTACACACGCTAGCAAGGCAGCCTTGATGGAGGGAGGAGCGGAACACCTCTGCCTCTGCGCTGGTGATGCTCAAAAGATCTACTCAGCTGATCTCAGAACCCCAAGAGAGAGAGAGAGAGAGAGAGAGAGAGGAACAACCATCAGTGTCCAGGGTGCCAATCGATCCCTTTGA
Organism: Spirodela intermedia; assembly: GCA_902729315.2. Taxonomy (NCBI): domain Eukaryota; kingdom Viridiplantae; phylum Streptophyta; class Magnoliopsida; order Alismatales; family Araceae; genus Spirodela; species Spirodela intermedia. The sequence goes on from LR746264.1 coordinate 1,780,484, forward strand.
CTTACCGAGCAGCTGACCGCAATTGGGATCAGTCGGAGATCGAAGGAGCCTTCGCTGCTGAAATATGATACGGTTCTGGAGTTGGGTTGCCACCCTGGTTGGTAGGTGAAGATCATTGCGACGGCTGCTGTTCTTGAACGAGACCCAAGACTTCCAAAATTGTTCTGCTAGCAAACATCACGAAATTAGCTATGCTTGGGTGGGAATACGTGTTGAGAGTTGGTGGAATGAAAATAGAATAATGAGTCAAATCTTAATGGGAACTTTTAAAAAAGGAAATTCTGTTGACTTCTCTGGTGAAATCATATGATTTTATGATCGAAAGCATGCCCTACTTTTGTAGCCTGCTTGTTTTGGTTTGTTGATGGCACAGGATCATTCTCACATAGTCAATACCCAAAAAAAAAAAAAAAAGGTCTTTTAACTCGCGAAGGAGGATAGCTACCAAGAAGAAATCAGAATTCATAATTCTGTCTCAGTAAATGACTCCGAAAATTGTGGGTTGTCACTCCCAACCCCACAGTAATAATAATAATAATAATAATAATAAATGAGATAAAATAAAATAAAAATCTAAATATTATACACCCCTGAGCAAGTTTCCCAGCAAATCGGCGCCCTACTAATTAAAACCCAAACTTTCAACTGGGAGAATATAATAGCATTTATCTCTCGGTCCTAGTTGATTTTCTTGATTCTTCCTCGTGCATCGCCCTGGTGGGCAAAGCTCAACTTTGTTGGAGACGACTAAACTTCTAGACCTCTTATACTGCGACAGAATAGGATGTAATTATAACCCCTCTTCTGAGCAACAACGCTGCACAATCTCATCCACCTCATTCTCTCAGACACGAGACTGTGTGCTAGAATTTTGCAACAATGCAGTCAACTCTTCTATTTCGCAATTGTCTGATACGAGGTTGTGCTAAGTCGGCACATTCATACGATACCTTCCAAAACATCATGCGCTAACATAACTTTTACTTGTTGGATAATCTGTCCGATGTTGGAGGACAGGCCTTGGATACAATGGAGCTTATGATCAATAATAAGCCCACCACAGTCCAAATCTCTTCCCAGAAATAGTCAATTTTCACATTGATTAATATGTGGACATATGAGAGCATACATTGTTTCTAGATCTCGGGCTGACGCCAATCTAACCACATGACAACACGCTTTACACATCTGAACATCAATCTTTTTCTTTTTTCAGATCGCAGACCACTCCCCTCCCCAACTAAGTTGGCAGTTTGTCTTCTTATCTTTATTGATGCACGATGGAGCAAAGGTATGAGTAGTGTGGTGCAAGAGTGTGAGTACCCTTCATATTTGCATCAGCAAACATGAACTATCCAAGGGCTATACGTTGTGGCCATCAATAAGGCATGGGCATTTTATTATTCTTCTATGATGTTTGATTGTACAGATACCTGAATATCAGCTTTAATGATCGTCTGCTACTAAACTTCCCTACAAAAAAGTCTACTTCCATGACATAGATGATGGGTTCTTTCAAACTAGCGTCACTAGTATATCTACGTTACACATCAGAAGGTGATGTAGTTGAAATCAACATCAACCGTATCTATTTTCTTGGTTTTTTCATCTGATATACACTTCTATGCGCTGATAATTTACCATCAAATCCTTCATATCCTAGAAAGTACATTTGGTACAGACGTTCTTTTCAAATACTGCCGCATATATTTCACGTTTGGTTTATCTTTGAACAAGAAGTTGAAGAGGAGAGAATGTATGTCGAAGAATAACATAGTTCCACGGAATTTAGGTGGCTACTCTTGAGGAAAACTCTCACTCAGTATGCCAATGAATTAGGGTATTTGGTAAACTCCCATCAGAGGATAAAAATGACAGTAATACCCACACATATCACTTAATAACATAGCGATAATGGGAAAGGTTAGAAATAAAGATCCCATACGGATCTGTCCACAGGAATCACGATTGTCTAAAGTATAAAATTTTACAGCCATCAGAACCGTTTACCTATAAAGGGGATTTGAGATAATACAGGCAACCAATGAGACAACCAATGTGACGACAACATCAACGATACACCTTGTTTTACATGGATTTACGGTCTTATTTGTTGTTAATTTGAATCAATGCTTTCTAGGCATCTAATGACATAATTTCAATTACAGTTAGTATTCGCTACCTACACCGATGCTAAATGGAACTTCTCAAAGAACTAGATTTGGATAATAGTAATGCAAACATAGTCGCATAATTAATGAGATACGATTTAAATACCTTGGCAATGAGCTACTAATATTGCCCTGACTGGCATGGCTCGAAAGAAGACTTCTGATGTTAGGATGCTTTTGCAAAACGTTCTCAAGCTGTGAAGGGGGCAGCTGCAGGGAGAATACTCCCTAAATGGCATGTTCACAGAAAGCAAAACTATAGACACTGAAGGATCTGAACGGACAATGCAATACCTTCAGTAGCACATTGAAAGAGTGGGGTTGTGTCTGTGATGCACACTTCAGGAACCCAGGCCATAGCTTAGGCATCCTCCATATCTACATAAAAAAATCACCGAATATCAATATTCGCATTTCATGAAGTTCACAGTACTCTGTACAGTGCTCTGTAGCTCATTAAAACATCTCTTGTATCAAGCACAAGATGAACTTTGTTCACAATTACAGCCGGTAACACATCACAGAAGAGAAAAAAGGAATTAAATAACATTCGATCCCACATATTCTCCCATCTCATCAGCTAGGGACAACAACTCGAGGGATCTCCACCACATACTTCCAATAATCCACTGCCATGAGATCTACTTCTTAAGTAAATGGATATGGGTAAAACTGGAAGAAATGCAAGGGCGATGACAAAACCAATTCTCCAAAAAATCGTTCTTAACTATTTTGCTACGTAAACGAGATGTGTTTCAAAATATTCATGGCATGATCCAACACCCAACCAATAGAAGTAAATGCATACCTGCATGGTAACTAAACATCACCAATTCAACTAAACAAACATAATAATCGAACACAAGCATTGATATCAATAAAAGAAGAAGATAACTAAGAGTATGATTAAATGCATACCTGCATGGTAACTAGTTTCGAAAGTATCTCCATGACAAAATCAACCTGATTTAAACAGAAAAGTAAACAAACATGTATATTAGAACATCCTTTTTCAGAACCCACCCACTTTGCTTCTAGTAGAGAAACTGTCAAAAAAACAGTGAGAGACAGTGATAAAAAAGAAAAGCACCTTAATGCTCACGAAGTACGGAGTAATAAATGTATTTGTGCAGATGATTGAAAATAAAAATAAAAATGGAAGTAGATGATTCACATGCATTTGTTTGATACAGATTTTCAAATACCCAATTAGTTCTTTTTTTCCTCAAACACCTTCACAGAGGCCTACATCAATGTCCTACAAATGAAAAAGTAAACAAACATATGGCATTGTGATGGCCTTGACAGAAGGAGAATGGTAGCCAACATAACGGTAGTTAGAATGGTGGCACACTATGACACTATTTGAGGAAGTTAGCAGTCACCAACGGAGGCTGTGGCTAGGAATGAATCGGCAAAAGGACAATAGAAGAACAAGACTTACATAGGAACATTGCACCTACGGTTTCATAATCGTGCAATCACCCTAATTAATGATCGTGGAAATAGAGTTAACGAGGACATTTCGAATGAATTAGATGGAGAAAAGAAATATAGTCATGGCTCTGTGATAGTACGTAGGGCTTTAGCTTCAAGCAGTTCTGAAAATTTCGCTCCAATAATCACGGATACCACCTTACAGGAGCCAATCACATTCAAGGCTATATGATGAAATACTAATTCCATTTCACATGCCAGAATTATACTTGCCGCGTCGTGCACTATTTTTCTGAGTAGTGTATGATACGATCACAACGATAACGTAAATAGACATGGAAAATATATTACTCCAAATATTGCACAAATTTCTGTAAGCCAAAAAGAAGTATTCCATATCAACGCACTTTGAAAAAAAACATTACCATAGCAGGAAAAGCATCGATAGCTTGAATGACAGTTCTCATAAAGAGCAGCGGTAAAGGAGTTCGTTTGATCTGAAAAAAAATCAATGTAAATAAGTAAGAATATTTCGCTTTTTAAAAATTGATCAAAAAAACTAATGGGAGCAAGAAAAGAAGAATATACAACAAGTCGAAACGAGAAATTAATAGAAAGGAAAAACTTTCCCTACACAAAATAAAAAGACTATCTACTATCATTTCTCAAGAATACTGGTGTCCCAAAATTCTACCTAGAATGTCACATAGTAAAAAATCAATCATGACCACCAAATCATTCTTCACCATCTCCGAAAAGAGGCACTTATCTCCAATTTCTAGTGAACCCATCAGTCAGAATTTATGTTAGACTAACGATTCAAGATTGAATATATGTACCCTGCACCTACCAATTCATCGAGTGCTTTGACTAACACATGCTGAGTAAAAACTGTACGCTGCTCAAAACATGTGGTGCAAGCATCCATTATCTGCAGTATTCCATGAACATGCATTCAAAATCAAGCCACAAATAAAATATGGTACTGACATTAAAATAAATTAGCCCTAACCTTTTTTAGAGGCACTCCATCCTTTTCAGGATTAATATCATGAATTGCCACCAGCACTTCTGCAGGAGTCAATGCTGGACCGGTATGGGCAGATCCCTGGTGCCAGAAACCACCAAATCGAGAAAAAAAATCTTGACTAACCAGATACGGAAACAATAGTTTCAGTTTAGTTTTAAATTCACATCATATAAATGGAGTCCACATAGTCTCGGTCTTATCACTTAGAGAAATAAAGGCAAAGCAGGATAGGCAATGCCAGATGTAAAACACCACGGTGACAATACAGAAGAAAAAAAGAAGAGACAAGGCGTGAGATGCCACATTGATAGCCAAAAAGGTTGAAGAAAAATGCATACAGACAAATTGAAAGGAAACATACAACTACATGTATCTACAAGTGAGCAACTATTATCAAATAAGTGGCGAAACCATTTGATCTTGTGAAGAAATATCATCGAAAGATGGTATTAGTTAGAAGCGGAAAAAAAAAAGTTCTGCATAGTATAATCACGCGGACGGCTATTGGCCTATAGTTGACCATACTATTGGATCTACCAAGATAACAGTTCATTTCCAAAGTTAAGGAAGGAATATAGATCAGAATAATGATCTCCTTCTCCAGTAATACCTGTAATATGCGAGCAAGGGCTGTCTGGAACTTCTCTGTTGGAAGATCAACAAGTCGAGGGAATATTGGCAAAACCTGGCACAAAATATTCAGAAAGCTATAAATTTTAAAATATGTCGCGCGTTATCTTCGTACTATTATAAAGCAATCAGATTGGTCAAAGATATCTTCATATTATAACGTAGATATAGGTACCCAGACAGGTTGTACTAGACTGGAACTGTATGATCAGGGTTGGGTGACGAACCCCCTACAGGGAATTCTAGAAACACAAATGTATACTGGAAACATATATTCCTAGAAACACAAATAAAATGCATAAAACCAGTCAAAGCCGGACATTTATTATTGTAAAAAAATTAAGACTACATTTGCAATTTGAGAATATATCAGCAAGACTATCAGTTCGCATAACATGCATGTCATTTTCATAACCATCAAATAAATCCCTATTGGATGTTAATATGCGTGACGAACAGAGCACATGACTCTGTTTCATTTCAATACCGCAATGATATCACAGACTTGCGAAATCATCGGTCATCCAACAATGCTACGGGTATTATGCAGTTTATAGCCTAGATATCAATCCAATATCAAGGTCGTCCGACTAAGTTCTTGGCAAGTAACCACACAGATAATTGTATTCAACAATTACATCAACAGAATAGATGGATCCTCAGAACTTATTCATGGTGCCTACTCTTCAGCCTAGAAGATGAATGAAGAAAAATGAAACATAAGCCACTTGAAGTCATTAAGAAACAATTTTTTAAAAAAAACTATGCCCTTCTCCACCCACCACTGTCCATTAATAAAAGCCACGGCGAAATGTACAGTTGTCCCAAAAGAACCCCAAATGTACAAAGCAGTATACTTTTGTAAAATGACGTCATAGTCCCCTGTCTCCATGAGTACAGTCCCCTCACCAAAATGGCTGAAGAAATTATTCATCCCACCTCTTTATTTTTACAACCTAATCTTATTCCATACGAAACTGAAAATCTTCCCATCCGAACCACTGTACGTGACCTAAAATATGCAGCTCCCCCATGACCTACCGAAACAAACAAGAAATTTTAGCAAAAAGAACAATACAATACTCCTTCCAAAAACGTTCAAAGTCTTATTTTTTGGCATCATTTCTCCCTTCCTATAGAAAGAAAGCAATGAATTTACAAAGACGGGAGAGTTATAACACAAGAAAAATACACAATTCGCACAGTATTCTGGTCCTATCTTTCAGAGACCACAGATAACCAGATTATCTAAAACAACTAGATCTGATCATCACTATTTCAACCGTTATTCAATCTGGACATAAATTCCACCTCTGAAGGTAAACATTGAGGCAAAGTAGACCATGAGATCTACGCTTATCTTCAGATAAATATTTCAATTTACAAAGTCTGTGCAATCAAGGCATTCAAGTTCAGTCAGTTTTAACCCAAAAAATGCATATTACTTTACTCCTCTGGTTACCCAAAATATTAGGTTTGACTTAGGAAAGAAATATTTAAGTAAGGAGCGCAACTTCTGATCTTTCTTTTATACACCTCTCAACTTACTGGCCAATCCTCAGTGCACCTACTGTTCAAAGATGCAGATCACGAATCATTTAGAATGACGAATCCCAAAAGCAAGTCTACAAGGATGAGCCAGTTAAAATCAAAATCGCAACTCAACTAATCCCTAAGATAAGCAAGCGACTAAACCTAGAGAAAAAAAGGACAACCACATGGACCTGTTATGCAATTATATTCTGATAGAGGATGATACTGGAAATCATATGCTCCTAAGGTACCGGTCTAGTCAAATCACAGTCCAGGGGGGGGCGTCCTAGGTTTAAATATTCCAGAGGCATTTCCGGAAAAAAATTCATGCCTCTTAAGCTTTTGAACTTTTGCACACAGAAGATCCTTTTGTTGAAACAATGCTTTAATTACAAACAAGGATAGCCATGGACAAGACAATTTACTTCCGTAAACAGCACTCTACCCATCGCATGCGATATATCCAAAATACCATCCTCATACTATCAATAAACTAGCATTGAACATTCTCAATACTATCTCATGTTATTCATTGCATGAAATTGAAAAAAATGTCTAATCATGGATAAACATTTGGAATACCATCTGTACAAGCAGAAACGGAGATTCAAAGAAATTAAGAAAATTATGTTCAACATATGGCACATAAAATCACTATTTTTGGAGGCAGAACACAGATTTAACATAGATGACAGCATACTAGAAATTTGTCTTATTAGGCAATAGAACCTAAAAGTTTATTAAAATCAAGCAGATGGATAATTAAGAGCATAATTTAAATTGAAGGAACACAAATCTAACCTCATCTTTTGAGAGTGATGATAGTATTGGAATAAGAATCGCAGCATCCTGAAAGGAATCAAAGCATGAGTTTTGCTTAAGGACCCAATGAAACTCAACCCAGAAAGATAGTCAAGCTCATAACCTTTAATTTACTCTGATGCAATTGTTTGACCGTGGTAATCAAATCAGCAGAAGGAGTCATCTCCTCCGTCAGAACTTGCAGTACCTTGAAGGAGAAAATAGCACAATGATTGTATCAATGACAGAGATTTCAGAGGACAACAAATAATTAACACCTAGAAACTTACCAGCGCCATGAGATTTTCACTTCCATCCGGAAAAACAGAGATTATATGCAGCAGTTCAGGGCAAGAGGGCCCTAGCTTCCGGGCAAGGTCAGAAACATGCCAATGTATAGACTGCAAGATTTCAACAAATGTCAATTGCATTTACAGGTACATGTGAGATTAAAAAAAAAAGTTTCATAAGCAAAATTTAGACAATACCTGCTTGACAACTTTTGGAGCCCTTCCATAAACGTCAAACACAAGTTGAAGGAGTTGTGGTTTCTGCAAAAAGCACCCACCCACACCATCAGAGTATAAGATCTCAGAAAGATGTGAATTTGGAAGAACGAGACTAAACCGCAATGATCATGCCAGACCTTGATACATAAAGCAAAGAACAATGAAGAGTATTTCTGAGCTTGAGTTAAGGACACGGCCGGAGTAGTCGGAGAGGTAAGTTGTGCATTTCTACTATTTTCACCTTCTACGGGACCAGAGTCTAACATCCGAGAATCATTAATAGATGATTCCTGACTTTCAACCTTCAAAGAATAAAACAAAAACAATAAACATTAATCAAAACCAGGAGAAATATAGACCAAATATTCTCATCCTAGAAACTCTTTTTTATCACCAAACTTGCAGTGGATTTGATAGGTTTCTTCTACCAAAAGAAAAATAAAATTAAAAGGATCATTACTGAAACATAAAAATCATAGTGTCTAAAAATTTATGATTGAAATTTATCATAATCGATCGCAGAAACTTAAATTCATTATAGCTACTCAATGGTACACAAAGTTATCCGGATGATTCTGCTCTTCAAAGAGAGAATAAATACTTAAGACTATGCCCATACACATGACAAATACAAATCATTATCCCGAGTACAAGTGCCAATACACGTGACAAATACAATATCTTCTGGATATTGTATTACACCAAGAATAAGGGATCAATTAAGGAACCTCAGTGACAATATCTTCTGGAAGAGAACCTCAGTGACAATACTTACATTATCAAAGCAACTGTCCACAGAGAAATAAGGAAAGAGACTTACAGAAATCAATTAAGGAGAAAAAAAGAAGCGAATCACGGAATAAACAATTAGGAGATCTAAGGAGCTGAAGACAATTTTGCCTCTTGATAAAGTAAGATACCATGCGCCAGTTCTGATGGGATTTGTGAAACACGAGGAGTATCAACTGCGACTTCCAATCAAGCCAATATCACGTGATGTTACCATGAAAAAATATTGATTACAAAAGTGAATGTAGAAAGAGGATATGACAATTGCTATGAATTTAGGGCATTTGGTAGTGGACTTTACTCTCCTATATGTGATGTCATCTACAAAGGATATATTAAATTGAAGAGATTGGTGAAAAATCAAACAAATGCTTGACAATACAATATCATGATGGAGTTGAAAGCTGCATCATCTTGGGAGATCATGAAATCCTCCCTTATATTAAGATTGAAAACTGGATGCCATCATCTAAAGGATAGGTACAATCATCCTGGTTATTATGTCAAGCTTATCCACCTATTACTGATCCCAGTTCAGGACAATAAATGCTGTCATTAGAGGCCTAAAAGCAACACAAGGAAAATGGTATGATATTAACCTGAAAAGAAAAGGATACCGTTAAAGGAATTAAGATTTTGACATTTACATCTGCAACCTTACTAAGATGTGTTGAAACGTATGGAAATTGAGAGCTGAAAAAGGGTTCCATGGATAGAGTGAATCAATATACGTTATTGTCAGTTGGGGATGGTTGTACACTACTTGAATAATAGCCACTTAAATCGAACTCTGTCTTCCTGATTTATTTCATGCACAAGTTTTCAAGAATAAACGGTATTTTATTATGTATTTATCAAATAGTTGATCCCTATTAAATATTGCTGAAGATTTTTATGCTAACTCCTATTTGCTGAGCATTCACCCAAGTGTCTTATGCAACACAAAGTATGTTCTGTTTACATTTCGCCATTTGTGCAACCACAAAGGATGTTTCCTCATTTGTGTGAACGTGAGCAGCATTCACATGAAACATGGAAGAAGAAGAGTTGTTAGGGAGGGTGAGAACTAGAGTTGCTTATCAAGGGATATAGACTTGCGCCAAGAGCTCTCGTAAGAGGAGGGAAATGCAAACTTCCAATTTAGCAGGTCTGGATGCATCATACAGCCTTCAACATTTTAGAGAAAATTGGGGAGCTGGTACACAGAGAACTTGACATTTAGAACACAATGAGTATACATATCCAGTTGCCTTCTTTTCTTTATTTTAATGAATATCCGGTTTTACGAACGTGAAAAAAATAATCAATCAGTATCACCCCCTTTGACGAGTTTAAACTATGTAAATTTGACACTAACTATTTTGATACATTTTGGCAGTCGCTTAGAAGATGTTTTTGGCTTTCTTAAGCAAAAATAAGCAGTTCTAGTTCACATCTTTTCCGACAAATTATCCAATCTGAATCTTCACTAGATTTGAATTTAAGTAAAGAAGTAGCTAACCAGAAGCTAGTGCATGGAAACATTTTCATACCTCCATTCCTTGTTCAGAAGAGGGCCTCAGAGTGAGATCTTTGTCTGGTACTCGTTGATCCACAAGTGACAGAATTGTATTTTTGGCAAATTGCTCTATGCTTTCTGTCACAAAGCTGAGCGGATGAAGTTTGTTTGCAACCTGGGTGGTAAGACTAGTAAGAAAAATAGTAAAAATGAACTAATTCTTCAAGGCAAGGTTACGAGAAGTTTAAAAATTCAAGGAACAGTACCAGTCGAATAGCCTTCCCACGTACTTCATCCTGAGAATCGACAGCACACTGAAACCAAAGAGAGATCACCAATTTCAAGATCAAAATATCCATCAACTTCTCACCTTTCCCAAAACAAGACGAGTGTATTTCCATTTCTAACACAAATATTACGGCCCATGGAGGTAAAAACAAAATCCCAAGAAAACCAAAGAGAGATCACCAATTTATCATCTCCACATGTGCATGGCGCTGTTCCATCACATAGAAACGTCACTCAATATCTCACTTCACAATTTTTAATGAAGTCTGAATTTTTTTAGGAACATGGAGGCAGAGGAAGAACTGACATGTAAACAATTCCTTTCCGTTGAATGAAATACTCAGTCAGAGATTTGACGATTAATACCAAACCAACTGTAGGCTAGATCTAGATTACTTATTCACTTCACAGTCACACGAAAAAATCTGTCACGTCCACGTACAGGCATTCATTCAAGTTGTTCCTTTACTCAGTAGACACCTAAATGCACCCAACCGGAATCCATACCTGACCAACAGATAGACATTTTAATCAGCATATTTCTTCCCACTGTTTTAGCACTTGGTGCCGAATTCAAAGGAGATGACTCAGTTTAGAATCCTACTGACAATCTTGTGCCAACTATTCTATTCAATTCGCAGCAACAGGGTTTGAAATTGATTTAAAGTACAAGCTATTGATTATTCACTGGATGCAGTAAATGGTCGATGAGAGTGGCATTTACTTGAAGAGTCAACTAACGGTAGCATGTATCATACGTATGTCATCCACTGCCACCATCCGAGAACAGAATAAAAAATGTGGTGACTCTACAACTTCGGAAAACATGGGTCGTGTGGACTATTGCCCCCATATAGAAATCCTTTCACATACTTACACACATACTTGGATATTCCTTTATTTATTTTCAATGCTTAAATGGTTTCAAGGAACCATCCATCTTCAAGTAAATTGCATACATATATCACAATAGGTGTGGCTATGGTATTCATTCAGAAAAATATATTAGTATACATTAAAGAATCAATAAATAACCCAACATAACTTTCAACTTCATCGAGATCATGAATGAAGTGACAAACAAGAATCCAAATCCATTCGAAAATGCAATGACAAAGATCAACCTCATTACCCCCCCCAGTCAATCACTCAACATACAGGCAGATTAGTTGTCAAATTGACTCATTAATAACTACTTCATTCAGCAGCCAACGACCACAAATCTTACACAAATATATCAATCTCTTCAAAAGATAGCTGTAAAACTAAAAATTATTACCATACAACCCAAATACCAGACAATTCAGAATACCTTCAAAGCAATGTTCAAACAAGTTTGTCGAGTGTGCGGTCGCATTAAAATCAAGCTCCATACAGCACCAAGACCCTGTGTAATACGGTCCCCTTCTCGGGTATCTTTCCCTTGGTGATCATGTCCCAGGGTACGGCAAAGGTCTTCCAATAATTTCATGATAGAATCCGGCAAAAGTGGAGCTTCATTAAGAAGTCTACTAAATGATTTGTCGGAAGCAGGTAAGATGTTGCACAAGAACTTTGCCTGGAAGTAATGGTATGGAAATGTTTATCTTCTGGGACGAAAGAAAGCGGCATGGAAAGGACTGGCTTGAAAAATACTTACTACACCAAGCAGAAACTTTTCATAGATACCAGTAGCAGAAGAGTCACACTGTTCCTTTGTGTCAGAAACAATGACTGAGTGCAAATGATACAGGATGTACATTGCTAGCTCATGACCCTGAAATAATAAGCATTCAAAGATTTGCGTGTATGACAAACAACTAATAATCTATGCTTTCTAAACACGTTCACTAAATAGAGAAGTAAAAACCTCGAAAGTCTGCAAGAGCTTTTTTAGAAATACAAAAAAAATACTTTAAGAGAAGATAAGAGCCACAAACTGAAATGGACGTTACAAAAGGGATATCAGAGCTATCATGAAATTTTCAGGGATAAAAAAAAGTGGAAAACTTTAAAAAAATTCAGACTCTGAGAACAAGAAAAAATAGTCAGAACAGTGGATAACCATCAAATGAATTGTTTCTGATTAATCTATGCCTTATTATCTTAGTACAGACATACCAAAGTATAAAATTGGTACTTTTTTTACTATGCAACTTCCCTCCAGTTCAAATGTATTTGTTCTCATTCTCCACCTCCCTACTGACCATCACCCCTTTCTCTGAAGAATATATCGACTCATAATAATCAAGCAAATAAATCCAAAATGTCCCTTTCACAAACTTTGTCAGTCTCTATGTCTATAAAACAAGTTCGTCACCCTCACTTCTCACCATCCTGTCAAAAAACTTCCATGTAATCATCTTTTATTTTCTCCATCCACACACCATTCTGTTCTTTCGAACACGGGGACTCGATGATTTAAGCAACCTGAGTCATTCATGTTGGCAACCCAAGGTGCAAGAGCAATATGTGAGCCTCTGGAAATTTCTAGGGAGCGATAAATGAATGAGATAGTCGTTTAGATCATTTTTTTACTCACATAAATTTCAGGTGTAAACAGCAAGTTTGCAACATGAATAAAAAAAACCCGTTTACACCAGAGCTAGTTCTGAAAATGTTCCTTGGGCATCATTCTTCCGTCTGCAGCATAATAGAGCCAAACCGTATCGTTTCTCTGAGACAACCACGTATTTAAGAGAATATGGTAGAAGTTTGACATGTAAAAGCCGCCAAAACAAGGTATGTAATCCTACAATCAAATACCCAATGATACTGTGACAAAGTAGACTCTAATCCACACCTGTTACCAGGAAGTTACTGGGTTAACTTGTGAATTAATGCCAGTCAGTAATCTTCTTTAACGTTCTATAGTTGTGACTTATCCTATGTTAAAAGCCACCACATGTAATGAGGACAACGTCCACCAATTGCTGCAAATAAACATAATGGTTCCACTCACATATCTACTACCTGCAGGACTACGTTCATAATAGCCACCTCTCTTAAGCCCAAATCTAAAAAGCATCCTGACCTGGAAACCCATTACAAAAACATATTTTTTTACTGCCAACAAACTGCTAACAGTTCACATATATATAGTGTGGCCCAAACAGAAAAGACAATACCCACATCAGACTTCATAGTCAAGAAAGTGGCCTTTCTCAATACCCAACGTCCATAGCCACTCATATCTTTAACCACCAGGATGATATACTCCAGGCAAAGGCAACAGGATTCAAATGAGCGCATCGGAGGCAGTCTAGTCATCCTAATTAGCTTCATTGTAAACTAGAATATCCTCAACGGCCCAAAAATATAGCCTTGTTTTCACAAAGATCGTAGCATAGTCATCCCCTTTCTAGAATCGACCAAGTCTGCAATTAAACTGGAATCGCCAGTGTCAAATCAGAGTTAGTGGAGGTTTCTGACTCCACAAGATCAAATGATTGAAGGCCTGGCCTGCACTAGGCTATACTCAACGAGGACCTAAAGTTTCTTACGGAGGGAGAGAAGAAAAACAATAAATATTCCCATGTTAGATGTAAAGCGTATAATATAGACGATCAGAACAAAAAACAAAATTACATCCTCATTCCCATTCCATCATGATTTGGTGGTGGCAATGATTATAATAAACATAATGCAGGAAATGGGAAACCTCATGAGCGAATAATAACTCTTCCAAAATTTAAATACAACTGCTCTGAAGAGAAACCTCAATAATATGGTTGATGATTTAACTGAAAAAAAGAAATCAAATGAAAAATAAATTCCCGAACCAATACAACATACCTTCTGATGATGATAATCTTTAACAATATACTTCTCCAACATATCAATGATATCACCACTGGCATCAACCTGTTAATTAATTGTGAAGAGAAAAGATAAATAAATTTTCATAAAGGTAACACAAGATCCACATTTCTAAAACACATGGAAAAATAAAAAAAATAGGCTATTAAAGTATTATTAGCCCTGGATTAGTTTGTCGTTTGTACGAGATGGCATTGACAATCTTAGGAAGGTAGAAAGTATCGTCCTTCAGAAAACCATAATATGTCGCATCCATCACTATTTTGCTACATATAATTCCACATTTCCATACTCCACCCTTTGACTAAGTTGCATGGAAGCATTGACACTTATTCTACTCAAATAGATTTTCAAATTAAGAGTAACTCCAAAAAGTTTACAAATTATCCCCATTGAAGATAATATGAATGGGGTGTAAGCCTATTTTCTCATTTTTTAACCCGGATTAGCTTTTCATTTGTGTATGATGGTACTGACAATGTTCGAAAGAAAGATTCGTCCTCATAATAACCACAATATGCAATATACATCATTAATTTCCTTTATGTAATTCCATGTTATTCATACTTCACCCTTTGAAAAAAAGTCCATGGAAGCACAAATGCATATTCTGCTCAATAGTTTTTCAATCTGGAATAACTCTGAACAGTTCGCGATTGTTTCCATTGAATATCATAGAAATGAGTGTAAACCCATCCTCTCATGTTCTACCTAAATAGACCATCCTACTAAATTATCAACTCTTCACGGATATCATGGACGTGAATTTTCCTGGGAAATAAGAGCCTGTAATTTCTGTCATAAACAAACAATCCATTCCATCCATGAGATTATCCATAGTAGAAATAGCTAAAGATGCAAAGTTCATTATCAACGAAGTTCGAAACATCACTACGTATATTTTATAATGTTTAGATGCTAGCAGATATCTGCAAAAAGCACTTAAATAATGAAATCTACTTTAATCAAGGGATCAAATTGGCTCATAAAGACTGCAGACTTAAACTAACAGGCCATACTTACAAGTCATTAGAAGAGTTCCTAGAGGAGAACGAGTTAATTTATTCAGAATTAAGGGGAACGATGGTAGTTTTTTTCTGAGGGACTTATAAACACAGTGAGCAATTCTTTGTCACAAGCACAATCATCCAAATAATGAGGCCTTTAGAGATTGAAGGAAGACGATATTGATGAGTAAGATTTTGTTTACCTACGGAGTGAACACAAGTACCACAAAACAGAGAATCAGTGGGAACAGGTCGTATTACCTGCAGCTCTACGGACAGTATTGTGAAGAGAAATATGAGGAAATGTCCAACATATAAAACCGTATCCAGGCATTTATCATAAGAGCCATGATAACACTAACACTGGGTGGTTGTTGCTAACATCAGAGAAATTTCAGCGACCAACACTGATTAAAATCATCCATTTGTATGCTATAAAACGCTGAGCATTTTTTTAAATTCGCGAGTTTCCCTCTAGATTTGAATGGGTGCATTTTCAACGATGAGCGGCCCTAAGCTGTACGCTGTTTTCAATGAAACTTGCCTTGCAATCTTCTAGGTCAAATGTTGTAAGGCAGCGTGATAAAGATTGTGTTAATATGGTAACAGGAACAGAAAGCGTACACAGAGGCAAGGGAAACAAATAAAATCTAGACGAATCATATGACAATTATGTAGATTGGGCGGCCAAAACTAGGACAGAAATATAAGAAAAGGTTCCAAGCAATGGAAGGATTTTTAGGTCTATTCTCCTACATTAGATTCACGAACTATGCCAAACTCCCCGGTAAAACTTTTCACACGAATACAGATCCACACAGATGATATGAGAGAGAAAGCCTCTACCTGTGAAACTAAGCGAGCAAGTAAACACAGGCGTTCATGAGTATAGCCTGTAGCTCGGGTTACCTTGTAGGATTCAGTAATACGTGCAACTGCTAATGCACTCAATGATTTTCTCTGCTCATCAGTCAAATCAATAAAAAGTGGAGGCGAGGGCAATTCATGAGCAGGTTCTTCGGAGACTAGTGCACTAGAAACAGTGGAAGAATGATCAGGTTCTAACATGGAAACATCTACACTATCATTTCCAGTTGTTTCTGATGGGGTCAACGTTTCCAATTCTGGCTCAACATGAATGGGAGACCCAGGTACATCTGAAATGGCTTGAACAGCTGAAGACCGCCCCTTCTCCAAAGTCTGATCCAGTATAGCAGGACTTTCTTCTAAAGTCGATTTATCATCTGGCAGCGTAGAAATATCCGAAACGGCTACCTCGCTCTTTGAAATCAAGGGCACCAAGCTACTATCAGTCTTCATGGCGACAGGACTTGGCATAGCTCTACCTGTTAAACCATCAAGCCCAGGTTGGACATCAGAGTCGGTCTCCATGTTTGAGCCAACCGGCTGTGCTCCAACAGTAGCAGTTGATCGACGCGGATCAAGGCGGCGCGGATCCTAAAAAAGTCAGCAATAAAACTTGACTATTACACAGTTTTTAGAACTGAAAATCGAAAAATTCTAGCCACATATTCTGATAAAGTATAGGTTATTACTCTTCGTGGGTCACGCTTAGCCTCAGCCACAGTGTTAGGCGCTGGAGGCGTATCAGGTGTTGATGTACTTAAATTAAACCCACTGGTAGGGGATGACAAAATTTGTGAAGACATATCAGAAGTGTCAACAGTAGCTGTAGCAGCCAATGATGGAACTGTTTGAAGGGTAGAATCAGGTGAGGAGGTTCTTTCCAATCTGCCACATAGCGGTGATGGAGTTTTTGGTAAATATTTCATATTAACAATTACCATATCTGCTAACAAATCTGCCTGCATTTGTGATATCAGAATATCAAGAGATTCTGCCCCTCTTTCCCCTTCAGCTAATAGTGCACCAACCATCACAATCATTTGTTCAGCAGGGGTCAAATCACTATCCAGCAAAGATAACTTTGATGAAAACCCATTTGCTGCATCTACACTGCCATCATCAACATCTCGCGCCAAATCCTTAGCCAACGGAACAGAAGCAGCAGAGCTCACAGTCACACCATGACGTGCTCTTTTCGCAAGCACATCATCAGGAAATGGGATACCATCATTGGCCAGCATCATAGACCTCTTTGAAATGGTATCACCAGGGACAAGTGGCTGACCAGATGTTCTATCATCCTGTCATCATAAAAAAATACTTTGTTGATAAATTTAAATAATTTACCTGCTAAAGCATAAGACTATAAATGGTATAGAGAAAGCACCTTAGAGAGCCGTGCATCTCGAGATATGTGCTCTGCATTCTTTGCCATTTTGTCAATTTGCCGAATAATATGTTCAGTTGCTTCTCCTGGATTCAACGATCTCAGAGCTCGAATTAACTTTTCTCGTGACTAACATAGAATAACGATTAGTTATGTTAGGCTCCCACAGCATGTTAATCATACATTTCACACTAGCCAAGAAAATATGGAGTTAAGACTTGAACACCACTATTAGCCATAGATAACTAGTAGATCACTGTATTTACCTCAGAATTTTTTTTACTCCATATGAAAAAAAAATCCGACAAATATTGTAACCAATCCGAATAATTATTTCATTCCAGCTTAGTAACAATTATCCAGATATAATTGCCACCAGAGATAGTTCAAAATCTTATGAATCAAATTCACAGTAGTTTCGTGCACAGTTATTTGGGTATCTAGACAGAGAAGAGAAACAAGCACAGTTTTAGAAAGGACAGAATACATCTTCCCCGGCTTGCATGTGAGCTTATGTCAAGATGAAGTAGGTACGATTGGAAGAGTTGTTAGATTCTTTATTTTGGTTATACGCCGCATTTATGTAGGACAATTATGATAAATGGAGTCTTTTTGAGAGCTTCTGGTTTACACATCTGTACGTCAGTTTTGCCAATGATATTGTGGTCCTAATCCCTGGCGGAAAAAAAAACACAATATTTAAAACCGAATATGCTAGTATTTAGGAGGACAAGCCCTTCCCATCGATATATTTGAAATGTCAAAATGACACGTTTCAATAAAAGAATAACATACTTTGTTAATCAACTAAGAAGGGATCATTAGTAGGTACTATAATATTATGAAGTGAACAAAAATATTTTACTACGAGTATACCGTTCTGCCCCGGTCTACTCTTTTTGTATGCAGTACCAGACAGAATTTAAAGATTACACAGAACAACTGTTGTTCATTGTTGATCTGCCAAGTCTATTTCCCATTGTTACATTGTTGGCACCCGATAACATATTCTACTTTCATACAAATCTTGAACGAGAAAATAAGAAAGCTCCAAAACCCAATCAGAAAGAGTATCCGGATGAGTTTGGGAACCACAAACAATGAATGGATGAACTCTTAGCAGCTCCGTTTTTCAATTACAATGTTTTACTGATGTCCCAAGTCTAGTATCTCCAATGGATGCATATATGCAAATGATTTAGCATGAATCGTAGTTTAAACTACATTTTATTGTTAATCTTCCAATTTAACATAGTAGTCCACTTTCCTGCCAAGAGAGGGTTGTTTCTAAAGCAATTCATCGCTATCTCACCAATTAGACTCATTTTATGTATGACTCAAAAATAAAAATTAAGAAAACATTAAGCCTTTCTTTGTGATGCTTGCACATAAAGCCAAAACTGAATTTCCATATTCCATATTGAAACCAAGAAATAAAGGAGTGTGGACTAATATTATCGAAAAGATACAGACCAGAAAACTCGTAGTAAGGACCAAAATCTAAGGGGTGGCAAGGACAATGTTTGCCTTCATCAACATGAGAACTAAAAAGATCTGTTTAGTTCACCATAAATGTTTCTACGGAAGTCCATATATTGTTCAACACAAAATTAACGGTCTTCTAGTGCAGGAAAGGGACTTCTAAAGCTGGCATTAAGCAAAGCATATGATCACATTGTCTTGCGTAGAATATTGTGAAATTTCCGTAGAATATTTTGTGTTGAACAATATATGGAAGTCCATATACTTAGTGAAGCATAAAACTTATGCAATATTGTGAAATTCAAATTACTACGATTGAAGCGCCTAAGAAACATTTTATTACATACAGGAAAGACAGTTCATGTGCGAATTAACCCACCTACCGTAGAAAAATTGACCACGGTTATATTAAACATTGCATATTATGAGGCATCCAAAACATGGACTGGAAATAAAAAACAATGATACGGTATTTACTTCTGAGATGGATGGATGATGAGTGCATCTTAAGAATCCTACAAATGCAGTCTTCAATGAATATCGAATACTAGCAGCATGACCTCCTTCTATGGTCTGCGAATCTGGATCAAAAGCAAGCAGTGCAGACAAAATGCGATCGTAGTAAACAGGCCTTTTCCTTGCAATAGCTGAAAGACTTCACAAAACCATTACAGCATTAGTCAAAGCTGAAATCAAAAAGTGAAAAGCAATGGATCCATGAAACAGATAATATGTTCCAACGATTTTAGGACATCAACAACAAATACTATCACATTTAACTTGTTTATTCCAGAACAATCCAAATTATTAACTAAACGAAATAAAATTACCACAGTTTTCTCTTTTCCTTTCAGATATCATTCAAACGGCTTGATTATCACAGTCAGAGAAATGATTCATCCAGGTCCACCACCCACAACACTTGGACATGCCAGTAGTGCTTTAAACATGAAGAGATATACAGATTAAAAATGCGTCCTTTTTCTTCTCCATCTTTTGTTTTTCAGCAGGGGGGAGGAGTTAGGAGCGGAATAACTCATGCCATTTCACCACAAATGCAACCAGCAACGAGTCCTCGGACATTCAACTTGATCTGGTTCACTTCAATCCAAGCCAGCTATCGGAATTGGATTCATATAACGAGTGATTTTGTAATGATATCCAAAAAAAACCTCAGCATACAGGTACATTGTAGAACACAAATCTAAACGATAAAGCTTGGATACTGACTATTCCCAGATGTATCAGGGAGATTGATACGACTTCGAGAAGTTAGTAGGCTTCCATGTGAAGCATCAAAATAAAGGCACTGTAAGACATGCTCAAGAGCTATTAAAGGCTTTTCCAAACTTAAGCATGGGTGTCCAGATTTATCATAAATATTTCGTGGTCACAATAGTGGGGATAAATTGTACCCAACTATTCAATCAACCATGCAATGCTTCTCAATGTACACGAGGGAAAGACCAATTTCTATTTATGAAAATTCAAATTTTAATATAAACTTATATAGCCAATCTGTCCTGGCCCACGCATGAAGAATTCCAGGTTAACTCATGTTCAAATATAAAATCTTATTAAATACTACAATAAAATCAATTATCATCATGAGAAGAAAACTATCAAGATTTCAAAACTAACCAGCTTATGACAACAATCGTCAATGAGACGGGAGCAGTGCTTGCAGACAGCAAAAGATTAAGCAGAAGCCCAAGACATTTGTTCACTTCAAAGGAAAGTAAGGATCGTTCAAAGATTGGATGAAGTCCAACTAATTTTGAAACGTCAAAGCCCCTCGCTTTTTCTGGTTCAAACATCACCAACATGACAAATAAATTAGTTTCATTTTAAGCTTCCAGTTCTCCAACCATTTCAAAAATTAAAATGCGGAAACTCTTCAAGAAACAAGTAATCTGGTTAATATTCCAGTTCAATACCTTCTGTGAGAGCTCCTTCATGACCACTAGCATTAGATGTAAATAGCAAAACATACACTTCCAGAAATTTTACAGCCAGCGCCCTTACTGAAGCCGGACCAGGCTGCAACGTTCAGCATGTCAGTAACAAAAATGAATCACATAAACCATGGAAACGATTTTTTTGGTAATGCTAAGTCAATCAAAATTTCAAGCAATAAAAAAAATATTGAACCGTCATGGAACCACCGACCAGTACACGAAACCAAATGACTATTATGCTATTATGCTTTGTTTCTTCCAAAACCAAATCCTACCTCTGATGCAAGGCTATATACTGCATCCTTGAACTTAACCATCCATACCCACATGTCCTCCAACCATCTTCCAACCTCACCAATAAACTGAAGCTGAAAAATTATTCAAAAGATATTTCATTAACAGACTAGAAATAAACGGGTTTTGAAATTAAAACATTTATGATAAATAAAATATAAAACCAAAACCGAAACTTTCCACGATTAGGAATAGTAATTAAAAAATCCAAACAAAATAGCAGGGAAGAAAGAAAATAAGGCTGAATATCATGCCATTTCCAATTTCCAAATAACAATGTCAGAATAGTCTCAACAGTCTCACAGTTAAATGAGTTATTAAATTCCTCACGTTTCCACACGTGCATAAAGAATAAGAAGATAATTCAGAAAGTTTGGGAAAAGGATAAAAGTTCAAATAATCAAGTACAACCGTCACCTCCGATATGCGAAGTGAACAAATTGATAACTTATGTCTCCTATAAGCTAGTAAGAACGAATTACTCAGTTATTTGGTAATAGCGTAAGCCCATGCATCTTTAGTACCTCTTCAAAATTTTATATGAAAAGGAATAAAAGTTGATAACGGGGATCACTCTCTGGCAATTTGTGAATGTTCAGCTGAACTGGTTTCATGGTATACCATTTTTTTGCACGAAAATCATAATCATAAAGGAAGGACAATAACAGAATCCTCATACAATCACTGCCACATTCAATGCCCAGTAACAAGATAAAATTCAAACTAATAAAATTTTAGGATAAAAAACTCTATACTTCATCCTGAATTATATCTACTAGTGATAGAAAAGGAATCACACGTATCACGCCTATCATAGCACCTTCGAACTAAAACTGTGTTAACACATGTCAAATCAAAGGTAAAAGATTTAAAGATTTGAAGTATAATGTAAACTATAGATAAGATATTAGAGCATGAGAATCGAATTTACTAATGAGCTTAGATTTTTTATCCATGAGATACAGATAATAACCAACACCATTGAAAAACAAATATTCCACCAGAAAGGTTCCTTTTAAGAACTATAATAATTTCACTATGGAATTCAGGCAATCATCGGGTTCTAACAGGGCATACAGATTACCCAGTTCTCAATATAAAATACATGAATGCACATGGGCATGGAAAGCTGGAGATAGAAATAAGACAGAAGCAATTGGAGAATCAGGAAGAGATTGACGTGAGAAGAAAAAAATGATGACGGAAAGCAGGAAGAAAAAGAGAGCATATGAACTCAAATAATCAAATAACAGGATACAGATCTCAATGGCTGGCTTGAAGCTTAAGCTTATCGAATATTCTACAGAAAAAATTATCCCTAGTATGGCGAGGATAAAGGGGGGTTATCGAACTCGCTACCAGTTTTTCAGACAACCATACTGATTGAAATTGGACCAGTACTAGTACACAGCGAAGGGATAGTTTTGAGGGCAGCCTTGCGGAAGGAAGTAATTTGGGATGATCGCTAATGGCTACAATACTTGCAAGCAAACTGAAGAGAACTTTAGAATGCCAAAAAAGGTCCTCCTGATTATGTCAACAAGCTCCAAGAGCAAATTAAGGGAAGTGATCATGAGAAAAGTTAAGGTACCATAGAGGAGGAACAACAATACCGAAGAAAGAATCCCAAGGTAAATGCTCTTAAAAGCATTTAAAAATGGAACTTTCTTGCACGCAGCAACCAAGGGAGAAGAGGGTGGTGGAGTACAGATTCAACAGGCTTTTACAAGTCCCTGAATGTTGAAGTTCTGACAAACAGACATTTACAAATGATGAAGCCATTTTAGGTGACAGGGATCTCAAGAACCATGCTGAGTACTACGTTAAGTAATGCTCAGAGGACAGAAAAATGCTAGATTTTAAAACAAAAACATTTTCCAAGATTTCTTGAAGGGTTATAACCAAGGAAATCAAAATGGCAGTTTGCAATTCCAGTGATAAAGCGCCAAGTTCATATGTATTCCCTGTCATTTCATGATAGCATTTCGGGGAGCTCACCAGTCATCTTCATGGATGAAAAGAACATACAAGGAGACTAAACAAGTTCTATTTTGCGCTTATTGCCAGAGACAAACGGTGAAGACACCTTGTAGATTCAGGTAGAACAACATAGCAAACAATATAATCCAAATTTCATGATCCATGATGGAGGACATGATTGATAAATTAGTGAACCAAAACATCTATGTTATTAAAGGGCGTCACATACGAAGAGCTTCACATGTATGCCATGCAGTACGTTACAGAAAGGAATGGTATCAAACTGAATGCTACAAAACCTTTTGGAAAGGGCACCTAGAGCAATAATTCCCAGACAATTGGAGGAGCAGGGTAGGCTAGGTCGGTGGTGCAGATCAGAGCTCGAATTCCCTAATCTAAATTCTAGGTCCTGACTGAAGGATTGGTTCTTTCTATGGAGGGTAACAATTTCTGCAAGGAGATCCGATCAGTCCTCTCTATTTGTGTCAGTAATGCTACACGTAGAAAAACAAGTACCATAAAGCATATTCAAAGACCAGAACTACACATGTGAGGCATGCAAGTGAAATATGATATGTAATAATAGCAATTGTTTTGCCACAGAAATGGTGAGGGGACCACTAATCATTAGATAAATGTTAGCGCCACTTGAAAAGGTGTCTGGATTGAAAAAGAAAAAAAATTAGCCTAGGCACGGACAATAGAGATGGAGAGAGAGAAATTGAATAGCACCGCTGAGTTCCAAACTTTGTACTTAACCAATTACTCACAAGAGTATACTTTTCAGATGTTCCAATTTGTTTACCCACTGGATCCACGTGGCAATCCACAATGCAGTGTGGTCAACTCTGCCCATCAGGTCTCTATCCTTGGCTACTATTCCAAAGATGATGGTTGTGGATGATTTGCACAAGCTTAAGAGCAAATTATGTGGAGCAAAACAGCCAGCATCTCTTACAGATGAGATGTATCAGTGGATAGATTTGCAACCTTCCTGTCCGACCATGCCCGAGAGTGGTTCTAGAGAAGTAGATAAATCTATCATTTTCGCCAAGTAGATAAATATTCTTCAGTACTATAGGATTTCTTCAGATATATGACTGATGTAGAATAGACCATGCTTTAATGATCCATGGATAAGAATTTTCATAATAGCAAACATATTATGAAGGAATCTTGCCGAAAGGGAGTACCTAAATTATTAGGAAGTTGGTTTTTCCCCAAAAAGGTTGAAAGAAATTGTACAAAACCAACATGTTGAAGATTATTAGAGCCTGAGGTTAAAGAGCGAGGCACACTTAGCAGTAAATAAAGAGATCACTGGCACTGTAAAGTGCCCCTCATTAAAACTTGTCCCATGAAAGATTACATATGAGAATAGTAACTAACGACTGGTTGGTACACTTCACGAAAGGCATTAGAATAAAGAAGTAAAAAATAACATAAACGATAGGTAGAATTGGAGTCCATCAGGAACGGCAAACAAGTGAAAGGGAAGAAAAAATAGAAGAGAGCATCAGAACTTTAAGTGAACTAGAAAGGACTGGGAACTCAGGAGCAGAGTTTTGAAAAAAACTTAAATACTTTTTACAAATAAAAGCCCTCACTTCGTCAGTCTGCAATTAAATACTTTTTTTTACACCCCTAAAAAAGGACCCAGAAACCCACTGTCTACAAAAGAAAAAAAGAAGAAACAAAAGGAAGCTCATATGCAACGTGGATTAGCGTAAAGAACCATTCTCCAACTGTCTCTACTGATGGAATTGTTGGAACTTAAGGAAATGGCATGCAATTGAGTAAAATTCAAGATAACCTGTGGTGTTTCAAAATGTCATTTAAATCTTACACAAAATCTATCCTCAAAAACCAACCTCAGGCCATAAGTATTAAAAATCGAGGATATCCATATATTTCAACAAATTTAACTTTGACATCTTCAGCAGGAACAAGAATGAGTGAACTTCTGCACATTTGTGCATATGGCTGGAATGCAGCGTACAAAACTGGAGCAACATTGTACAAATGACACATATTTTCCCAGTTGTATGGCACTAGATCTCAGTCATCCAGTACAGCAGCAAGAATGGATGAATTTCTGAGGATAGAATAGAAGCATTCTCAATGATTTTAGGGTAAAATTTATTGCCTTTCAACTAGCAGTAAATTTTGAGCATCCACGTTTCAAAAAACAGGAAAAATTATAACAGAGGCCACTGTCAAGGAGAATTTTTTTTGAAGAAGCTAGCGCTATGACGACATTAAATTATAAAAAAGTAAGCACGAGCCTGGAACCCATAAGCTTACACATTATCAAGGTCCTACACCTACATATCTAGGTCATGCACCCATCTGGTATTGGTCAAAATAGGAGACCAGAGTTCTCTAAGAAACTAAATTAATTGCCTTTCTTATTACCAAGGAACTTTCGCAGATAATGATACACATTTGTTCCTCTCAAAATGGGCTAGGCAAACTGAAAATACAGTCCCCTGTTTATGAGAAATCCATACATCCTAAGCTCCACCATACAGGATTTCGTCATTTGTTCCATAACTGAATAGGCACCCACTAATCATCTACTACAATACTCACCCTGTAGAAATTTGATTGGAAGCCATCAGATTATAGGATAACTCTCGAACTTAACTTTTCTGCTTGCACAGAGAAACAAAAGCCTGGCTTCAAATACTTCAACAAAGTCTTACTTTACTCCCATATGATAGACATCTTTGCCACAATGGTATAGATAAATTGCAACATCAATTAAGAATCCTAGAAAAAAAGACATGTCAACATAAAGAACATCACACAAACCAGATACACACGAATGAACATCACTGTGGCCAGAGGGATGCATTTGACCAGAAATCGTAATATTTTTTAGAAATAAATCAGTATAGCCTTTACACTTGTACCTCATTTTTACAGCAAATGAAAATATTTTACACCGCTTTTAGGATAGTATTTAGCCTTTCAATTAAGTCTGCATGTGCTTATCAAAATATACTGCACATACTAAAGAAAAGTACGTAATGACATACAAAATAATAATACAAACTTCTTCCTTTTCACTAGATAGTCATTAAGAAAAGATGTTCAATACACTCCAATTCAGATACTTCTAAACAACTTTAGCCTGTTGGAGAAACGTCAGAATATATGCGCACCATATAGACAAGAATATTCAGAAGAGTCCTTTCTAATTTATCCCCGAAAAATCAGCAAAATTTGTCCACAAACTATGAACACATGCAAACGACACCTAAATGCCAATCTCCCAAAAATCTTTGTTCCATGATTGCAGTTTTTCCAGCGATGAGAGCCAGAGCTACATACAAAACTACGTAGATTAAGTTCATAAGAACGCAAACCATTCAGAAAAGGTAAAATGAAATCTGTGCAAAGAACAATTGGGATGTGGTTTCCTGTTAAAATCAATAAACTAAAATTTTAGTGGTCTTAAAAATTTATTATCTGAAATAAAAATTGACAGGCATTCAGTCTGCCATCAATGAGAAGTGCTCAACATTTTGAAATTACTTTTGACCAGCACTCCTAGTTATGATATGAGGTACTTTCGCCTTTAAAATGTGTTTTGCCTTTCTACAACTTGCTCATTATGGTGGAATGGCTCCTTATATGCAACCTGCTTCTCACTTGCAATCATCTGTTAAACTTATAATTAAGAGTAGAGAGACCATTCAACATCCTTTTCCCTCTGAAAAAAGAAACCGTTTCGTTTGTTGTCTTTGATGTCAGATACGTCTGAAACATCATTTACTGGTATTATATAAAGTTCAAATATAAATATCATTACATATTGTGAAGCAAGCCATATTTGCATAGCATAAGAAGATGTTATAAATAGGTGTCGAAACAACTGAAGCTTCAACTGTAAAACACAGAGTTAGATTACAAGTACAGATCTTGAATAACTGTTTTACAAAAACGACCTGTTGAGCTATCTCTTCCAAAACAGTGCAAAAGAATCTCGTTCCACAAACAATAGATTGTCTAACGACAATTGCAGCTTCATGCTTTAAGAGTGACAGTAGGACTGGCATCAATACAAGTGATCCTTCTGTCACTTTTGAACCAAGTTCTCCCAAGAGCCTACCAAAATGGAAAATAATTTAAGTTAGTGAAAAAGAGAGAAAACCATCAACGCGAAATTAAAAATAGTCAAACTTTCACAGACCAACAAGCCAAGAAGAATTCCACCATTTAGGAATAATGCAAAAGTAAACCAGTCTATTTAGAGATCTTCGAAGAAATAATAATCCCAATAGGAATCAACAGATATGACCACATGGCCGGTCTCTATCATTCCCTAAATAAAAATACGACCTTTTAAACACAATTGCGTCAGGAATCTTATAGAAAATCCGCTATTCCCGTTATTGGAGATGCCAAGACAGACTAAATATGCGGCTGTTTGATTGACATAGGAGCAAAAAATCTCAAGTCGACAAAGTACCACTACCTTCGTTTTTGTAAGCAATTGCCCAGAATCTCAGCATCTATGCCTGAAATGACGGTAGTGCTAACATTCTGCATCCAATAATCCACCCTTTGAGAAGTTAATTATCCTAGATCACAGTTCGAATGCTTGAAAGTATATTACCATGATTTTTTTCTCTTCGAAGCCTAAGTTTAGGATAAATAGAATGATTCAAGGCATTTAAAGACATTTGAACCTCTTAGGGCATTCTGATTGAAAAAGCATAGATGTAGCGAGCAGGACAACCTTCCCAAGATAAGAATACAGTGTCTGCCATATTTTACCATCCCAAACATAGAATTAGAAACAAACGAGGTTGCATAGCTCATGGTAAAATAGATTGTCGCTATTCTAGATCGCCTAGGAGAGATAACCATCCTGAAAATGACATCATAGATAAAACTATGAATGCAAATTCATAGGCAACTGTTCACTCGGTCCAATGGTTCTTGTAAAGTCACATACAACAGGTTAAACAACATCTCAAATCAAAACGCCGTTGGGTGTATCAGACAAGGAGGTATTCCTTTTGAATGATCAGCAAATTTCTTTAATAAAGAACTAAAAGCCATGATAATTCATCACAGAGGACCAAGAGATTTATAAGAAGGAAATGTTCATAAAAATCCTTGACCACTGATAGATATGATCAACCGTACTCGGCTTTCCATTTTGTTAAAAAAAATTAACTGATCGTGTTCGACATTCCACTCACATCTAAAGTATCTCAATGAACAAACCTAAAAAACTTGAAATAGGCCAGTCCATCCGTTCACCAAAATCACATCACAAAGATCTTCTATAATGAACAACCTTAATTCTTCAATTTTAAAAAATAAATAAATCAATGAATAAGGTTTTCATTTTTCATCGGAAACAAATGTTTTCTAACCACCCATCATTTAGTATCAACCCTTGCCAATTCATTTTTGTAAGTATGCGAACCATTTATTATTAATAATGCATTAAAATCACCATTACACTGAATTATAACCACCACCTTTCAGAAGAAAAAAAGCACATCTCCTGCAGTGTAATTTATAGACTGTAATTTTTCACCTCTATATCATTTTGAAGAGCTAGAAATTAGTTAAAAGTTTCGTTTATTTCCATCCGAGGAAAACCCATCCTTCAGAATGCACACGACCAAATACACAGGTCGATTCCGAGGGCAGTGTAGAGAAACCAAATTTTCAGGCGTCTTCATCGTATGCACACGCGACGTGAAAGGAGCCAAGAAAAACACAGTTTCACGCACAATTCCCACAACAGTGGAAAGAAAATTGAGGGATAAAATAAAAAAGAAAGCAAACAGGGGCATTCAAAATCAGCGAACAGAAATAAACCGCCTCTAAATCTTACGCAAGAGCTCGGGAAGGTTCGCGGAGCTCGGCTCCTCCCCGCTCGGTCGCAAACGCCTCCGGCAGGAGCTTCGCCGGCAGCACGAACCCGTCCGCCCCTACCGACCTCCCCCGTCCTTCGAACTCCATCCGGAAGGAAGGGGAGGGAAGACGCAGAGGCAGGAAGCGGACGGCAAGGCAGAGGCCGAGGAGAAGGCGGGTTTGGTGGGGGCAGCCACGAGACCTCCGGTAGGGTTTGGAGGAGCCCCGACAGGAGAAAGGGAGGAAGGGGAAGGAGACAGATGATGGGGGGAGGGAGACCGCGCTTAAAAAGAAGGCCGGCTCGGTTGTCTCGGTCCGACTGGGTTCGGCAACTCCGGTCTTGACTAGGATCCGATACCCGATAATGACCCGGACCCATTTTCTACATATATTTTTTTAAAAAAGAGGCACAAATTATTATGAAATTTGTAGGAAAGAAGGCCGGGTTGGTTGTCCCGGTCCGAATCGGTTTGGCAACTCGGGTCCCGAACAGATTCTATACCCGATAACGATCCGGACCCATGTCCTATGATGCATATTGACCCATTTCCTTTTTTAAAAAAATGTCACAAAAATTATTATAAAGTTTGTAAATCAAATACAGTATATCATCCAAGAAGAGGGCCGGGTTGATTGTCTCGATCCGATTAGGCTGGGCAACTCGGGGTCCTGACTCAGATCCCATACCCGACAACGATCCGGACCATTTTACTATGCATATTAACCCATTTTCTATTAATTTTTTTATTTAAAATGTGGCACAAATTATTACAAAGTTTGTAAATCTAGTACATTATATCATCCAAAAAAGAAAGCCGGGTAGGTTGTCTCAGTCCGACTCAGTTGGGCGACTCAAGTCTTGACTAGGACTGAAGAGATGCAACTCAATAATGACTCGTTCTTCTGTTTACTTACTTAAGGAAATTAACCACTGTTTTTTTATACAAAACACATTATTATTATTATTATTATTATTATTATTATTATTCATTGCTATCCATTTTCTCTTAAAAAATTAAAAAAATGGTAAGAATGATTAAACAATTGTAACTCCAATACTACTTCATCCAAAAAGACTAACTATAAAGCTAACACGTTCCATCCATAAAAAATATGTAAATCTTACACAACTTTTTTTATTTAAGTCGTGTTATTTTTTTAATATTTGTTGTAAATAATAGTTTTACAATTTTTTCAGCATATTGCTAGAAGAAATTATGCATCAAGCTGCAGTCATTTGTATTGTAAAGAGCTTACTTTATGTTTCTATGAGAGAGAGAGAGGGAGAGAGAGAGAGCTGAACACATGTCTAAAGCATCAGGTGTTCTATCCTTATGATTGACATTGAAAGTTCTTCGCATATAGTCAACACATTTTTTCAATTTTTATCATTTATCATCGGCTTATACAATGGTTTTAGCTTCTTAGACTTCTTTTCCCCTTAGTTTCCAATAATCATCTCATTTTTTTACTTTTATTTTTTCACGTTTTTTCCATCAAGTTTGTTATTTTTCTCTATATTTTGATTTTTTTCCTTCCTTTCCTTATGGGTTTATTAACTTCTTTATTCATGCTAAGCATCACGTATGAGTATAATGTGAATGTTCTAAGCAGGTTTTTCTCTTTAGATTTTATGCAATAAAAAAATCATAGTTTTTTTTAATATTGATTTTTATAAGCATAATTTCATAAGCAAACCCTA
Source organism: Spirodela intermedia (assembly GCA_902729315.2). Taxonomy (NCBI): domain Eukaryota; kingdom Viridiplantae; phylum Streptophyta; class Magnoliopsida; order Alismatales; family Araceae; genus Spirodela; species Spirodela intermedia. The sequence goes on from LR746264.1 coordinate 1,811,528, forward strand.
ACACACCAATTTGCCATTAATAACTAAAGAAGCCAAGATGAAACAATCTTGATTTTGCCAAAAAAAACTTAGGCTACACAAGAAATTATTGAAATTATTGAAATTATATCAACCAGAATCGAATCATACACACTCATTTCTTGCATGGTTTTCGTATAATTTATATGAAAATGATTTTTCCAAGGAAGATTAGGATCCGATGGTGAGTGTGAAATGAGTTGGCTATGAACAAATTTAATAACATTCCATTGAATTTAAGGAAAAACTTAAATATTATAATTACAGAAAGTAATCCATAAATGTCTTGGTGCATCCATAACATGGTGATGATCATGGAAAGAACCCAACAAGAGGATTCCCTTGGATATCTTCCTTGGTTGTGCCACACATATCATTTCCATTTTTGAACACATTCATTCATTTTTTTCATAAAAATAAATAACAAAACAAGAGTTTTTAACAAAATCTGCCTCTACTTGGTTGCATCACATAATTTCATTGCTGTTTTTGGATACTCATTTCTTATAAAAATAAATGAAAAAAAAAAACAAGGGTTCATCCCGGATCATTTTCTCCTTATTCGAAGAACATATACCATAAACATATCCATCACTTCTTACCTGGAGTAGAAAACATGTTCATCACTTCTGTTGACTTGTGCTATGAAACTTCTTCCCTTCTTCCACAGCTTCCCTGTTTCAACAGAAAAAAAATGGATGGTATAGAAGAAAAAAATCAGAAAAAAAACAGGGAAAATAATTTTTTTATAAGAAATGATTGTCTAGAATTATCTGAAGATCTTGATCTGTTGAGAATGAAAAACATTGTGGGAATTAATCATGACAAATGAAACAACCCATGAGCTGACTCCTGATATGATTCCTAATCCATGCCTCTTATCCTGCAAGAGAACTCCTTCTCATTCATCAGCTAAGTGATGGCAGACTGTGCAAAATCCAGACTGTCGCAGCCGGGATCACCCAGGCAGACCAGAGAGAGAGAGAGAGAGAGAGAGAGAGAGAGAGAGAGAAAGAGCACCGCTCTGAGAGTGTTACCCGGGTTTTATAGCCCTTTCTCTCCCCCAATAAGAAAACCCTAATGGTGATAGAGAGATTTGACATGAACAGTACCTGAAGGCAGACACAAGCTCCTGGTTTTCGGGATCGAGGAGCACGCCTTCATAGAATGCATTTGCCGCTTCTTCAAACCTCTGGAGAAGCAAAGGAATCCACAGTTGACAGCAATCTGAAGGAAGTGAGACACAAGTTCATGGCGGAGAAATGTGGGAGGAAGGCATGCCTGCAGCAGACGTAAGGCTACGCCCTCCCTGTAGCACGCTTTAGGCCAGTCCGGTCTTATTATTCTACAGGCCTTGGCATCACTCAGGGCACGATCTGCTTGCCCCAATCGAATCCAACACACCGATCTATTCGACAGCAGTGTGGCTTCAGTAGGGTCCAGATCAATCGCCTGTCAATGTGTGCTATATTAGTGAAGGCATTCAAATCCATCTTAACCCCATTTAGCTGAAAATGCTAGGAATTTTTAGATTACTTAAAAAGGAACTGTACTAAGAATGGCGTTGACCCGTAGGAAGAAACCTGTTCTAAGAAACATGTTTTCAAATAGCGTTGAAATATTGGCATGATCTGGGGTATTGACCTAAACTCATCTCGATTACATGTCTATGAGGATTCGAGAAAGCCTTAGACTGAGTCAACTCATTTGCCGACCAAATCATATCGTTTCTTAGTAAAGTATTCATCTAAAACTTTTGCCTGGTAAGATTCTGAGTTTGTCCTTTTTTTCTCCTCTTTAGCATGAACTATGTGACATTCTTCATCTGCCCTATTGGACTTGGACCGGGTCAACTCAAGCGCAGACCGAATGAGATTCTAAACTTCGTTTCGTAAATTTTTCAGTATCCCTTTTTTTTTGTTCTTAAAGCTGAAGGGTGCTCACCAAAAATGTGCACAAAATATTGGCATTGTTGTTACTTGAGCATCGACATTTGTCCATGTTTGCTAAATCATTAGTTAACATACACCATCATCGATATGTATTTCTTCCACTTCTATCACTTCCTAACTTTTCCTCTGGGTTTGATTCCAAACTAATGTTAAATCAATTTCTTCTTCGGAATAAGGTTCTGGTATCAAAATAATGTTTTAGGATAGCAAGTCGCATTGGATTGTACTCCCACATTAGGAGTATCAATATTGGAGGAAATATATTGTAAATCGGGTATTCATGCTTTTCCTTCAAGTCCTGCTTCTAAGATCCATGATAAAAATAGGGTTTTATCGTTTCTGGGGAAACCATGCACTTCATTAAACCTCACGAAGAATTATAGAAATTATTTTGTGTTACAAACAATCCATACAGCTAAATCAGGGTGGAGCTCATTTTATGTATTATTGGAGCTATATTAAAGCTCGAGCAACTTATGAGAAAAGCAAATAAAAATTGAAGACATATGTACATGAACTTGGAAGGTTTCTTCTTTCACATGTAAATTATAAAAATGAATCGAACAAACATACTCGCAAGTATGAAATGCGCTGTTCTTATTCATTGGCAGTGTAATGCTGATAAAAGGCAAAGTTGATGAAATGAACTTAACATAGACATTTTAATGGCAAGCTAATTATCTAACTAAGAAAAATCCAAACGTAAATTGTTGAAATTTGAAATAAATACTTGTGTATATGCATCTATTGCTCCCAGATAGTCTCCCCCTTTAAAAGATTCGTTTCCTCTTGATTTAGCTTCTAATGATTTCTCCTTTGCCTCCGGTGTTACCTGCGCAAAGGAATAAACAGACATGAGCAAATAAGTTTGTCTGTACCATTCATAAATTCGGAATGAGACAGGCAACATTAGTATATCCCGGAATAAATAGAATATCTTCAGTATATAAGCATTGTCAACGAGCCTATTTAGGTTTGGGATTCACGAATCCGCATTTCAACCACTGAAGGTCAAATGGTTTTCATTTTGACCAAAAAAATTGACACAGGTTTGCTACAGTACACGTGATTGTCCGGTCAAGATGAATTGAAAAAAACATATTTGATGCAATACAGAGAGAAATCAATATGAAGAGACGATGAACAGAAAATACACGCGAATCAGTATCCAAGCGCAAAAACAATGGGATAACACGTTAATGGGAACAGACCAACATAATTCTAACAATCCTCCAGTGAATCTAACTGCAAGCGTATTATAATGTAAATCGCTACATGAACGGATGATATTAATATGATAAACTAGAGCTATGTCCTATATTTAAATAACATACGATTTCAAGCCTTCTAGCTGGTTATACAACTAAACCTGACAATGCACAAGAATTCCACGTCCCTAGTTGTAGATATACAGATAGATACCTTCGCAGAATCAGCCACATGCAAGGGATTCTCCTTCTGAGCATCACCCTCAGTTTTTTCCTGCAAGATGCAAAGAATATCAACTAAAATAAAAGTAAATGAGTGATTTGCGTACAGCATTTCCTCACTGTTTGTTGGTTGGGAGGGGTAATGTACACCGCCATATGAAGGGAATGGATGATATTAATATGATAAACTAGAGCTATGTCCCATATTTAAATAACAGATGACTTAGTCAAAAATAAGCCTTCTAGTTGCTCATAGTTATACAACTAAACCTGATGTTGCACACGAATTCCACGTCCCTAGTTATTGATATATAAATAGATACCTTCACAGGATCTACCAGATGCAAGGGATTCTCTTTCCGTGCATCAGCCTCAGTTTTTTCCTGGAAGATGCAAATAATTGCAACCAAGATAAAGATAAATGAGTGGTTTGCGTACAGCATTTCTTGTATGTTGTGGTTGGGGGAGGGGGGGCGGGGGCGGGGCAATTTTATCATGTTTTTATCCCATAAGAAAATAATTACGAATTTAATACCTCTTGTTGCTTAAATTCAGATTGCATGAAATCAATTACTGCGTCAACACTCCAATCTTTGATTTTTTGAATAGGAAACGTCAAAGGCAAAAGGATCATGACAGCTTTACGATTGCTTCTCAGAGCAGCGGTTTGTATCGGCTTAAGACCATCCTGCAGTGAAAGGGAAATGGAGAAATACAAAAGTCTAAATTCAGCACTTAAAAATTTGAGGAGAAAACATGGAACCAACAACATAAAACTGTACGTGGGATTACTTCAGTACGCTCTGTACTAAAATTAACCACATGACCATCATCAGCATTTAAATATCTATTGCTATAATACTTTTGAAATGTTCCAACTAAATAATCACCAACGTAATGTCTAAGATAGATTGATAGTAATGCAAATGAATCACAGAATATAAGATATCAGGTCATGCAACAGCTGGAAAGGCCTGAGCATGATTTTACAAAGGGGTTGTATGCTCAAGGCAGAGACAAGACAGTATCGTAAAAGCAGTTATGCTAAGGCCAACAGTTTTATAGTAATTTTACAATAAGGCACTCGTACAAACACTTGCCAAGTTTTGACACAAGAGGGGTTAGTGTCATACTTGCACCAGTCATAAACCTTGCTCATTAGCCAGCGAGCTATCCCAATGTTCTTTCAATCATTCTATAATGACATCTTCATAGCAACAGTGTTTGTCATGTTTTAATATAAACAAGAAGGTTAGCGTCCCCGTGGCACCAGTCATAAAATTTTCTCTGGTTTCCAGATCTTTATGCTAATATGAGCTTTGCATGGGATAAAACTTGATAAGATGATTATTACTATTACAATGTTCGACAACACAGAAAAGAGAAGTGTGAATCATAGGTTGCATAGAAGAAGAGACGAGACGAAATGATGACAGCAGTTTCTTGTTTAATAAATTTGAGCACGACCGTCATTTCTATAATGTTCACGTATGGCACCTTTCAATTCCTTAACTATATTGTTCCCCACCACTATCCGTTCCATGAACTAAATGACAAAACGGCATCTCAAATTATCTGTTGAATGTGGCACGAACAGATCATTGGCAATCTTTCAAGCTACCATATTATATTTTTTTTCCTTTACACTTCAGAAAGAACATTAGTTTTTCACATCTAGGCCATCGGAATCGTCTTCAATATTTAAATGTAGAGTAACCTATTATTTCTCAAAGCATATACACCTACCTTACTATTATGCACGCACCGCAACAGATGAAACAGGATACTTCCAAGAGTAAGGGCATACGCGTGCAAGAATTGATTTCTTATGCTTTCTCATTCTTATCCTTGCTTTTCCAAAGTTCTCATATGTAGCTTGAGATAAGAGAAACAGACCTAAAGTTTCAACTATATACGGCCGGTAACCAAATAACCATCTCGTGCTGTCTTGCTAGGAAAGAATCCCATCTTTTCCAGGTTTACTTTCCAACATGAACTACCGACTCAAAAAGCTCAAAACAGCACACATGCAGATCAAGCAAAGGTGTATCCACGCCTGTTCCTTCTGTGAAAAGCTACGCCTCCTGATAAATTTAAAAAGCTGAAAATATGGTTAAAAATCAGCGTCACTTTTCAAATTAAAATTGAGAAACCAAATTTGAACATGAAGTTCTGGCAGCCAAGACAACAGCAGCATTTGGCATCAACAAATAACAGTAGATCGTTATATCAAATCAGAAATTGAAGCTGCACTCATAACACTCAACAGCAGGGCTACACCAATTGGCAGTCACTGATAGAAGCTACACACACGGTGTAGTAGCCAGAAAAAACCCAACCCAACAGTTGTAGTGGTCATCACCATCCCCACTGGTTAGAGTTGGGCAGAATTTGCAAATATGGCTATCAAAAGATAGGGATGGATGCATTTATAATTCTTGCAGCCACAAATTTATACTTTTGATTTGACAAGAGTGCAGAAAAAATTCCATGGTTTCAAGATGGCCTGCCAATTTCAACATATTTAAAATGAATCTCATCTGGATGAACGGTTTTTACTTCCACAGAAAGTGCAATACTGCATATTCCGCAGTTTTTTAAGACTAGAGCTATTCTAAATCTTCAGTCTTTACCACTAGGGGAGGCCTCAAGACATGAGGCATGTAGCAACGCAGATCTCGAAAACCCATCCAAAAATGCTCCGGATAATGGCAGCTTTGCATTTTATCGGGCAAAAGAGATACCAGTACTGTCAACAAGCAGCTTAAACGCACCTTGCTTCATTTAACTCGCTCCACTTAAGATGGCTTGTCCACAAAAGGATCAGATCAAGCTGCATAAGAACCTTTCATTCGGGGTAGAATCAAATAAAGGCTAACAAATTCATGATTGAGTAGTCTCAATCGTCACCAAGCAAGTACGATCAAGCTGTTTTATTAAACTTTCAAAAACATGGTTTGATTGTTTTCCCTACCATTTCTTTATAGAGCAGAGACTAGACAGGAACCTGCCATATTTTCCTCTCTTAGCTGCCCATTTTCATGTAATGGCCTGACATTTTCAGCCCAAGGTCTAATTTGGGAACCATCTATCAAAGGCTAGGCAAGTCCATGAGTTTTGATGTCACAAGCCATTTCAATACATTCACTTCATAGGCTTGTGAAAGAGTAGCACAAGACAATCTGAGAGACAGATTATCCAAATCACCATTGCCTTTCAATATTCCCATATGATGATACAAGTATTCATGTAATGTCAAAGTCAATTATCATGCTATGTGCAAGACAATGCCTAATTACAAATCCTAAGAGTGAAGCATTTGAGATTCCAAATAATGTTATTTCTGTCAACACTGGTACTGCCATGTAACCAAAAAATGGAAAGCAAATGTTTTGTTTCTTGTAAGCCCCAAAACCTGTGGTTAAACTATGAATAATGAAATAAGCAGACCAACCTCGTCTTCAGCATTAGCATCTGCACCAGCCTTTAACAAAGAATTGATAAGGTCAGTGCTCCCAATGTCAGCAGCTACATGCAAAGGAGTCGTTCCGCCAGCACTAACATTCACATCAGCACCAGACTGAGAAGAAAAGAAGTAAGACTAAATGACGCACATATAAGAAGGGTAATCATGGCACTGATACAAGATTTATGGGTAAAAATGCACTATCATTCTTCTGCTTAGTCATAAAACTAATTCAACACTCATCTAGTTCACATCCTCATCTTTAAAGGACAATTGATAGACATCAGCCAGACAGGTAGACAAGTCTTCATCATTAAATCATTTTCAATATATGATATGAATTCTGAAGTTCAACTACATTCACAAACTACACTAGTAAAAAACCAACAATTTGGCACCTATACTGCGCCTGGAAACTATAAAACTTTATCTTCGAAATGTAGACATATGTATAGAAAACTATTTCCTCGCAAGAAATCATAAATACGTGAATCATGTTACTAATTGCTCAGAGAAAAAGACAAGTAAACAGAAGTAAAAGCCAACTGGACCTTTTTTAGGCGTATCGACACTCTGTCAGAGTTCGAACATCATAAGCCAATAATGAAACATGGAGAGAGAAGGGCAGACCCACAGTTGACTTGATTCCAGAACAGAATCCTGGAAGCCCCAGAAAGCACCATGTTCTATTATAGAGATGGATATAATGGTCATTTATGGAGGATAACCGAACGGCTTTTTGTGCATTTACATATTGTCAGACTGGAGCAGGGATTTTTCCTCAGAAAACCCATAGCATGTCTGAAATTGTACTCACAATAACACTTAAATAAGTTGATGCTTGTTTTTTGTTTAGGCCTCTTACTCTTGAAAGAGTACAAAGGAACAAGGCTTCAATGCAATTAGGATTCATCAAGCATACAAACCATACAACTCTCCAGGTTGCCAGTATTTTTATTATTGATAGAGGAACCAAATAATCAAGCGAAAAACTAAATTTCCGTAGTTGTCTGCATGTAAAACTTTTTTATCAGTGTCTCTCCGTTAATGTTTACACATTTTCGGCTTTGTACAATTTTCTGGCATAAGGTTACAGGATAGGATTCGGATATGTAATAGGGCTCGACACATAATCTGTCTATTTCAGAAGAAACACATTTAATGGCATTACCAAAGGCTATGATATTACCGTTGACAACGGGAACCCATCGTAGTGATATGGGATTACGCAAAAGAATGGGTCAGAAATGACCATACCTCAATCAACAACTTCAAGCATGGCAATGACCCCGCGGCTACAGATGACAATAAGGGAGTTATATCGTCATCAGTATGGGCATTAGGCTGCAAAAGCAATGCATGTGAACATATCACATCAGTCTACAATCAATACTTTTACTTCAGTGGGATTGCATAAATGAGAAGACGGTTTGCATTTTAATAAGTTCTACAAACCATTTTTCTCTCGAAAAAATATGTTAATTTTAAAAGATGAGAGATTCTTGATGGATGAATACAAGTTAGCTTCCAAATCGCCGACGATTTGGAGAATTCTACAAAAACTCTGATAAATCACTGAGGATGGAAGTTAGCTTCCAAATCATTTGCCATAGTTTTTTCTTTCAACAGAACATGTACTTTAATGGAACTGGCAGAATTTCCTGCTCATGACAAGAACCAGAAAAAGCCCACACAAGTAAGAATCTAATTTCACTGATAGTTTACAAATTCACCACTGGACTTCTCTGTAAGCTGATCAGATGCTTTGAATCATCAGTTAGATATGAATTGTAATTTTTTGTTTATCACATAATCAATGATTAGACTCCAAGAACCAAAGAATCAAAAGGAAAAAATATATTATAATCACGGACCTCCCCTTCTCAAAAGTGTAAATTTCCCTTTTATTTGAAAAAGAAGACACGATGGGAACAAGAAAGCAACTGGTTGTAACAACCACTTGAGGTAAATTCAAGGAAAAGGAAACACTATTTGTCATAGAAAAATTAGTAAACAATCACTCAGGTGTTCAAAGAATTTACTATCTTAGAAAAGAGGTTCATCAGTGAAATATGTTTGCTCTTGCTTTCCTTTGATTAAGATACTAAGCTTTAGGAAAAAATAATATAGGAATAGATTCATAAAAATTCATCTCACAAACAAAAAAACTGTCTGTATAAAAATGTCATAGAGTAATGGCAAGATACATAAATTTTAACATGTCTATTTTTTTCAGGTTTCTCTGACTGAAGCACTGGAAAACATCCAGCAGCAACTTTTAAAGGAAGCTTACATTGGCATGGTGTTCTAACAGAACCTTTACGGCTTTATCTTGGCCGTGACCAGCAGCCCAAATCAGGGGAGTGCCAGACTCACAATGTGAATCCACATCAACGCCCTTTGCAAGCAAAAGATTAAGCAACTCAACGTTCCCTGTGTTTAGCCGGTATGAAAGTATTTAAATAGATAAATCAAACATTAAATTTAACTGATGAAGTAAGACACGTTAAATAACCAATACTGTTCGTGCACATAAAATCATAAAATAAAAGAGGACCTCTATTTAGCAGTGAAGCACAGTGCCCACCTCCCAATTACTCCATTGCTGGGGAAGAAACTAGGTAACATCAACAATTTCATATTTTTTTGTTACAACCTTCTTCCTTGCAATCAAGCATGTTAGTTTATCCATAGACTCCTCGGAACCTTCCTTGCAATTAAAAACATTAAATGAAATACTAGAGTATATCCGTTATTTTCTCTAAACTCTTTTTTTCTAGTGGCTATCGTGGAATATCATCATCCAAAGCAAGTGGTTCTTACTATTTCACTTAAAAAGAAGAATGTGTGGATCATCTAGGAGAATATTCGTAGTTTCGAATTTATTCAACAACAACAACCACGCAGGCAAAAGATGACCAGAATCAATGGCACCCAATTAAAAATCTTCATAAACATTGACGATTCTTGGATTGAATCTTCAATGAATACTAAATAAATACAGATAAAGGAATCAATAAGAAAAGATTGACTTTAAAGGAAATAAATGAACTTTGAATTTTATTCTACTTTTATTCTATTAAATATATGACTATTTGTCATACTCCATTCCACGGTTTATCTTTTATTAACTTCACTTATTTTACAACTAGAGTTGTCTTTAAGACCACTTTAATCTCAGATAAATCAAAAAGTCCAACCATACTTACTCATTAAGTTCATAGTCACATCAAATCAGAGATTTTTTTTCTTTGAACCTAAAAGTAGTCAGAATGACTCCAAAAAAAAGAAGTTGAATGAAAACACCAAAAGCTCATAAAAACACATTTCCAAACAGTTGAAATAATTTTTTCGTGCTCCTAGATGATAAATTCATCAGAATTAACCAAATTCATGTAAACCTGTTCCAGCAGAGTGATGCAATGAAGTAGCGCCCAATTCACTGCTAGCAGCAGGCTCTGCTCCACGCTCAAGGAGATACTTCGCTGTGACAATATGTTCTTGACGGGAAGCATGGATAAGAGGTGTCTCACCTGAAGAATATAAATTTCACCACAACATCACATGGTTGACACTAAACGTATAAACTGAGTCTTCAAAGAAAAACTAAGAAGTGCACTTGCGTAAGACATGAATTTTGATGTCAAAAGAGGCCACAATTTTGATATAAAATATTTTTGTACCATTATTAGACTTGCATGTTCGTCAAGACGGTTATAAGCCTATGGTGCACACGTAAAAATAGGTTGAAGGTGAAAGTATATCCAACAAATATTCCTCAAAGGAGCGAAACTGCTTGAAGAGGGTACCTATTTGGTTATCTCATGAACTTGAACAGAATACGATCCAAATGTATTCCATAACTGATTCAAGATAAAGATAGACTATACTGCATGGATGGCTTTAAGAAGAATTCAATTTTAGACTGACAAACACAGCACTGGCAAACAGTGCTATTTTAAGGAGGCGACAACTACATATGCACTTTTTTCTGGTTTAAGATAAAAAAAACTATATCTTTTTTTTCAATGTTTTGCATATAGAGAAACAAACAGGAAAGCAAAACCATTATTGAGACAATCAAAGAAATAGTGTGGTTAGACCTACTATCTTCGTCCCTGATATCGACGTCCAGACCCAGCTCCTCGATGAGATACTTGCAGATACTGGTCTTCCCCTCTCTTGCGGCAAAGTGAAGAGCGGTCCTCTTGTTCGCGTCCTTTACATCAGCGACCGTCCTTGCCAGCCCCTTATCACCCACGTCCAGCTGCCTTGCAAGCTCTGTCGCACCCAAGAAAAAACAAATTAAACGAAAAGGGAACGTAAAAAAGGAAAAAAACACATCGAAAACAGGGAACACGACAGTCTAAGAGCTGGAGATACTCTTGAAAAGGTCGAGATTTCCAGCGCAAGCCGCCTCCAGGAACTTCTGAACTTTATCTCTAACTAAACATCACATAAAAAGAGCGAAGATCATAATCCAAAACCACAAGTTCCTCCGCAGGAATCAAAAGAGTCATTCATAAAATGCACTCGAAAAGTCCACTGGTGAAGTTCTCCTCGCTCAGAACCTGCCAGAGCTGCCGCAGGATTGGAAGCCATTGTCATCAGCTATCCTCCCTAAGAGAAGGAGAAGCCGCGAGAAGTCGCGCCGAGTTCAGTGGCTTCCTCAACGCCGGCAAGGGTTTCTACTGCTCACAGAAGAGAGGGAAAGACAACTAGAGGTGACCCATCTGTTTAAATCAAGCTCTTAAACCCTTCAATCCCCACCGAAGCGCCCTCCCCGGTCCGGTCCAGCCGGTTTACTTCTTCCTGAACCGGTTAAGCTTCACCCCGATCCAACCGGTCTCCTCTACCATCCACTGCAAGTGAAACGGCCCTATCGAACCCAATTTTTCTGCATTATCATAATAATAATTGACATTAATGATTCTCAACATAGGCATATTTTTTAATAATAATATATATTCTCTATAGTTTTTTACCATCAATATGTTTGATAATAATAAGCTTCGACCTGGTTTTAGCCCCTCCCAAGTTGGACTATTTCCTCTACCATCCACTACAAGTGATAGATCAAATTGAACCCCTATTTTTTTACAATATCATGATAATAATTAGCATTTTTGATTCTCAACATACATATATTTTCTCAATAGTAATATCTATGTTCTATGGTATTTTTAGCATTACTGTGGTTTTACTATAATTAGGCATTTCATAATAATCTATGTTGTATGATATGGTTTTTGATGATATTATTTTTTTATATTATGATCATTTATACTTATATGGCACCAATTAGTAAATTCTGTTTCATATTTTTCATTATTTAGCACTACATACATGGTATTGTTTTTATAATATATATATATATCAATTTATATAGGTTTTTTTATTGTGGATTTTCATTTAATGCCACTCATTTAAATACAGATTATTGTGACCAAACCATCCCTCATGTTCTTGGGATCTCATAGAGTCTCATCCTTTCCAAATACAAAGTATTATATTTCAATTTCTTTAATTTTTTATTTTTCACTAATTATTGCAAGAAATTATGTTTGTCATTGTCAAGGTGCTAAAAATTATGTTTGCCTAAAAATCTTAGATATCCAATTTCCTATATGCACATATAATTGCAACTATACTTGATATTGATTATAAACACATAGGAATGGACTATGTTATTGAATCCGTTGACATATTCCATTCAAAATCGTTCCCTATAATAATTACAAATAAAAACTAAGATTAACGAAGATTGATCACCCATAAGGGTTGATATTTTCTACATAATAACATAGCAAAAATGTAAGTAAATTGAGCAATCATGTTCTATTTTTGGAAAGCTGGTGCCAGGTTCCTCATGGCATTTTCCAATTGTTATCTTAATCTAGCTATTTCTATTCATGACAAAGAAAATATTAAGAAAAGTGTAGATTGGCATCTCATAACCTTGTTATTTTCTATATTGATAAGGTCAACGATTTATTTCAATGCACTAAGTGATTATGCCACCATTTTTGGATGATTTTATTCCATTATATGAAGATCGTGTTAAAATTTCCACATTTTTATCTAAGTAAAAAAAGCAACACTTTTTTAGATAAAAAAATATTTAACTCCCATAAAAAAGATTTATGCTAAATTAAGTAGGTTATTATCTTAATATAAGTTTAAATAATTGGTACGAAAAATTCTCTATAAACAATAATTAGGGATCTCTGTTAAAATACACTCAAGTATTTGGCAGTAAAAAAAAACCCATAAATTCCTACCAATCTAACTCCATAGTAATCACACGTTGATGATAAATAAAATATTCATGACTTATTACGCAAAAAACATTTAATGAAAAAGGCAATGTTCCTTGTATACAAAAAAATAGTATGCTTATGATTTCATATTCTAATAAAATTTAATTATATCACAAAGGTGTACCTTGTATTCACAAAAAATAATATTACTTATGACTTTATTGCTAATGAAATTTAGTGACACGAGAAAAGTGTACCTATTTTTTTAAAATAAGAATATTAGTTATGATTTTATATACTAATGAACTTTAATTATATCAAAAAATGTAGAAAAAATATAGCAAATGCAATGGGTTTCTACATCTTATTGACTTATTTATTGAAATTAATGAGAAATCTGGTATAAAAAGGCGCCTTTAGATTGTGACACCTCAAAAAGAGGAAACCTAATATAACAAAAAATATAGAGAAAATAAATGGATGGGTACGTGGAAGCATATAAACACGCCACGATACAATATTGAAGGGTATTTCCGTCAGGGAAAGAGTCGTCCCCTTGGCGCCGCGGGTAGAGAAGATATCCGCCCAAAAATCTCTCTTCGTCGAGCTCCCTTCTTTTCTCTCTCATCCGCCATCGTTACCACTCATCTGAAGCTCTCTCTCTCTGCCCACTCTCTCTCCCTCTCCCTCCCTCTCTGCCTCTCTCTCTCTCGCTCTCTCTTTCTCTTGCTCTCGCTCGCGCTCTCTCTTTCTCTTGCTCTTGCTCTCGCTCTCTCCATCTCTCTCTCTCTTTAAGAATCGCGCTCTCTTCATCCCTCCTCAGCTGTGGCGGCAGGCTGTACTCTAAGCAGGTAGTTCTACTGGCTGGCTGTACTCTAAGCAGCTCAGAAGTGATGATGGGGGCCTTCGCCCCCGCCGCTTGCCAATTCCATGCCGGCGCCGGCACCACCGCCGGCGGAGCTGCGGCGGCGGCCGCCGCCACCACCACCTTCCTCTTCATCGACTCCCTCCGCGCCTCCGTCGCCTGCATACAAACCCGCCGCCGCTTCTCTCATTTTCTCCGCCACTCCCATTCCTCTTCCTCCTCCTCCCCATCGACAGCAGAGACCCACCGGAGGGAAGAGAAGCTGCCCAGGGGGCCGCCGGAGTGGATGGAGAAGTGGGGGAGGGGCGGCTTCCGGAGCTTCCGCAGGAGGCCCCAGGCCGCCCTGGACTACCGGGGGAGCTTCTCCAGCGACGACGAGGAGGTGGGGACGAGCCGGAGCACTGGGAGTAGCACGATGGAGAGGATTGTGGAGAAGCTCAAGCGATTCGGCTACATCGACGAGGGCCCCCCCGAGAGGAAGGACAAGCCTCCGCCGGAGAGGGGCTCAGTGGAGGACATCTTCTACGCTGAGGACGGGATCCTTCCCGACACCAGGGGGGGGCTGTCGTGGGACCTGACAAAGGAGAGGGAGGTCCTTTTTCCCTGGGAGAAGCGGGAGGGCAGCGGAGAAGCGGGGGACGCGCCGCCGGCTCGCCGGAAGCAGAGCAGGACCTCGCTGGCGGAGCTGACGCTGCCGGAGACGGAGCTGCGGAGGTTGAGGCACCTGGCGATAAGGACCAAGTCGAAGATCAAAATTGGCGGCGCCGGGGTGACCAGAGAGATCGTCGACAGGATCCACGAGAAGTGGAGGGCGGAGGAGGTGGTCAGGCTGAAGTGCGAGGGCCCGCCTGCGCTTAACATGAAGAGGATGCATGAAATTCTGGAGGTGAGCTCGCCCTACCATACCTTCTCTTCCTCCATTTTCTGGAAGTGATTGGGCATCATCATCTGCTTTTGATGAACAAACCTCCTGGTAATAATTTCCATGGATTATATTCGCTAGGAAGTGAGAACTAGAAGCCACTGCCATACATTGTTCTCAAGGATGGAAGATTTAATGGCTTGGATTGAATGGCTATTCTTCTAGGAAAGCTTGACGAGCCCAAATAGAAGAATAACAAGAAGATTCCTGTTCTGGTGCTGAAAGCGTTCTGGTAGAATTTTACCATCGACTTTTGCTCTGATCAGCAGTCCCTTTGGGAAGGAAATTCTAACGCCTGAAAGTGGACATAATGTACATAATCAGTGGGAGGGAGGAACTCAGATCTGCTCAACTGAACCTGCCATGATTATACTTTTAACATGCAAGAGTTTGTAGGAAATTGTATTTGTTGATCATTTATTTCGGATTTCTGAGCAAGACACAGATTTCTAAACGTTTTTGGAATCATCGTACCCTATTTTTCATGGGTCTTTTCTCTGATGCGTTAGACCTTCTATGCACGCCCATTGGTACAATTTTTTTAAATAATCATTGCCATCTGATTATGCTTTTAAGGTATTTTTAGATCTATATATGCATGTTCATTTCCCACTTTGATTAGTTTGACACATTTTCAATCATGTTTGACGACAAGGCTTAACCACTGGTTGTCAGAGAAAAACTGGAGGGCTGGTTATATGGAGGTCAGGGAGTTCTCTTTCCTTATACAGAGGACTGGGCTATGAACTAACGCAGACACAGAAAAAGCCAGTCCAGGATGCCCATGTGAGCAGGAATGGCTACAGTGGTGAGTCCATGGAGGTATCCTTGGAAAAGGATAGCAGAAGCTACGCACAACCTCTTGATGAAAGCCTGATTTCTTCCACTGAGAAGAAAAAGGCTAATGAATCAGCCAAAGAAATAAAATATGAGCATGAAGTGGACAAGTTATTAGATGATCTGGGTCCGCGATATGAAGATTGGCCAGGACCTGATCCATTACCAGTGGATGCAGATTTGCTTCCAGGGGTTGTTCATGGTTATAAGCCACCTTTTAGAGTTCTTCCTTATGGGGTTCGACCAGCCCTTGGAATGAAGGAAGGGACAGCTTTGAGGAGGCTTGCTAGAGTGCTTCCCCCCCATTTTGCCCTTGGTAAGTCTTTTATTCTTTTTAATACGATGTTTGATGATTTGATTATTATACTATACCATTAAGAAAATTTCAATGGTTTCTCACTTTCAGGAAGAAGCAGGCAGCACCAAGGGTTGGCTGCTGCCATGGCAAAGCTGTGGGAAAGAAGTTCCATAGCAAAGATTGCCCTAAAGAGAGGAGTGCAGCTCACCAGTAGTGAACGGATGGCTATTGATATCCAAGTAAGGCCTTTCATCCTTATTTCGTTTTGCCATGGATCTGGAAATGATGGGAAAAAAAGTCTTGGCATAACTGTAACTTGTTTCTTTAAGGTTGTACGGATCCGCCTTGCTCCGATCAGATTTAACTTCAGGAAGGTTGGATTCAAGTGGAAATTATGTGAAAAGTGTCCCATTGAAAAAAACCCAAAGTTAGAAGATATTATAGAGTATTCATCATTCAGTAAAATAAAAATGGTCTAGTAAGGATAAATTACATCAACTATGGCTGTGGGTAATATCATGTGTGGAAGAGAATTAGTTCTGTAGACCCTACTTTGAAATAGGATCAATAAGAGGGGAAATGACGTAATGTGGTTCATTTAATTCTCAAACCTACTCACCAACCAAGCCACCCTTGGGATTTAGTAGGTTACCTTTAAAATATTACAAATAGCATTTTTCAGTCGCTAATTCAGGCTTTACATGGCAAAAAAACCTTGCTGATAAGAAAAAAAAAAGTGAAACACTTGCAGTAACCTTCAAGAGAGGGAATGAAGATCGCAATGGCATAGTGAGCTTCAAGAGGATCCTTTTTCTGATGATCTTTGAACCCATGCGAGTGGAATATTCTTCTTGATTTCTCTAGTTTAATACTCTTTCCCAAATAATTTGATTCTTTTGTTGGTTGAACCTTTGGGGTTGGTGCTTCTTCAATTGTCTTATAGATATTCATCTCTAAAACTATTCCCAGTAGAATCTCTAACAGTTGTTGCAAAAAATATGCATTTTGAACTTAATCGACACTTATGGATGCCAGGTATCTAGACTTGATTCTAATGGTTATGAGAGGTGCTGACCCCTCAAAAGTTTTGGTCCCAACACATACTCGAGATTCCGTAACAGTGCTAATAGGTGTCAGCCTTTGAGGTATAACTTTCAAATCACTGGTTTTAGTGTGTAGGTGACGAGCCTTTGCCTATAACTGACAAAACTTTTAAGGGTTATCTTCTACTAAAGTTGTAGGTTTTGAGTCATTGTCTACTACATTTGCAGGCGTCAACCCCTTGCTTATGAGTGACTAGACCTAATCAGTCATCGTCTAATATGTTTGTAGGTTTCGACCCTTTGCTTGTTGGTATTGACCTCTGTGGTTTCTGTTTTTCTAGTTCAGGATAACCTTTTTCCTATTGGTGTCAACACTTACATCCTTGAATTTGAAAATTTCACTGCTTTATTGTATGGGAGATGAGACTCTTGATCCAACCTCCTTTTCAAAGGATATGCTGTCTCATAAAAATAATTCAGGGTGATTTTATGAACTGAACAGGTTCTAATTAGATAAGGTGGCGTCATTAACTACTAAACAAAGAAAAAAGTATAGGTAACCAGAGAAGGCTGGCGACAACTGATTTATGTCAGATTATGCTATTGAAAAATGTGTGGACAAGGAAATACATGAGGATGGAGACAAAAGATGACATTGAAGTCTAACTTGGTCTACATGTTGGAGGATAATGAAGTGAGATTGACGGCCTGTTGTGACTGGTGACTAGCTGATGAGGCATTGCAGCTATAAACATCGAAGCAAGGGATGGACCTTCCAAGATACCTTGTAAAGAATGAGGATTTGTTGATGCCACAATGAAGAGTGCGTGAGATTGGGAAGATGGAAACGTCATTGTAGTGATAAACAAAAACTGGATCAAGAATTCACAAAACTAGGATTAGACCGTAGGTTATAGAAAGTGATCGGTGATCAGAGATGTGCTAATTGAGGTTTCTAGAAATGATTTTGAACCATGGGTGTTGAAGAATGAATTATTTGGCTTTCTTTGATTAATTCAAAGGTCAAAATTTCTGCCAGCATCTAGGCAATCAATACTTTTCCCCCATGGAAAAACATGTTAGATGGGGCTTTGATCCATACAATATCTTACAGTTTTGATTTTTTATTCTGTATTTTTGATTCGCTGCTTCAGGGTTACATATCAGATAGGAACTAAAGTTTCCTCGTTTAAAGGGATTCATGCTCACTTATTCTTCAGAAGAATGAAAACTTTACGTAAGAGAACATGTGTATAATGCTCTCGTAGAAACTTCAATAGGTGAATAAAGAAATATTTTTGACTGTTATATGCTGATGTTTCGTTGCAGTGACCAGTCTGGGTTGATGTTTGAGGTATTCCAATCCTGGAAACTCTGTTTAGTTACTCATCAGTAACTGCTCAATTTGCTTCTGGGCTGTGAGTTTTCTATATCCATATGGATCATTCTACCATTCCATGAGACATTTCCTGTCTCTTGTACAGTCAAAATTCTTGACAACACTAGGGATTGTTTGACTCTTTCGATGATGAGATATTTACTGGTTTTTTATTCATTTCAAGGAATGTCATTTATTCAGTATTATTCTCTTCTATTTTGAATGTTCTGGATTATAGATTTCTCTGAATTTCCCTTCTTTTCCCTGCTTCTCATCGAATAAACTTGCTGCAGCAACTTCTTTTCTTTCAAATTCTTATCATGCAACTGTGTGTTTATACTTGATAGAATTTTTTTCATGGATTGTGAAAGCTGGGTACTTACACAGTTGTCTTATGGTTAATTGCAGAGATTGACCGGGGGTATCCTTCTTTCCAGGAACAAGGATTATATTGTGTTTTATAGAGGAAAGGATTTTCTGTCCCCAGAGGTAGCTGAGGCATTAATGGAAAGGGAAAGACTGGCAATGGTCTTGCAAGAGGAGGAGGAGCAAGCACGTTTGCAAGCGTCTTCTTCTGTGCTTCCAGGCATTGAAGCAGTTGAAGAATCTGGAAGTACTGGTACTCTTGAGGAAACGCTGGAAGCCAATGCCAGGTGGGGAAAGAAGCTGGATGATGATCACAAGAACAGGATGATGAGAGCTTCGGAAGTGGCAAGGCATGCACAACTCGTCAGGAAGCTTGAGAAGAAGCTTTCCGTAGTAAGCTAATAAATCCTGAATATTCGAGTGATTGCTGTATAAATAGTAATTTCTTTTCAAATTTCATTTATCGTGTTCCCTCAGGCAATATCATATTTTTCTATTGACGCATTGCCAAAATTTTCTTCAACAATATTGACTCTTCTGTTTCTTTTGTGTCTTATCTTCACTTTTAGTGAAAAAAAGAAGTTTTGCCTGGATTCCTTTAAGGTCAAACATCCCAAAATGCTGAGTTATTGTAGAATGATTCTTTTTGGCTCTTTCCTAATCAATTTACTTGTTGAGATATGTAATGTCCATACTGATCATCCTGACTACTGGTTCTGTGATGGCTGTGATGTCGTGCTTTCTGTTACTCCTTTAATGGAGTTTTACCGCTCTATAATAACAGTCAAAGTTGAGCTAGTTTGAATATGCTGCGCAGAAATTCAATGAAAATGGGCTTATTTGTGGGAATTTGAATCTGGGCTAAAAAATTTACGGAAATACCCACACATTTTTTTTAATATTTATCATAAAAGTTCTACCGATGAGGTATGGAATATTATGCCTATTTTAATTTTGTTTGAAAATTCCATTTTTTTGGTTTTTTCCTCTCATTTTACTAAAAGCTGGGCTGAATTGGCCTCAAACAAAATGCAGTATCTTATGATACGTAATATGTGTATATATCAGAACAGAATATCTGAAAAGAAAGACACTGGGATTGTATTCATAGTGGTGTCATGTAGCAGTAGTGTGTGAATGGATCTTGAATCTAAGAGTATTCTATATTCTTTATAACAATTTTTTTTTGTACCATGTTAAGCCTTTTCGATGTTGACATTTGCATATGATGAACAGGCAGATCGCAAATTAGTGAAAGCTGAGAGAGCTTTAGGTAAAGTGGAGGAATTCTTGAAGCCAGTGGAACCTAGATCAGATCCAGAAAGCATTACTGATGAAGAAAGGTTCATGTTTCGGAAACTTGGCTTAAGAATGAAGGCTTTCTTACTCCTTGGTAACTATCTATGCTTAATTCTGTGAAATGGGAAAATTTAGAGAAAAAAACGTAATTATTTATTTCCTTGAAAGAGAATCTAACTCCTTGATTTTCATTATTATTCTTTTGATTTTTTATTCTTCTCAGATTTTATTGATCCAAGTATACAATTCACATTAGCATCTTTATTTTCTTAGAAGTTCCAGGATCTTACCTCTGGAAAATTTCTAGGTCGACGTGGGATCTTCGGAGGAACTGTGGAGAACATGCACCTGCACTGGAAGTACCGGGAGCTAGTTAAAGTAATAATAAAGGCTAAGAACTTTGCCCAAGTAAGAAATGTTGCTCTATCGCTGGAGGCTGAGAGCGGCGGTGTTCTTGTTTCTGTGGACAAAATCTCAAAAGGGTTTGCTATAATTGTCTATCGGGGAAAAGATTATCACCGCCCGCCTTCTTTGAGGCCCAGAAACCTCTTGACAAAGAGGAAAGCTTTAGCACGGTCCATTGAGCTTCAGAGGCGTGAGGTACGTGTTGAGTTCAATCGAAATTTTTATTTTTAGTTACCATTTCTGCACAAATCCTCCAAAATTTCTGCACATGATCGTTTTCTTCTTCTGACTTACCTCCTCTGGATGATAAGAGAGAATATTCTTGTCGCCCATTTTGATCTCTGAGCTGATAAATGTCAACGTCTCCTCTTTTCGAGCAGGCTCTTCGTCGGTATATATCTGGCTTGCAGAAGAAGGTGGAGCAGCTGAAGTCTGAACTGGTATATTCTCCCCTCTAGCTTCCTAAATAGGATACATTGCCTTCCACGATAGTTCTCCTAGTAGTTTACCAGCCTTGTTATTTTTAGGATCAAATGGAAGATGCCAGAGATCGAGGTGATGAGGATCTGTATGTTAGACTCGATGCTGCTTATTTGACTGCAGATGAAGATTCAGAGGTGGGTCTTCAGCTGTTCCCGGTGTCGACTTTAATCAAAAGCTAAAAACATTTATGGTCTTGTGGAAAACCTAACCTCTTCAAAACTCATGTGCAATGGCTACCCAGGAGGAGGGCGATGAGGCTTATCTGGAAACCTTGGATGGGTCAATGGATGATGATGAGGATGATGATGAGGATGATGATGATGCTGAAGCTGAAGGCTATGGTGAGGACTCTGAAGAGGAGTTGGTTGATAGCTTCGACTCAGTATTAGATGATTACTCTGGTCAACTGATTGAGGCAAGCGATGATGAAACATACTCAAAAACGGTAGGAAAAGAAGAGCATCATCTTTGATACTAGCTAAAGATGTGAGTGATTTCTAAAAGGAGAAGGAAAGCTATGTATTGAGAAATCCGCATTGATGCCTGATTCTTGGGAAGCCATGGAGAAGACTAAAATTGATGCCCCACGTTTTCCTCTTTTGTGGGCGAGGCTTAATCTGCCTTCCTTCCTATTTTTGAGGAGATGGGTTGACTGACAGAGCGAGAGTTCAGCTACTCTTGGCCGCATTTCAAGTCAACTCATCGCGATAAAAGGTGGACATCAGCCTTTTCCTTCATATGAAGAATGTTAATGAGTCGCTTTGACTTCCTCTTCTGGTGGGCAAGGCTTACTCTGCCTTCCTTCCTGGGTTGACCAGAAGTGCAAGGGTTGTGTTACCGTCAGGCACATTCGAAGTCAACCCATGGACAGAATGAATAAATATCAGAATCAGAATGAATTTGCTTTCTTTCCCTCTTTCCGTGAACATGGCTTGGCTTGATCTGGTTCAAGCCCTCTTTTGAGGTGGTGGGTTGACTAAAAAAACAGGGTTTGACTTCAAATCCAGTTCATGGGCATACATAATCAATGTCTACCTTGTTAACAATTTTGCTTTATTTCAAGATCAGGGCACTGAAAATTGTTTCCACAGGTTCTGCAGGGAGGAGAGATGGTCATTTTGGCCTAGCACAAGAACAAGAGAACAAAGAGTGGGTTCACACTGAATCTTGCTAATTTTATTTTATTTTAATGCGCAGAAAATCTTGGTCTTTCCGGTGCCGAATTTCTCTAATTCTTTGCTGTTGATCAAGAGAAACCCATTTGAATGTGTGATTGACCATTCATGATGGCCCCATTTCTGTATGGTTTGTCTCCATCATCCACTCTGAGCTAGGGTTTTAGCTGATATTCTATTGATTCCACTGTGTTATTTAGATCAATGGGTTTATTTGACATAGTTGAGGGTTTGACTCTGGGCATTGACCAATCTTACCCTGGCCTAAGGTCATTGTCTGGAGAGATGTGAGGTGGATTGTAGAACAGCTGGAAAGAAGAGAGACAGAGTTAGTTGAGTAGAGAGGTGAGAGGATGGAGTGTCGATAGAGAGTTAATTTTTTCAATCATTAAAATGGTATTATAGAAGAAGGTTCATTCTCATCTCATCAATCTTATCTCCCAAAATGGTCTTCGGAGGGCTCATTCTCATATGTTTTATAATTTGCTTGATGAATTGGGATAGTCCTACTAACTGGGTTTGACTTTTCTTGCTGTTTTGAAACAATCAGCTGTTGTTGGCTGCTTTTTGATACGCAGATCTATCTATCTATCTATCTATCTATCTATCTATCTATCTATATATATATATAGTAGCTGAATTGGTCAAAGAAGACGCTATTAATGCTTTCATCTGATTAATTTGGCTGATATTAATTAATAATATCGTAAGATTCCAAATATATGATACACATGATCTTTAAGTATGAAGCATGTTGACATGTCAACATGATACGCAGAATCTGGACATTGATAGCTTATGAAGCATGTCGAGATGATCTTAAATTTGTGACATAATTATCATATAATTTATGAAATTCTAATTACATAATTATAGTTATTTTAATCCTAAATAAAGTCAATCATGTAAGAGACTATTACGTACTTGTCAAAGAAATTTGACTTTTTTTTTTACTATTTTCTCATGAATTCTGCTGTGTTTATTCTGAGCAAATAAGAATGGGTTGAATCTAATGAAATCATGTGAGTTCTTTGCTGAAATAATCGATAAATTAGACTTTTTATCACTCTAAAATACGATAAGTTAATGGGAGTAAATTTTTATTTGAAAAATATCCTGAATAAGTTAATATATATATCTTTGATTAAATAATAATAATAATCATCATCAACGCGTCATCCGTCACCATTTGATGATCAGATGCGAATGGGATGATTTTTTGATTGGACGGTTGAGATAAGATTCTTTCCCATTTCATTGGTCGTCATCTGCTTTCTTTTCTGTGGGTGAATGGTACACGAACAAGTTATAGAGAAGAATAAATAAATTATACCACGTGGAGATACCTACAGAGTGACCTTCCTCGAAGTATCACAAGACGTGTTGAAAAAAGTTTCCTCATCGGCCGACATCAGGTGGACCCAGTCGGAACATTTTCGTTGACTTTGGACAATTCCGAAGCTTCCACTCCACTTCAACAAGGGCCTGCTGGACCGTCGTCTCCACTTCGTTCGTAGTCATCTGCTATTTTTCCAAAAGAGTAAAATCACTCAGAATTATCCACTCGCAAGGATATGTTGACCTTAAGAAACAACATATATAGGTATATATTTTGTCAACGCGGGTTTGGAGAATATAATGTTTATAGTTCGTAGATAATGATAATTAACATCATATTATAGGCATTCTTATAAACCCTATACCATACAGAAAAAACCAATTTATTTATTTATTTATTATTAGTTATTGCATATTGGTGAACCTGGAAATACTCGAGAGAAGATATTATCAAATCTTGCAGGATTATAATTAAGCATATAAAGCAGTAATAGAGAGAAGATGATGATGGGAACTGACCTCGGTTTGGACGTCTATGACGGCGGAGAGCTCACGGTCGCCGGCGATGGAGCGGATGGACCTGGCCTTGACGTCCATGCTCTTGAGCCTCTGGAGGGCGGCGATCATGGAGTCAACGGGGGAGGAAGGGTTGCCGACGCGGAATCGGATGGTGGCGCCTTCGGTCCTCTCGTCGCCCATGGCTGCGGCGGCGGACCGGAGTTCCTGGTGTCGCCGATGGAGGGCGTCCCTCGTTCTCTTCAGTCCCCAGACGTACGACGCCGCCGCCAGGACGATGGAGTTCTTGTCAGTCTGTGAGTAATAGGCGGATGTTTATAGATGGAACAAGGCCGATTCATTGGGTTCACCCGCTGCCATTTTCCTCTCTCTCTCTCTCTCCCCCCTTCTCACATGTATCTATCTATCTATAATGGGAAGGAGAAAATCAGAGGGGAGGAAGGGATTGCCTCAGAAAGAAGGCCAATTGATGGGATTTTCCATCTCTAATTTCCCCTCCCCCCCTCTCATTGTCTTATTCTCTCTCCGTCTCCGCTGGGGAGAAAAAGATCAGATGGAACAGAGAATGAATGCCCTCATCAGAAAAGAAGCCCAATTGATGAGCTCTCTTCCTCTCTCTCTCTCTCTCTCTCTCTCTCTCTCCTCTCTCTCTCTCTCTCTCTCTTCACTACCTCCACCTACAATGTGGAGAAGAGAATCATCTAGAGAAAAGAAGAAATGCCCTCAGAAAGAGGCTAATTGGCGAGTCTCTCTCTCTCTCCTCAGATTCAAGTAGGTAATTGACAGAAGAAGGAAAGATGGGGGACCTTGGGCTGGGGGTGTATCATGTGGTAGAGGTCTGCGTAGCTCTGGCTGAGCCTCTCCCTCCGCTGCCGCTCCCTCATCATGTGCCGCATACTCCTGCTGCACTCCACCTCCTTCTCCCTCTTCTGCACCGGCATCCTCCTCAGATACTCTATCATCCTCCGGTGGATGTTCACCCTTCCGCCGCCGCCGCCACCCACTCTCCGTCTCTCCCTCCCGTACCTCCTAAAGGCGCTGCCTTGCACCGCCGGCGGCGGTGGTGCCGGTGCCGGCGCCGGCGCCGGCGCCGGAGACGACTCCCACCCGAGAAGCTCTTCTGCCATTGGGGCGGCGCTGCTCTCCTCCTCCAAGGCGAACATCCCCCACGGGATCACATCCGACCAGAAGGAGAGGTCCTCCATCAGCGGCGGTGGCACCGCCGACGCCATAGCTGATTCCTCGTAGAAGACGGGAAAGTTCTCCATCTCCATCATCTCTTCTTCTACTCCTCTTGGGTTCTTCTATCCTGCATTTGATGCTCTCCTTCTGGACCAGGAGTGGACTGGCTTCCCCTTAACTTCTGTCCCCAGCACTTTATATTCGGAACTCAGCACGTGGACATTTCCCCCAACTTTCACCACGTGGTCAAAGTGGGTTTTCTACGGCAAAGTTGACTCGGGAAACCCTCCCCCAAAAAAGGGGAATAAAACGTGACGATTTCTAGCACATGCTGGAAAGGAAGGCAGAAGGAAGGTTCATTTCCAGCTTCTCAGAAGCATCCTTTCCTATCACGTGCGCTATCCGCCTCCGCGCCGCCATTCTCTCAACCAATGAGAACTTGCCATTATTATTTTAGATAACGGTTGTCCTGAACTGACTGGGTCCACTCCGTCCCTGATCTTCATTCCACGCACATTTAACAAATACCCAGAAGAAAACTACCCTTTCTGGACAAAGACTGTCCGAAGTTGACCGAGTTGGGAAGGTTGAAGTAGTCAACTCGATTTTATTGGTGAATGAAACGTGCAACTGAAATAAAAGAAGAACAGCTTTTTCCACTATACGCGGATCACGTGACAGCGGGTGGGGGACCTAGAAGAGTTCACCCATCAGAGGGTCAACGCTCGTGCGGGGGAGGACGGGAGAACACTTCAGAGGTGACTGTGGTCAACCCACGCCCGTGGGGATATTATTAGATGCATAGAACATCTCTAGAACATCGAAAAGTGACTGACTTAGTCGGTGAGGAGATGGCAGGGCCGACCGTCTCGAGTCGTGGTCTTCTCTCTGGAACTAGAGAGGAGAGAGATATATATATAGGGTTCCTCCTCGCCAGCACCTTAAAGGCGAGGAGGACCGCCATGAGAGGCCAGCAGCTCATGCTCCTGTTCCCGCTGAGTCCGAAGAAACTGAAGAATCCGAGGGTTATGTACAGCGACAGAGAGAGAGAGAGAGGGCAAGCACCTCTCCATTTCTACATTTCTTCTCCGAGTTCCAGCCGTAGGGCGCTCAGAAGCCCTCCGTCTAGGCTGGGTTCCTCCTCGCCAGAACATTAAAGGCGAGGAGTGTCACGAGAGGCCAGCAGTTCATGATCCTGCTCTTGCGCAGTCCGAACAAACTGAAGAATCCGAGGGTTGTGTAGAAAGAGAGAGAGGGCAAGCACCTCTCCATTTCTACACTTCCACTTCGAGCTCTGACCGGAGGGGCTCTAAAAAGCCCTCCTTCTAGGGTTCCTCCTCGCGAGAACCTTAAAGGCGAGGAGGAGCGCCATAAGAGCCAGCAACTCGTGTTCTTGCTCCTACTCAGTCCGAATAAAGTGAAGAATCTGAGGGTTTCTTTCTTACTAGGGTTTTCTTCTGCGAGATCTGAGTCCAGGGACGAGAATCGCCCGAGCAGAGGAAACTGAAGGGTTTTCTTCTTTGGGTAACACCAGAGTTCAGAGATCACCCTGTTGCATCGGTGATCTCTGGCCACCACCGTCTCAGTTGAGCAAAGTCTGAGGGTGGGTTGCCTTCCATTCCAGCGCTCAGTGGTTGTACCAAGGCCATGTAAGGTTTACACAACAGGTGGATGTTCTCTGGGTTTTCTTTACTATTCCTCGACTCTAAGCTAAGCTAACCTGTCAGAAACAGGAAAGAATTGATCTTCTTGACTTTTTCCTTTCAGATACATTTTGGGTTCCATGTAAGAGAACCTGGTTTTTGTCATATCGCAGTCATGCGGGCTTTCACATGTAGACGGGCGCTGAACCCCTCGACTTGTTTTACAATCTATTGGTTCTGAGACAAT
Source organism: Spirodela intermedia (assembly GCA_902729315.2). NCBI lineage: Eukaryota > Viridiplantae > Streptophyta > Magnoliopsida > Alismatales > Araceae > Spirodela > Spirodela intermedia. The sequence continues at coordinate 1,838,651 of LR746264.1, forward strand.
CCGCAGGATCTAGCAAAACTTGGTCTCGTTTGATTTGTTTTTTTCCTCTGCCGAAGAACTGCGATCTATACTAAGTTGCCCAAGACATGACGATCAGGTCAAATCGAATCAAGAAAGGCTATGGACAATGCAAGATGGAAGACACATGGCGAGAGATCTTCAGAGTAGCTCCTAATGTGTTCTGCTTCAAATGGGAGGGTTTTTCCCATTATTCATGTTTCTATTGTATGAAATGGCCAAAATTTGCGTCTATGTACATCTAGAGTGGTAGAGCCAATGTACTCGCTCATTAGTGGGTTCGGGGAAGAGGGGGGGAGAGAGAGAGAGAGAGAGAGAGGAGGAACAAGGAGGAGAAGAAGACGAAAGTGGAGGTGAAAGTAAAGAATAAAGCTATAAGATCTTACAATAATTCATGGATAGGGAATGGAATACATATGTGGGTACCGAATCATCAAATAAGAAAGGGCAGTGATGACTAATGGAGAGTACTTAGATTGCCGACTAATGAAGCGAAAGACAGTGGTGATGATGCTTGTAGATTAAGGCAACAACAAAGGCAAAACTAATATGATAATCAAATCAGAGAAATTTATCAAAGTCTCTCTATGACCTATGAAAAATATACAGTCATGTGCGTTGCCATGTGCTTGAGGAATCGATGCGATTCCATTCATCTTGTTGGCCACCCTAGTAGTTCGTTCTTTGAACATATTGGAATAACAAAACACTAAGAAGCATATGGTAGTTGGATCATTTTCTAGATCACCTCTCAAGATGATCTTCTTGTGATATTAGTCCATGTCTAATAGATTTTGTTATACAATGCGGGAATCAAAGCAAACTCTTCAATCATGCACTAGGTGGATCTAGTGCCTTGCAAAAGGACTTTAGTATTCTTCGAAGGGAGGACTAACAAGAGTATTCTCCAAACTTCTAAGGTGGACTACCGCTATCATATTACTTCAATTCAAGAATGTACTAGAAGGATGCAAACCTTGCACACATTCTTATGAGCTACTCAAGGAGGAAGGACTAACAAGAGTATTCCCCACACTTCAAAGGTGGACTAGCACTATCATATAACTTTAATTCAAGAATGTACTAGAAGGATAAAAACCTTGCATAAATTCTTATGAGTTACTGATGGTTGAATCTCATTTCTATATCATCCTAGACTAATACTCCACTAGTCTATTAGTCTACTTAAAAGCCAATTGGTATCATTAGTCACTCAATGACTTGCTCCATCACATGAGTACTAAAGTCTACGATACATCATATAGTCAATTTATCATTGGAAATATTATTTTGAAAATTTATAATTTAAGGCGTCAAAATCTTATTAAAGTCTCAACTTTAAAAAAGAAATCATGTAAATAAAAAATAAATATGTACGATTATTTTTACAACATAATAGAATAAAATAAAATTCACATCAAAATTGAAAATATTTTTTACTTGAAAATATAAAATAAAATCATTAAGAAATTTATTGAAAATGTATCCATCATATTTATTGAAAATAAAATGATGGAAATAGTTGTCTTGCCATGTATTATTCCATAAGGGGAACATTTTGTTCGAATGATGAAGTTAAAATGAAGTGTGATTTTGATGAAGTTAATTTCTTTTCCCACGTCTTATAAATATTACAAATAAATTTATTTAAATAGGAAGAATTCATTATTTGTGTTGTATTTGAATGGATAAGACAAATCATTTTTTGGATTACTAGACTTTCAAAATCCATATGAATCCTCTAGTTGTTCAAACATATTTGCTAAAAATACACATTTCATCTAAAGTAAATTGATCCTTTCCTTGGGATCACAACTTACTCTAGTAAAATGAAGGGATACCAAACTCTTTCAGTTGGTAAGAGATCATACATACAAATGTTTCTAGCTTTCTTCATTGTATATGCATACAACATATACAAATATACACACATACATAAGTACATGCATGCATATTCATATACTCATATACACATCATACATACACACATGCATACATGCACATGCATACATGCACATGCATACACATACTTATACATGCATGCATACACATACATACATCCATCCATATATACATGCAATGAATGCATAGGATTGCATAGATCCATGGATATGAATAAATGTGTAGCCTAGATTCCTACAAACATGGATATGCATGTATCACACATAATGCATATATCAATGTAAAAAAATTGCATTAGATATGTATCTATGTATGTGTAGTAAATTTTGTGTTCTAAATTTAAAGCAAACAATTGATTAACATGACACCAAAAACAAAGGAAATTCATAGATTTGTATACCAATTAGTGCCTCATCAATGAAATCAAGCAAGAATCATGCAAGATAAGTTGAAACAACATGTAACATATCAAAGGAACTTGTAACAAAATTTCATGATGAACATGGAAAAATATGAATAAAAATTAGCACTAAATAATAACAAGAACGGCCGAACTGTAAGTCGAAATTTGACAAGAATGAGGTCAGAAGAATCATGAAGAAATCTGGCTTTTGGAACGCGGGTAGTTTCAAATACTCAATGTAAACGAAAAAGAGAAAGGAAAAAAAGGGAATTGAAAATTTTGAGCTCGTATTTTACTATGGAAAAGTTTGACCCACGCTTTGACCCAATCATAAATTTTCTATCAGCTTAATTTTATTTTATTTTTAGAAAATGTAGCAGATTCTTGTGTCCAAAAGATCTAGAGAGCCACATGCACATGCAGGATCTATGGAAGATGGACATTTAACATTGATAGGCCCAATAGAGCAAATCTTATGGAAAATGGACAAAAGTTTTCTTTTTCTTGTTTTTTTGCGAATCAGAGAAAGAATAAAAACCTTTAGGACAAAGTTTATTTCTTTGGCTTCCCAGAAGTTGGTTAATTTCCTACAATCAGTAAACAAAAAAAACAAACTTTTATCAAGCGATACAAAGGACTCTGAGCGGTCTTTACAAATCGATATTCAGGATTATCAAATCGTATAAAAGGAAATAAAGCAATAACTGAGAGAGAGAGAGAGAGAGAGAGAGAGAGAGAGAGAGAGAGAGAGAGAGAGAGAGAGAGAGAGAGAGAGAGAGAGAGAGAGAGAGGGAGAGAGAGAGAGAGGACACCTTAGGAGCACATACAACCATATGAGGTTCGCCACAAGCCTGCTACATCTGATCTCATCTCCTTGTTCAAGCTGCTTAGAACACAATAAATCATTTCCCACATTGGGTGGGTGTGAATCAGTATCCATTGAGTCAGTATCCATTGAGTCCTCCAAAGTGAATGGAACTTTACTTAAATAAAATTGTTGCTCCCCCATCCCAATCTACATAGTTCTCGATTCCAGTCCAACGTATAATGCCATTTATAGCCAAAATCTATCTAGATTATTCGAAATTTTATTGATTCAATTTCATAAAAGTGATTGACGCACCAACCTCGACCATGGTCTGGGTTTAGCTCTTCTCCTATTGAAATTTTTACTCGTTCCAGCTCCTATTTTTGTCCGATTTATTTTTTTCCAGAGAAAGATAAAGAACAGCACTACCGATGTAAGAATACAGAACACAGATTACTAATCAAACACACTAATACGTGCTGCAATGAGGGAATTGTTTCAAGAATCGTAAATTGATAACGATCATTATAATGGGAATTGGCCAGAGAAGATGGTGATTTTTCTAAGAACGTGACACAAGAGCGAAATTGTTCTTAAAAGCATCGGGTAAACATGATTCGAATGTTATATCGGTGAGGAATTTGGATTTGAAGTGGTGTTCTTGCGGTTCGTCGTATAAAAACTTCCCGAAATCGAGAAAGGAGTAAAGGAGACGAGAATGGAGGAGGCTAAGGAGAAGGGTCTCCGCAAAACCGGAGAAGGGCAGCGAGGAGACAGAAAAGATAAGGAACCCGTAACTGGCCGTAGATCTCCCCCGGCGACATACCTCAGATATCGGCGTCTCACCCCTTTCAAATTCCGGCTGGCGGCGCTTCCTCCCTCCCAATTTCTCTCCTTTCTCACTCTGTAGGAAACACCGGATCTCCGAGCAGTGGGAGGAAGGTCTCAGCCGCGGCATGAGAGGGAACAGAAACAGCAGAATGACGCGCTCTCTCTCTCTCCTCCCACTCTTCGCTCTTTCTCTCTCCGTACCAGCCGGGTCTTCGATCGGTGGAAGGTGAGTAGGAAAGAGGGGGCGGAAGGTTTCCAGTACCGGTCAGTCGCCATGTTTCCGGTCAGTGAGAATGAGGGTGGAGGGGGTCATGTTCGAGTTTAGTACCCTGTAAACGCCACGTGGTCAAATTAACCAAGTGGGAACACGATGACTGGTCTGCCGATCAAGACGTTGTCACGTGGAGGAAACCAGGGACTTGTCCACGCCCCATGGTCAGCCGTCCAAACTGGAGAGAGCCAACGAGTCACGATTTTCCGCGAGTAATCACAACTTCCTCATAACCATCACTACTAGCAGGATGAAATTTTGTATCCGCAGGAACTAAGATAAAGGTTGAATCTTTTTAGAAATAATAACCGACCCAAGTATTCGGTCGAGCCGTTTTTTGCTTGACGGCCAGCAAATTTACCAAACTTGGTAAAAAAAGATCCTCTCTGAGTTTGAGCAACCGATCATCAGAGGAGCAGGACAGGAGGGAACGATTTGTCTCTTCCCTCTTTCTCCCCCTTTCCCATGTCGCTCACTCGTTTTCTTATGCTCAAGACACTCTCGAAAAACAAGCAGCGAGAGAGAGAGAGAGAGAGAGAGAGAGAGAGAGAGAGAGAGAGAGAGAGAGAGATAAGGACGAGCGGAATCTGCCATTGACGTGGACGAAGCAGAGCGTCAGAATCGTGACATTTTAGGCACGTGAATCCTTTGTGGTCATGACGATAACATCCACACCACCGTGAAGGTAACCATCGATAATAACGTGGGACCAATCACGAAGACTCAGCTTCTTGAGGAGTGTCTCTCACTGGCGGAGATAAGATTGCAGTTCACACGTGGAGATTCGATCACAATTTTTATACTTGGGAGAAAGCAGAGTCGCACGTGCGAGTTGGTTCCCCATATCGTTCTCTAGGCTACCGAAATATCTTACATGGTCTAGGAGAACTTGATGGCTACAGGAAATTCTCCTCGAAACATTTTCTTATGAAGCGAGAAGATGTTCAAATTTTCACTCCATAAATTCCCCTGAAGCCATAGAATGACTTAAATTGAAACTTTAGCTCTTATTTTTTTTATATTTCTGTTAACATAAATTAGTTGAACTTAAATTGAGGGCAATTATTTACTAACACCGTGAGTTTTTTTCTATATTTTCCTACATCATGTACTTGATCTTATTGACTTAGAATTGTAGTTAACAGCACCAACCTGATATATTATTTCTGCTCATGATACAATGACAACTAAGGGAGGATATGTTTAATTAAAATGTAACTAAATTCATCATTAATATTTTTTTATATTTACAAATAATAACTATAATTTATTTACAAATATAAAAATATTTTCTCATATTTTTTGGGTTTTTTCAAGTTGGATTATGTATCACTTAACCCTAAGATTTATAGATTTGATTCAATAAGGCTGATGCGAGTGTTCAATAAAACAAGGATGGAAGCATGTTCCTGTGGCCATCTCCATCCTCTCCCACCTCTCTCTATCATTCTATGCTCACTACTGTGGTCGAAAAAATAATGTGCTTAACAGTTAAATATAATTTTAAGATGATAACTAAAACCAAATAATTTATTTGTCACTAGAATTTTTTTTCAGGACTGGACACTAGAAACATAAAGATCTTCTTGGTAATTTGGACAGAATTGTAAACAATATTCGTAACTAGAGGGAGTTATTCATCACTAAAATTCCTTTTTAGTGGGGATTATGAGCTAAAAATCTAGTTATGCTCGAACTTTCATTTTCTAGATTCCAATCAAGAATTATATGTCCATTAGACTTAGTTCTTCTTCTTCTTCTTTTCATTCTTTGAAATATCCAAATTGTATGTAATTTGTATACTTTTACAACGCTGCACTAGGATTCCTAAATGAGAGTTAACTACTACAAGAAACGCTCTCTCTCTCTCTCTCTCTCTCTCTCTCCCAACGCGGGCGAGATCAGTTGACTAAACAAAATTATATAAAAGTCCTGTTTAACCACACGTGATTTTTTGTGCTCATGGGTCACGTCCTCCTAGAAAGAGTCAATTTAAACTCGGCTTCAAAGTCATACACGCATTCTAACCTAGGAAAATGGTTCTGTAGAAAAGACTGAAAGTGAAGCACACATCCAAAACGTGATAAAAACACGGAGGTCTACATGTCTTGCACACTCAACAGCGTAGACCTTGACCTATTCAACAAACTAACAAATGAACTGGTTACCCCACGTGGGGGTTCTCAGATTAAAATAATTGGTATTTTCATGCCGGAGCCCACCTTGGAGCCCACCCTGGTCTGGGTTTCTCAGGAATTCGGCCTCAAATTGAAGTTATGAACCAGGGCTTTGATGGAGAGGCGCTCGACCGTTTGTTTTGGTTATCACGTGGCTGTCCCCTGATTATCCATGGGGCATATATGTCACTCTCGCTCTCTCATTGGTGAGTATTGGTCGCTAGATGGGTGGCTTGAATTTGATTAGAGTTCTGCTGAGAACTCATTGTCAGGGTTTTCTTTAGGAAATATGCTAAGCTCATGTCCTCATCAAAGATGAATATGCTTAGGCTAGGCTTGACAAGACCCTGATGGAGTCAGATCCGGGCGGGCGCATCTCTCTCTTCGGTGAAGGTCAAGACACAGTCTCATCTAGTCTGACTCCAGGTTCACATGGGTCTGGACCGAAATCCATGTTGGGGCTGGTCTGTGGACCCAAGTCAGGCCGAAGCCTTAGGGAAATGGGGGCCGAGACACCACGTGCGAAAACAGAAGCTTGACGGCTGCAGTGAGTGACAGTCGGATGGGATCCAAATCGGAGAAAGGGGTCGATTTTTTTCTTAAATTTCTAAATACTCTTCGTCCTGATCCCCGTAGTTGATGTTTTTGACCTCCCACGAGCCCCCAGTTCTGCCCTTCCTCTTGTATTGGGCCTTTCCATGTATGATGTTTTTCGAGGATGTAGGAGGCATACATGTTCATGCATGGATATCATGTCCTTGTGCCATCTCTGTTCGTCGCTCAAACATATGCTTTCCCATAAAATTGCCATGTGTTTTGTGAAGCCATAAGAAATAGTTTTTTTAAAAAATACTTCACTTGGAGGCTACTCAACAAATTGCACGATGCACAAGCCACATAAAATGAGTAAAATCCTTTATGAGTGGTCCATCCACTTAGAAAGTAGGGAAAACATTTTAAACGTGATAACATTATTTTCATTGCTTGGGAAAGAAAGTTGGGCCAACTAATGGTCCATGACACTGTTTAAGAGAAAGACTTGGACAAGTAGAATGAGTGGTTCCTTTTTTCTGATAAATATGTGATTTTGATGGGCTCAAGTCAGCTTACAAAACACATAAAACATGAGATAGATCAGATAGATAAGGCATGGTCTTTTTGATAAGACATAAAATGGGTGGTGTCTTTTTCATAATAAACACGTGATTTAGATGGACTCAAAAGTCAACTTTGCATACAGGAGTCATAAAACATGTGATTGACTTGGTCAATAAGATATACTATTTTGGAAAAGATAGAATGAATGGTCTTTTGTTCAAATAAGCATGTGACTTATAGTCTGAAAAAGTCAACATTTTATACAAAAGTCGTCAACATGTGATAAATCATGCCAATAAGACATGCTAGTTTTAATAGAATCCAACACATGACAGTTAGTTTGGATTGAGTTTTTTGAAGATTTACGCTTAAAATGAATTCCTACACATGACAATCAATATTCTTGTAGAATCAATGTTTTGTTTTTTTTAAAATAGAAACAAAGTGTGATGTATTCTCCTGATAGAAACATAGGAAAAGTGTGTTGGTTGACACCCTAATAGAGTATCAGTCCAATCTAAGGAACCGATTTTAGATTCTGATAAGAATTATGCAACTAGAGGGAATTTAAGAGTTTGGATATTTATTGTAGGTGAAAAGTATACAATCGTAACAAAGTGAGAGTTAAGCATATGATTAGGTGGAATTTATGATTAATCCATAGGTCTACTTCCCTCTCAAACTTATCTTTTATAATTCTTCAAAGACTTAATGTTGAACTCTTAGTTTTAGTGATGACGAGATTAAATTTTAATTTTTAGAATTAAATATTTTTCTATTTTTCAAACCATTCATCAATTAGATTAAATACTTTAATTGCTTAGTTTATCATATTTTCATGCATATTTTAAATTATTAAGTGAATAATGTTTAAAATACCTACAGCAATTAAATGTTATAATTTTTAACTTTATAACAGCTAATCAACTTTCCACATTTTTCAAATTAGTACGCATTTACTTGTAGACTCATTTTTCAAGTGAAAATATTTTAAATTATTCATACTAGTTTCACCACTATCTTAAAAGAAACAAGGCTGACTTATGTTTACATAGAAATAAATTCAATAGTGTTGGTTCCCTTATAGGCTAGAATAAATATTAAAAGGAGGGGGTAAAATACTTCTCTTCTGGATTTTTTATTTTAAGTGATTTTTTTATAGTTTTTGAAAATTCTAAGAGTAAAATAATGACATGAGTTTTTATAAGTCGACATAGAATACTTTGGGTAAAACAATTAGGTCAACACACAATGATTAGATGAACTAACACAAATGGTAGATACACTAATTGAAATAATTAAGTTGACACGCTTATTTTTACTTTGTGTTGGACATAAAGATTTATAGTTGTTAAACCTTTCCTTATAAACATCAACTTTCCAAAGGTCTCTACCTTTATTTCCATTATTCTTCCTCAAAGAAATACAATTGAATTCCTAAGATTAATATCTTAATTTCTACTAAAACATTTTCTTTTGCTCTAAACTTGATTCTTAGATTAGTGAATCAAAACATATTTCATAACAACTTTTTATTTTATCTCTATATGACTAATTATTAATATCAAAATCATTAAACCCAACTAGTTGAAGGTTTCATGCTTTATTGATCTAGTGAAAACTATGATATATATATATATATATATATATCAACAATTTTCCTTAATTTACTTTGATCATATATTGGCATGCCTATGTTTATAAGAAAGGCAAATGAAATGCAACAAAAAACGTCCAGAAATATAAAATAATTGATCTAATATTGCTTTTATAATTGTAACATCTATTTTCTAAGGTGATTTGACATGTGTATGGTGTGATAACTAATTAGATGAGTAGTTTCTAGTCATTACAAGTGAATATTAGAGGGTTAGAACCAAAGATTATGAGAGGAGGATTCCCTCTCACATTCATAGATGAAAAAAAAGAGGATCCAAGAGCCGATATCTAATACTAAAAGAGCCGATATTCTTCATATTCTTCAAAAACTATTTTTTTACCAAAGGCAAGTACACTATCAACTATAATTAGTACGAAATTATAGTTTTATTGTTATAATTTTATTTAACATTGTTTTTAAAGAAAATATAAAACTATTACATGAAGAATAGTTTCTTTCATGTGAGATCTCATTATAGCAGGTCTAAGTTTACCTCTGAAATATATTTTAAAAAGTAATGCCTCCATAGGAAACTATTAGTATTATTTTGTTGGTATTTTTAAACTACTTCTTAGTTTTCAAATTTGGAGCTACTTTCCTCAACTAAGGTGAGCTGACTTGCTTAGAGACAAAAAATTTCAATTTTCATTTTAGTCGCTCAAAGTCCATTGCCTAGTAGATTATTTTATAGGCCTAAACTTAATCTTCTTTAAACCTCTTGTTAATATAGTTGGTGAACACTTCGGCACCAATTTAAATAATAGCTCTATGGGCCCAAACCACTTGGTTTCCAACACCAACACACTCATAACTGTACATCAGTTTGAGTACACATAGTGTTCACTTTTATGGAAATCTTCCACAACTATAAAAGCTTTAAGTGGAAAATAATAAAGCCAATATGATTATTTTAGATCGTAGCTTCCTTGGGTTATGAGGTTGGGGGCTTTCAAGTGGAAGCTTAAAAGCATGGGTTGAATAGTTATTCTAGCGTATGTAAAATACATAAACATTCTCTCTCTAAGGTTGAGAGATAAATCTTGAGGCTTATGCTTAGATATATAAATCATGGAAGTGTCAATATGTAATTATATAGTACTGTTCTATTTAGTTGTGAGAAACCAACAAGTTATGTTATGGCTATTATATCTTGTGTAGCATTACCTTCCTACATAGCTGTTTCATATAGGGTGAATTTGTCTCCAAAGTTGACTTATTTCCTTAATCAAGAAAATTGAAGAATCTATATCTACATTAGGTTGCTAAATCTTGTGGCTCTTTTCCTATGGTTGCTATAAATTATAAAAGATAGTTATGATAATGAAAAATATATTACTTGTATATTTTGTTGATATCAAGATAGTATTGACTCCAAAATCTACTAGAGAACACATATGTCAAAGGGTTAGGCTTGAATAAAGCATTAAATAATCTCAAAGCAATGCTTGAGTATAACTTTTTACCATCACTTGCATTTTCCTCAAACCAAATGAGATTAGGTGACTTCCCGATGAATTATCCATTAATGTGCTGGGTGAGGCTGCAATTTTAATTTTGTTAGTGTTTTTATCCTCACACGAAAAAAAATGAACGAGTCTCACTAAGGGTTTATTCTACTATTGACAAGTAACATTTATGCCATACATAGGAGTTCCTATGTTCCCTCTTAGGCACATAATGTCTTCTTGTTCGAAAAGTTCTCTTAACACTAACAAAATTCAGAGCTAATGATTGATAAGCACTAATCCAGAGCTAATGTCTTCTTGTTCGAAAAGTCCTCTTGACACCAAGCTAAGCAGCACGTGATTGATAAGCTTATGTACATGAATCATTTAAAGAAAGAGGGAATCCATTCTCTCATAAGGCACGTTTCTAATATTACAATATTCAGAGCTAATGATTCCTAATCCAACAAGTGAGTCCAAACCCAGCCACCGTTACGTGGGTTAGTAAGAGATGGGTCAACAAAGCAGACCATTGAAAAAAAGATGGGAAATAGTTTCTAGGTGAGTTCCTATTATTTCACGTGTTTTTGTGTCCCTCCATAGTCCAACGAGAGTATTTTATTGATAATAGGATCCATTTCGACACGTGAAAAATGCAGCTGGACACAACGCCACGCCAGCGCCAACATGGAAAAGCTTTTTTCGGTCAGCGCCAGCCCCAGAAGCCCCCGGTTGACTTGGTGGGCCTTGCTTGATGAGTTCTCGTCACCATTACAACCACCGCAGTAGTCTTATTGAGCTATGGCCCGGGCTTCATAAAAGCCTGGTTCCGGGACCATTTTCCCGACTTTTAAAGTCTAAAATAAAAGTGAAACTCGTAAGAACATGGTAGGGCCTCATAGAGCAAGCCCACCTCGGCCTAGCCTGAGTCCGGCCATCTACAGCGTACTAGCTGTTAGGACAATCTTGGACTAGAATTGAAAGTCAGTGACTTCCGATAAATGTCAACTTATGAGCAAGGATTCTCGTCATTGATCCGAAGAGAAAATATGTTTTCAAGTGTTGGGAAATTTTGATTGAATCATTCAACATAATCTACTCGTGCTATGGTTGTTCTATGGTTGTTTTCGAACCCATCTATGCTTCAAAAGAGAGAGAGAGAGAGGGTGGGATAGGGGAGAGAAAGAAGAAGAGAGTGGGAGAGGAGAGATAGAGAGACAGACAGATAGATAGAGAGAGAGAGAGAGAGAGAGAGAGAGAGATGACGGATTATGAAGGTCCTAAGGTCTGCATTCCATTGTGGCTCGCCGGTTCGATCATATCCCTCCTCTCTGCGAGGTATCTTTGTCCCTTTCCCTACCTGCCGGAGTCAAAAACTGCTCTGCTCCAGTGGAGGCTCGTTTATGCGTCTGCGTTCCGCCATCCCCACCAGAGTTCTACTGCTGCCTCCTACCGGAGGAGGAAACGAGAAGAAGATTACAACATGGAGATGAGGATGACAAGGATGATAAACTCCAGTTTATTAGCTTCCGGTCAGACGACGAGTATCACGAAGCAGAACATCTGCTGAAAGCCCAAGACCTTCCGGCGGAGAGGGGGGTGACCGGTTCCGGCGACAACATAATTGTGAAGCAGTATAACTCCGATCTGCCGCTGCGGGTTGGACGGCAGCCTCTGTTGCCTTTGACCATCCAGTTCTAGCCGGCCGATGTTCCCTTCGGAGTTTGGCTGTTCGGAAACGGGTTCCCGCCGGCAACCGGATCTGTCTTTCTTCGAGTTTGAGGCGCTTGTTAACGTTCCCGGAAGATTCTCCAGTCAGATATTTCTTTGGAACCGTGGTGATTGCCCCTGTTGTATAACATGGGGGTCAAGGGATAAGGGTTCTGCCAATATATTTGTTTGTACAGAAGAGAGAAACGAAATTACAACAGGGTAGATAAGAATATAATAAATAAATTGACAAACTGTTACGGTACCCTGTGATTGATTGATTGTGGAAGAATCCTGGATTACATGCTATCCATGCATTGATCATTGGACCATGCTTGTTCACGAGGAATTCTTATGGCATCCCACTTACTGCGTTTCGGTGGTCTGTTCGAATGTCGAATGTCGAATGCAGTTGAATCTTTCATGAAACCACAAGGCTTATAAATTAGCCCTCCATATGGATTTTGATGACCAGATAGCTAGACGGTTGAACGAGAATCAGCCCAAAACCAATCCTCCCAGAATGACAGACGCTATAAAACCTTCCCTAGCTCTTACAATCCTCTTCAAACTGAGAGTTTTTCGTGCTGTGCCCGAGTCCAGTAGATGACGGGTCACTAGCAAGAGGGAAACCAGCATGAGCTAATCTCAAAACGGAACGAAAGACATATATTTAGTACAAAAAAGAGATTTAATGTTAAATACTAATGAAGAGAATAATTATCTCTACCATATAAATAATGAAGGACGAAGGTGTTCTATGAAAAGCTTTGCATGAAAGGTTGGGTGCGTACAGACCATGTGAAAAGGAAGTTTGCATTGCAATTGTAGGACAAAGAACTGGAACAAACCACATAACATATGTTAAATTTGAGAGCTCAATTTTTTTTTGACGATATGAAAATTATTTAGGCACAATCATCATAAGACAAAATTATGAAATTGACAAAAAATTAAAGAAACATTCAGACATACAACGTTCACAGCAAGTTTGTTATTAAGTTCTAAATTGTTCTGAATTAGAAACGAACCCTTTTTGTGGGAACTTTTATACTGAAGAAATCGGTGTAGAAGTATTCATTGGGAAGCTGAAATGTGGAGAAAATCGACTCATCAAACAGATCGTAAAATATTAAGTTCTTGATTTTAAATAGCTTTTACAAAACCTATGAATACTCTTCCGTGTGTATTAGTTTCAGGCATGGCCCATTAAAGGAAAAGGCTGTGAGGGGTAGTCTATTGGTGTCAGAAAGGTCGAAACCTGATAAGAAAGAGCCGTAAAGACCCAAACGTCATAGCGGGCCAGAGAGCTATTAAGACCTAAATCAAACAGCAGCCCATGTCAAAGGTAGCCATTGAAGAGGGCGATTCAGCCCATTAACCCCAAAAATAAAAAAGGGGTAATCTCTCCCAAATTAAGCCATGAGAAATCAAATCAAGAAAAGGGGTGGACAACTTCATCGTGTGCTCCCTTTTCCGCCTGCTCCTAACGGCGCCATTCCAAAGTTCATCTGCAGAAATCAGTTCCTGTAGCCTCTTGTTTGAAAAACCATCTCAAGCAGCTCCTCGTCCAAAGTCCTACTCTAATGAAATCTTTCAACGGAGAAAATGTACCCCTCTTCCATTGAATACGACAGTAAAAACTATTTAAGTTGCTCTTGGTATCTTCTTTATTGTGTGATTAAATTTGATAAGCGTTGGGGCACATGTAGTCTGCTTCCAATGAAGTTCCTTTAGGACAGTTATACCTTTGATTCAAGGGGGACAATATATGCTTGCGAGGTTTGGGCTGTATGATGAGTTCATGATTCCAATAAAGTTGGATGTATTATAGCAATAAGAATAGTAGAACTCGAGGTTGCAATCTCGAAAGTTATAGGTCAAAAGGTTTGGCTAAACTACTATAAAACCTTGAGCCTAGAGTATTTCTCCCCTAATATTCTAATAAGATTAGCTCAAGAGAACATTCATAAAACTTTAAGTTTAAATAAATAAATAAATATTAAAAGCTATCAGCAAGTTAATCAATTCACCGTCCTCTTGATTCGTCATGCTAGTAAACTAGGGCCCAACAAGATCTAGTTCAAAACAATAAAAAGGGGCACATTGTCATATATTCTTCTTGTATGCATTCATTGTATTATATTAGGTTTCAGGGTTGGCGGAGGAGGAACGAAGGGGGCACTGGACTAATTATGGACCAAATGAGGTTGCATGTTGACCTGGATCGTTTCATGACATTGAAACTTGATTTTATCATTTTAAGTCCCAAAAATAAAGTCATTTTTGAATGTCATACTCGATTCACCTTTCTGACACCCTTGATATATGGGATGTACTATCTATTATTTATGGTTATCTCCATGTAAGCGCATCCTTAAAATACTAGGTTTAGGGTTGTCTTTCTGGTAAATTAGGGTGAATTAGTCTTCACAAGGCAAATGCTCCAAAGTATCAAATCACAATTGAAGTAAACTTGAACTTTTACGTGGTGGTGGTGGCTGTAATATATTTCAGCATCTCACTAAGGAGAGCTTGCAAAGCAGAAATTTTGGTCTGCTAGACCAAGCAGGGCTCCTCTAGAGTCAGCCAATTCATGAAGTAAGAATTTGACTCATAGCAATCTAATGATATTCGGTCTCAGTACTTCAGGAGTCTTGAACAGGATTGAATTGGACAGGGTTGAGGCCCCAAGGGTTTAAAGCTAAATCTGACCATCTATTTAAAGAGTTCGAACTGTATTTCAAATACTAATATTATATGTATGTGTATATATATATGTGTGTGTGTGTTTGAGTGACTGTGTGTGAAATCTGAAAGTGCAATGACGTTTCTTTGTTGCATAAAAACACAACATGACGATAAAACGTGAATTTAGATGAGGATCCCTTCCTCCTCGTGCCTTGAGCATGGCACATGTGGGCAGCCGAGGATGGAACGGCGGCCGGCACATGTCACCGGCGGTGGCTCCGGTGTCTTGCCCGGCTTCTCCAAGACCAGACCGAACATGGCGAATGCCTGTTATGATCGGACAACGCTTCCCATGCGTAGAGGGAAACCCGACGCCTCTGCGGCTATGGGGCAAGTGGGCAAGTCCCTCCCTCTACGCATATCTGGGCTAGTGCCGCCTGCCTACCTGGGCAATTTCCGGCGCCTCTGCCGCTATTGGGGATGAATTAGGAAACCCAAATCCTGCAGCTCCCCCCACCCACTCTAGTCTACTGGAACGAGTGTTCTGGCCTGAAGTTCAGTTCCCGCACTGTCTCCAGCCTTGAGAGCGTCCTTCTTGCCGTTGACGGTCGGTGTCCGAACCCAGGCGGAACCTGCGGCTGAAGCAGTAGAGCTTCCAGGCGACGGGTTGACTTGCTCTACTCGGTCACAGGTTCAACTGGGATCGGCCACGTTCTACGACAGGGGAAAGAGATACACCGAGAAGGCCGCAGTGATTGGGAGGCACTGGGCTTCGAAAGGGGTTCTCTCGCTTGTGGTACAGCAGAAGGTGGCGGCGCCAACAGGCACGTCCTGTTAGGTAGGAACTCTCAATCAAACTAGTCGATCATTAAAAGAAACGGACGAAATAGACCTATAGGACCTTGCTTCGCAGTAACCTCTCACGCCATAAAATGAGGAGCTCTCTCTCTCTCTCTCTGTCTATGTCTGCATTCTATCTCGTAGAATGTGAAAATTATAAACCTTCCGGGCAGTCTGACGTCTGCTTCGAGCCTCGACAATCCCACTCCGTCCTGATTCAGAAATATGCTCCTTCCTGGAATCCCGCGAAGACCGAATCTGATCTACCTCAGCCTAGGAACGCATTAGCTGTCCGCTCTCAAGTTGGGCAGTAAGGGCCCGAGAAGCGCAATCACTCGTTCTTAAAACCAGCATTCTTAAAACCAAAGAGTCGGGCAGAAAAAGGGGGAGAGTTCTCCGAAACACGTATGGATTCGGGGAAGGGATCCCCCGAATATTGTTGGATTTTACCTGGTTCGTGGAAAATGACGTGAACTTCGAGGTAAAATCTGTATCGGCTCGGACATTTAGCCCTAGGCCACTTCTGCAAACCCCCGAGGTAGGGGAGGCTCGCCCGGAGATTGTTCTTCGTGTGAAAAACGTGAAAAAATTGAAGGCGCAGAAAACGAGGAGCAGTGGAATCTCCGGGCCTTCCCACTGTCCAATCCGTATACGTCTTTCGCCGAAAGAGACGTCTTCCCATGAGGATGTTCCGGCCGTCCAAATCGAATCTCGCATCGCTCTTGAGACGTGGGGAAAGCCCAGCTGCCCGATTGAACGGCGTCGGTAGGCGCCTCGACAAGCCTGTGCTGTACACCTATATCGCCTCAGACTCCATTTAAATTTTACGTTTAACATTCAAGACTCAGATTGATTTTAGTTTCTAAATGAGGCTTCTTCTGATGCCTAGAAGGGGATCTTTAATACAGCATTTGATTGTGGTAGGGTATATTTGAAAAATAGCTTTCTTCCTTGCCGGTCTTCGATTGTTCTCCCTCCTGGGGACGTTTCACACCCGAGCTACTCCCCCTCCTGCTGTAGCTGAAGCGGCGAAGGCCAGCTGACAAAGCGACTATCTAGGGTTTTACGCACTGTCTTCCTCCCCGGCCTCCCGCTCCAGCAGCAACAGGGCGTTGGTATCTCTTTTTCCTATGATCTCCGCTTCCCCGGTGTCTTTCTCCCGTCCTTCCGTCAGGGAATGAATACCATGGAAGAGGGTTCGCTCTGATCCTTGCGGGAGCCCTGTCGTCGGAGTTCTCGTCGATGATCTCCGCCTTAGCCTGTTCCTCCTGATATCTTCTTTAGCGGGTTTACCTTATTCCTGGATTTCCTTCTTTCCTCCTGGTCTCGTGGGGACCTTCCTAGTGACGGTCGCTTCTGGGTCTAGTGGGTTTTCCGTATCCTATGCTGGATTTTTTCAACAATGGCGCGCGTAGTTTCCTGGTTTTCGGGAACTCTTGTCTTCGTTGCTTCGCAATAAGGGCTTCCCAACACCGGCCTGTTCTTGCTGGCGTGGGTTTCTTGGGGATCAACCGCAGGCCATGGAGGAGATAGAAGATGCTATCCGGGGTTCGGTGGAGTCCTCAGAGAGACTCCTTAACCTCTTTTCTAGCTCCTCAGGACGAGTCCTGGGTAGTCATCTGATAGCGGAGGCCAGCGGCGAAGCCGTCGCCAAGTGGGGGATAGTGGTCTGCCTGCTCAACAAGGGTCGTGGCCATGGGAGGGTCAGGTTGCAGACGCCATCCCAGTGCCCCCTCCCTCACACCACGCCGACATGGAAACCTCTCCAGCTACTCAGGAGGAATCTCCAAAAGAAACCAGGCGGAGAGCTGGGTGCACCCCACACGGACGACAACAGATTGTTCCATGGAAACCGAGCTCTGCAAATGGACCCTACTCTCATTGGAGTTCTCCCCAGAGCTGCAGAGCTTGCACCCTGCCCACCATTTCAGTATCCCCTGCACCAGCCGCACAAGTACCAGCGGAGTGGGATCAACCTGAACTTCGAAAGCTCCGGCTGTGATCCCACCATGTCCTCCACCAGGTCATTCATCTCCTCCCCGATCGTGGATGGGAGCCTCACCGGCATGAACGGGCAGGGGTTCCAGCTCTTGGATTCTCTGCCGCCTTCTGAGAGGTTCGGCATCCTACAACTGCCGAAGAGGAGGTGCTGGAACAGTGGGGAGGAGGGGAACGGGAGATGTGCGACCAGTGGCAGGTCCCACTACTCAAAGAGAAGGTTAAAAACGTCAATTTCTTCTCTTTGTTTCTCTATTCAAGCGTTTGCAGAACTCTCCGGTGAATTAAAATGTCGTCCTTTTTTCTGCTCAAATTATAGGAAATTGAGAGTTAGGAGATCAATTAAGGTGCCTGCTGTTAGCGACAACCTCGCTATCTCACCGGATGAGTACTCATGGAGGAAGTACGGGCAGAAGCCGATCAAGGGCTCTCCACATCCAAGGTATGTGAATTCCTTTCATACAGATTCCAGGTGTCTGCTGAAATAGGTTGTTTCCTAAGTTCAGGTCAACACGGCGATATGGATCATATCTCCTCCTCAGAACTGAATTTATTTCATAATGTGGAGTTTCTAAGGAATGCCGGGAAGAGTTTTGATGGTGGATATATGCACATTTGGTTCTATTTCCCAAATCATTTATTGATTTTATTGATGGGTTTCGTAGACCCACTGGAGAAGAGCATTGTAGGGAGTCACATGAGCTTGAATTGACAGGATAAATTCGTCAGCTATCAAGAGCAGATGAATCCTTCTTTGAATCATTAGAACCAGCTTTTCCTCGAAAGGGAGAAGATTAAGCCTAGATTCAATACAATTCTTCCCGCCAAGTGAAGGCAAAATATTTCAACCGTACACATCTTTATTGTTCTCCGAAGAGGGTTGTCTGAACTCAATATTATCCCTCGAAAAGGGCCGACTCTATACGATTTCCTTGTAAATTTAATCAGATAAATCTACTGGGATTTTATTATCTCCTAATGAATTCCTGCAGAGGATACTACAAGTGCAGCGGTATGAGAGGCTGCCCTGCAAGGAAGCACGTCGAGAGGAGCTTGGAGGACCCTTCCATGCTCATCGTCACCTACGAAGGCGAGCACAACCATGAAAGGGTCCTGACGCAGTCGACGCCCTCAAGGAGAACTTCCATCACATAAAATTCTAAACTTAGCATCATAACTGATAGAGCCCTGTGCATGCAGAGAAGGTTTTTGTTTTTTTTTTCTATTTTTAGAAGGAGAAGAAGATGCTGGAGAGGAGGTGGTCTCAGAGTCACTTTGGTTTTGCCCAAGTGCTGGTACTTGGAGTGGCAAGATAGCGTAGAGAGGGATGGAATTACACAAGCCAGGATTGAAGGCTGAAAGCTGCAAAATATGGGTTCATCAAGGCATCTCTTCTGAACCCTGGCAATGTCTTATCGTTGGGAGTTTGGACTATTCAAATCTAAATTTTTTGGGAGGACATTTTTGAATGATGATGATCTAGGTTTTTGGATGATCCACAAATCGATTTTAGGAGAAAATAGTGATTGCGAATTTTATGTATTATTTTGACTCGTCCATACATCTTGTAAAATTCATCCACGCACCTGATCCCTCTCCAATATCTGGAGAATAGGCACTTAGCAAATTATAAGACCCTGATCTACATAACTAAAAAATCAAGATTTAATATGAGTATTTAATTTTTATAATCATATCAACTAAGCTTGGAATATAGAACAATAACTTTCATTTACCATTCCCAACAAGAAGGATGTAAATAAATACCAAGGATTTGGACCAACTGAGTGATAGTGATCATTCTAATTGATGATGGACGCTTTCTTAAATCTTCTAGATTCAGCAAAACTCGATAAAATAGTTCAATCAACACTGTTACTTAGTCTTTATGAATAAAGTTACCAATTTCTAGGTGTGTAATAATGCATTGCAATAATAGTTTATGAAAGGTAAATAAGATGTTCATCTCCATATAATGTAAATAAACCTCCTAAACCAAAAGAGATGAGTATGCCTAATTTAATGTGTATTATAATTATAATTTTTTATAAAATCATCTTTGCATAAAAAATAATAGAAAGTATATTTCATGACATGGGAATTTATAACCCTGAATATCTATTCAGAGAGAAGGTCATTTAAACCCAAATATTATAGATAGCAGTAATGTTATATATCGTAAGGCTAACACAAATTGCAACTAATTAATGCAATAGCAAACATGGAAAAATGAGTTGGATAAGAACAATGCTATCAGCCATCACCAATCATATTTCTGTTCCGCCCCAAACTTTTCGCATTCAGTTTAATTGTTTCCCCTCTGAATTTCCACATTTTAACCTAGTTCCCTTCTATTCACATTTAGAGAAGAGAAATAAGAAGAAAAAAAAAAATGAATTTGTGTTGATTTAAGATTGGATTCTTTGATGGAAGGTTCCCTTATCAGTTAAGAAAACATGAGACTGCTTTGTTGTACCAAATTAATTTTTTGATTTCATTTTCAAGATAGTTAAACTTTTGAGAAAGCATATCTTGCAATGGAAGAAAGACATTAGAGTCTAATACTCGTGTCTCATAAATATATACATATTGCAAGGGCTGCATAGATGTATATATGTATATCCACACACCAAGAGAGAGAGAGAGAGAGAGAGAGAGAGAGAGGTATTGTACTAGGGCATATATCTATTATGCAACTAGGACATTAACATTTGCTTATGCTCAATTAGAGCAGATCATAGATAAGATGAAGCATATAGCAAATTCAAAGACATAATTTTCATGAGAAATTTTCAACTTCTAAAACAATTGCATGATAAAATGGAAAAAAATTACTTTGAGAAATAAACATTATCATAAAAGGAAGAACTGAAAAATCATAAGATAATAAAAATCAAAGTTTAATGTAATTTTCAATTTTATCAATATATTAATTTTTAATACAAAAACCAAAAGTAAATGTTCTATTATAGGAATTTTTATGGTCCCTCGTATTCTTAACATGCCTCAAAACCTGAATTATTAAAGCATTAAATCTCACATGATAATAATTCAGTGAGAAACAAGCAGTGGACTAAACGCTGCTCGATATTACCATTGAGGGGCTTATTTACAAGCTTAGATTAGTTAGTTTTAGAGAGGTTTCACTCAAAGGGTTGAGGAAAATTTTCCATTATATAGACAAAGAGTGCATTTGAGATTAGAACAATTAGTATCTCATCATCCAATCTGATTTTTAATTAATTAATCAGATATAAAAACACCTACCATCCAATCTGAAAATTCGTCCTTCATTTCATCAAAATTTTGAAGTACCAAGATGTGAGGAGTGAGACCTAAAAGAGTTTTTTAGTACAATGTATATTTTATCACAAAGAAATTTTATGATCAAGCCAATTTCACGTATGTACTTGTAATCTTAAGGTGAAACACATGTTTTTGTTTGAGCATAGACTCATTTAGCTTGTGAATAAGCATTAATGGTGATCTGCCACTAGTAATTGACATATTAGTGCCCATATATTAAGCCACTAGCTGCAAAAAGTCACAAAGATGAGTATATTTGTCAAAGGTGTGAGAGGGTCATATGGGTAATTTATTATTATTTAAGGAAAAAAAAAATATTTTAATGGCTAACTTCTCATTGGTTTTTTCACATCACCCACACCATTCACATTACTCAAAGATTCTACTATATATGTATATATATTACATTACATTATTCAATAATTGATATTATATTTCAAGATTTTTATTCAAGTAAAAAAATTGTGTATTCGAAAGTTTCATAAAATCAAAGTTTCAATTCTTATCATTCTAAACATGCAATTCTATGAGATATTTACAAGCTTTAATCTCAATGAAAAATTTAAAAATACGCAACAAGATATCCTTTCAGTAGTAAATGAAAACTCATTTGAAATATTTATTATCTCTTGCTTGAAACAAACTCTTTAGAGTCATTAAAGTTTATATTTTAAATAATAATAATATGATTCAGGCTTTTATTTATTTATTTTAATTATATAGGAGATAGATGTAATCTCCCAACTAAATTATGATATCTCCCATTATCACTACCAAATTTCATTGATGTTAAAAACTATGATACAAATATATGATGAAGGTTGTCAAAGGAGCTCCCAAAGAGAAAGGCATTTTAGACTTGTAAGTAATGACCATCTAAATAGTAATAGATACCAATCTTTGCTAATTTAATTACGAATATGAGATGAGGGCATTTCTTTTAAATATGTTGTAATGAAATAGGAGTACTGATTTCTAGTTCATCAAATTAGAGCCTATTAGGTAAAATATTTCAAAAAAATAATTATCAATAATTAAGAACATATCAACTAAAAATATCAATCTCCAAAATTATAGTCTATGGTAGATTCTAGCAATGACTTTACAGAGTAATAAAAAAATTACATTGATGAAAAGATCACATGAAAATTTAAATCCATACAAATAAATAAAGAGAATACCAATCCTTGCCAACCAAATAAATTTTGAGTACTTAATTTCTTCAAATATTCCCATAAGACAAATAATGAAAATTTGAAATGCATACATTGAGGATTCCTTCATGATTAACTTCAATCATTTTAATTTCATGACAAGATGCTATACTAGTAATTTTGCCTTACCATGATTATTTCTAGCAATGTTTTATGGTTTTAGAACATCAACTTTCATTAATTATGAGTGTTTCATTAGTCATATTATTTAATTTTACTCTCATGAGTCCTTGTACTTTCATGCATATTCACATCCTCAAAGCTCTATTTATCGAATTTCAGCCACAATCATCATCATTTCTACCATATACTACATGAATATTTGACTAAGTTGGAAAAAATATGCTTTCTAAGGTTGGAAATTATCATTTTATTCTAATTGGGCCTTATTAATTTGAAGTCTTAACTTTTTGATGAGCAGCAAGAGTTGAACATCATTCTTTTCATTCTCCAAATGTTATGATCAAATAAATGGATATTCAATTTGAATACCATTTGTCTTTCCCAATGATTTCATGGTATTTTTCATTACTCAAAACCAAATTTTTCATCAACTCATTTTCAGGATGACTATCATCATCATTTTCGATTTTTACTTCATAATTGCCACGTTTTTTGTTCTAAAATATCAGCTTCTAAAACACATTTAGTCCATTTTTCATATCCTTAGATATTTGAAAATTTTGATGTATGTTTTATACTGTAATAATATACATGTACAAGTACAAAGTAAGGGATATAAAATTATTTTCTTTAAACAATTCCTTTGAAGATATTCAAATTCTTAAGCATTCATCAATCATAAGTTTAACCATGATTTATCTTTTTCATGTAATTCCAATGTCAATTTACATCAAATGTCATTTTAATATAGATAACTATGCATTCAGATATTATTGGTTTGATAGAAATCAAAAGCAATAGTAATATTTTAAAACCTTTTTTTGCCTCTCTATATTTTTATTTGAATATTAAAATTTAACCTAGAGTAAAAGTCTAGAAGATTATTCTCATTTATATAACTTTGCCTAAAAATTATTTCCATGGCCAATACGAATAAAATTTCTTTTAGGCATTATCATATGAGAAAATATTAATGTGTGTTGTCAATCATATTTAATGATGAGATTATGTGTTTTTTTTCAATGTTAGCTAGAAGATTAAGGTAGAATAACTAATTTATTCCACCAATATTATCATAATTTGCAAGACCTTTATGAATCTAGAAGGTTTACTAAATGATCAAATAAAATTCACACTAGAATTAAAATCTTCAAAAATTCTGCATTTTTATTGATGGAGGGCTCTATGATGATTAATTTGGAGAGATATGATCTTAGCCTTGTAATGACAAGACTTTGGGGGGATAAATTTGTAGATTTGATAACCATTGAAAAGATTCAAAGACATCATATCAGATTGGCCAGCAAGTTAGAATAGCTTTTAATTCATTGATTTATTATGTTAATGCTTCCCAAGATCGCCGCACCGGTATCAATTTTCTAATAATGTTGTCCTTCAATCCCTTACCCCAAAGGAAAGCCATAATTGCAAGCTCCAAGTTGAACCTTTACAAAAATTAAACGCTGATATCAAGTGGAAGGATCCAAGCAAAGTTGTCATGTTGAAGCTAAATTTTGACACTATTAATTTTACATGTCATCTAACTCCATCTCCACAACTCATCCCCCCAGTTTGGCATGTAGTCGCATAATAATCTGATGTATAGAATCGCCAGTGTTCAACCACATTTTTTGACTACTAAAATCCATAGTACAGTACTTGATGAAATAAGCCATTAATGTTAGCATCTCTCTTCTGCAATCACAGTTTTGACTACTTTAAGATGGAGTAATAATATTATTCATAATTAAACATTTGGAGTTCGCATTAAATGGGTAGCTTTTAAAGTACAAAGCGAGCGAGTTAGCATTAAATGGATATAAAACCTTTATGTAGTGCTTTATTTCGATTTCATGAAATAGCTAGGTCTGGGTTCAGTTCACGCGTGGAAAGGCGTCGGCAAATACAAGGAGACCCATTGGGGCAGTTGACCAAAGGCGGCGGCGGCGGCCCACAGTTCCTCAGAGAACCGGTGGCTGGCGGCCCACGTTTTGCTCGCCGCCGGACGGTCGGGGCCACCTATAATCAAAGCCACGCGTTGGCCCCATCAGTTGGGCCCACTGACTTGCCGTAGACATGGACAACTACCAAAGCAATTTGACCAAGCCCTACACGCTTTAACAACTTGCGGCGATTTGCCGGCCTACCGACCACGCCGCCGTCGATCCTAAGGAATCGTAAGTCGCTGCCACCGCCGCCGCCGCCGCCACTGCCACCTCAGAGAGAGAGAGAGAGAGAGAGAGAGAGATAGACAAGCAATTGAAATCTGGACTAGGTCCGGCCACCGGGTGACAGATTACCAAGGGTTGACTTAACATCGTCAATCACCCTGTTGGGCCGATATTGGATGGCATTCAGAGGGAAAATTGACGTATTTAAATTTAAAGTAAACTGTAAAACAATGAATTTTGTTTCTGAATTATGAATTTCCAGGTGATGGGGTCTATTTTACCATTTGAATAAGAAACAAATAGCTGGCCTCACGGGCAAATCATAACCACATATCGACAGGCTGCAACTGTGGCCGCCGGCCGCCGCCCTATCGTCTAGTCGCGGCCAGGTTTCTCCATCTTTGCCGGGGATTTCGGACGCGCGCCGCGGAATATAGAGAGAGAGATAGGTGGCTGGTGGGCGCATGTCTGAAAGCGTCCAGCCGTTTTACCGCCGATCCCGCTTCAATTGCCACGTTGGGCAGCCGCCGACTTTTTTTATTCTATATAAGCGCCGCATTTTCGGCAGCCCTTAAAGCTGGGTTTTTTTATTGAAATGACCCTCCCCCCCCTCTCCACTCGACAGTCTGAAGGATATTCTGGAGCTTTCACTCTGTGGCGTTTAATTCCATGACGGCCCTCGCTCGCCGGCGGCTGCCAGCGGATGAAGAACCTGATGAAAATCGCAAGAGTTTTCCCCGAAATATTCCTCTCCCAGGAAATTGCACCGGCAAAAGCTTTCCCTGAAATATTCCTCTCCCAAGAAATTGCACCGGCAAAACTGTACATGAGATGAAGACCGGATTGGCCGGAGAAAACAAGTCAGGAGAGCGGCGGCGCCACCACCGAGAACGTTAATACAGCGGTGGGGGGAGGTTAAGATCAAAGGCGAAGGGCTGCTTGGCGGCGCCGTCTAGGCTGTGCTGGAACCGGAACTGCTCCGGTTCCGACCGCCGGGAATATCCCGCCACCATCTTCTTCCTTGGGTAGAAGAGCTCCCAGCCGGTGGCGGCGGCGGCGCCGCCGTACTGAACCGGCCGCAGCCCCTGAGAGACTCCCGGCGGCGCCGCCAGGGAGGATGAGAAGGAAGACGGTGAGAGGGACAGCGTGGGGCTGCCGGGGGAGGGGGCCAGCTCCTCGGCGGCGACGCCGCCGCCGCCGAAGTTGGTCTTCGCCTTGGCCCCGCGGAGGCTCCGCGCCGCCTCGTCGTAGGCCCGCGCCGCCTCCTCCGCCGTGTCGAAGGTGCCCAGCCACTTCCTCGTCTTAGTCCACGGGTCCCTTATCTCCGCCGCAAACCTCCCCCACGGCCTCTTTCGTACCCCTCTGAAGTGCGAATCCTTCTCCGCCGCCGCCGCTGCCGCCATCGCCATAGCCGCCACCGGCTCTTCCACGCCGCCAAGACAACCATGGCTGCTGTTCAAGGCCTCAACCGCCATCTCTGAAGAAAGAAAGAACTCCGAGCTAAAGAGAGAGAGAGAGAGAGATGCCGGAGAAGATGCCCGCGGTGGGTTGTATAAGTAGGCGACTCGACAGCCTTGGTTTTGGCCGACAGGATTTGTTTTCCATTTATTTAATAAATTAATGCCCCCGAAATGCCGGCGGCTGTGAAGGATTACGCTTTGACCGCAGATGAGAGAGAAACAGCCGTTCCCCGTTCGCCGCCGCCGTTCTGGTCACCGGAAGACGGTCGGTCGGTCTTCACGCGGTAACATTCGGTGAATAAATGGTACCGCCGTCATTATAATTCACCGAATAATGTCATTTGCGGTCTTTAAATGGAATAAATGGAAACATTCAGATAAGTAATGCCATGCAAATGGACCCGCTAGCATATAAATAGATCCGCTGCCTGATCATATTAGCCCATTAGTATAATTTTAAAAAATAAGAATATGAGTTTAAAATTAATTACATATTAATGGAAAAAAAAAATAGTAAGTTTTGAACACATACCTAAAAAACGGGTTTTTATTAAAATTGAGGACCCATTTTAACTATTTTAATTTAAAATATTGTATTTCTTGTTTTTAATTTACCAAGGTTTTCAATATTTTAAAAATAAATAATCATGAGAAAACAATGGCATAAACTTGAAAAAATTATCTTTCTGATTTTTTTCATGGAGCTAATTTTTCTTCCATGTACAAGCCCTTTCCCGTTATGAAATGTGGCATCTTACTGCCTGAAAAATATATGTAAAAGCTTTATCGAGTGAAAGCATATCCTAATAGTTGACATTAATATGAACTTTAGAGGTATTTAAATATTATTATTCCAAGTATAGTACATTAAATAATATTAATTTGTACGAAAGGTATAAAAGCTCATTAAATACAAGTTCTACAATAAATGTTCTCCGGTTGTTCCTCCACTTCAGTGCCGGGCAAAGGCGCCTCCACCTTGCTTGGCGGCTACGCTAGACGTTGAGAGGTCAATATCAAAAAGGCGGCCGCCGCCGACCTAACGTGTCCGCACAGACTCCACCCACGTGGGCAGCGGGCAACATGAGCATCAGACGAGTTTCAGAGAAAGTCGTGTCATCCGCCGTCGCCGCAGCCTTCGTGGACCTGGGGGCACCGAATCTAACTGCGCCGCAGGAAGAATACATTTTTTACTCAAAAAGGTAATTAAAAAACATAACATATGTTCTTTTAACTATAATTAGATGCTGTTGTTCAGATGTTGATGTTCTATGGATGCTGGGCTCGTCACAGTAGATTTCAGATGGTAGGTATGCCAAGACGGTCGCCCGGGGGCGTTGCCTCTTTCGTCCGTTGAATCTATTAAAAGTTCTGACAGAAAGGCGGCCGCCGCCTGATATGGATGCGACAACACGAGGTGGATACATTTTCCGTACGACACCTGTTTGATTTGGCTTTCGTTGAGGGCTCATAGTTCAAGTTATTTACAGCCACGGCAGAAAAAATAGCGTTGTTTCCGTTAAAAAAAGGTTTTGCACTGACTTGTGCTTTTGCAGTACTTGCATCAAGTGGAACGACTATATTATTAAATTTTATTTCTAATTATAAAAAAATAATACCAAGGGAAAATCTGGTCGAATTCCACGTTGAAAATATGATGAATCTAAAAAAATGAGGCTAAGAACCAATTGAGTTATGAGGTTTGGACGATGTTCACATTGCAAATTATTTTCCTTGTATTATTTTACATTTCATGATCACACTTATTCCTCGACTACTCATTTACTTTTCCTCTGATTTTTATCTTTCAGGTATATATGCATGGAGAAATCTGGTCCTCATGAGGCCAAGACTCAACATCAACCTTCTTTATAACTTATTATTTGGATGTGATCGAGGTTTATCCAAAGTATGTTATCGTCTAGAAGGTATGATGTGATAAACATGCTGTTCATCTAGGTTAGGCTATTTTTTTTTGTTTATTTTGATAAAATATAGTGCTTATATAATATATCTAACATTCCATTCATCTAATGTCAATATATCTTATCCTGCAATTGCACTCCTATAGAAATTTAATAGGCTACATGTTTTATTTTATATATATGCTCAGAATCCCATAGCACAGGTACCCTCCGACGTCGGTGGCCCTTGACAGCAGAGACGTCATCAGACAATGGTAGGCAACCCTGTCTGGCTTCCTTCCTGACAGCTTCATCTCCTCAAAGCACGCGAGAGCTTTCTCTGGCAACGATCCTCGCCCAGCCCTCGATCAGGGTGGTGTATGTTTTCAGATTAGGCTTCACTCCGGCAATCGCCATCTCCTCCACCGTCCCTATTGACTAACTTTTATTTTCAAGAAGTATCTTCAATTTATTAATAATCTAGAAAATATTTTCTTGGTTCTCCTTCACATGGAAAATCAGAACTGGTCAAGTAAGGATATCCTTCTGTACTGTACAGATCTTGCTTACTTCCCGTATGGTTGGATTCTTCCAGTCGGATTTGTTTTTTTTTTTGTGAAAAAAGTGGTCATTAATTTTTTTAACAAAAAAATAATATAAATGAAGTATTATTATCATGGACATTGAAACCTATTTAATATATATGAATTAATACTCTAAATTTATTAAAACATAACTACTATATTCAGGCATTTTGATGAAATTGAAATGCAATTATTTTCTACTACTTTATATATTTTTAAGTAAAATATGAGTGGAAAAAAGAATGGAGGGGGTGAATTAGTACTTTTCAAATTTCTAACTAATATTTGGGTGTTTAAAATACTAGGAGTTCATGTTCCTATTAGTTCAACACATTGAGAACACATTGGTACAAAACACTGAATATTAAACTCAAATGATTGACAATATTCTCACATCTGCTCTAATATCTTATGTTATTGAATCCTTCTTCTAACTCAATGATGATTACTTAATACCCTTTTGTGTTAGCATTCTTAAAGATTTATTCTCATATGAGGTAAGAAAATAGAGTTCGTGTGTCTCATGATTATTATATTTGTGTGCATGCAAGAGTAAACATAAAAATTAAGAAAATGGATTTAGCTTTCATTCATCTTCACCCCTCAACTTAAAACCATCATTATCCTCAATGACATAATATGCATGAATTAAAAATATGTCATCTATAGATGTGAAGTACAAAAGATAGGACCTTAGACAATTATGGTTGTTGCACTTCTCTTTACATTCGTCTCTTTTGATTTTAAGTGGAATTCAGTTTGGTTGCTTCCTAACAAGTTTTGAGTTTTTGTCTTAAGCTAGACAAACCTTTTATCCCTAGATCACTCAAAATATATTCTATGTCTTCAACCATAAGTTCTAAGAGAAGTGACTCCCATGAATGTATTGATCATGAAATGCTTTCGTTTTAGCCTTATAGATTTGTGTATTTTTGTATGTTTCATTTTTAAGTTCTAGTAGTTTCTACAATGATAGGGTTCTATGTCGACCTACCTTAGTTAAATCCATGCTTAACTATTTTACTACCTAATATACCTTATATTCTAGTTTGATAGTTAAGTGATATAGTTTCCAAAACACTAGCTGAAATTAGGACATCAATTGGTGTCTTAAAAGTAATTCAATAGGCCCATAATACATCATTTAAGTGCAACGACTAATTATTCTGATCAAGTCATATTATCTTTTGCATGATATTTTTGATTTCTCTATTTGAAACTTCAGCTTGTTCATTAGATTGTGGATGATATGGAGTGGTTATCATATGATTCACTCTATACGTTTTCAAAAGATTTACAAAGTGGGAGTTCGTGAAAAATACTTATCTCAGTCATTAACGTGACTTAGTCATTGTATAGTAAATCACGTAAATTTAAAATTTATAAAATTAGATAATACTATTTTTTTAATATTTAGAAGTATTTCTGAATAAATATATCAATTATAATTTAATAAAAGTTTCAAAAGCAGTAGAAATTTTCCAAGTCAATTACATAGATGTAATATCATATCGAGTAATTTTTTAGATTTTTTTATCAAAGAATGATTTTTGATAAATTTTAAATTAAGAAATAAAAATAAAATATATTTAAAATTCACAAAAAGAGAAAATAAGGATGTGGATGTCAAGATGACGTCAGCACCCGACGAATACGAATCAAGCTAAAATAGAGTTCCGACATTGCGACGAACGTAAACTATTTCCAAAATATAGTTCGTCAAGATGACGCTAAGATTCTTACATAAGCGATTACAGAATATTTAATTGATCAAATTAAGATCTGTAAAAGCTAGAAGAATTATAATTGAATGAAAAATAGTTTGGTAAATTTAAATCATATAAATTATCACTAAATAAAGTGAAAATTAAGTTGAAAGTAAGAAAATAGTGTTCCGACATGCGGCGGTGATGTGTCGACGATGTACTAGAATCTTGAGCATTCGAGAGGATTGTCGTGTAGTATCTACGGCCTCTCATTGAACAAAGATGACGTGGGCAATCTCTAGATCTTTTTGTGAAGTCTGGAGATTGATGAAACGGGTTGTCGAATTATCTCTAGCGACTATCACTCAGTGGAGTAGAAAAATAACAACTTTGTGACTCTCCGATAGGTATCACTTGACAGAGAAGAGCTGAATAGAGGTGGAGCACGTGTCATAGACCTTCATCCTCAAGTCTGCACAATAAGAAGAGGTTCTTCATTGCATTTAGTACGCTCTCAAGAGGTGGCGACTCATCTTCCTATGAATCGTTTTCTTCTCGACGACGACTTATTTGTCGATCAATTGGAGATGCTTTACTCGATAGATTCATGATCTTTTTATCGCGAATCATTCAATAATTTTAGTAACAATACTCTACACATTGCGTCGACAAGATTTTTACCAATGATCAAGTGATTCTAGTGACTTAATCATTCACTAGCGATCTACAGAAAATCATGATTTAATTAGATAAAAATATGATTTTGGCTCTAATAAGATTTGAAATCACACCAGTCATCTGCCTACATGAGATAGATTAAAATAAGTACTCTAATACCTTTATAAAGTGATGTCATCATGGTATTTTAACTAAGGGGTATTTTAGGTATTAAAATAAATAAAACTATTCTAAGAAAGGTGTGATGCAGGTTTAGTCCCACATCGATTGTATGCTAAAGTTTTTGACGAATCTATAATAATATCAGATTTAGGAGCAATGAGTCCCTTTTTCGTGTGTACGACCACTCCTCGCCCCACAACCGGCTGGCCACTAGTGATGTAGAAGGAGAGTGGCACACACATGCCCCATCAGTCCATAACGCTCGAGCCTCTACTCATGACTCCCCTAGACTGTGCTTCCAACCTACTTGCGGGCTTGGCTGGCCGGCGAGTCATCTCCTTTTTTCTATATTTTTATTTTATTTTATTCTTTATTTATCTAAAAATAAGACTATAAAAATCATATAAATTTGTATAAAATCACATAATTAGCCAAAAAATCACATTAATCAACTAAAAATCACTTATCATAATTTAACATAAATATAAGTCAATTTATCTTGAGTTAAGGCTAAAACTATATTATTTATTAATTATTAACTCATAATAAGGAAGATTTATCAATCATTAATAATTATTTGTGGACAGCTAAATCTAGAGAAAATATTATTTTGAACATATTTAATGACCACCTTATGATCGCTAGATGTAGTGGAGATTGTTTCTATCCACTTAGATGCATAATCCACTACTAATAAGATGTGTTCATTTCCTAGAATAGAAGGTAGAAATGGACCACAAAGTTAATTTCTCAAATGTTAAAGAGCTGTACTACTAGAATGAGGTGTAGTGGCATTGCATCCTATTCAGAGATGTTAATTGCTGTTTGACACTTAGTACAAATCTAGCAAAAGTGATAGATATCTTTGAACAATGCAAGCCAATAAAAGTCACATTATAGGACCTTGAAAATAGTTTTCTTACTAGAGGAGTGGCCACTAAATGTAGAAGAATGGTAGTACTCTAAAATATTTAATTGTTCTTCTTGTGGTATGCAATGTTGTAGTACTTGGTCAAGCCCTAGGTAAAATAATTCTGATTCATTCTAGAAGTAATGCTTGACTTTAGAAAATAAAATGTCCTCATATTTAGCCTATAATTTTCAAATTTTCTCTTTGACTAAGTAGCTGATGAAATGAACATACCAAGGTGGATTGGTTCTTGTCAGTAACATGAGGTGTACATCAAGAAAAGTATAATGTTGAGTATTTTCATTATTTCTAATCCATGAAAAATGATCTACTATATATTCTCACATCTATTTTTGTCCTTCATCTCTAGATCAAATTCTTGTAGTATGAGAATACATCTAGTTAGCTTGGGTATTGTCTCTTTTTTCATTAATAAGTATCTTAGTGTAGTTTGATGTGAGTATACTATTACTTTTACTCTTAATAGGTATGATTCAAGTTTCTTGAGAGAAAACACAATAGCTAGAAGTTCTTTCTCTATGGTCGTATAATTTAACTGAGCTTCATAAATCATTCAACTAGCATAATAATGACCATATATAATTTATTTATTTTCTATCATAAAACTACACATATAGCATAGTTAGAAGCATCACATGATCTTGAAGGGTAGGGACCAATTAGAGTGTCAATTATTACTTTTTTAATTGTGACAAATGCTTCAAAAGCATGAACGTTGAATTAAAATATTGCATTCTTGGCCAATAACATAGTTAATGGTCTAGAGATTTTTGAAAAATCTTTGACAAATTGATAGTAGAAACTTGTGTGGCCAAGAAATGATCTCAACTAAATGTAGATGGTGGAGGTAAATTAAGAATGGTTTCAATTTTAGCTGGATTTACCTCTATACCTCATTCACTGATCACATGACCCAAGAGAACTTATTTTACCATGAAATATGTGTTTTTCCAACTTAGAACGAGAGTCATTTGAATATTTCTCATCAAAAGCTTTTTCATATTGTTTCTTTAAATGAGTCATTGAACACTAAGAAGTCATCTATAAATACATCAAGGTAATCTCCAATCATATCTGAAAATATAGCTATCATTCATTGTTGCAATGTTATCGGGGCATTGCATAGGCCAAACAACATACATTTGTACACAAATGTTTCAAATGGACATGTGAATGTAGCCTTCTCTTACTCTTTTAGGTATATAACAAGTTAATTATACCCAAAGTATCCGTCAAGAAAAAAATAGTACTAGCCAACTAATTTCTCTAAAATCTGATCAATGAAAGTAGGAAACAAATAGTATTTTTTTGGTCACTAGATTTAGTTTTCAAAAGTCTATACATACCCTCTAACCCGTAGGTAGTCTAATCTTTCGTTCCTCTCTTTTCTCATTTTGAATTATCATTAGGCTAGATACTTTAGTACCACTTGAGTGGAACTAACCCATTGATTGTCAAAAATGGCATATATCATACTTACATTCAATCATTTGATTATGTTCTTCTTCACTACTTCTTTCACGTTTGGGTTTAGTCTTCTTTGCATCTCCCTACTTAGTTTAACATTTTCATCAACATAGATATGATGCATGCATATTTTGGGGGTTATACTTATTAAATATGTCATGGTTCAACTTAATACTTTTCTGTACTCATGTGAAACTTTTATGACTTGATCCTCTTGATGTTTGGATAAATTAGAAGTTAGAATGATTGGTAATATACCATTGTTCTGTAAATAAGTATATTTCAACAAGTCAGGTAATGGTTTGAGGTCTAATATTAGAGAGTTCTGAAAAGATACATCTATCTCATCTGCATGAGTTGGGGATAAGTTATTTTCTAGATTGCGGCTAAGTACCCTAAGGATCTCTACCAACATATTCACCTCATCCTCCTCTTCACATATGGATACTTAGTGATAACATGCTAATTTCACTTATTAATAGGAGTTATTATACATGCATTACATGATTATATTATTATAATTAGTATGTTATTAAGGTTAATTTATAGATTATGAATTTCATATGAATGATTAATTTTAAAGTATAATAAACCAAATTGATGCATGTGCATTGGATCATGAGATAAGTTATCATCCAATTTTAGTGAATAAATTAT
This sequence comes from Spirodela intermedia, assembly GCA_902729315.2. Lineage (NCBI taxonomy): Eukaryota > Viridiplantae > Streptophyta > Magnoliopsida > Alismatales > Araceae > Spirodela > Spirodela intermedia. Next base: position 1,872,866 of record LR746264.1, read on the forward strand.
CATCCAGTTATTATTATGAGGTTTAATTGAACAGTTTTAAACTTTGATTAATTAATCATAATCTATATTTTTTTATGATCTATCATTTATTTCCTAAGTCCTAAAGTTATCTCATGTGTAATTAACTTATAATCTAGAGAGAGATGACTTACCTATGTAATTATTTTCTCTATTTGATTAAAAAGACATATTAATTATTTTTATTAATTTAATATAGGCTTAATAGGCCCATGAACCTATTAGAAGACCCACAAAAACCAAGGCCTATGGGCCTTAGGAGAGGAAGCCCACCACTAAACGAAGGGGGGCACCCCTCTAAATGGGGAAACCACCCACCTTCCTCCTTTGAAGGAGTCAAAGGGGGTAGGTGGCCTCTTCTCATTGGCCACACCCCTCTCTCTCATTAGGCAATGCTTGAGACAATATCAGCCCCTCTATCAGCCCAATCCAAGGGCTGAGATAAGTTTTGGGGTGAGGGAAGGTGAGAAGAGACCTTAGGAGCTGCCCACCTCCCCTAGGCTGCCCTTGGAGAGAGGAATCTCATCCAAGGGCTGTGCACTCTCCTCTATGATCCAATGGTTGAGAATGGGCATGACTAAGAGAAGATAAAAGGTTATTTGAGGAGAAAGAAGATGATTCTTTACTTGGGAGAGTAAGCCACCTAGAGGAGAAGGGGAGCAAGTCCAAAAACTTTATCAAGTGAGGCATGTATATGAACTCTTGAGGAAGAATCCCATTGAAGCACTCTAAGCATTAACCAATCAGGCATATGTATTATATTTTATTTATGGTTTATGAACCTCTTTAAGTTTTGAATAAATGAGTTTTATTTCCTTATTGTATTATCTTTTTCTTGAGACCTTATTGGTGAGAAAGAGCTGATCTTGTTGAAGAGTAGGTAAGGCTTCGGTTCTTTGATCCCTAGAGCGACATTAGGCTGATCTTAGGATAAAATCTAATCCTTCTACCCTTTCTCTACTCCCCTTGATGTATGTGGATTTCTTGATTTATCAAGAGTGAGCAAGGTAGGATAGATTTATGATACTTTTTAAATCCTTCTTTTAATCCTTCTCCTTCCATGTTATTTTGGTCCTTTGATTCATCAAAGTTGAGTATTGATTGGAAATAAAGAGGGATTAGGAGAGATTAGGAAGTAGTTTAAGAGTAGATTAATCTCTTTTAATCTTTTTATTAATCTCTTAGGTTACATTGGAGGATCTAAAAGATTAGAGTCTTCATTTACACACACTAAGATTAAGAAATTCACCATCATCTCACACTTCATCATCTATGTTTTATCTAATTTTTCTTATCTTAATGATTGAGAAATCATCAAAAGAAGATTCATCTATCCTATTTTTAGTGTGCCTAAGTCAACTCTCTTTTATCTTCTCATCTCATTCTTATTTAAAGTCAACGATGTAATCATATCATTAAATTCATCATAGATTAGATAATTCCTTATGGTTTGAGTTTATTTTCCACTACACTCATTAGTTATATCTCATTGTAAATTTAGTCTATAAATAAGATTATGGACCTTCCTTATTAGCGACAATTTAGAGTAATCATTTAGCTACTCTAAACATAGTTATTGGTATGGTTTGCCTCTTAGAGGTGAGATCCACAATTTTTGAAACATAATTAATATTGACCTTGATAGTTGCTAAGAAAGGTTTCCCTAATGTTATAGGCATTTGTTTGATCTCATAGGAGGTAAGCATATGATTTCATTTCTTTCAACTCAAATTTCTCATATAGTGATGTAGGCGTAAGATTTCTATTAGCCCCTAAATCAAATAGAACACTCTCAAAAGTAACCCCCCCTCATATCACATGTAATCAACAATGAATTTGAATCTCTCTTCTTCTTCTATGAAAACTCATTTAAGATTATAATATTAATATTTTTTGAAAGATTGACTCTTATAGGTTCTTTTCATTGGGTATGAAGTTCCTTAAGAAATTTAGCATACGTAGGGATATGTCTAATAGCATCTATCAACAGAATATTGACTTGAATATTCATAAATATCTTCATCAACTCTTCATTTTCAACAACCTGCTTTTTTAGTTTTGATTGAAGAGCTGTGGGGAAAGGCACAAGAGGTTTGGTAGTGCTTAGGCTCTTTTGTTCTTGGTGGCCCTACATTGTCCTCATTGTGGATTTCTCATTGGTCATGAAAGGATCATTATTGACATCTCATTCTATGATGGAAGGTTTTTCATCTCCTTGAAATGGGTCTTGGGTTAGTAAAGTATGTTCTTGATAACTTCAATAGTAAGATGTGAGTCTCCTACCACTTTTCAACTCCTAAGGTTTTCATTTCTTTACTACTTTCATATTAAGGTGTTATGGATGAGTTTGTTAAATTATTTTGTGAAATCACAAGAGGTAGGGAAAGAAGAGCTGGGATCTTGGTTGGTGAAGAAGTGAATCCAATAGGATGGAAATGCCTATGGTTGCTCATTGGCTGATTAAGAAGCTGACCTCCTCCCTTCGTGAATTTTTCTTAGCAATCCTCCCTAACTCTTTTTCTTGCCTCAACATGTTCTGATGAAGATTACTTTTTGCTCTAACAGTTGTGCTATCAATTGAGATTGTCCTTGGTAGAGTTGAGTCAACATTTAGTTGCTATAATACTAGTCCTATAATGGGCTATAATTTTACTATGCATATAAGTAATTTTGGTTTCTTATAATTTTAAGATGGTCTCAATGATTGAAAGGAACAAAATTCTATAATTTTAAGATTGGGCTATAATTTTAATATGTCTATAAGTCTGATTGAAAGGAACAAAATTCTAAGATGGTCTCAATGATTGGTTGTGTAGAGCTGGTTTCTAGATTTTTTGATTTGGCCATGGTTTCTAAGAAGTGCTATGTTCAAATTTTAGATTGAGAGTTGTAATGGTTAGGTTAGGTTCTAAAGCTTACTAGGTTGAGTGTACGTTGCATTTACCTATTCCTTCATTATTCCAAGTAGGGACAATTTTGATCTAATGCATGTAATTTGAGCAAGTCAAGTGGACAATCTACAAAGGTTGTGGTTGAGATCTATAAGGAAGTTCAAATATGATTAGTTTGAACGATCTCCCATGCAATTTGTTTTTGGTGTAAGAAATTTAGTTAATTTGGAGAATAAGAACTCTATCACATTGTGGTAATCTTCAATAGAACTTTTTAATAGATTGCAGCTTGTGAATGAAATAAGAGTTCTACACATATATTCAGAAAAGAACACTTAATGAAATAAAAATATGTGTATATATATTTTTGGCTAAGAAAATCAAATAAGACTAAACAAGAAATCAAAACTAGAGTTTAGATTGTGATACTGTTAACTTTTGATTCCTTTGAATTCTTCTTTTGACTTTCTCTATATTTATACTCCCCCTCCCCTTTTTTTCTTTTGATAAAAATGATGATATGGAAAATCAGAAAACAAAAGTAAAGAGATGAATTCAACTATTTAAAAAAAAAAACTCAAACTGAAGCATAATTGTGCAGCCTCTCCCTAGCAACAGTGCCATAAATTGATGATCTTTTTGTCATTGTAGTATAAGACAATCAATTTAATTATAAAAAACTAAATTTTATTAAAATTAATATTTTAATGTAGCTCAAATGTACAATGAAATTAAGTCAATCCACAAGGAGAGGTACAAGTTATGCATCAACTAGTATTTTCTTGCTTCAAGAAAATGGAAAATGAGAGAATAAAATGAATAAAGTTTATGATGTTGACATGATGAATTGCAAGAACTTAGGGATGGATTAGTAAGGTTTGGGGTAGCCCCAAAATTACTTCAATTGCACTCCAAAGGTTGTTCCAGCTTACTCTTAAGTCCAAATCACTGACCAATGCGACCCCTCCCCTTTGACACCAAGGATTAGCAGCCTGCTACAGAGGTTGTCATGTTCCATGGTTCATTCTCCTACAATTCATCCACTTTTCACTTGGATGAGTTCAAGGGTTGAATCCTATAAAAGCTAAAGTGCACGCACATAGGGATTGAGACTAGACCTGTTGTCTGTCACCCAACAACGACGGAAAAAGAATGAAGTGAGAAAGTAGAAAGAGTGGATTGATAGAAAGCAGATATAGAGAGAGGGGCAGAGAGAGAGAGAGCAAACATGGAGAGAGAGGGCGGAAAGAGAGTGGAAAAAGGGAGTAGAGAGAAAGAGAGCAAAGTTGGAAAGAACGAAGAGAGAGAGAAGAGCGGGAGAGGGTAGAGAGATAGAAGAGAGCAAGAGTGAATAGAGAAAAAGAGATAGATGAAAGAGAGAGAGGGCAGGGAGAATAGAGAGAATAGCGAGAGGTCAAAAAAATAAAGAGAGCAGAACGGAAGAGCAGAGAGAGGAGAGCGGGAGAGTGCGGAGAGAGGGAAGAGAGCGGGAGAGAACAGAGAGAAAATAGGGCAGAATGGGAGAAAAAGAGAGAGAGAGAGGAGAGCGGAAGAGAGCGGAAATAGGGAAGAGAGCGGGAGAGAGCAGAGAGAAAATAGGGCAGAATGGGAGAAAAACAGAGAGAGAGAGAGAGAGAGAGAGGAGAGCGGCAGAGAGCGGAAATAGGGAAGAGAGCGGGAGAGAGCAGAGAGAGAGAGAAGAGAACGGAAGAGAGTAGAGAGAGAGAGAGAAAGAGAAAAGAGAGCGGAAGAGAGCAGAGAGGGAGAAGAAAGTGGGAGAGGGAAGAGAGTAGGAGAGAGCAGAGAGAAAATAGGGCAGAATGGAAGAAGGTTAACTAGATTCTCACCACGATCCCCATTTTTATGGTCAAAATTTGTCAAAAATATGAAAGCTTCAAAAAACAAAATATGACTGATTGTCAATTAATTTTAATAGAGTAATATGGTGATTACCTCGATTTTACTTTATGACAAAAATATCATGTATTATCAAGAACATAGTCAACTCAATAGTGATTCTAATGTTCAATGAATTATTAATATACTTAATGTGACTTAGTCGTTGTATAGTAAATCACATAAATTTAAAATTTATAAAACTAGAAAATACTAATTTTCACATATTTAAAAGTATTTTTGAACAAATATATTAATTATGATTCAATAAAATTTCCAAAAATAGTAGTAATTTTTCAAATCAATCACAAGAATATAATATAATATCGGATAATTTTTTAAAACTTTTCTCAAAGAATATAATTTTTTATAAATTTTATACTAAGAGGTAAAAATTAAATATAATTAAAATTTACAAAAAATGAAAATAAGGGTGCGGATGTCAGAATGACGTCAACGCCCGACGAACGCGAATCGAGTAGAAACAGAGTTCCACTTGGTGATTTTTACTTAAGTGATTACAGACGATTTAATTCATCAAATTAAGATCTATAAAAACTAAAAGAATCGTAATTAAATGAAGTATAGCTTGGTAAATTTAAATCACACAAATTATCACTAAATGAAGTGAAAATTAAGTTGAAAGTAGAAAAATAAAGTTTCGGTGTTATGACGATGATGTGTTAGTGATGCATTAGAATCTTGAGCATTTGAGAGAATCATCATGCAGTGTCCACAGCCTCAAAGGATTTTCTTAGACAAAGATGACGTGGGTAATCTCTAGATCTCCTTGTGAAGTCTAGAGATCAAGGAAATGAGTCGTCGAATCATCTCCAACAACTGTCACTCGGTGGAACAGAAAAACTGCGACTTTGTGACTCTCAGGCGGCTGTCACCCAATAGAGAAGAGCTAGATGGAGGTGGGGTGTGTGTTAGGGAGCTTTATCCTCAAGTTTACGCAACAAGAGAAGGCTCTTCATTGCATTTGGTATGCTCTCAAGAGGTGACGACTTGTTTCTTGACAGATTGTCATGTTCTCGATGACGGCTTATTCTTTGATTAATCAGAGATGATTTACTCAATGAATTCGTGATCCTTTTATCATGAATCATTCAACAATTTTAGTAACAATACTCTGTGAATCACGTTGATAAGATTTTCGTCAATGATCTAGCGATTATAATAGCTTAATTCTTCACCGATGATCTACATAAAAAATGCGATAATCAAATAAAAATACAAGTTTTGGCTCTAGGAGGATTCGAACCTACGTAGGTTGCTTGCCTACATGTGAAAGATTGAAATAAATATTTTAATATCATTATCAAGTGATGTCATCATAGTATATCTCTATTATAACTAAGAAGTAATTTAAGTATTAAAATCTTTGAAGCCTTTTGAAGGAAGATGTGACATGAGTTTAGTCTCACATTACTTGTGCATAGAAGTTTTGAGTAAATATAGAATAATATCACATTTACAAGTAATGAGTCCCTTTTTCCTACATGTACGACTACTTCTTGTCCCACAGTCAATTGGCCATTGGTGATGTGGAAAGGGAGTGGTGCACATGTGCCCTCATCAATCGTAGCCGCTCGAGCTCCTACACGCGGCTCTTTCTGATTGCGCTTTTGACTTGCTTGTGGGCCCAATTAGTCGGTGGGTCCCCCTTTGTTGCTATATTTTTATTTTAATTTCTTTTTCTTCATTTATCTCAAAAATAGGATTATAAAAATTATATAAATTCATAGAAAATTATATAATTAGCTAAAAAATTATATTAATTAATTAAAAATCACTTTTCATAATTTAACATAAATATAAGTCTATTTATCATGAGTTAATACTAAAAATATATTATTTATTAATTATTAACTCATGATAATTAAGACTTGTCAATACTAATATACATTTGTGTGTGTTTCTATGTTTAATCATAGTAATCTCTTGTGCTTCTTATATATAACACAAAATCTCAATTGAAAGTTGAAGATTAAACATGTTATGTAGTGATTGAATGCTAATTAATCTAAAAGTGCATGATCTTGGGACCTTAGGGTGATACTTATAATTGAAGTGGTAGCTATAATGAGATTAAAAGGGATGAAACATGACCAAAATTAGTATATGAGAGAACATAATGTATGTAGAAAATCTCATATATATCTAGAAACTAAATAATAGTAAGACTCTAAGACTCTACTTTATTCAATATAAATTTTTTAATTCATTTTTTAGTGTTCACAATTGAAATGATAAATATAGTTAGAATAGATGCTTACCACATTAATTAGTTTGCCTAAATGAAAATTCTACTTTTTCTATATTCAAAGTAGAAAAACACATTTTTTCCAGGTTAAAAAATTGGTCTACATAGAGGCTCTTTCTAGATGATCTATTAGTTTCAAGGACTTATTGAGAGAATGTTGAGAGTGGTAATATGGAGACATTGGTTGTTGATAAATCGTGTGGTAGTTTGTCCTCTTGTCAATGACTATTTGAGAGCATAATGCTATTATTTCTTGAATCAAATGAGATGTAGCTCTTTTGTGCAATAATGGTACAATATAGGTGATAATTATTTACTAAGTTTTCACCATCTTTTGAGTTTCATCATACTTAGGCCATCTTCTTGGGGAAAATGGGGTGAAAACTATAAGATGATATTAAGATTTGTGGCATGTTATTATTATGAAGCCTCTCACTATAATCTAATGTACGTATATGCTTCCTATGCTTGATGTCTTCTTGTTCTACACAATACTAATGAAAATGAGTGGGATACTTTATGGCTCAATAACAATGTTCTTATTGGTTCATTATTTAAAATGTTTCAATTTTTATGGATATTTTTCCAAAATGTAGAATATTTTTTCCTCACACTTTTCAATGATGAAAGAAATCTGTGGAAGGATTCCATTTTGATAGTCTACTCACATAAAATGATTCACCCTTGACTTAAGATGTCAATAGGTTAACCCAAACCTTGTTGATCCAAGGTTATGCTCTAATGAGGGCTGGGTCCTCATGGGACGTCAAAAAAGCCTGAAATTTTGACCCGATATGGTTATGGAATATTTGTTTCATTCCTAGAACATTCTATGATTTTTAGACATATAATTTTTGATTGAAACTAGGATTCATGATTCTAGGTGACATGGTTCTAACAAAGCACTTGTGCTCTATGACAATCAATAAGAATCAATGTAGATGTTAGGTGATTTAAGTCTCTCTTGTAACCATTATGTGGTATCCCTTATTTAGAATGTCTATAGTTCACTCTATGCTTCATCTGCTTGGAAAAGTATTTATATTCATTAAAGGTGAGATGTCTACAAATTTTAATTTGGAGATGGAGGCCTTGAATATTAACTCCTGAATACAATTTCTTGTTAGACATTAGACTCATCTAAGACATCTGTTTACAAATTGGTAGCACTCTCTCTCTCTTGCAAAAATAATAAATATATTTATTCTCAACATATGTTTAGATGATATCTATGGTAGGATATGATCTGTGTTCATGCACTTCTTATGTCGAAACCAGGTTATAATTAGAAAATTGGATTTTCCTATTTATTTTTCAAATCTCAATTTGAAGATGAATGCCTTTTTCTAAATTGTCATATTGGAAGTAAATATGTGATCCATGAATAATTGAATTCTTGGGTAAAATTGAATCGCAAGAAATTTCCTCGAAATCATGATAATAACCATTTGATGATCATAATTTTAAGATGTTCTTATCAAATGGCCAATCGATAGCTGATCCCTCTAGATAACGGCTCAGATTTTCTACTTTGGGTAATACCCATACCTTTAGAAATGAATGAGGGACACACTCGATCAGATCAGATCAGATCAGACCAGATCGGTCGAGGACCTGGTGCCCAATTCCGTCCACTCATGGCTTCATCGGTCCCATGAGGGGACCCACCCGCTCAAAAGGGGATTTGCATTAATCGAAGAAGATTCAGCGTATCCTGAACCCGGAGGCACAGCAGACCGGAACCCACCCACTACCCGTCCTCCGCCTATCCGAGCCGAACCCTCGGGGGCTCTCCTAGCCGTCGATAGTGGCCAATCCTAAGGTCTAGATTCAAAGTTCCTGCGCGGCGGTGAAAGATCCCTGTTTGAGCCAACGGACCAATCAGAATCTAGAACTGCTCTCACTCTCCCTTCCGCGCGGAGTACAAGTACCACCCCACCGGCCTCTTCATCTCCCTCCATCCCCCGCCGCCGCTGCTCCGCCGGGCACCGCCGTGTCTAGCTGATCCGCCGCCGCCGCCGCCCGAGAAGATGAAGTCCAAGGCAGTGTCTTTCGCAGAGGAGAAGGTGAAGAAGGCCCGCGCGGCCCCCGCTCATCCTCCCTACCTCGAGGTTGGTTTTCTCCGGGCCTTTCCATGGCGGCGCCGCCGTCAGCTCCGATGGCGGGAGGTTCTGATCTGGTGGCGGATTTGATATTTTCCTCTGTGGCAGATGGCGAGGGAGGCGATCCATGCGCTGAAGGAGCGAACTGGGTCCAGCCAGTACGCCATCTCCAAGTTCATCGAGGAGAAGCACAGGGGAAACCTCCCTTCCAACTTCAGAAAGCTCCTCCTCGTCCAGCTGAGGAGGTTCACCGCCGCCGGCAAGCTCACCAAGGTGAAGTACTCCTACAAGCTTCCCCCCTCCTCCGCCGCCGCAGCCGGCGACGCCGCTGCTTCAAAGCTGAAGGTGAAAGCTTCTGCTGCCGCTGCAAAACCGAAGGTGAAAGTTTCCGCCACCACTGCAAAGCCGAAGGTGAAAGTTTCCGCCTCCGCTGCAAAGCCGAAGGTGAAAGTTTCCGCTTCCGCTGCAAAGCCGAAGGGAAAAGCTTCCGCCGCCGCTGCAAAGCTCAAGGTGAAAGCTTCCGCCGCCACTTCAAAGCTCAAGGTGAAAGCTTCTGTCGCCGCTGCAAAGCCGAAGGTGGGTAGGCCCCCCGGCGTGAAGGTGAAGGCGGCGGCTGCTCCTGCCAGTAGATCGAAGGGCCGGCCGGCGAAGGTGGCGAGGACATCCGGTAAGGATTCTCCGGGGAAGAAGGTTCCGGCGACCTCCGCGCGGAGGGCATCATTGGCCAGCAAAAATGTCGCCAGCGGTAAGTCGCCGGCGAAGAAGGCTATTCCCGCGAAGCGGACCCGGGCGGGGAAGGCCTGAGAGGGGGTCAGATGGTGGTCTGTTCTTGGGGATTTTGATGTAAATTGGACACCATGAAGGGGAAGTCTATACGTATCTTGAGGGAATTGTTAGTGGGCAAGCAATCCGTCGTTAGTGTTTCGTTCAAATCATAATTTTTTATATATATCTATGGGTTCCACCCGCGTATGTCAATCCAGGTTAATAGTTTTTATATTATTTCTTTGTTTTTCGGTACATTTTCTTAGATCGTAGAAATCCGATCGCACCAATATGATTACCACATAAAATGAGATGTACTGATCTTGCCCATCTGTATTCCAAAAACATTTCTCGGCTGGTTACATTGCAATTCGAATCAGTGGCAGGTTTCATGGGATCATATGGAAAAGATAAAATTTTGGTAATCTTCGGACTGAGTGATAATCTTAGTTTTGATCATCGAATCTTGGTACATTAATGTGGAAGATGATCATCCAGAATACGATCCGGATTTACGTTTTCTCAATCGAGATCAATCAGAACATAATCAATCCTAGGGAACCGAGTGTGGTGATGAAAACCTGGAGCATGAGGAAGATCTCTCCATGGAAAATGGGATCTTCGTCAGTCTTTGTAATCCTCCTCTCCCGCCGTCTTCGGCTGGTTGTTCTTCTGAATCAGACTGTTGAAGTTCTCGCTCTTGCCTAGCAGAATCTCAATCTGCACGACGAGCAAGGAGACTGGAATCACGGATGAACCAGGGAAGGAGGGGGAGGATTCTTCAGACCTTGGCCTTCTGGATGTGGCGCCCCCTGGTTTCGTCCTTCGCGTCCACTGTTGATGTCAGAATACCTGATCGGGGGAAGGCGATGGCGATTAGTGAGGTGTTCTTGTCCGAGGAATGCGTGAGAAATGGTGCGATCGGCTGAAGCTTACTCTTCTCCGTGGCCAATCCCGTGTTCTTGAGGATCTCGGCGATTGTGACGACTGTGCCGATCGCTGGAATGAAAACCAACATGAAATTAGTTTAATCGTCGGAGACATCCGATTTCTCCGGAGGAAGTTAGAAATCTATCAAAAGGGATCAACAGCCAGAAAAAGCTAGCAGGAGGATGAAATCATCCGGTTATCCAGAGAAGAGATGGCCCAAATTTTGAATGGTGAAGATGGCGGGAATCAGGGAGAGTCATTACCCATGCCAAGAGCAGAGAGCACGACCTCATTGTGCTGCTGCATGATCCTCTGCAGAATCAAACCTCGCCGCCATCAGCAAACAAGTAATCATAAATACATATCCAGGGATTTATCGTGGATTTTGAATTGGAAAGAAACAGAGAACTCTCCTAGAACTTGATCCAACCCAACAAAAACCTTATCCCATCCTGCATTCGTGAATCAAGTCGGAGAACAAGGTCTCGCAGTCGAACACAAGAAACTTGAAATCGAGCAGAGAGGTGCTCTGCAGAATTAAAATCTCGAAGTCGTAGCGGTCAACAAACGTCCAGTCGTTAACACAGATCCAGATATCCCCCGAGGATTTTGAATTGGAAAGAAACAGAGACCTCTATTAGAACATAATCCGAACCAAACCAAAACCTAATCCCATCCCGCATTCGTTAATCAAGTCGGAGAACAAGGTCTAGCAATCGAACACAAGAGCCTCCGTAGAAACTGGAAATGGAACAGAAAGGTGCTCTGCAGAATTAAAACCTCGTAATCTTAGAGATCAGCGAACATCCAATCATAAACACAGATCCAGAGATTTATCGTGGATTTTGAATTGGAAAGAAACAGAGAACTCTCTTGGAACTTAATCCAAACCAAACCAAAACCTAATCCCGTCCCGTATTTGTGAACCAAGTCGGAGAACAAGGTCTGGCAATTGAACGCAAGAACCTCCTTAGAAACTGGAAATCAAACAGAGAGATGGAGCCGTCTTACCTTGGCCAGGTTGACGTAGAAATAGAGAGGCCTCTTGCTGCTGGAGACCTGGATTCTGTTCTTCCTGCTTCGTGACACCGTCGCCGTCTCATCTTTCACGTTCGCCACCACCTTCGGCGACCCTTCCACCGCCTCTGCTACTGGAGCCACCTCTATGCTTTCCTCCCCCATCTCTCTCTCTCTCTCTCTCTCTCTCTCTCTCTCCGCGCTCGTTATAAACTATCCGTTTAGATGGGTGGGGCCTATAAAAGGGGCTTGTGCCCCGGGAGATTAACGGTAAAGTGGACCCCACGTGTAAGGTAGTTAGCGTCAGGTCCTCGTGTGTGCCGGAAGGATGAGCGCCAAATTGCGGTCCTCCTTTTTCCCTGGTTTTGAAAATAATAATTTTACAAAAAATGGGAGAAAAAAATTATGTTGCTTATTGATAAATATATTTCATTTTTTTATTAGAAAAATAAAAAGATAATGCGTGTAGTTATTATGGTTAATTTATAAATCATGAATAATTTTATTTTAATAAAATAAATTAAATCTCATTGATAGTAATACTTGCTCATAAATAATGTAAACTAGTTTTTTAAATGATAAAATATCATTTTTAGAAAATTATCTGGGACATTTTTCATTTTTATTGTTGATTGTATAAAAAAATATGATATCTAGAAGGAAACCCTCATACCCCTTGGCCCATGATATTTTTTGGGCTATGCCCTCAAAAATCATCCCCAAAAATGGTTGGACTGTTCAACCCAAATCCATATTTATCTAAAACTTTAAATCTCTATTCAAGAGAAACCTATGGTCATTTTATTATGCTTATTTAAAATAAATTGAAAGAGAAAAATATTATTCAACTCAATAAACTTTATAGTAACTATTTTAGACAATTTATGGTACTTTGAGTTTGTCACAAATTTGACCTAACATCAACCTTTTCTTAGTAGACTCTCCAAAATACATATAAAAGGACTGTCCATTTAGCAACATGAACATACCCATAGATACATAAAATATTACTCTATGAATAAAGTGTCAAGATAATCATATTGAAATGATGCAGCATTTAACATAACTATTATTTTTCCATGGACAATATCAAAAGGACAAATATTGCTTTATTGAAGATCAACTTTATACATATAAGTTCAAAGATTTTTTTTTTTTTGATGCCTTCAAATTTGCTAATGTATTAGAAACTTCATTACTTTTACTTGATTCTTAGTTGTTTGTTGTCATGTTTTCTCATTTTAAATTATTTTTTTCTATTTTTACATTTTTTCTAATTTTTTAGTCTTCTTCAAACAATGTGTTTGTTTGAGTCATCAACAATAACTTTTCCTGGTAGGAAATCACATACTAATGTAGATGCTTGTTAAGATCCATAAGGTTCAAATGAGCGGACCAAATCTTTCTTTTCAACACAACTATAAAGCTTGGATCAAGAATTATATCTATGGTTTATAATGTAGAACATGTCAATTTTCTATATCATTTGTTATGTTTTTTTTAAAAGTTGAGAGAAGCATACATTAGCTTCAACTAAGAAAATCTTAACTAGTAATAGCTTGTATTTGGGGGTGGTGCTTATAAACATGATTTAGATGGTTTGTCAAAAGGCTTCCATATAATATTCTTTAGCTATTTATGCTATTAGAATAGAGTCCAAAATTCTTAATAAGAAAAAAAATCATTTTAAACTTCCCAAATATGCATTAAAAAATAAAACGAAAATTATAAATTCCAATATATTACATAGAGGAAATAGCCTAACTCAAAGGGCATGAAGCAATAGGGCTAGCTAGAAGGTCAAGGAGTGGGAATAGGCAGAAGTGATATGTTTTATGATTTAACCATTACATAGACTGAAAGCAACGTATACTAAACGTCTATGCATCTCGAAAAAATTCACAAAGTTTCTTATAATCTACTATAAATAGAACATTCCAAACATCCCAATGAGCCTAGACAAGTGAAGCCTTCAATAAAGGAAAGTATATCAATAACTTAGTAAGCATCCAAAAATCTTAGAGATTAACATGAGTTAATGTTGAAGTAGTTCAAGAGGTGACTTTGTAGGACATGAAATATCTGTATTCTTAGAAAGTCCCAAATTTAAAAATCATTAAGCCTTTATATTGTATTGATGGGAGACGTCTATTATGAAAAGGGTTGGTCTCAAGTGGGCCAAGGTATGAACCACAAGGGAGGGTAAGAGTAAACTATTCCATGGTTTAATCATGGTGCATGATGAAAAATAGTGCATGATGGGTACACAATGAAAAATAGTTTAATCATAGTTCAGAATAAAAAAATCATATGTTGACACCAAGATTCATAGTGGCCTAGTTTAACCTAAAAACTGCCTTGCTTCTTTAGCATTCTCTTCACAGCTCTTTAGGTAACTATAACTTGTTACACGTTAGCATCATTCAAGTGTTAACTAAACTCCTATTTTAAGCCAAAAATGATCATCCTAATACAAGCTACGTTGTGAAGAACTTGCAAAATTTCCATAATATTGGAAGACAAAGGCAATGTGCATGAAAAGGCTCACTTGAAGCTTGAAAAATCACCTAAGCACATGTGAATTCAAAGAAGGTGGGCTTTTAGGCTTTGAATGTTTACATTGTTTGAAGCCTTTTCATCACTTATATTATGTGACTTTCTGTAGCTTAAGGTTGACACCTTTGTATTGGAAAACAAAATCTCTACAAATGAGACTACAACTAATTTTTTAGACTTTTTGGGTTTTCAATTTTAGTAATAAAACCACTAAGACTTCTTTGGTCCTCTATCCCTATGGATGTTACGTATTGACAGTTAAGTTGGTTTTCTATGATATGGCTGTTGACCGTTATGATATGGTAGATGTTTAGGTTTTCTTCACATATAATACCTTATTTTTGGCACTTATCATATTTTTGGAAAATAGAACTTTCATTTATTGCCAAAACATTATACGAAAAAAAATAAATTATGAACTCTAGCATGCATGGACATAATCTTCTTTGGTTATATTGCTGTTGGTTCTCACTTTCCCTCCCTACAAGAAGCTCTGTCTTCTCTCCTCTCCTCTCCTTTCCAGCTCCCCTTTCTCCATCAGCTTGGCGATGAAGTTTGGAATCACAATTTCGCGTGAGGGGCCCCCCTCCTCCCACGAGTGGAAGAGGTTCTCCCCAACCCTCGCCCTCTCCCATCCTCTTTCGCAAAGTGGGAGGAAAAGGGAGATCCTTCGCTCGGAGAATAATACCAAACACAAAGGTATCTGTTCCATTCAGACCCAGCAGTTTTCAGAGACTGCTTTCATCGAGGGGTTGATCTTCCATGAACCGTCTGATCTAGATCCGACGGCTTCCATGGTGGGTAACATCCCGAAAGAGAGCAACAACCCGCCCAAGTACCCACTGATGAGAGCTTTGTGCTTTTGAAATAAAGAAGAAAGAGGAGGAAAAGGGGTTGAGCTATGATGTTGACTGACATCTGATGCTTAAGCTGGGTTATCCTGTTTAGAGTCTTGGGGAGCTCTCATATTTTATCCTCCATTAGAAAGAAGAGAGGGGGGGGGGGGCGTTTGGTGTTCTTTGGTGGGTTGATGGGAGAGTTTCTGAAAGACTCAAAACTATATTGTTTGCGATTAATGCAGTCTTGGTGCGGGCTTAAATCCCCATAGTGTGAAGCGCATCTGTGCGCTGGGAGACCTCGATATAGACTCTCTGCACGTCGCCTGGAGCAGGAAAGAAACTCCTGCCTTGGTACGTAGCTCACTCCCCATCTCCCCGCAGCATCCCTCTTCCTCTTATTCTTTCCTTTTCTGGTCTTCCTCCCCCTCTTCTCTGAGTCCTCGCAGACTCATATCTCTCTCTCTCTCGCGCGCGAGCGCGTTCGTCTGGTTCGGAGCTGCGAGGGATGTTGTCTGGTTCGAAACCATGAGAACAGAAGAACCGGTGTGGTTTTCGGACCAGGCTTCATTCCTCACTGCCGTAGAAACAGCTCTCCCTCTCTCTCTCTCTCTCTCTCTCTCTCTCTCTCTCTCTCTCGCTCTCCCTCGCTCTCTCTCTGTCCCTCCGTCGGGTTCCTCTGGTCTGGTGCTGCGAGCGATGTTGTCTGGTTTGAAACCATGAAAGAGGAAGAAGACGGAGTGGTTTTCGAACCCATTCCTCACTGTCGTACAAAAAACTCTCTCTCTCCCTCTCTCTCTACGGATGCAGCCTCCATCGCCGCCCGGAGAAATGATGGAACCATGAGCTTCATCCTCTTCAGGTACTTCTTCCTACTTCAATTATTTCCATGGACACGCCGACCGCCACTTCCTCACGGAAATCAAACCTCATGGCATGAGAAAAAGCTAACGTAGGAAAATAATACTTTAACTGTCCTGAAAATTATGCTTCTTCATTTGCTCCTGACTTTGGGTTGTGATAAGCATTTCGCTCGATTAGCTTTCAATTCATCTTTACTTTTCCAAGTCCATTTGTTGTGGTAATCGTGGGCCTTTTGTTATCTAGCGTTTTTTCCTGGGTTCTTTCTCCTCTCTGTAGACTCCCACGTGAGTGGAAGTTCTTGGTGGCAATGCCCATGAGAAATGACGTAAATGGTGACCCAGATGGGAGTCTCTGAGTGCCATAATGAGATAGGATAGATAAACTAACTGAAAATTGTCAACTGAAGATGTCCATGGGGAATCGCGAGAGAGAGAGAGAGTGAGTAGATGTTGCACGGAATTCTGCCCAAGAGCCATCATAACTATAGAGACCAAGGAATCCACCAAGATCCTTCTTTTCAACAAAAGGGTGAAACATTTTATCCTGATTCCTAAGCCAATCTATCCATTGGTAAAGAAATTCACCTATTTTCAATAATTTCTATCACATTCCTCTCCGTTTTCTTCTTTCAACATACAAATCAAGCCACTTAGGAAGATAATATGGTTTCAGTTTAGGCTAAAGGGCATCGAATCAATCCATGGGCTATGACCACTTTTTTGGCATAATTAGAACAGTGTAACCATGCCAATAAGTTTGTGTTTAAGTGCACAACAGCTCAAATATTTGATGGGTTGGGCGAAATGGAGTTACTACTGTCCTTTTGTCTGTTATACCTAGAAAATGCCTAAAATATACCAATATAAATCATATTATATATTTATCAATTAGTCTGTCATATGTCAGAATTATAGAATCGTCCACAGTTCATGTTGGAACTTTTTAGGCATGAGATGCTCCCTCATGCTCTTTGTGAAGATACTCCAATAGTTCACTCTTTGAAGTTGATTAGGAAACTGTTGTTATACTAATTTCATGTGAAATAGCAACCTAAGGAACTTCTATTGACTTTATGATTTTAATATTTTGTCAATTTGATTAAGATTTGGACTCAACATGCCTAGGTTTTCCACACAACCTTCTTGTCTTCTACTTTCATTTAATTGATGTCAGTTTCTTCACTACATTTAGATGCTCTGACTTTCCCAATTTGGTTGAAATTGAACCATTTAAATATTTAACCTTTTGTTACCCTGACATTTAAATTGCATAATTTTTGCTTCATCAGTGTAGCTTATTTTATGAACCTAAGTAACAAAAATCATATGATTTGGCTGAATTCCCAAGGTGGAGCTTCCTTTCTCTCATTTAAAATCTTGAATGAGTATTTTTTTATTTAATGATATTTATTTAAATGAACTACTTAATACTAGAGTCTAACGTTCGTTCCCTTCTAAATATTTAACCTTTTGTTACCCTGGCATTTAAATTGCGTAATTTTTCCTTTACTAGTATAGCTTATTTTATGAATCTAAGTAACAAAAATTATATGGTTTGCTGAATTCCCAAGGTGGAGCTTCCTTTCTCTCATTAAAAATCTTGAAGGAGTGAAAATCAATTTATTTAAATGATATTCATTATCCCTTGCTCTAAATGTGGGACGACAAAATTTCATCTGCTTACTTTAGTGACCCTTGGTTACAAAGACAAATTGAGAAAGTCTATGAATTGTGGCTGTTGAACGCCAAGAATCCATTTCTTTGAATAAATCGTCTCTTGCATCTACAATAGTTTTATTAAATTTTGCAAGGAAATAACACCAAAATTTTAACCCCGTTTTCTTAATTTGGGTAGCTATCTATTTTAATGGATATCTAACTTTGCATGATATTGCAAGGAAATATTGCATGCGGGTTTACACAAATATTATTAATTTCATAAATAATATATTAATAGAATTTCTCTGGGCTTTCAATGACATTAAGATTGTCAATTTTATTCCATCGATTTCACAGTAATAAAGCTTTTATTTTTTTACTTGATCACATGCATCTCTGGATCCGACACGAAGTGACCAGAAGTCTCCCTTACACGCGTCCATCAGCGTGTCTCTCCCTCCCTCCCCCATGCATACTCGTTAATCTCTGCAACCGACGGCAGAACAGTAGAGAGAGAGAGAGAGATGGCATCGAGATGGCATCTTCTTCCCCCATCTCCATGAATACACTCAGGAGAAGCTGCTTGAAGTCAAGCTCCAGAAGGATTTCTCCCCCGTTCCACAGTCGATCATGCCCAGACACAGTCAACTTCGTTGTCCTTCCAGCTCTCCTCTCCTTCAAAAGTTGCACCGGCGTCATCTCTGGCGGCCCCGCCGCAACCCAGCCGCCGGATCCGTATTTTCCCTCCGAGGTCCCGGGGATCGACACCCCGCCGGAGTTCGAGCCCCCGCCGGGGATCGAGCAGCCGACCTGGCCGGACTTCCCGGAACCGGTGACGCCGCCGCCTCCCTGGCCGGAGATTCCGGTGGCGCCGCCGCCGGATGTGATCCCTCCTGAGGTCACCCCACCACACGTCCCCCACCCGGAGGTCCCCGACCCACATGCGCCCCCGCGACCGCCATCGGCCGGCGGAGGTACCGCTGCCGGCGATGCCCGCCGCCGCCTTCGCCGCGCAGAGTAGCTTGCTTGTCCACTGTAATGCATGTAATCTTTCTTTCCTTATACGGGTGGGAACTTCTCCAAGAATCATGGAGCTGGTAGAACATCAACGTTTATAGATGTAATGAATATTTCGATTATCAGGAATCATTTATCTTTATTTATCTTTTGAGTTTTGTACGTATAATTGACGATATAATTTCTTGATAAAATATTTCAGAAAACTAGTAAATAATATCCATTAGGGGATATATTCAAGTGCTCTTAAAAAGACTAATGTTCTGTAATCAGAGCAGAACAAAACAGAAGTCATCAACATGCCACCTTAGTACCACCTCGATCTTCAATACCCAAGAACCCTCGAAATGAGAGGTTAGCCAGAGAGAGAGAGAGAGAGAGAGAGAGAGAGAGAGAGAGAGAGAGAGAGAGAGAGAAGATTATTGTCAGGCATTTATTTACAAACCAAGTCAAAACGAAGCCTATTCCTCCTGCTCACATCAAAAACAGGATGATCATCATCAGTGGCCTCTCAGAAGCTGGATAAACACAAGAGCATGAGTGGAAGCCATGGGGAGGGAGCCAGCACTTCACCATTGACTTCACAGAGAAATAATCGGGCCCTGATCTTTCTCCCTCGCCGAGTCAACGAGCCAGAGAACAACTCTCTGGGCAATCTCATTGTAAGCCTCAGCCGCTTCCGAGGACGGCGCCGACACAACAATCGGACTTCCTTCATCTGAGCTGCTCCTTATCTCCACTTCCAGAGGTATCTGAATCAGAGTAAAACATTTCAAAGGCTCCGTCAGGGAAGTGACCCGATTGTTAACTCCAAGAAATTCATCCCTCTATATACTTTATATCTCTTCATTTTTCTCTAGATTTATAGCTGAAGGAAGCGGATAAATAGTCCGGAACTGCAATGAATCAACAAGAAAGAAAAGAGTAATCGGATTAAGATGTGACATAGATAAAAAATCAGTATTTTATCTATTTACATCTTTATTTTTTCAAGATTTATAGATGGAGGAAGAGAACAGAAGGCTGATGAATCATAAAATCGAAAGAAAAACAATAAAACTGGATAAAAGTTGTTGTGATATTTAGGAGCCGTTCTTCAACTGTTCTTGCATGATTCATGAGACAGATTATAAAATGTTCACTAGACATCAGCATGCATTGGTGGCCTTTTCGGTTGGATTCAAACAAGGTTTTAAATAAATTGGATGAGAAGAAGTGGGTCGCAAGAAACAATTTACCTCGAATTAAGTTGAATATTAAAATCGTTTGGGCGATAAAACTGACTAAATACCTCGCCGAGAAATTCCATGCCCATCTCCTCGGCCGTCTTGCGGGCCCCACCGTGCCCAAATATATATGTCTTCTCTCGGCAGTGAGGGCACTTAAAGCAGCTCATGTTCTCTATCAACCCCAGAATCTGCCAGGGCACAAAAATACTGAATTACTTCGGATAGATAGATAGATAAATGCAAGGTTCAAATACGGTCAACGCAGAAAATTTTGATACTTTCCCTTGCATCCCCCCAGTCAGAAGGACCACAGAATGGAAAAGCACATATTTTGGAATTATTTAATTAAAATATAGAAACTACGATACAAAGATGGGGTTGAATAATAAACAGTGTAATGAGTTGGTCAACGCACATAGAACCAAGGAGAGCATTACACTTATGGGCATCACAACAGAAAAAATAAAAAGAGGAATAATGCCAAGTATGTGATTAGAACAAGTAAGCTTAACTGGATAGGTTTGACTAGATTGATATAATATGTTGGGCAAGAAGTAAATCACAAATAATGAATAATAAATATACTTACAGGTATTTGTACTTTTCGGAACATATTTGCACCCCTTCGGGCATCGATCAGTGCAATGTCTTGAGGAGTTGAAACGATCAAAGCGCCTAGCGTGTCAAAGATGTAAACAGACGATTAATTGATAGCCCTGAGGTGAATCAAACCGGACCAGCTGCTTAAAAACCACATACTTAAAATAAAAATAATTCGCCATTAGTCTTTTATGTGATTCAATGGAATGAAAGAAAAAAAAGGAAGAAATGATTGAAAATTTATCTCAAGTGTTGGCATCAATGTCACTGGGGATTTGAAGGAGATTCTAGATGATTTTTCTGATTTAAGAAGATAAAGAATCTAGATATCAATAAAAAATAGAGAATTGGATGACAGTGAACATTTTTAAATATGATCGTTGACAAAGATTGATCTACTAAGGTATGATCCACCAGAGTTAACTAAAATCGACTTTTTAAAAAATTAGCATTAATCTGAATAGTAATGTTACGAAGAAAGAATACCTTTCTCAACCAGCAAAGAAAAAAACTAAGAGAGAAAAATATAGACCATAGTCCAAGGTGAATATCATTTTCCAACCAATCATCATCAGCAACGCAGAAGGTGGAGTCATTGTGTTCATCAGAAAACTTCACCGCAACAAGGCTACAAGATCCAAGCCGAAATGAACACGATCCTGACTGCTACAGTGAGGTGATATTTAATTTTAATGCCAACACCCAGTTCGTCTAATAGTGAAAGAATATTTTTCTGGAAAATGAGACCATTTTTGGTGATTTTAATTTAAATATTATGAGATCCTTGCTTAGAAAAAATCAAAAAGGACAGAGGATGCATGATTACCAGATAATCGCAATCTCTGAGAGATAGTCAGCTGTGTATCACCAGTGCCAGGAGGCATATCTATAACTAGTATATCTAGCTCACCCCAAGCAACCCCCCTGGTCAACTTTTCAAGAGCGCTCATTACCTGCAAGGATGAAAAATCCAATAAATTCATGTGAGAAATCCACTTTGATATGAGAAAAATAGCGCCCCGAAAAAGACTACTGAAATCAATGCACTACATACCCAGATACATGTATTTTCTAAAAATGGACTACCACAAAATATTTGGGT
This sequence comes from Spirodela intermedia, assembly GCA_902729315.2. Taxonomy (NCBI): domain Eukaryota; kingdom Viridiplantae; phylum Streptophyta; class Magnoliopsida; order Alismatales; family Araceae; genus Spirodela; species Spirodela intermedia. Next base: position 1,894,616 of record LR746264.1, read on the forward strand.
GTTAAATATTTTTTGGCATTCAACAAGATATGGTCAAATAAGGAAATAACCAAAACTTTGGGCAGGTAACTGGAAACTCAGTCAAACCATAACAAGATGAATTCAACTGGATCTTCTTTCTTGGCCGTTGGACCAATCTGCTGAACTCAGGGAGGTAATCAGGCAGAAGAAAACAAAGAGGAGGTTCTCGTTCTGATGTGCTTTAGGCCATAAAAGATGAGCCCTAGCCGCCTACAGCATCCCCATAATAGAACAAGCAAGGAAAGGAAAAGAAAATGGGAAACAGATGTCCTTTTGCTAAGTTGGCCACAGCACATGCCTCATGATCTGTAGTCTATGTTCCTGTAGACTGAGATTTTCCTAATTACAACGCCAGATTGAACAGGGACAAACTAAGATGTGAGATTGAACGCATGGGCCTGCTCTACCACTCGGTTGGTCTCTGTTGAATGGTCCCATTACACAATTTGATTCCAGAATTCATGTTCACAGTCCCAGCTTGGAGGTATTACAGTAATCCACCATGTAAAAGGGGTAAGTTAAAATATATCATTAACTAGATGCCTTACTCGACGCACTAAATAAACAGTTTATTCATTTTCCCCCCTTCTTTCCTCTCATTTTCAATGGTTCCCATGTTAGCAATTATCACTCTTATTTGCTTTTCATTTTCTTTGACTTTTTATTTACCCTGAATGCCTTTCATCATTATCTTCTTTTGTTTCCTAACCGGATCTGGGTCCAGGAAGTCAAGTGCTAATGAATGAGAATGGAGAGGATATCAGGATCCTGTGCGTCAAGCATATTACCCAAGATCCAGTATAACAGAGAAGGAAAACTTCCTCAAGGCAGACATAATTTTCTATATTACATGCCATCATGGACAATAAAAGTGCCCTTAGTGAAATACCAGGAAAGATATAGGACTGGTGGCTTAGGACAGGTGCAGAACAAACTAGAAGAAAATCACACCAGAAATGTAAGAGAGAGAGTTAAAGCAAAACATAAACAAGGATGCCAATGAAAGTGATCGGAGAAACAGGAAGAAAACAAGATTATAAGCGAAAGTAATTCATACGATATGCAAATGGGACCCAGATTTTGAAACCAGGCTACCTCCTATGCCTCCCTAATACAATGTTTTATTAATGCACTCGTCTGAGAGAGTTATGAGCCAGCAGTCTAAGCAAAACTTTACAAACCTCAGCTCAGGTCATCCCTCAGGTAGATGCCCAATGTTTACTACATTGGAAACCTGCGTAATCATGGAGTCAGGCGTCAAGTTGACTCTGAAAAGGAAGCTAGAACTACGGTCTTCACCACTGTAATGGCATGGGCACCGAAGCAAATCCTAATTCAAATATTGATGGAGAAACCTTTTGACCAATTAATGTATAGATTCAACGACTGATCGATCTGAAATGTGGAATGTGGTTTGACTCCCTGGGAAAATCATTGCGGATCACATTATTGCTGAAAATTCATTAAAGTAGAGCCCAATAACAGGAGAATTAACTTTTTGAATTGATGGAAGGATACACTGGACAAAGCTCTAGGATAAAATAGGACCCTTAAAATTTATAAGAGAGTGAAGTCTAAGAAAAAAAAAGTGAACATAGAAGTATTTAGCATTAAAAGCGCCTAAGATCTGCATACATTGAATAAATCTAGATTATTGAATACCAAAACTCCACATCTAAGAGAGAACGAAGATAAAATAAAAGCCGCACAAGCAACTTTCTGGATTAAAAGCACCTTAAATCTGTAGCCACAAGGCCATGCCAGATCTAACACTAACATGGGACGCTTTTAAGTCAAAGAGGAAAATAGCACACATCATTTATGAGAATAATAACCAAGAAACACGCATTAAAAAACATGTGAAGTCGTCCAAGTGAATGTTTTTCACGTTTAACATCTACAAGAGTGTTGTGTTGCCAAATAACCACTGCTAGACCCACCAAAAGAAAATAGCTAAAAACTTATAGGAATAATTTCAAATACAAAAGAAAAGGCATTTCCAGAAAGTAATTTACAAGAATAGTATTTGAGAATAGGGACATACCATAGGTCCTCTCCACACAACTGGAGCATCCTTACCTATGAGAAACCCAATTGACATACACCACACATCATGGTTCTTCATAGGAATCATCTTCATGTCTGTGTAAAAAGGCAAAGTTCACTTCATTGATGAATCGTCCGATATGAAGTCTATATGCCAAATGTCAACGCTTATTCAAACTCTCAATATCTCTAGATAGGTGATGTCGTGCAGCTAGCAAGAAAAGATTGCAACACAATACTGTATTCTACAATAATATAGCCATATATGCTAGACGCTTACATTGGGTCAAGATTCGAGGAAACATTTGTATTTCCCCATGATTAGACAGATACAGTATGATTTTAACACCATAAAAATTTATCAGAAAAGTTAATAGTAAGTAGAAGACCAGCGTTTGCAACAACATATCTTAGCAATCGGAAAAACAAATGGATTATTTAGACGCGTGATCAATAAATATCCGTAAATTTATCCTCATCTTCGAAGGATGTACAGTACAAGTGAAAGACAACAGAGAGTATTGTTTTCATATCAAAGGTACTGGAAATGAATGAGTGATGAAAGCTTTGTTAGATTAAGAATATGAGACTACTGTCTCGGGCAAATGGTGATAAAGACGAGAAAAGTGGCATCCTGATGACAACAGATTAAATGTGTAAGCAGAAAACAGGAGGTGGGTATTGGTGCTGACTGTGGCATCCTCTGGGAAATTGGGCTGTCATTCTTTCCATGAAGATGATCAACAAACAGCAGCCTTGTTAGAATAGGACCTTATGACTCAGAAAGATTGCTCATCTCTCTGTTGTTTTTCATAATGCTGAATCAGGTCATGAGCATAGCTGAGAACTGAACACCTTGAGTATGCCTTCAAGACTGAAACAGATTTGCCTGCTCCCCAAAAGCACCCATGACAAGAGCTCGAGTTTTCTAAGATATTCACTACAATCTGCCTGAATTACTAATAATAGCATTGGGTAGCTATGAAAAACGTGACAGTAAAAATCAAATCTATTCATTTTAACGTCAAAACAAAAAATGAACTTCTAGATTATTGGAGACTATTTCTCGCTCAATTTCATATAAGAAACTAAATTGTATTCATTTCTTAAATCTAAGTTTCCTTCAGGGTTTCTCTCCCATGGAGGGAAAAGAATTCGTGTTGTGGTATAGTTCAGAAACAGAAAGGCAGGGTTCAGGTGCTAGAATCAGTCTCCTCAGTAATCCAATCAGACTAGGAATTTCTGAACCTGGTCGAATGAGTAGTTTACTGTCTGATTCACGCACAGTTCAAAATAAGATGAATTCAATGTGCATTCAGCACAATGAACTCCATCCATGGAGCAGCTAGCTAGGAAAGAATGAGATGCCGTATTAAATTAGAGAAGAAAATATATAAGCCACAGAAGACACGCAGAAGCAGTAGCAGCCTGGAGTTGTGAACTGGGTCTCCCACATCCGATGAAAAACAGCCTGTTTCCACTTCGTTCTTTCGTATCTTTCCTTCTACCTATCACTAGGAAACATCCTGAGACAGTGTGAGTTCACTTGTTCATAGTTTGTTCGTCAGGCCATGCAACCCAAAAGCAATTAACTACAAGTTGCGTAGAACTGTCTTTATAATCACATGATTATTCGAATAAATAATAGATTGGAAGCCTGAAATCCCGAAGATGGAGATGGCAGATAGAAGAGGGGACCTACTCTCTCTCCCCTATGCGAGTCTCTTCTGAGTAAGAGCTCAGCATGAATAAGTCCCATTATGATCAGATCATGTTCTCAACAGCTTGACTTCAAACAGAGAACATCACGAATCACCATCGCTTGTTCAGCCGAGTTACAAGCTTAAATTCGAGCTATCTGTATGCTGTTGAGCGTCCATAGTTGCTCCATTATTCACGTCATTCTATTCACATTTGACTTAATCAACCAAAAAATAATGCGAAAAGGATTGAGCTCATTGGAAAATCGCCAATAGGTATTGAGAAAAGAATTAACAAGGCAATGAGGCTAGGTCTTCAGTGAACCAAGGATACAAATAAGATGATTCATAATATCAATCTATGTTGGGAAGCTATCATCGTACTTCAAGTCACAAAATATTAGAATTTTTTTTCAAGCAAATCCAGGAGAAAAATAATACCATCAACTTACATAGGGACTAAACTTGAAATCATTGCAATATATTTTGCGATGAGTGTCATAAGTTGCATACTAATAAAGTAAATTATGTAGGGGGTAACACGAAATCATGAAGATATATTTTGTGAGGAGAATCACAAGCTGTATACTAATAAAGTAAATTAAGTAGGGGGTAACATGAAATCATGAAGATATATTTTGTGAGGGAGCATCACAAATTATCCATTAATGAACTTAAAAAAACGAGAATACATGAGACAACCACAGATATATTAGTGGATCTGAACAATGACCAGTATATCAGAAACAGAGACAAGATTAAGAAGTGAGGAGAAGAAAGCACAGGGAGACAATAATATTGGCCAACTGTGATGTGCTCGAAGAATGAGACCTTCATTCACTTCTGGCTTCCCTTCAAGCTTCATCAAGGTAGGTATGGACGGCCCATAGACATCAGCATCCAGTAAACCGACCTTCAGTTTACATGTTTTAGCAAGTGCCACGGCCAAATTAACTGCCAGAACAAGGAAACTTCATCGTATGAACACAAAATCCGGTGAAATATTACCACATAATTACCTCAAAATCTGGTGATATTTTAATTCCATCATCTTGAACTAAAATTAATGAACAGATGCTTTTAATCGCCCAGTATTTCAACATCAAAGTAAATTGGAAATATTTTCAAAAAATTCATGAAGAAACTATGCATTGGAACAACCCAGAAACACTGAAGCACCAGTCAAACGCTGGTACTCGACAATTGGGCACTTCTTATTCACGGTGATCGATGACATTTAGATAGAACACTCTCAGAAATCATGATGCCGCAGATGGTGATGTAACTTGAACAGGGCACCATAAACTAGCGTAAGAATGAACAAAAATATCAGAAAACCACACGAAAACGGCAATGAGAGGGATGCACGCAAATCCCGTCTAGACGCGCAGGACAGCGTTAGTCACAATTAAGTCCATAATGTATGTGGCATTCGAGTCATCTTCTCCAACGTCAAATTTTTTTAAATTCACAGACCTGCAGTCGTGGACTTGCCAACGCCGCCTTTCCCAGACGCCACCGCAATGATATCTTTGATCCCCTCTATGGAAGCGCTCTTCCTGCTGCCGCCGCCGCCACTGGCGGGTTCCATTCTGTCGTTCGGGCGGTGCCCATCTGCGGCCCCGTGGGCTCCTCTGACACCACTCCATCTCCACCCCTGCAGATTCCGACTTCCATATCAGGGCATACAGAGGAAACAACAGCGGCCCCTTGCTGCCACCAAGCTTAGAGTGTGTAGAGAATCGATTCAAACATTGTTCAAAGCTTCTACGGTGGGAATCCCAGAATAGGGTTTCAGGCGATCCAATGGGAGCGCCAAGCTTCTTCTCAAACCCATTGCAGCATCTGCTGAAGTCCTCTCCTCGTCCTCGTCGATGCTTCCCGTTTTACCAACTTATACCCCGTTCAACTACCTGAAAACTAGAATATATATATATTTATGCACTTTTTAATAGTTATCAGACATGCATAACAAAATCATGGGCATGCATAACGGGCTGATATTTTTTATAAAGTAATTAATTTTCTAGATTTCTACAAAAACTCCTATTGTTAAAATTTTAAATATTTCATAAAATAAAATAAACTTTAATTTTTGGTATCAATCATAAATAGGTATAACACGGAATCATACATATACATCAATAGTCCCACATCATATTCAACAACTGATTAATTATGTATAGTATCCGGATAACTGATTAAATTTGCTCATAAATCATAGTCAAAGGTTTATGAACCATAGTCCTAATTTACTCCATTTTATCATAGGTATAATGAGATAAAAATATAGGAATAACTATATCATCACAAAGAAATGCATGCCTTACAAGAATATATAGAGGAGCAACTCTTTATGCAATGGTGGAGAGATATTGAGACAACTAAGGAAAGTTCTACAAAGCGGTTAAAAGAAACAGGCTTTAGGCTTCCATTGATGGCATTCCAAAACCCAATCCTAATAAACATGAATCTTTTTGTTATAAGTTGATGAATAATGAAATCAAAGATACATGTAACTCATGAAATCATCACAACCTAAGAATGCTCATGAAATATGAGATTCCCAAACCACAAAAATGGCAGACTCCATGACCTAGTGAGGCTTTTCTGGTCATGAAAAACCTTGGAAAAAACTATTGATTTACATTGGTTGTTTTCAGGATACGCAATGCCCACTAGTAGAAAGTATTTTTGGGTTGAAGAAAATAGACTTCAGGCTTCCATTGATGGCATTTGAAAACCCAACCCTAATAAACATGATCTTACTATTATAAGTTGATGAATCATAAATTCAAAGATCCATGTAATTTATGAAATTATTACAACCTAAGAATTACTTATGAAATATGAGATTCTCAAACCACAAAAATGGCAGATTCCATGTCCTAGTGAAGCTTTTCTGGTCATGAAAAACCTTAGAAAATATTGATTTTGATTTTTTTCAAGATACTCAAATTCCCACTAGTAGAAAGTTTTTTGGGCTAATTAGGGTTTAAATAGTTAATGACATGGGACATATTCACTAAAAATTGGAAGCAACCAAGAAAGTGAAAGCTTAGAGTTCCTTGGTGTGTTAATCAATTAAGAGTTTCAAAATGGCTTGTATAGATTATTATGGGTTTAGTCATAATTCTAACTTCTATTCAAGTGAAGCAACAAGTATTGTCTAATATTAAAATATAGTTTTAAAAATAAGTTATCTCATGCATAAATGTAGGGATATAAGTCAAAATAATTAAACCTATGAAGAATGATAATAACATGGAATTTTTTAGGCTAAATGTCATTTTCATTTCTCTAAACTTCTTTTCTACTTCATTAGGATTTATAATAAGTAATAAGAGAAAACATGCTTAACCAAAAAAACTGAAGAGATCTCACATGTAATTTATTGTCAAGATGTACTTAATAACTTGTATACCTTACATGTTTACATATATGTCCTCATGTACCTTTCATTTCGTGTTACATCAGTACGTCTAAAACCTTCTAGGGACTTGATATGAATAGTAGATCCTACTCTCCTTGTAAATAGTTTTTGAAAAATAAAATTTGAGTTCTTCCACAAGTGTTGCATGCCTATCAAACTCTAAACTATGTGTTATCTCGACTACATGGTACTGGAGTAATTCTAAGATTTTAAACCCTATTTTTCAGCACTGTCACAATTGACGTTGCTTTGTCGGCGTTCTCTCCATCGTTTGTTAGAGTTACCAGCATTGTACACTTCTGACAAGAGATCTTCTCCTTTGCTATGTTTCTTTCAAAGTGAATTCACGTGCGATAGTTACATTTCTTTGCTTCCACACTAATTTACTGATTTGTTACTATTCTTGCACCATTTTTCCTTGTCTCTATTGAGATTTGTTCTCGAATTTGTTATGTTCATGAATTTGGACATCCTCTTTAAATAGAGAATGTGGGAAACAATTCTTCATCATCTTGGGGATCCAACGTCCACAAGGGAAGTTATTCTTGGTCCAAGTGGTCCAAGATTACTCATAGAACTTCCTGCAATTCTTGTAGAGTTCAAATTGATTGGGATATAATTTAATTCAATGGTTATAATATGTTCAAGAGGTATTGACTAGAAGAGGGATGTTACATCATCTAATTGAGGAGAAATTGGATCCATTGTCTCAAGAATTTCGTAGATGGAAGAAGATGCATTAATCAAAACCTAGCTTTGGGGAACAATGATTCCTCAAATTAGTTGAGATTTTTTCTTTCTATCTACAATCAAAGATTTGTGAGAAATAGTTCACATAAAATTCTCACAAAGAAACAATGAGGCACATTTATATGAGCTTGAGACAAAACTCATGTCCACAATTCAAGGAAATACATTTGTGATGGAATATGCAAGATAATTGAAAATTTTATTGTAGGAAATTGATTATTATCTTAGTACTGATACATAAAAACCTATATAAATTATTGTCCTATGTCATTTTATGAAATGAAGAAGAGTATTTAAATTTTTTATTAGACTTAATTTTTGTTTTTGATTAAGTCAAACAACAAATTTTGAGTCAGGAAAGGAAATATGATTTGGATGAAGTTATTTCCATCATTTTGAATGAGGAAAGTCATCAAAAATTAATGTTGTCAGTGCCTGAAGTTGATAATATTACATTTATGATTAAATAGGGAGAAATTATAAAGAAAGCCTTAGATCAAGCTAAACAGCCCTAACATGGCCAAGGAAGAAATCAGATGACTAATTTTCGTGATAATATGTGGTGTACATATTGCATGAAAGCTCGTCACACTAGAGAATATATTGTAAACTACATGATAAGTCACAAAATTTTGGTATTGAAAAATACGACAGTCAAGCACATCTGGCAGCAGGATTATCGACTAGTCAGCCCTCATATTCTTAAATCAGTCAACATTCTTCTTCACCTCAGATTGAGGATATAGAGTGACTTCAAATTGAATTAGAAAAATTGAAGTCGACAATGACACAATTCTCATCAATTCAACTTGGTATGTTTCACCTCTCTCTTGGAGTTTGAGTCTCTTCTAGAGATATTTTTAATAATTGGGTAGTGGACTCAAGAGCAATGGACCACATGAGTAACTCCAGGCTTTTCACTAAATACAACCCCTATTCTAGTGACAAAAAAGTGACTACTATAGATATATCTTTTTTAACCGTTCCAAGTATAGGAGACATTAGACTTAAACCTTTTAGGGTTCTTACTAATGTTATTCATGTCCCCAAGTTATTTATAAACCTCATTTCAGTTAAGAAACTTGTTAGAGATTCACCTTGTCATGTCTTTTTTGATGAAGATGTTTATGTCATATTTGATAAGATACATCATTAGAGGATTGGAGTTACTAGAGAGCGTGAAGGTCTTTATCTTCTAGAAGAATTGAGTCAAACACATCTAGTGGAAATAGATTAATCTCTAGAACCTCTTGGAAATGTCCTTAAGATACGATTACTTCACCAATAGATGAAACATCCATCCTTTAACACTTTAAAAATAGTTTTTCTTACTTTATTTCAAAATTTGTCATTTGACACTTAAATATAATGTGTGTGAACTTTCTAAACACACAAGTACTTCATTTCAATCTTAAGAGGAAAGTAGTGATATTCATTTGTTCCTAATTCATATTGGCATTTGGGGACCATGTCCCATTAATGACATTCGTGGTAATAAATGATTTGTCACTTTCATTAATGATTGTACAAGATGTATGTGGGTCTTTCTTCTCAAACAAAAATCCGATGTGTGTGATGTTCTAAAATTTTTTTGTGTCATGATAAAAAAATAATTTGACACGTATTAAAAATTTCAGATTTGATAATGTTAAAGAGTATTTTAGCCAAAATCTGAATTTATACTTTCAGATAGAGGGCATCATATATGAATCCTCTTGTGTCTATACCTCACAGCATAATGGTTTAGCTAATAGAAAAAATTGTAATCTTTAGAAGTTACTCGATCAATTTTATTTCAACATCATGTACCTAAAGTTTTTTGAGAAGCGATTGTTCTAACAACCATATACTTCATCAACCAATTGCCATTTAGAACCTCAAGCTTCCACAGCCTATTAGATTTATTAGCCACATTTTTTCCAAACTATCAACTTAAAATTAGGCTAGAACCTAAGACATTTGGTTGTGTCTCTTTTGTTCATGTTCATAATCAAGCCAAAGGCAAACTATAACCGAGATCACTTAAATGTGTATTTCTTGGTTATGCTACCAATCAAAAGCAATACAAATGTTACCACCCTCCTTCTAGAATTTTTTTTTATTTCATTGGATGTTACATTTCATGAATCTGATTCTTAGTTTAAAGAATCTCCATCTAGTGATCAGCATATATTTTCTACAGCTCATATGAATCAACATGTAAAGTCTTCATTCTCATCTTCAACTAGTAACCTATTCATTCCCATTTCAGTCCTTGAAATACCCAGTCCTATATTGAATTTGCTTCCTGAAAACCTAAGGTTTGGCAAGGTTTATTCTAGGCGAGAGGAAATTCATGATTCACCAAAAATCTCAAATTTTGATCTGATCGTAGAAAATATACAACCATTAACATCTCCTTCATTTGTTGATCTTGCAATCCTACCTCATGATTTATTTCCCATTGCCCTGCGCAAACCTATAAGAGTGTACAAAAACACTCTTGTAACCAGCTGCCAATTTCTTATCTTATCATAATCTTTCTTCACCCTATCAATCATTCTTTGCATCCTTAGACACCATTACCATTCCAAAAAATCTTTCCGAGGTTCTATCCAATCCTAAATGGAAACAAGTCACAGATGATGACATGAGAGCTCTTACAAAAAATAAACATGAATAATGGAATTATTGCAAGATAAGAAGATTATTGGTTGCAAATGGGTGTACATAGTGAAATATAAATCAGATGGTTTAATTGAGATGTATAAAGCTTGACTGGTGGCTGAGGGTTATACACAAATATATGGAATAGATTATCAAGAGACTTTTGCACCAGTGTCCAAAATGAATATAGTCTATTTTTTATTATCCTTGGTAGTAATTTTCAGTTGAAATATTCAACAATTTGATGTTAAAAATGTATTCTTGTATGGTGATTTGGTTGAAAAAGTCTACATGACTCTCCCACCAAGATATGAGGGCAATCATTCCTCTAATCTTGTTTGTAAGTTAAAGAAATCCTTTTATGGCCTCAAATAGTCTCCACATGCATGGTTTGAAAGGTTTATAGTAGTAAAAAAAAAATTGAACTACAACTAAAGTAATGCTGATCACACATTATTTTTTAAACACTCTTATTCAAGGGGAGTTACAATTCTATTTGTTTATGTTGATTATATTATTATCATAGGAAATGATGAAGAGGAGATCCAAAACTATTATTTGACCCAACAGTTTGATGTCAAGACTTTGAGACGACTCAAATATTTTTTTAAGAATAGAAGTGGGACATTCTTTTAAAAGTATTTTTATTTCTCAACATAAGTACATAACAGATTTGTTAACTAAAACAAGGAAATCTGAGTGTAAATCAACCAATTCACCTATTAATCCAAATCAGAAAGTGTGTATGGTAGATGAAGAAATTTTGATTGACCGTGAGATGTATCAATGTCTTAATGGTCAACTACTTTATCTAACACACACTCTGACCGAATATCTCATATGTAGTGAGTCTATTGAGTTATTTGTACATCAACCTAAAGAGTGCTATTTACATGCTGCCTACTAAATGCTACATTATTTGAAAGGTACACTATGAAGAGTTCTTTGTAAATGAAGTAGAAAGATAAGGGTTGAAATGTTTACAAATGTTGATTATGTAGGCTCAACAATTGATCGAAGGTCAACCTTCAGTCATCTTACTTTTGTTCATGACATGGAAGAGTAAAAAATAATATGTAGTTAAGGCTGAACTTTAGGCACTTGTCCAAAGAATATGTGAGTTACTTTGGGTCAAGAACTTAACGAGTTACAAATTCCTTTATTCAGTCCTATGAACTTACTTAACGAGTTTTCATTTCATCAAAGAGAAACTTGAAGCCAATGTGATTTATATATCATACATTTCAACAAATAATCAATTGACAAACATGGTTACTAAAGGCATCTCAAGTACACAACTGTAGAAGATTATTTCCAAGTTAGGAATGGATGACGTCCACTCACTAACTTGAGGGGGAATGTTGTTGAGATGTATTTAATAACATGTATACCTTACATATTTACATATATGTCTTCATAAACCTTTCATTTTGTGTTATGTCAATATATCTAAAACCTTCTAGGGATCTGATATAAATATTAGATCCCACTCTCCTTGTAAATAGTTTTTGAAAAATAAAGTTAGAGTTCTTCTTCCACAAGTGCTAGGTGTCTATTAGAGCTCCACACTGTGTGTTATCTAGACTAAGTCAATGAAAGGATTTGTCTAAAAAACAAAGAGTTTGATCTATTAAAAAAAGTTCAAAAGAAGAATTTGCTCAAGAATCTTGCAAGGTTTATGAGACCAGATTAAAGGCATCAGGAACTTAAAATATCCCACTCTTATGATCCTGCCCACATGGAAAAAACTTTTATCAATTAATATATATATATATATATATATATTTATGTTGAAGGCTTAAGTTGTGATGGTCAGTCTCCAATGAAGAACTAGAAGATGATTGCCCAACTGAGTGCAAGATCAAGAGACATAGGATTCCATGCACATGTGTTACTCCAATGAAGAACCATATGTCAAGAAGCCAAACCATAGCATTAGAAAGAGATTCCTAAAGTATAAGATTTACATACATTCATTATTCATACACTACACAATGTTCCTTGACATAAACAAATGGCTTCAGGTATCATCAGCAAATCTGCACTCAGCCTTGATCCTGCTGAAACCATAGGTTAGAGACATTCAATTCTATACACAATGTTCCTTAACGCACACATATTTTCCATAGCATATCTGTACAATGGATACATGAGTCATCATATTTACCATAATAGCATGGTGGTGCTGAGATCTTAGGCCGGAGACATTCCTTTGTAGATAACAATGTTACTTAACATATACATATTTACCATAGCAGATCTGTACAATGCATACATGAGTCGTCATATTTACCATAATAGCTTGGTGGTGCTGAAATCTTGGGCCAGGGGCATTCGGTTCTGAATAACAATGGTGCAAAGCCAATCTTTGCAATGGCTTCAGGAATCATCATATATGCTATAATAGGTATAGGGTGAATATGAGTTATAGCTTGATGGTGCATGAGGCAGCAATGTTGAAATTTATAGCAGAGTAGAAGGGTGTCGAGGTTGTCAGAAGCCTCCATTTTCTATCCACAGGATTGTAGACCTGAATCTCCAGAGTGGCCTTCTTCTTGGGCAGCCTTCGAAACTCCACCAGGTCAAAAGATGGCTTTGTCGGAGTCAACACATGCAACTCTCCCCCCATGGCAACAAAACCGCATGATTCCCCAACGGGAATCCTCCTCCTCAGCGTTGACTCTTTCACCCATCGGTTGCAGTCCGCATTATATCTGCCATCAGCACACCGTCCCGATGAAGGAATTTTTCTCGTAAAGTATGCTTAGAACAAAAAACTAGAGATTTTAAAAAAAAAAAATGAGTAGATAGAAAAAGAAGAAATAAGCATCGTCATAGCTTTTTGTATTGATGCAAGATATGCCTTCTAATGCACTAATAAATGAAAATTTCACAAAAGTTTCCAGAGCAAACGATGACAATCGAGAGTCAAAGATGTGCAAGATTCTTCACTTAGCCTTGCCATTTTCTCTGCGTGTGGTAACAAGCAGATTGGCACATGCAAACTGGTGAGGAATTCCCAGCCAATCTAATACCGAAATAAATAAATTTTGCAATAATCAGCATCTTCTTAATCAGACATTGGACAAAAAAAATTGTAGAAAACTAGAGATCAACAAAGTATGAGATTTCTAATGTTTTGGGGAGAGCAAAGGATACTTTGAGGAATTGTCTACGAAGACGGCTTTATAAACAAATAGAAGAAGAAGAAGAAGAAGAAGACACAGAGCATTATACACCTTAGAAAAGCAATTGTAGAGGATTAAAGCCAATGGACGAAGGCATGCACAAAGAAGGCAGGGTTCCTTAAATAGTTATCGACAGGCGAGATTACTGAGAACTAATAGCACACAATGGGAGGGGAAAACAGTGAATGGCACTAGAAATGATGCAATTATAGAGAAAGCACCTTTGACAGAGCGTTTACAGTTTGCCTACGGAGTAAAAATGGTCAGTGGCTTATATTAGGGTGGAAATTAAAAAAATGGTAAATATCTGAACATAGAAAACATTTTTCAGTGGATGGAAGGTGAAGAATATTAGAAAAAGGACAACCGCTATCACTATTCAATATCAATGATGGACCAAGGTGAGCAAGAAGCAAGTCAGATTCATTTCAAGCTTTGAGAACATTATTTCCCTTGAATTTGTGGTGCATGAATACACATTCTAGACGCCATGTAAAGGCAACCATTCCTCCGAATGAGGCTACAGAGGAATCCTATGGGCACTGGTACTGATGCCAGGTGAGTCAATGGTCTGTCAAAGGAGACCGAAGGAGGAACCTTCTTCAACATTCGCATCTTTGGTAAATGGTGAACGGCAGGGTCTGGCTGCCATTGGTTATGCTTAGTTATGCAAGCTCAATTGATGGAACGTAAATGGAGAAGGATATAGAAGACCAAAAGAATGAGGCTACTATTCAGCACCCAGACTATGGTCGATGAAGGATGTGAATTGGGTTGATAGAACTTGCTGCCAAGCCTGGACAGGCCGGCACTCCAGCAAAAAATGAGAAATAGAGGGATTTTTTTTATTGATGAGATATATATTTAGGCATTTTATTATATAAATGAGAACATTATGATGAACAGACTCAAACCATGCCTGGTAAACCCTTCACATGGAAGCTTCAGAGCACCCTTATTAGACACTGGCGTTAGTGTTAACTTGCATTACCCAGGATTGAGATAAAGAACCAAGGGCAAACACGAGGGAGTGTCGTGAGTAGGACTGAAGATGTTGACATTATGGTGTCTACGTCATTAGAAAGAGTGTTAGTTATATGTCCAGCTGGCGAGCTGAACACACAGAAATCAGTCATCGAACTCTAGACCAGGAACATAATACTGTCCCCAGTAGTCCTGGTCACAAGCAAGCATTGTTCCACTCAAGCATTTACCAGGAACATTCCATTTACCTTTAGCCATGGATCAAATTCGAGACAGATGTGGAAAAAATGATATTCAGATGAACAGAAGGGCAATCATGTTTCGTTAGAATTTACTTACTAGGCAATCATACCGACAGATAAGCTGGGGCAAGAAATTTTAACCTTGATGGCGTGAAATATTTCTGATCTTAAAGAAAGAGCAAGAATGAGCAGTACACACCTGAAGATGTCATTATGGTCGAGCATGAACACCGCGGACACAGCTCCATTCTCTCCTTCCACGACGACCACTGGTCCCAGCTTCCTCCGCTCTCCTTCTTGCCACATCTCCCCAATCTCCCTCCATTTCCCGCTCCTCAGCCCCATCACCACCACATCCCTGCAGTAGACATCCGCCCGGAAAACCCCACCGAGAGTGCGGTAATCTCCGTAGCCTCCCATCACCCAGAACTCCTCCTCCTCCCCCTCCCTTCCTCTGCAAACCCACCCGACGCACCCTGCCCGGTGGCGGGGCATGGGGGCCTCCGCCTTCCACTCCCCACTTCCGGCATCGTACCTCTCCACAGTGTTCACCCTGCTGCCGTCGCTGGGGAACATGGTGTGCCGGGATCCGCCGCCGGCGACGATGATCTGTTCCCCAATTCCCCTTCCATCGCCGCGGACACCGGCGCAGGCGAAGCTGCCGCGGGGCCACAGCATATCGGGGAGGCGGCACCAGTAGAGATGGGATCTGGCGAGATCGAGGCGGTGGACGGCGGCGGAGGGCACGGGGCGGTCGACGGGGTAAGCTCTTGCGTCGAAGTGGGAACCCCCGAGGACGTACAGATGGGGACCGACGGAGAGGGGGACGAAGTTGGACAGCCCGTAGGAGTGAGGATTGCAAGGGATGGTGGGAAGAGGGAGCCATGCGAGAGTGGAGGGGTCGAAGAGGTAGGGAGGGACGAGGGAGGGGTCCTGCGGGAAGATGCAGAGGAGGTGGTAGGGGCGGCGGAGCCGCCGCGAGGCGAGCAGCGGCGGCGGAGTGGAGAGGATCGCTCGCCAGGCGCGGGAGGTGGCGCGGAGCCGCGCGTGGTGGGAGACGGGGAGGGAGGCGAGGATGGCGGCGGCGACGTCGTTGGGGAGGCCGGGGATCAGCACGCCGATCGACGCCAGGTTCAGCCCCTCCGCTTCCATGGAACTGAAGCCAAAGGGGAGGGGGAGCATGGGAGAAGTCAACGCCAACGCCGGCGGCCGCGGAGGTGCTCCTCCGCCTTTTCTTCCTCCCTCCTTCCTTCCCGGCGGCGATGGGGATGACGACGACGGCGATTGAAATCAGTTGAGACGTCCCTCCGCCTCCATGGAACTGAAGAAAAAGGGGATTGGATTGGGGGGGGGGGGGAGGGGGCGGGGAGAGCGTGGGAGAAGCCAACGCCGGCGACGGCGGCGCCGCCGCGGGGGCGATTCCTCCTCCCTCCCTCTCGGCGGCGATGCGGAAGACCACGGCGATCGAAATCAGTTGAGATATCCCGCGGGAACCGTTTAGTCTCCCTCCCCTTGTCCATAGGCCTTAAACAACGGCTTCCAAGGTACCACGCGTCGCTCACACAATAAATGACGTCACTCCGACTCGGTGAAGTGGGAAATCCCACCCGAGTCGAGACTCGGCGGCGCTGGACGGAAACAATATTATTTTTATTATTATTTTGGTCGTTTAGCCCAATTAGACCTTGGCCCATTCATTAACATCAAGATTCTCTAAACTGACCCAATTGGGCCAACTATACCTACAGTATCTATTTGGGCTAACTTAACCCACTTTTTTTCACATAAGTGCTCAGTTGGCCCAATAAAACATATTGGCCCATTACAGGCCCATTTCCCCCATTTACGCCTGTTGCACACCCCCCGGCACATTGGTCCAGTTATCTACTCTCTCTCACTCGCTCTCTGTGCTCTCTCTCTCCCCCTCTCTCTCTCTTCTCTCTTTCTGTATCCTCTCCCTCTGTCTCCATCTCCCTCTCGCTCTCTCTCTCCTCTCTTTCTGTATCCTCTCCCTCTGTCTCCATCTCCCTCTCGCTCTCTCTTTCTCTCTCTCTCTCTCTCTCTCTTCTCTCTTTCCGTATCCTCTCCCTCTGTCTCCATCTCCCTCTCGCTCTCTCCCTCTCTCTCTCTCTCTCTCTCCCTCTCTCTCTCTCTCGCTGTGGTTGACGGCGCCGGGACGGGGACGCCCCTACGACGGCGCGGGAACGGAGACGGCACCGACTATATCGCGGGGACAGGGACGGGAACGCTTCCGTGTGATGCAAGACGGGCTGACGGAATTTACTTTCCTTGCGGTGCAAGACCGCGAGGGAGGAGAAAGTCAACGCTCCACGATCCGACACCGCTGGTTGACAACCACTACCCTTCGCCGCCGGCCGGGTCGCTGGTGACCGCAGACCCGTCTTGCATCGCAAGACGGTGAGGAGGAGGAGGAGGAGAACGGCGTGAGCCCCCCGACACGCAGTCAGCCAGCTTCAGAAGAGTCGGTCAACGAGTCTGACTTGTCCTTTCCCTATTGGAAATCCCACTGCTTCGTCTTCTTCAGCGTTCGCCTTCTCTCTGTGTTTTTCTGGTCAAACACTGCCACTCCATGACACGTGGTATATTGTGATTGGATGGAGCGGTCATGGGGCGGGAAGTCGGGAGGTTTTCCACCGAGTCGGGCGTTTAATCGGCGGTCTGGACCCGGCCGAGTCTCCGACGGGGGTTTTATAACGTGAGAGGAACGGTCAAAGATTGACCTCAAGAGGGGCGACGCGTCTCGGTGTTAACTCGGTCCATTCCTCGTCAACCCCGCGGGAACGAAGACTGCCGGCCGCGAACTACCCCCCCCCTGGCGCTATATATAACTTCTCCCCCCCCCAGCAACCCTCCACCCACCATCACCAAGAGCCATCGTCAAGCAGAAACCACACCTCTATAATCTCTCTCTCTCTCTCTCTCTCTCTCTCTCTCTCTCTCTCTCTCTCTCTCTCTCTCTCTCTCCCCTGTTATGAGCATAATGGGGTGTTGCGATCGAAGGAAGTTCGTTAGGGTTTTGTCTTTGCTCTGCATGGTGGTGCTGGCGGCGCTGGTGAGCACCGCCGAGCCCGTGGCGGCGGGAAGGCCGCTGCATGAGGGGAGAACGGCGACGTGGGGCGACAGCGGCGGGCTCTTCAGCTTGCTTCAGCTTCTGCCTAAGGGCGGCGGTGGCTCCGGAGCCTCCAGTTGCACCGGCGGACCAGTCAGAAACGGCGGTCGGTGCCCCTGAAAGAGCGGCGGTGATCCAGGTTTCTCCGGCGGCGAGCTGGCGGCGCCGCCGACTCGTTCTATTTGTACAGAAAGTAGAACAAGCCTCAAGGAGGGGGCCCGGGAAATTCATTGAGCTCCTCCAGTGCCGATTCTTTTGACACGGTTAACACGGTTACTCGTACTTTCCGCTTCATAGAGGCCGATGAATCTCTTCTTCTTCGAGAGTCAACGACTCATCACGATATTTTTTTTCACGAGGGTCAACCATTCTTGTAAGAGAAAATTCGTCTCAACAGTACATCATTAATGCTAATAATATCTTCAAACAATGGGTCATAAGTGACAAAATACCAAGTAACGATCCAAATACTGTCCAACTCTTCTTTAAATATGCTGCCAAGCGTTGAAACCCCAATAGGCCTACTTGCCACAATTATAACGTGATGACTACGACCAGATATGGCGAGGAAGATCCATGTTTGACTTATTATTATTCTCCATCATTCATATGTCAAACCAACTAAGGTTTTCCCACTTATGGGTTTTGAGGCTGATATTTAAGTTCACATACATAGTAAACTATGGTGAAACTTTAATATTCGAAATTATTCAGATTATTTCCATTTTATATAGCAATAAGGCTCCACTCTCATTTGATTCTCCATGTTTGACTTACTATTATTCTCCATCATTCATGTGTCAAACCAAACAAGGTCTTTCCACTTATGGGTTTTGAGGGTGATATTGAAGTTCACAAACATAGTAAACTATGGTGAAACTTTAATATTCGAAATTATTCATATTATTTCCATTTTATATATCAATAAGGCCCCACTCTCATTTGATTCTATAAGTGCTCACATAACTTTATTGATCCCTGTTCAATGGACATGTTTAGGTAATGAGAAGGAGAGAGCATAGTAGGAAATGTCATAAATGTTAGTTATGAGGAAATTTATTCACCAATGAAATTGAATAATCCTTGTGTTGAAATAATCGATAACTTCTACATCCTACCATATTTCATGTGTTATATAATATTTTTTTGGTTTATGGGGCTTATAAATATTTTGCTAGATCTTCCTAAATCTCACATGAAATTCTTTCTAATCTAAGAAAATTGTTGTTCAAAAAGGTCAACGCCTTTAGAGATATTAAAAAAAAGAGATGGTCAAATCAAAGAGGATATTAACAATGTTTTAAGTAATGGTTATTATCCAAGTATCCCCCATATGGAGAATGAAATGCTAGAAGGATATTTTCATTGCGATTTAATATATGTATTAGATAAAGTTCTTTGGAAGATTTAATTAACACCAAACCTTACATTCTTAGAGAGATTGCAAGCACTCTACTCATCTTGCCCCCCAAGAGGCATCTCTATGAGTATAAAAGCCATAAAGAATTCCTTTATCACCCCTATTTTTCATCACAAGAGAAGGCTATAAATCAAATAATAATAATAAAAGGTGTTCTCATAATTATTATGCAATAATTGATAAACATAAGGAGAAGAAAAATAAAATTGAGGCCATATTTGATATTAGGGATATAGATGGAGTTAGGGAGAATGATGCTCATAAAACTACATAATTGTTAGGTCGATTGTTAAAAGGCATGATGTTGGCTAATAATGAATTATCCATAGCTATTAGATAAAAATGACACTTGGAGACTTTTTATGGGGTTGAAGGGAAAACACTTCAACCTTTTTTTGCATAATTTTAAATTTTCTTATCAATATATATCGAGGATATATATCATTTTAAATTAATATATATATAGTGAAGAAAAAAATGGAAAATTACCCTGGGGTCCACTTTCTTGGGTTGGCGGTGCAGACCTATTAGGGTACTTGCTGGTCGGAAGAGGGAGACCGAGGGTGGGTGGTCCCTTCTGCCCCGCCAAGCCCCGCCCGAAGCCCGCCAATCCCCGAGACCCTCGGCGGTCTCCGTTGGCCCTGCTGGATTATCTCTCTCTCTCTCTCTCTCTCTCTCTCTCTCTCTCGCTAGCCTACGCTGCTGCCTCGGCAGGCTTGCGGCAGCTCTCCGCTCTGCGGGGTAGGTATTTGCGTCTCCCAGAGGGATCCCCCTTCTCTGCCTAGCGGGATTCAGCGTCGGCTTGGGTGGCCTCCGCCGCCCCCAGCGGCGATCTCGCTGCTTCCTTGCCGGCATCCCCTCTTCCCCTGGACGCTGGCCTCCGCCTGCAGAAGAGGTGAGTGAATTAACTATCTTGATTCATGGAGGACGGGAGTATCCGTGGCCTGCTTTGTCTCTCAGGGCTGTTCTTTTTCTCTTATTCTCTTTTGATTTTAGGTTTTGGGTTCTTTTTGCGAGAATTCAGGGGGATATGGGTAGCGGACCAGTGCGCCAGGTTGAGGATTTCGTCAGCATCGACGCTACGTCGACGGTGCTGAGGCCTGAGACGGATGTAAAGGGGGGACTCTACGTACCCGATTCGACTGACCGGCCCGTCTTCAGGAAGCCACCCGAGAGGAAATCAAGCCTCGGTAAGTGATTGCTGTCATCGACTCATGCCAATCATCATCATTCGTCCCTATTGCATGCTGTGGCTCTCACTTTCAAACTGACGAGTGAGGACTTTTTCTATTTTTTTTTTTTCTTCTATCAAAATACAGACATATAAGCTTTAGAAACCTGCAAATGCCTCATGAGAACTTTGTTTCGATGTAGAGTTGGTGCCTGGTAGGAAATGTATGTTTAATCACGTCAGAAACAAAAGATGGGAATAGCCTTCAAGATTTTATGATGCTTTGATGTAGAACCTTTATAGCGTAAAGGAAGGAAGCTAATTTTTTTTATAGCAGACTATAGACTATAGAATGTACTCAACTTCTCCTCAGGGGCTTGCTTCAAGGTTTACTGGGGCAGCCTACAAGCTTATATTGTCGAGTCAAAGCGCTTTTATCCAATATGAACTCATCTCTAGTGGGCAGTACACATACACGGGAATCCTGGTTTTGAGAGAAGGGGCTACTCATCGAAGTTGAGTTTGAGGAGGGCAATGACTTTCGCTCCACCAGAGGGCGTACAGATTTTCGTCCAAGGACATGAGGGATAGTGCATCACCATTCTTCTTCTACTCTTCTGAGTGTTAGATAGGCTATCGTTAGTGTAGGATATGGAGAACCAGTGGCCTTTGTTTTCGTTGTGGTCTGATCTGCCTGTTTACTCGTCACTAATGGTGGATGCGTGAGGCCTTGGAGAAACGCAGTTTGCAACACACTTTGTTGTTTCCTTTTTTTATGGTTATGAAGCTGATTTAATTGCTGATTATGAATTTTCTTCCACTACATGCTTGACTAATGAAAATTTTGTTCCATCCAACTTGGAAAGATAACTACCTGTTGATGATGTCTAGTTCTCTGATTTTGATTTTATTTTCGTTGAAAAAATTCTATAATGAAAAACATATCTGTTTGATGAAATGATAAACTTATCTACAACGATTATGAACCAAAAATGAACTTTGAACAGGTCTTGATGTCCTTGCCAGCGCCAAAAGGGAATCAGAGGGAAATGGCGGGTTTAAGGTTCATGGAGAAAGGCGATTTCCTTTGATGAATATGGAGGAAGAAGAAAAATCTCCAGCTATGGAGGATTCTGACCCTAAATTAGTTAACAATGAACGAAGTCGTGCAGTTCGCCATTATCGTGGAGCTCGGAATGAAGAATCGTCTCGTTCTGGTAAAATAAACGTGGCAATTTGTGGATGAGCACACATATGGCATCTTTTCTTGAGATTTCCGTCTTTTAACATTTGATTTATCCTGGACAGATGTTTGATTTATTAACTCATGAGTATTGATGGGCTTTGCAATGTACTTGTTTTTCGTTCTTCAATATAAGTTTAGATGATACCTCACATTTATGTCGCTGTCCAAATTATGTATACTGGGTGGTACATTTCAATGTTTTTCGGCAAATGAAGTTTTAGTCAGCAGCAGAGGAGAGCTCTTAGACATTCGTTCTAAACCACCTCTGTTGCTGCTTTTGCAGAAAGTGGAACTCTATAATACTTATGTAATGAGGGTGGTTAATCATATTTTTGGTTAGGATATTTCAGAATTGATTGATGATTATAATTTTGCAAAAAAATATTGAGATCACATCGTTCATTTAACTTTTATGTCCATGAAGCATACAATCTATATGGTAACCTTTTAATGCATTTAGAAGTCCTGGAGCTATGTTAGTGAGTAATTTCGAAGTGAAATAATGGTTCATGTTGGAATGGAACTCGGAAAATATTAATAAGCTGAATCCAATTTACATGTTAAAATTCACATACAATTGTGCCTTAGGCTTTTCTTTTGTTATTTTGAAAGGCAGTGTATTTTAGTTAGAAGAATAATCGTGAAAATGAAACGTGTTCGAATAACTTTAGTGATTGACTAATGTCTGTCTAATACAGATGTATCATTTTCCTGATTCTAGTACAGTACAAGTGAGTTACTCCTATGAACCATTTCATGCTGATTCCCTGACTAAGGTGATAGTTCCTATAAAATAATTCAAAGTATTCCTGCAGGAGTGTATAATTTGAAGGGTTAACTATCATTTGTATATATATATAGATTTTATTGTTTACCTCTGAACCTCACGCTGTGGGCCTGGTTCTTATGCTGTCTTATTGCCAACCTGTTCGATATGATCTAACTTTAGGCATTTTCTTGTTCGTTAGAAATGAGGTATTTTCTTGTTCGTTTTGCTTTGTTCCATCATGGTTGTTTTTTTTCTCCTTCATACTTACATGGCTTATCGTCCTTCTGCATTGGACATATTTATCCAACCGTTCTTCAGTAATGCTTTTTTCTTTTGAAATGACTGTCGCAGAAATGAAGTTGGTCCATGATGAACGAGATGATTATTCTTCTAGATCACAAGTCTCAAAAGAATCTCTGCGCCATGAGGTAGGCAATCCATATTTTTCTACCCTAGCCCTGTTTTAGTACAACCGGTTTTGTTTTGATTGTAAAAGGTCATTGCTTTAATAATTGTGCTAGAAAATGAAATAAAAGTGATTTTTAAAGCATAGGGCCACATAAGGAGGTAGCTATTCTCTATTCAACTTAACATAGGGCCACAATTAGATCAGAGGTTTTAATGTCATGAGATTCATGTTGATATTATCCCATATGCTCATTTAATATGGTCAGAAGATATACATCAGATTACTCTGAGCACATGCTGCAAGAAATGGAGTCTAGAGCATCTATTTGCAGGAATCAGAAAAAATAAATAGATGGGAGTAAATTCAAAGAAGTTTCATAATGGACCGGGGGATCTATTGGTGAAGGTTGCTATTGACATATCACTAAGATGGGCGTGAGTTGAGAATGATTGCGCTGTATGTTGGTGGTGCCTTCTATTTATTCTTTTTCTTTTCTTGGTCTAGTAGATAGTTGCTGCTTAGTCATGGATTTTGGCGTCTTGTTTCGTGCATATGCTTGCATTCATGTAATTTTTTTTGATATCATGTTATAACTTTTTTAATATCGTTAGATCAGTTGTGCACACATTTTCGTCACAACTATTATTTGGTCACTTTTTGTGACATATTATTTTTGTTGAAGGGTCAGAGGGATACCTCTTCTTGTCATAAATGTTGTATCACCGCTATTTGATGGCTGGTTAACTTGGTGATTTATCCATCCTTGAATTCTGGACGTTGGTGAATGCTGGATCAATTTTGAATGAATCATTTTAACTTCTATGTTAAGTTTGAATTTGTCAAATATGGCGTGCCTCCCAACTTCAATGCACTAAGTCATTTACATATTCACTCTTCATCGAAATTAGATTCTCCATTACAAATACTATTCCAATCAAGACATCAGAAACGAATAATTTAGTGCCATGAAGTTTTCTTCTGCGGGTCTTCTAATGGGAAGACATTTTTCAAGTTGTTATTATGCACATCTCATAGGGGCCGGGAATTCTTCTGGCTAGCATGTCGAAGAAGTCTATACCCACCACTTGGGGCACTACTGCTTTCTGTTGTTGTAAGGGTTTGCCTTTGAAGAATGTTGTTAAGAAACTAAGGGAAAGGTGGATGAAGCTATTCAAACCATTCTTGTGTTCAACTAGATGCTTGATTACCATGAGATGGAATTAATGTTTGATGGAATTTATTTGATAAATCATATTTTACCTGTTCATTTGAATTGACAATGAGTTGAGCTAGTAGGTCATCACGTATGCCATATCAGTATCTCATGTTCTCACTTCTTCCTTTTGAAGGCTTCCACACCTGGAACCTCACGAAGTGAACTGTCTTCGACGCATGAGAGCTATGAGAGTCACAGGGAGAAACGACGACATAGTGTTGACAGGTATCACCGGTATGGGAGGGATGAATACGATAGACCCAGGGGAGAGAAGAACTATAGTGTAGAGTATGGAGAAAAGAGAACTAGGCATGGCCGTACTGCTACAAGAACACCTGGTATGCATTTCTGTTTTCATCACAAAATCCCACTGCGAAATTATACTTTTCGGGTTTCATCTTCAAGAGGCCCTTTGCAGTTGTTTTGGAATTTTAGTTTGATGTCAATTAGTTGTTATTTGCAGCTAGATCTGATTGGGATGATGGAAGGTGGGAGTGGGAAGACACTCCACGTCGAGATAGCCAGTCAGTAGGCGGCAAGCATCGCCTTCCTCCATCTCCAATGCTAGTTGGTGCCTCACCTGATGCACGGCTGGTTTCCCCATGGTTGGGGGGTCGAACTCCTCGTTCTGCAGGTAGGGTATTTTGAATATCTAGGCTCTTTATGATATGTTTTTTAATCTGATGTTACTTAAGTTGTTATATAATACATGATAACGCCTACAGCTTCTCCATGGGACTACGTCTCCCCTTCTCCTACTCCAATTCGTGCTTCTGGTGCCTCAAAACGGACATCAACCACTCATCAAAGCCGAGGATCTCACCAGCCCTCGTTTTCAGCTGTAGGCTCAGTGGTATGGAACAGTGATAGCCTTCAACATCTCTGTTATATGTGTTTTGACGTTATGCTTACAAAGAAACTGCATCCTCCCTTCTGATGTATACATCTGTTTTGGTACTAAATCCTTATTTGCTATTTGGAACCTGTCAAGAACTAAAAAGATAGTGATTGATCTTATTTTTTAAAGAAATTTTGTTTCTACTAGGACGATATGAACACAAAATCTGTTGTAAAGCTACGCATTTTGCTAGCAGTTAGCATGTATTTAAAGGTTTATGCAATTTTGCTTCATTTATTACAACTTTATGGTCTTTTCTTCAAGAAATATTATGCAATATACAGGTTTATGGTGGTAGTGCTCTTTTCTTAGTTGATCTATAGATGTCTCATCCTCATTGTCGCAGAAGTGCAACTCTAGTTGTTGTATGATCATCTAGTTAGTATGATGTGGTAAGTACAGATGGACTTTATTCCCCCCACTTCTTCTTGAGGATGATGTGTCGGAAAATATCATTATAATTATCTCTCAGTTACGAGGACAACTAGTACTTACGAACTATTGAGTATAATACAGTAAGTAGTGGGACAGGATCTCGTAATTGTGAGTTCTCGTAGTGCTCTGCAAATCCTTGCTTTCTGATGTGGACTTATGTTTTCTTGTGGATACTAGTGCTTAGGGTGCTTTGCGAAAGCCCAGTATGGTATAGATTATAAATAATTTTGTATTTAATGTATTTACAATTTTAAAATATTGGAATAGTAAAACTAATTTAAATTGTTCAATATCAAAAATTCAGAATGTTTTGAATAATGCGAATACTATGAACACATAATTTAATGTGAATTTATATTTGTGTGATCTTTTTTATTGTGTACACACTCATATATTTTTATTTTTAAATAATTAATTTATACATTACTTTAATGCGTGAAATATTTAAAATTTGGCCTCACCTAGGCACCACCTGGCATATTGCCTTGCTGCATTGACAGTAGATACATGGTTGCCTTGAAAAACCTTGATATGATATACTTAATGAAATTACAATTTTTGGTATACAGATGTTTAGCAGAATTAAGAGTATGTTACATCCATCTATATGTTTTTAGGTAGGATATATTGTTTAGTAAATGATCCACCTATATCTTTATAGGATTTTAATCTATTTATCCAAAAATATAGCAGTAGTGATAGCTATAAAACTAGTTTTGCGTTCGGAAGTAGATGATATGTATGCAAGGATGTATTTTCAACATTCATGATACTTCAATTCTAACTATTGAAATCTGAATAGAGCAACTATTGTGAGCTCGTACGATGTCAATCTGCTAAGACTGAAACGCAATGCCAGCTATCCTGAGGTCTCAACCTGCTCTTGCTTCCTAGAAATTGACTGACTTGTTCTGGTGTGCATAGTATATTAATCCACGTAAACTAGACCGACTTATACAAGGGCGCTCAAGTGTCATTAGTTTTTCAAACCATGGTGCTTATATTTTTAACTTCTTTATTGAGCCATGAATCCACGTGGTACGGGCTTCTTGCTTATCCACTCTTTTGGTATTTCCAAGCTTGGCCTGCCTTTGAATATCCCATTTTCCAGCGAACAACTCTGACCTCTAGTAGGCAATTTTACATAGAAGCACTTATATATATATATATATATATATATATATCTTTAATTGTTAATTTCTTGAATATAGAATATAGAGGAGTATTTTGGAAATCCATTATACCTGTGAAAGCAAGCCTCTCATGCCACAGTACAAGCATGATACATAAAATGTGTTCTATCTATGATCACAATCATCTACTGTCTTTATTCTTTATTTTTTATTTTGATTTCATTTTTTAATGGTAAGTCATTACTGTGTATTTTTTTTCGTCCATGACATTAATAGTGTGCGAGCAAAGAGTTCAAAATTTCTTGCGGGCATGTTTGCATTGGTTTATGCATATGATTCATAATTTTTAGTTGGAATCAGGAAAAAATTAACTGTGCATCTGCTGTTTTGTTTTGGGTTTTTCTTCCCAGCAGGTTACTGAAGCTGATGGAAGGCCTTTGTACACTGAGCACAATCATGAAATATCAGAGGAAATGCAGCAAGAAATGGACTATGATGCTGATCGTGCATGGTATAACCTTTAATTTTAGCCTTTGGTCAATATTCATGATTAGTTGATTTTGAACCACAAGATGAGTTTTAGGTGTGTTAAACCTCTCCTATGGTTGATTAAACTTGACAAATGCACTAATCCCTTATGGGAGAACAGTCCAACTAAAACTGGAAAAGAAAGGAAAGCATTGTGCATTCCCTGAGAAGGATAGGGATTCAATGACACACTTTTCTATTTTACCTGTTTATCTGCAGGTATGATAGAGAAGAGCACAATACAGTCAATGATAGCGATAGCTCATCATTATTTTTTGGGGATGATGCTTCATACCAGAAGAAAGAGGCAGAATTAGCAAAGAAACTGGTACATATACTTCCCTCTGGTCTTCTGGTTTCCCTTTTTTTGCTTCGTTCATGCGCGCTTGGTACTGCTACATTTAGTTGCGAGGAAATTAGCATGACAGAATGACGCGTTTTCTGTTAATGGCAGCGTTTCTCTATATATGTTTCCTTTTCCCCTCATCCTGAGTGCCATCTGTGTTGTTCTTTTTGGCTGCAGACTCGGAAAGATGGAACACCTATGACCCTTGCTCAGAGCAAAAAATTGTCACAACTGACAGCTGACAATGCTCAGTGGGAGGATAGACAGCTCTTAAGATCGGGAGCTGTGAGGGGAACAGAGCTTCAGATGGACTTTGAGGATGAGGATGAACGAAAAGTTATCCTTCTTGTTCATGGTATGCTTTAGAAATCGTAATTGATAATCATGTTATGCTATGCCGAATATTTGTGTCTCTCCTGTGTGGAAGGTCGGAAATCATGAAATGTGAAACGTAAAAGGGGAAGAAAAAAATGTTCTCAGCATTTGGAGTCAAGTTGGGGAAACTGAAGAATATTTTTTAAATGCTTGTCATGTTTGGCTTTTCTTATGAGGGATCGTTTTTATTGCGAAGGAAACCATGAAACAATAAAGTAAACTCCATTATGAGGGAGGAAAAACCTACACAGTGTTATCTGAAAATTTGTTAGAATTCAGAGATTGAATATAAATATTAATTATGCCAAACATCCATCTACAGAGACGATTGCGAAAAGGTAGATTTTTTTCTTTATGTTTTTATTTTGCTAGAAATAATTGATTCCCCTTAAAGGACCTTACCCATGATTATTTATGCTGTACAAACTTTATTGCTCGTATTGATCCTCTTGGTATGTAATTTATTCATTGAGTTAATCGCGATTGGATTGTTCTGGCGTTTGTATCTGTCAGCTATGTTGATCTCCTCATTGTAGATTGCAACTCTTCATTTCTTAAAATCAGTGAAGTTAACCTGGTTCATTGTCTCATGTCTCATCTAAGGGTATAAAGAAACAATTCTACTAGAAAATTTTGGTCGATTTTCAACTTAGATTTCCTGTACTTCGCCACTTGTTCATTGCCTTTCCCCTCAAAAATTTCTCACTTGCCAATTATTCCAGTCTCTCTTGTGTTTTCTCATACCGAGACCTGCAAAGCTCTGCAACTGTTGCATGATTATACTTCTGTGACTGCTGTTGGGCTCGATTCTTCTTCTTTTGATAGCTCTATCTATCCTCTGTAGGGGCTGTTCTGTTAACGGTCTGTGTGAAGCTTGAACATCACTGTTTCTTGAATTGGCAGATACAAAACCTCCGTTTCTAGATGGAAGGGTGGTATTCACCAAGCAAGCAGAGCCTGTCATGCCCATCAAGGACCCAACATCTGACATGGCTATAATCTCGCGTAAAGGCTCTGCTCTAGTGAGAGAAGTTCGTGAGAAGCAGACAATGAACAAGTCGCGCCAGAGGTTCTGGGAGCTGGCCGGCTCAAAGCTTGGGGACATCTTGGGTGTTGAGAAGACTGCCGAGCAGGTTTGTTCTTCCCTTATATTCCAATGCTCAATACTTTTGGGGCTTTGCATCCCAACCGCAGTCCTCTGATCCTGAGGCTGGTGTTTATGATAGATCGATGCAGATACTGCGGTAGTTGGAGACCAAGGTGAAATAGACTTCAAGGAGGAAGCAAAATTTGCTCATCATATGAAGGAAAAAGGTGAAGCTGTGAGTGATTTTGCGAAATCAAAGTCCTTGTCCCAGCAGCGGCAATATCTCCCAATATTTTCTGTGCGAGAGGAGTTACTGCAGGTACTCAGCTGTTCTTTCATATATTCTGCCAAGTCCGAGTCCATGCTGTTCCTGCTTGTATGATGTGTTTGTGAACTGAACTTGCCTTTAAGAATGTAAAAATTTCCCCAAAAAGCCTTCCAGGGAAGGTAGAGCTGAAGCTGTTGGTGATTCTGCCAGGAAAGGAAAAAAATTCCTAATGAGTTGTCGATCTCTGGGCAATTACTTTATTTGGCTTTTCACGGCTTCCATGATCTTCTCCCCTCTCTTTGAGCCGGAGCTGTAGCATGATCATGCCGCTGATACTGAAACTCAATGGCCTTTTTAATACATTTGGTGCAAGTTCATCTGTCATCATTCGTGTTCTAACAGAGGATGGATGCGTGGTGAATCAGGTGGTTCGAGAGAATCAAGTTATTGTCGTGGTGGGCGAAACTGGCTCAGGGAAGACAACTCAGCTCACGCAGGTTTTACCTTGAATAAAACATCCGTGTGCCTGATGATGCCTACTCTTGAATGATCCTGCTTCTCTAACTAGCTTTCTCGACACAGTATCTGCATGAAGATGTGTATACCAAAGGTGCCATCATCGGCTGCACACAGCCGCGGCGTGTGGCGGCCATGAGTGTGGCGAAGCGTGTCAGCGAAGAAATGGAGACGGACTTGGGGGATAAAGTGGGTTATGCCATTCGTTTCGAGGATGTCACCAGCCCAAATACAGTAATCAAGGTATGATCAATATATACTTTAATCGATTTCTATTTTTTTCTTTCTATGGATGTCATGCTTGTTTGATTAGCATCCTTGTACCATAATTTCTCACCTAAATTCATTTATTCGTACTTATTTTAATTCGATTCATGAACTTCAACGGAATCACCAACACCACCGCCATCCCTCATTTGTTGCACAAATAATTTCATATATTCGAGTTCTATTTTTTGTATTTTTTTCTGTTTTCAGTAATCTGGATGGGATGCTTGTTTGATTACCATTCTTGGATGAATCGTAGTTGCACACCTGAATTCATTTATTCTTATTTCTTAGCTTATTCGGATGATCTGATTTTATCTTGTAAATGGCAGTACATGACTGACGGGGTCCTCTTGAGGGAGACGTTGAAGGATGCTGACCTCGACAAGTACCGGTATGCTCCCTCTGACTCTTCCCAGTATTTTATTTTTTTTGGTATCTTCTGTACTTTAGATCTTTTCAATCTGATGGATGATGGAAGTCGAAGTTTTTCAGATCTGACTAGGGTTTGTTAGATTGCCCTATTAGATTCTTTTATGCCCATCTAGCTCTGATTCTATCCTACTTTAGGAAAGCTTGGAATGGGTGTGGATCTCTCATTGTTTATTTGTTTCTGAAAAAAATTCAGTGTCATCATCATGGACGAAGCCCACGAACGATCTCTGAGTACGGATGTGCTCTTTGGCATACTGAAGAAGGTTGTCTCACGGCGCCGCGATTTCAAGCTCATCGTGACCTCTGCAACCTTGAATGCGGAGAAATTTTCAAACTTCTTCGGGAGGTGTGACTCTGATCCCTCTCTCTCTCTCTCTCTCACACACACACACACACACACACTCTATCTTACCCTCCAGCCTACTCTCTCACTCTCTCTCATACACACACTATCTTACCCTCCGGCCTACTCTCTCTCTCTCTCTCTCTCTCTCTCTCTCTCTCTTTCTCTTTCTCTCTCCATCTATCTATATATATATATATCAAGCATCAAATCGTTTACAATCCCTCTGTGTCTGTCTCTCTCGACGCAGTGTGCCGATCTTCCACATTCCGGGGCGGACTTTCCCAGTAAACATCCTGTACAGCCAGACGCCATGCGAGGACTACGTGGAGGCGGCGGTGAAGCAAGCGCTGACCATCCACCTCACCTCCCCTCCCGGGGACATCCTCATCTTCATGACCGGCCAGGACGAGATCGAGGCCAGCTGCTACGCCCTCGCCGAGCGCATCCAGCAGCTCGTCTCCTCCTCCTCCCGCGCCGTCCCCGAGCTCTCCATCCTCCCCATCTACTCCCAGCTCCCCGCCGATCTCCAAGCCAAGATCTTCCAGCCCGCCGCCGCCGGCGCCCGCAAGTGCATCGTCGCCACCAACATCGCCGAGACCTCCCTCACCGTCGACGGCATACTCTACGTCATCGACTCTGGCTACGGCAAGATGAAGGTCTACAACCCCCGCATGGGCATGGACGCCCTGCAGGTCTTCCCCGTCAGCCGCGCCGCCGCCGACCAGCGCGCCGGCCGCGCGGGCCGCACCGGCCCCGGCACCTGCTATCGCCTCTACACCGAATCCGCCTACCTCAACGAGATGCTCCCCAACCCGGTCCCGGAGATCCAGCGCACCAACCTCGGCAACGTCGTCCTGCTCCTCAAGTCGCTCCGCGTGGACAACCTCCTGGACTTCGACTTCATGGACCCGCCGCCGCAGGAGAACATCCTCAACTCCATGTACCAGCTGTGGGTGCTCGGCGCGCTCAACAACGTCGGCGGGCTCACCGAGATCGGGTGGCGGATGGTGGAGTTCCCACTGGACCCGCCGCTGGCGAAGATGCTGCTCATGGGGGACCGCCTTAGGTGCACCGACGAGGTGCTCACCATCGTCTCCATGCTGTCGGTGCCGTCGGTGTTCTTCCGCCCCAAGGACCGCGCCGAGGAGAGCGACGCCGCGCGGGAGAAGTTCTTCGTCCCGGAGTCGGACCACCTCACCTTGCTCAACGTGTACCAGCAGTGGCGGGTTAACCAGTACCGGGGGGACTGGTGCAACGACCACTTCTTGCACGTGAAGGGGCTCCGCAAGGCCCGCGAGGTGCGCTCCCAGCTGCTGGACATTCTGAAGACGCTGCAGATCCCGCTGGTCTCGTGCGGCATGGACTGGGACGTGGTGAGGAAGGCCGTCTGCTCCGCCTACTTCCACAACGCCGCCAGGCTGAAGGGCGTCGGCGAGTACGTGAACTGCCGCAACGGCACGCCGTGTCACCTGCACCCAAGCAGCGCGCTCTACGGGCTGGGGTACACGCCGGATCACGTGGTGTACCACGAGCTGGTGCTCACCACCAAGGAGTACATGCAGTGCGCGACGGCCGTGGAGGCGCACTGGCTGGCGGAGCTGGGCCCGATGTTCTTCTCTGTCAAGGAGTCGGACACCTCCATGATCGAGCACCGCCGGCGGCAGAAGGAGGAGAAGTCGGCCATGGAGCAGGAGATGGAGGGCCTGCGCCGCGAGCAGGCCGAGGCCGACAAGGTCGACCGGGAGAGGGAACGCGAGAAGCGCGCCCGCCAGCAGCAGCAGGTCGCCATGCCCGGCGCCCCCCGGCCTCCCTCTACCTATCTCCGCCCGAAGAAGCTCGGCTTGTGAGTTCACCCACCGCCACCGCCACCGCCTCCACCACCACCAACATCAGAGCTCTGAGGAGTTGTTGCCTATCATATGCCATTCTGGGAAGATGTTGTGCCTGAGGTTAAGAGATGTTGTCTTCTTGATGTAGATAGATTCCAGTGAAGAAAGAAAAAACCATGTTTTTATGGATCAAGTGATAGGCTTCTGAAGATTTTTTCTATTTATGGCTGATAATCATTTCTTCGGATATTTTTGATAATTACTTTTTCATCAGAAGGGTCGAATGTTGGCATGATGAAAGTTTTGATTCTTCGTGATTTATTGTTTAAAAGTTTTTTTGGAAACTCTTAATTCACACAGT
This sequence comes from Spirodela intermedia, assembly GCA_902729315.2. Classification (NCBI taxonomy): domain Eukaryota; kingdom Viridiplantae; phylum Streptophyta; class Magnoliopsida; order Alismatales; family Araceae; genus Spirodela; species Spirodela intermedia. The sequence goes on from LR746264.1 coordinate 1,927,811, forward strand.
AAGGATAAGGGTATCCCTACGATTCAATAATTGTGTAGAAGTCTCTGTTAGAAAATTTTATATGTTACAGGGTAAATTCTGACATAATAAATATTTGTGTGGAGAGAAATTGCATAATTCATCTGTTTGCCTGGTACACCCTTCGGTGACGTTTCTCCGTGAGTTTGAGAGGAGAGAGAGAGAGAGAGAGAGAGAGAAAGAGAGAGGGAGATAGAGATAGAGAGGGAGAGAGAGGGAAAGAGGGAGGAAGAGAGAAGCTGCCACTTCCTGCCCTAGTCCTTCTCGCAGGACGGCCAGGACGCCCTTACCATCGACGCTGCTTCTGCTCTGAGTGGCCCCCACTAGCACGCCCAGAGGAGGAGAGCGGATTGGTTTGGATTGATGATGGACCTCGATCCTCGTCTGTACGAGCACATCGTAAGCCCCGTTGTTTCTCTTTTCTCCATTCGGGGTCTTGAAAGCTGGATCATCCGTTCATCCCTCTTTAACTCCCTTTAGGGTTTTTTCCTCCGCATTTCGAGTTGGAAGTGGGTTTTTCGTCTAAGTTGAGGAGAGGGTTCTGCTTGCGGAAAGTGGAGATTGAGGGAAGGAGGCATCATTTCTCTCAGATGGTGAGACGTCCGTTTTGTTGTCTGTAATCTCCATGGCCTCTTCGTCGATGATGAAACTAGCTTCCCGTCGGTAGTGCTTCAGAGGTATGGATTTGCGCCTCCATAGAGAAGGACAGCGATGGATGATCGAGTTACAGGATACGATAAACTCTCTTAGTTGGATGGATCTAGTAATTTCCCATCAGCCACAGCAGATAATTACTTCTTATTATCTTTATAAAAACGCTTTGAATTTGCTGCAAAGTGCATTTATCATCCTTGGGAACTACATTTTTAAAAAATTTCCAAAAGGATTTGTGGATCCTGGTTGAGAGAAGGATTTATCATCCCTCTTGAAATTGGAGAAGCATGGAAAATTTTAGAATAGGCCATAAATTGGCTGATGTTGGAGGAATGAGAGGAATCAATGAAGAATCCACTTACTATCAGACGACAGAAGAAAAAAATAGGAGAAGGAGAATGTGAAGAAGAATACGGAAGAAAGGCCATTAAATGCACCCAACTTTTGCATCTGGCCACTGCGCTTAACTCCTTCTCCAACCCAATCCTTGCCCAGCTTCAAAGATGTGGTGGAGAGTCTTTCATCAAGTTACGTTTTGTCCAAAGTCTTAACTTGAAACTGTACTTTCGGTAACCCCTGTTCACAAATATTTACTGATTTTTGGCCTAAAGTAGTTGTCAAACCTTCAACTGTTATGCATTTCATTGATTCTTATTGACTTATGACCTGATTTAAAATTTGTTGGTGCACTCAACGATTTCAGTCTGGATTTTTTGGCAGGCAATTAGCGAGAGTGATGTCACCAAAATTGTCCTATCTTATCTTGTACATAGCTGCTTCAAAGAGACAGCAGAGACGTTTATCACTTGTAGCGGAATGAAACCACCTGCTGATTATCTTGTGGATATGGATCAACGAAAGTGTAAGCGCCTGTTATATGTACCTTAAATGTAAAAGTCACCACTCTGTGAACATTGGGGTAGTATGAACTGCTTATGCACAATGATGATATGATTGGGAAGAATTTTTTAGCGTACTGTTATGTGCTGAGTGGAGAAGCCAGAAAGAGGTGTAAGCTTTTCTTTTGAAATTATGAGAAGAATAATTTGCAGAATGTCTGTTTCTTTTGCCGATGTACCATTGGGGATGCTACTATTTTCGTTCAATGGCCTCCCCTCTTATGAAATATCACTGAGCAGATTTCAGTAAGAATTGGATGGGGGTGATCATTGGATGTTATTGTTAAGCCGTGAGGATGGATTTATTATTTTCGTTAGATAAGTTACTTGTTTCTCTCAAGACACCCAGATTGAATAGTCCATTATTCCTCGTTTGAGTATATTTCCCTGCGTATTATCTAATCGTTATAGAATGAAAATATGACTGAAGTTGAAATTCTGGAACATCACATTCAGTCATGCGCCTTAGGTCATATTCCTGAGGTGTAAACCCTTTCATTAGGTGACACAGTATGCCTGAGGTAATTTCAGCAGGCCAGAGGCATGCTCCTGCTTTATCTCCCTTAATATCTTGGTTCTACTGTAAAAAGTTTACCAAAAATATTAATATAATTAGAAAGAGGATCAGAAAACAGTGGCTTTTGGCAGCTGCTGCTGTTGCTCTCCTGATATCCTCTGATTATGATAAGATGTCCATAACTGCCATTGACATCGTTCCGGGATGTCTCTATCATTTCAGAGCTTATAATTTTCCTTGCAACGTCGTTTTGCCTATTTTTCATGCCTTTCGCTTGAATTTCTCAATGATTTCCGGTGACTCCATGTTTTCTTTTTCTCTACCCTCCCATTACTCCCCATTGCCTTCTTCCTTGGATCCCACTCTCTTTATAATTCCACTCGGCAACTTCTGCTCCTCTCTTCCCCCCCCCCCCCAACTAAGCTCATTTTATCTGGTTCTATTCTGCCCCAAAGTCTTGGTTCTTGTTTTTGTCATCCTTCTAAATTTTACAGGAAGTTCTTTTTGTAAATACTTCTCATTTTGGACCGGTCAACTTCAAATTCAAACATCATGTTGGTTGAGACTGCAAAACTATTTTCTAGAGGATATTCTCGAGGGTTTTCTTGATGATATCATCGTATGTCCCTATATTTTTATGGTCATCTGCGGTAATATCCTTGAAAATGCCAAAGAAATTGAACTTTTGACGAACTGATCCACTTCAATTTTCTGGCATAGTCTTATGTTTTGTTAAAAATTTCCTCTGAGTTTGGGATTCCTTGCTCCCTTGAACTGTTCTACAAGAGAATGATTTCTGTTTCCTATCCTTAGACACTAAAAACAGGAAAAAAATTCTACTTTCCTCCATAGACCCAACAAAAGTTTACCACTTCAACCTGGAGAATGCTCAAGCACTCCACTTGCTCTAGGAAGCTTTTTCGCTCTTGGGAGGGCTACGATGTTGACGACGAGTCTTCCACAATCAAATCACTCGTGCCAATTTAGAAGGCTTTTTAAATGGACCAACACTTCCAGTGGCATTTTATCCCACCATAAAACGTATGATCCCTTGCTAGATAGCATCTTGAATTTCTAATGGTTTCTACACAATCTGAAACAGTGCAATAAGGTTGCCAGTGGAATGATGGTATATTTCCAGGCTCCTTTCTGGAACGTTACCTAATATAGCTAAGGCAGATTTCTGTGCCATTCTCCAGATATGAAATTTAGTGATTTAATCAGTTCTGTCTGTCTGCATAATGTAAATAAAGGATCTGTTCATTTGCATGTAGATTGAAGAGTTTCTGTTTTTCGTTATTTTTCTTCTGCTAATCCATTTCTCTTCAGCCATTTTCCATTTCGCATTGGAAGGGAACGCCCTGAAGGCCATTGAACTGACCGAACAGTTGGCACCTAATTTGCTGGAGCAAAACAAGGACTTGCATTTCGACCTTTTGAGCCTTCATTTTGTCGAGTTGGTCCGTGCTCGGAAATGGTGAGCAAACTTTAAAACTGTTCTTCCCAGGGATTATCAGCCTGCTGCTCATGATGAATGTCGGGTACTTTTACCAGCACAGAAGCTCTGGAGTTTGCTCAGAGCATGTTGACTCCATTCGGAAAGGTGCAGAAATATGTAGAGAAACTTGAGGTATTCTTCCTACCAAAGATACACCTACCTGAAGCATTACGACTTTGTCAAAACTTTTCAAAGTAGTCTAGAACAAAGCAGCGAGCAGATATGCATCGGGTCTGCATAACACCATAGTTCGGAAAAGTCGCCAGTGTTCAATGCCCACACTAAGTTCTACTTTGAAACCCATGGAGGTAACTGTGAGCTATGTATCTTCTGCAGGACTTCATGGCTCTCCTGGCCTACGAAGAACCAGAGAAGTCCCCAATGTTTCATCTGCTTAGCCCTGAACACCAGCAGAATGTGGCGGACAATCTGAATCAGGCCATTCTCGGTATGTCCTCCTGCATTCGATCCTCACCTTCCTTTGTTTAATTCGTTGAGCCTTTTCCTTTCCCTTCTTGGAAAGTTTCTCTCTCTCTCTCTCTCTCTTTCTCTGTTCGTGACACGATTTCTACTGCAATCAAGCCCATGCGAACCTCCCCAGCCATTCCCTGATGGAGAGGCTGGTGCGACAAGCAACTGTGGTCAGACAATACCTGCACCAGGAGCCTGGCAAGGTAACATAGCGGCCTCTGTTCCTTCCACTAGTAGCTACTTATTCGCCCATTCTCTCTCTTCACCACCTATCAAACTCATGCCACCGTCAGTTGAATCGACGAAACATTAACCTTGTCCCATGAAACAATCATCACCCATCGCCCCCTGGAACACTTCTTTCATATTCGGCAGCACAGGAGAGAGGAAACTGATCAAAGTGCGTCGTTATTACTTGAGATGTATGGAAACAAAAGAAAATTAATCGTCTTTTTCTCTGAAGCACCATTGTTGAACCATTTGTGAATCACTCCCTGAACTCGCCAAACTTTTGAACCCCAGGAGTTGAATATGTCGCTCCCGGGATGTGGGAGTTAGGGTTCCGTCACTCATGCGCGGCTTGTGGTTTAGCAGGACAGCCATCCAGTGTTTTCTTTGAAGTCTTTTCTGAAAAGCTAGACCCTGGAGGCATTTAGCTGGCGAGCAAGGCCTGGTTGGTTCTGTTCTTCCTCAGATTGCTTTCCGTCTGCCAGTAAATAAAACCCCTCTAAGACTCAAAGTCTGTCATGAATGCTTGCAAGGTCCCTCTCTCTCTCTCTCTCTCTCTCTCTCTCTCGCTCTCTCTCTCTCTCTCTCTCTCTCGCTAGCAGATTTCTCTCTTACTCGGCTCTTCTTGGTGATAAACCAGGCTCCTTGTCTGCCTCTCTGAATGCTTTCATGGGTGATGAGGGTCTTAGTGATGCTTCGTCAATTGAGCTCCTCCCCTGAGAAGGCTGCCGGCTGAGCCCGAGGTATCTCCCCTTTTAAATTTGTCATGTGGCATTGTAGTCATTAGTTTTCTTGTATATATATATATATATATATATATAGAAATTTCTCCTTCTCTTAAGATTCAAGATCAGTCAGCTGGTTTTGAATGGCCCATGAGCTATTTTTCTTGAGAAAATAATATCTCCCCCTCTTTTTTATTTTTTTGTTAACTTTTTTCATCCCTTGGGCTTGTTAGAAGATCCAGCCTTCATTAATTTAGATTCCAGTGGTTTGATCTACCATGGTGCAGGAAACTTCCGTTTCTCTAGTTTTTTTATTAAAAAAAAAACATCGTTTTTTCCCTTTTTAAATCTACCTCTTTTATCAGCAAAATATCGAAAAAATGTCTCCGAGAAAAAAAAAAGATCATATTGATTTCTTCCCCTTGTCTTTTTTGGGTTTGGGCCGCAGAAGTAAGCTTAGAAATGATAAATTGACCCACATGAACAGCCTACTATTCCCCTCTTGGCTATGTTTTGTCTCAGCTAACTATTCTTAAATAGATGTGATGAATCCGAGAAACTGATCAAATGTATCTGCGATATTGACTAAAAAAATGATAATTCAGCCTTAATATAGGATGAACCAGATATAATCTTCATAATATTGCGATTTTTCTTAGGAAATGACGGGAAAATGATTTGGGAGAGGAACTCGTTGAGTTTCCCCTACTTAGAGGCTCCTACCTGATTATCTTTTATTGAAAAAAAAGTCAACTCTTCGATATTATTATTATTCCAACATTAGGTTCATGTTCTTACTGAGGAAATTTCCAAAAAATATTGGTATAAATTCCACTAATTACTACAAAGAAAGATCAAATTGCATATGTTGAGGCAATTTAATGGAAAAAAGGAGGAATCAAAATATATTTGGTGTTTCTAGCGCTTTAGAACCGTAAAGGAAAATTTACGTATTATATTAATTTATATGGCATTTTGTGGTAGCTATAGGTTCTTACTTTTTGATGTAAATATATGGAAATTTTGGAATTAATTATCTTCTTTTAACATATATTATTGCATACCCAAAAGCTATATTAATGATACAAAAGTTAATCTTTTAACACAGATAGCATTACTATAGTATTTGATTATTAGTGTACATATTATAAAATTAAAATATATTGTTTATCACCTTAGGAAAAATTGACTTAAATTATTTTTGGTGAGTTTTGTGTATTTTTCGTCCCAATTTTTTAAATCAAGAAATATTATTATTTATTTCTTCGTCAGAAATTGAGGGAATGAACCAAGTCGAGGTCTAAACTACCACCTAGGTCAATGAATTCCAAAGGATCCTAAGAATTCTTAGTATTCTATCATCTTGCACATGATAAAACTTTGAGCTTTCTAGACAGCAAATTCGGTTTTTTCTCTCAATCCAAACGGCACTTGAATCTGATAAAGAAAACCGGGCCCAAATGGGGATTCAGGACAAACACGGCCCAGGCCCGATCTGGTTGAGGCGCCTTAAATGAGGGTTAAGAGAGAAATATTTCTCTAAAATCAGTAAATATTACCTTCAAACATTTACGAGGATTTTTATGCAAAAAGTCTCCGCGTACCCCGTAGCTTCAGGGATGCATCGAATAAATGACGAGGGCATAAAAACCCTAGCGAGCCTAGTTTCGTAGGTCGGCTCAGATAATTTATTGCATGCTTGCGTTTGTAGGATTGAGAGAGAGGGAGAGAGAGAGAATAGGATACTAACTACTGCACGTTCATGGAAAGGCAACGTCTTGTCCTCATTAGTTCAGCACGACTCTCTCTCTCATCTTCCATCTAATTTACTGCCCCCCTTCTCTCTCTCTTAATGGCGAGCCACCGACGGAGGTCTCACCGTCGCCGACGGTTCCTCTTCTTCTTTAACAACCAGCCTCCCCCCCCTCTCTCTCTCTCTCTCTCTCTCTCTCTCTCTCTCTTTCTCTCTCTCTCAACCTTCCATCTTCCTCCGAAATGTTGCCGAGACACGGAAGAGAGAGAGAGAGAGGGTTATCTTCGTCGCGCGTTCTCTCCCAAATGGCGAACACAGCACGTGCAAGGAGAGTAGATTATTCCGTAAACAAAAACTTCTCCCTGTAAAGCGGCCTCCACGCTATCCGTCCGCCGGTAGAGGATACCTGGTGTCGCTGACTCCTTGATTTGGCCATTTGGAGATCACACTAATCTCAGTTGGGCTAGAGAGAGAGAGAGAATATCCCATTAATGCTTGTGGGCGGTGATGGGATCGTCCATATCTTTTCTCTCTCTATCTCTCGCTTTCACTTTCTCTCTCTTGATTATATTAATGCAGTGGGAGGAGCCTTTTGTATAATATAGGGGAGCAGAAGGGGAACCGGAAGGAGGGCGAGGAGGATGGGGTGGGCCGACTGGTTCGTTGTGGGTTTCTGGGTTCTCGCCGGCGCCGCCTACTGCGGGTGGTGGCGCTGGGCGCGGTGGGGGAACAGGACCCAGAAGAAGGCGGCGGCGGGGGGCGGCGCCGCCGGTGTCGCCGGCAGCGGTGGCGCCGCCGGTGGTGAGGAAGAGAGGAGGAGGATTCCGAGAGGGAGCAAGGGATGGCCGCTCATCGGCGAGACTCTCGAGTTCATCGCCTGCGGCTACTCCTCACGCCCTGTCAGCTTCATGGAGAAGCGCCGCGACCTGTAAGTCCTCCCTCTCTCTCTCACTTCCTCTCTCTTTCTTCCTCAATCTGTCTGCGTATCTCTCTCGCTTCCACATTGTCTACATCTCTCTCTTTCTTCCTCAGTCTGTCTGCGTATCTCTCTCTTCCTTCCTCAATCTGTCTGCGTATCTCTCTCTTCCTTCCTCAATCTGTCTGCGTATATCTATCTCTCTTTCTTCCTCAATATGTCTGCGTATCTCTCTCGGTTCCACATTGTCTACATCTCTCTCTTTCTTCCTCAATCTGTCTGCCTATCTCTCTCTTCCACATTCTGTCTATATATCTCCTTCTCTCTCTTATCATCAGCTACAATCATTTCCCTGTCTCGGTTCTCAATTCCTCTTCGCGTCAGAAGTCCATGCAAGCTTCCATCACCGATCACTCTCTATCTCCTCTCCTGATCGCTGGAAAACTCACGTGGCCACGTTGACCCTCTTCCCAATTCCTCTCTCTCTATCTATCTATCTCTCTCTTTACCCCCCCTTCTCTCTCTCTCTCCTCACGGTGTCCGGAAAACTCGCATCTTTACGTTGACCCGTTGGTTGCCCCAGAGCACTGCCATCCAAAATCCTCTCTCTCTCTCTCTTCCACTGACTTCTTTCTCTCTCTTTCCTGTTCTGTCTGGATTCTCTGTGATTTCGACCAGTTATTTATTTCCACGCCCCGAAATCTACGTACGAATTTCGCAAGTACACGTCACGACGGCACTCATGGCAGAAGATCTAGTCATCTTCTGACGCGGCCGCCACGTGGCCCGTCCTAGGCGCTGGGGCCCCCCGCAGTCCTTGGCTGCCACGTGGCAGACTCTCCCACCTATTTTGCATGGTACCATCCTCACTAACTGGCCACGAGGCGCTGTGCACGGCGCAGGTACGGGAAGGTGTTCCGGACGCACATTCTGGGGAAGGAGGTAGCGGTGTCAACGGACGCGGAGGTCAACCGGGCGGTACTGCGTAGCGAGGGCTTCGTACCGTGCTACCCGCGATCGGTGACGGAGCTGCTTGGAAAAGACTCCATCTTGAAGGCGGAGGGGGCGCTCCACCGCCGAGTCCACGGGCTCATCAGCGGCTTCCTCAAGTCCCCCGCCGCCAAGGCCGCCGCCGCCGCTGAAGTTGAGCGCTCCGTCCTCCAGTCCCTCTCCGATTGGCCGGAAAAGGGCCCCGTCTTCGTCCAGGAAGAGACCCAGAAGGTACGTCTCTCTCTCTCTCTCTCTCTCTATCTATCTATCTATCTATTTATCTATCTCGTTTGGTCGTAAGCTCTCGCTCTACGCTTTTGGGTCATCGATCTGTTTTTCTGTCGTAGGTGGCTCTCTCTCTCGCTCTCTCGCTCAACGTCCTATTTATCGATCAGTCTGTCATTCTATCATCTGCGCCTGTCTTTCTATCATCCGAACCTTGAGTATTGCTCAGATCTCGGAGCCTCTTCTCACTTCACTCTCTCTCTCTCCCCTCTTACTTCAAAGGAAACCTCTTTCTTAAGAACCGACGGCGATTCGTGTCTCACCACTCTCCCTTCTCTCTCTCTCTCTCTCACTCTCTCGAACTGACCATACGGGCGGCCCTTTCTCTCACTTATTCAATGAAGACGGGGTTTTTAAGGGGCCCTCGACAGGCCTCGTCGCCTTGATGAAGACGTCGCTATTTAATGAACTCACTCGGCATTTACCGTTGCACCCGTCACACCATGAACCGGTCCTGTAGTAGTAGGGGTTCTCTCTCTCTCTCGCTGAGATGTGTATTACCAAGCGGCGGAGGAGCTCTCTGCCCCCCCATCCGTTGAACCACGACAGGCCCGATCTGGTTTTCGATCGAGCTGATTGATTGTCGGGCAATGATCTTCTGGTTTTGATTTCAATCTCGGTTTGGTGAGGTACACGTGAGACAGAGAGAGAGAGAGATGGAGCTGGGATTCCGAGGAAGCATAGAGCTTTAGATAACCCACAGTCCAGAAAGATGATTAACCCTATCCCTCGGGACAATGATTACTCTATATATTCAGAGCCAGCTGATGTAGAGAGAGAGAGAGAGAGAGAGTTACAGTGAAGGGGGCGATAGCGAGGGAGATGGATATGGTGGTGGGAGCTACAGTGAGAGAAAGAGTGGTAGCAAAGGAAATATGAGGAAGTAGAGAGAGAGAGAGAGAGAGAGAGAGAGAGAGAGAGAGAGAGAGAGACTGTATGAGCTGTAGGGGTCCCCGTAGAGGGTGACCCTACTTGGGAGGGTCCCCGTGCGCATGTGGGAGGGGGCTTGGCTTGATGCATCGACAAATCCCGCAGCGGACGGGGGACCAGTGAGACGGCCAAATTCTGGGAGACGGTAAGCAGCGGCTTACTCACTCACCGCTGGCGAGTGGTCGCCGTTCTCATAGGCCCTCTCGCGGGGGGCCCTCCACCCGGATAGAAAATTTAAAGCGTCCGTGGTGTTGCTCGCTATGGCCAACTGGGTCTTTTATATCCGATGTCGCGCGCACGCCCACATTGATTTGAGTTGGCAGCGACAAAATTCTGCTGTTTTCTACCAACTCGTTGAGATTGTTTGAGCCAAGTGGGTCTTCCTGCGAAGAATCCATGTCGGCTGGGCCTAGGGAGGATCAACCTCTCTTCTTAGATGAGGATTAAACGTGGCAGTTGAGGACAAATTCAAGTGAAGACAGGCCATGCAAGAGGCGAAGGGTAGAGAGAGAGAGAGAGAGGACAATAACAGGTCTCTGGAGAGAACTGTATGGTTCATCGTTCTGTATATGTATCGGTGCTCATAGTGGTGAAAGATTTAGAATCCTCTCGAGTTTAATGATGAAAATGAAGGTTTTGCATCGTACTATTGAAAAAAGAGGAGATCAATTTGGGAATGTCGTTGAGAACTCGTTTTCGGAAACCGTAGTTCTCTGGTCTGGGCCTATGTTCGCTCCAAACCCAATCGTCCGGAAATCCGGATCGTCTGTCATCAACACAGACGCTCTGTATGTCTTTTTTGGGCTCTCTATCTCTATATTTTCTTGGCTCTAGGACTTCATCCTGTTCTTCTCCTGCGCGGCCCTCCTTCCCACTCATTTCCTAATAAAGACACGCTGACATGAAGTGTGGGTAAGCAACGCAGTGGAGATCGGCTTATGCCTACTCCTAGCCTCCTGGTCGAACTTCGGCAGTCAATGGCATCTCTCTATAGAAACATGAACGAATTTAAGTGGTGACTCCGCTTTATTTATAATACGTTGATTCCTATAATCAGATCTGATTTCAGCTAAAAGCATGCCCGTTCCCTGGTGATGTTTTATTGACTAACTTCCCTCAACCAGAGTTATAATATCCGTTTTTCATTCCTCATTAGTGGATAATTTCCTTTCCCCATCATCAGGTTAAGTTTTATAATTATTGTGTTAATGAGGTGAGAGTTGCACATGTTCTACCTTCAAGTCTTTATGGGGGTTCCCTCACGTAAGATGTAATGCAGTCTTTAAGCTCCATAGAATCATATACTGTTCCAATCATTTGTTCCAATCATTTTAGTAAAAGGTGCTTTAGATGCACGTGGTTCTAAGTTAATGCCGGATAAAAAGGATTTATATTTATTTATTTATTTATTTATTTATTTATCGATAACTTTTTGCCCATATGTGCCTTGATTCGTATGGTGCCAAATCTCCAGATTACATTCGTACCGTTGGTTAAGGTTTTGATGGGCATGGGGCCTGGAGAAGATCTGAACTTCATGAAGGAGCAGTTCCATGAGTTCATTCAAGGTCTTATCTGTCTGCCCATTAAGCTGCCTGGAACAAGGCTATTCAAGTCTCTAAAGGTACTGCCCAAAAGATCAAAACCATGCTTTTTACGTGACATTCTTAATTGTTGACTGATGATGAAGATAGCCATCTTACTTTGAAACTAGTTTCTCAGTAATTTACTTCTCCAGCGCACCCAAATAATCTTTCATGAGTTGTTTTGCATAATCCAGATTTATTTTGAACTCATGAGTTGTTCATTGGGATTCGATTTTTTTTTTTCTATTAGATTCCCACCTTCAGGTTATTTTATACTATACGTCTGTGAGTCATTTTTATTGATAGAAATCAACTGATATTAATCCAGCATCATGCCAAATATTTTTGTTGGCGATCACACTTTATGAAATATTCTCACTGGTCCAAGCAAGTGTTCTCTTCTCGGTAACATTCATGCTCTCAGACAGCACTTTTACTGGCCAATGCTGAACTTTTCAGTAGTTCTTTGCCTTGTCTAGATGTCTTTTATCTACTTGAGTGATGTTTTTTATCATTTTTTGCTGTCAATCAAAAATTTTCCCCCATATTCAGGCGAAGGAGAAAGTTAAGAACATAATAGATAAGATTGTTGAAGACAAGATTCAAGCAGGGGAGCCAAGCATGGCCAATGATGTGGTTGATGTATTAATTAATGAAATCGTCACAAATTATCTGCCAGAGATGCCCATCAGTTTGATATCCTCGATCATCACAGAGCTGATGGTACCTGGGGAGCACTCGGTGCCCATGGTGATGACACTGGCAGTGAAATACTTGACTGACACCCCCCTGGCATTAAAGCAACTAAGGGTATGTAAAATGCTTCATTCTGATGGATTTTGATTTTTCGTCTGAATTGGCTTTATATTTGCCATTTAAATATGTCCTTTTTTATCACTCAGTAGCATAGCCATCTTTTCTGGATCATCTCCTAGTAATCAGATTATTAAGAAAACTATACTCTTCATCATCAATGATAAACCATGGATCCGCGTGTTATTAGTAGTAAGATAATTAAACTTACATCATCAAATATTTTTAATTTTATTCATGCTTTGTAAAATATTTTCGGTTTGCCCAAGTAAGCGCTCTCTCGTCAATAGCATAAATGCTCTTATAAAATGTGCAGGCTAATTCAACTCAGAGTCGTCTAATGGATGAGTGAATTGAAGCCTGTGAATTCATTAAGCGGATCACCAAGCGTGAATTTATTTAATTTTTTCCATTTAATGAAACTGTGATCTGACGAAGCTAATTACTTGCAGGAGGAGAATTTGACTTTGAGAAGGGAAAAAGTCAATAGCGGCAAACCATATGCTTGGGATGATTACATGTCCTTGACTTTTACTCATCATGTGAGCAATTTGTAATTACATTCACATGCTCTTTCTCGTGATTATGAACGATTACTGTATGTAATTTTTCTTAGTGAAAATTGTGATTCTTTTGTGCCGTTTCAGGTGATCAATGAAACCCTTCGGATGGGAAACATAGTCAATGCCGTCTGGAGGAGGGCCATAAGGGACATAGATGTGAAGGGTATTCATCACATTGAACATGATACTCTGCCTCAATACTCATAAAAAAACACAGTTATATTGAATCAAGCTCCATTCGGTTAGGATGGGTATTCACCATTAGCTAATATCCTGTAATTTACTGCGGTAGAAAGCTTTTACCTTTGATTGTGTAGTTTTTTTTCTCATGTATGCATTTGGCACCGTTATCCGTAACTGGATTTCACCATTCTCTCATGATATCATGATATAAAAATGACGTCCAAAGTTAGATCCTATGGTGTGTAGTCTCATTTTCTGAGTTATATCCCTTAGTATTGATGTGGAACGCACCATAAAACAGTAACGTGGTAATTTCCATGGATGATTTAATAATATTATGAACTCAACGCACCGTTGAGAAAAATTATATTTCTTCTGGGTCCATTATATTTTTCCTCAATTTGGAATACTTAATTCGCACTGAAATCATTGCGCCATGGAATCTGAGACAGAGAAGGGTTCATAGACATTTAACTGCGAAAGCATTTGTTATGGTCCATGCATGCAGGCTATCTGATTCCAAAAGACTGGTGCATATTGGCGTCGTTCAGTTCAGTGCATTTCGACGATGAGAATTATTCAAACCCAAATGAGTTCAATCCGTGGAGATGGGAGGTGAGCAATAAAAATTTATGACATTTCATACTACCCTGATGGAAAGAATTTCTGGATCTTGGCCAATGTTGGTTCTAAGACTACCCGCGTGATTATTTCTCCATATTTGTTGTTCATAGGCGGATGGGATCTGCGTGAGCAAGTTCACACCTTTCGGCGGAGGGCGGAGGCTTTGCCCTGGGCAAGAGGTTTCCAGGCTTGAGATTTCCATCTTCCTTCATCATTTAGTTACCAAGTACAGGTATGTTCTCAGTGCCGCCTCCCATCAGCTCTCTTCGGCCCCTGAAACTCTTAAAATCTCTGCAGCTGGGTGGCCGAGGAAGATACCATTGTGAGCTTCCCCATCGTGAAGATGAAGAGGAAGATGCCCATCAGGGTCTCACCAGTTTCTGTCTGATCTATTAATCTCGCTGCAGAAACAGATTAAAACACACCTTTTCTTGTCCATCAAAATAATAATAAAAAGGAAATAGCTATATACACCTCAGACTACTGCTTTAATCGATATATGATCTAGAAACGAAGAACTGTGGCCACCCTGGTGCAAGCTTGTAAAACATGCTGTGTCCAACATGCTGTGGACAACTCAGATGCTATATTTATATCGATTATATATATCGATATATAATCGATATACACCTCAGACTACTGCTTTTCTTGTTCCAAGCTTGCCCAACATGCTGTGGCCGATGAAGGAGAGAGGAGCAAGGATATGATTGATCCCATTCACTTGGCAATCTTCTAGGTGGCAAATTTTGACTGGTCTAGGTGACACCACATATAACTTGCAGTATCTTTTTTTATGCAGGGTGAAAATCCAAGGATATGAGACTTGAAAAACTATAGTTTTTCCTAATTTGATGATATACTGTAGATATTGACATATAAGAAATCCTGATTATTTATGACAGATGAGCTCATTATTGGGTATGACTCCTCTCTCTCTCTCTCTCTCTCTCTCTCTCTCTCTCTCTCTCTCTCCATATATATATGTATATATATATTATGATTATTCAAGAAGAAACATGTGACTTTCTTTAAAGAAACATGATGATTTGGACAGAATTCAAGGCCTTTGCAAGTGTCATCCATGTACACCCAAGGAAACTAGAACTGTTCAACTTATACTCCGTACAACCTATACACACGAGAAAAGTTAAAAAAGTCAGCCATCCATGGGTTTTCATGTGAAACATTCTCATGTTTAAAGAAACGTCATTTATTCATGTTTTGTATGGGCACTCAAATAAAAGGGTAATGGAGATGAGGATAGATGAATTTTACTTCGAGTTAGATGATCTTGGTTATGTATTGTAGTTTACTAAACTTTACACATACTTCAATTATTAACATAGAATGCTTCTAATTGAGAAATTAGTTAATAACTAGTATTGATGAATTATCAAGTGGTCGATTGCCCCATAGTGTGGAGCAGAAGACCTCCCCATTGTGCTACATTTCATATTATAGTCATATACTAGATGCCCTCAAGGATTCTATTGAAGCTTCACTCTTGTCTCTAATAAGATATTACTTGACAATAAGATACCAAGTAAATCCGGTAAAAAATATTATCTGAATTAGAGCAAAGGTAGACTAATTAACTGGATATTGTAAGAGAAAAGATTCAAAAGGCAAACAAGCTCTAATTCATATAAATTTGAACCTTTTCTCTTACAATATCCAGTTAATTAGTGTAGCTTTGCTCTAATGAACCTTTTTTTTTTTACCTGATTTACTTGGTATCTTATTGTCAAGTAATATAATTGATATATTGCTGTCATATATTACACCTCCATGTGCAAGCTCAAACAAGATCTACTAGATGACTCCAACACTTGTGAATTATTTTTTTTCATAATATGACTAATTATAGCAAAACCGTGAACTAATTTATTGGTACATACCTATCAAACATTAAAAACTTAGTATATTTTATTATTGATGATGAATTATACTATTTAGTATAATTGTATGATGCATGACACATTGGAATATGGCTCTATGCAGAATAAAAAGCTAATTTACTAATATGCAAGGCCTTGGGGGCACCTAAGTTTAAATCTTATTTCTTGTCATCTTTAAAAGAGATCAAAAATAATTTACAAGAACATCTAAACTTTTGATTGCAATAATGGAATAGAAAATTTGAAATTAGTTATTTAGTGTTATGTGATTAGTCTCAACTACCTTGCACTAGCATATGGAGGTGTATGAAGCACAATTGTATGATTTGTCATACAAACTTGCCATCACATAACATCCATTGGGCATTAATATCTCTAACACATTATGAGAGAACTTTGAAAGTGAGACATTAGGAAAATTAGAGAAGTGAACGCTCCCCCCCCCCTATTATAGTAATATTAGAGATCAGTATACACATATGCTTAGGATCTATAAACCCAATAAGCACACAATGATCTCTTCTTGTTTACTCATTTCCTCTTCTTATGTCACATTACTAACTTATCAATCTTCATCACCCTCGAGCACACTTTTTATTTATTAGAGTTTTCAAATTTTATGAAAATAAAATTACACTTTTGGGAATATTTTGTGTGGATTTTGGACCATTTACCATTGAAAAAAAGGACCAAGAATAAATTTCATCAATGGTTGACATCTTGTTAATGATATAGTAGCTAGATTAGGTTCTTAGAAAAGAGGGGGATTAGCATTGGATGGGGATATTGTGTGCTTGAGAGCACAAAAATGTTAGACTAAGTCCCTAAGTCTTGTACCCAAATGATAAAAATAAAATATTAGCCTAATAATAATAATATATGTATCATAGATTTTAGAAAAAGTAAGGGTGTTATAGTACTTAATGTGTTTCTAGTGGTTGATGATGATAAGTAAACATGTTTCTTAATTAATGTAATTAATTAATATATATTTCCTTTATTTTGGAAAAGGGAAGGTTGCTATACTAGTTAATGCGTTTCTATTGTTTGACGTGATACGTAAACATATTTCTTAATTAATGTAATTAATTAATAAAGAATATATACGTATATAATTTTGATTATTGGGTATTTATAAGATTTATGAAAAATGGCAGTATAGAACAGCAAAACGCGGAAAGTATTTAAACAGCTGTCGGCTCAGGGGGGGGTGAGGGGAGAGAAGATTTCGTTTGGTGTAGACTTCTACAGAGGGGACGACGCCCCGGTCGACGCGCTCTCCTCTCTCTCTCTCTTTCTCTCTCTCCTCGTAGCCCTTGTTCCTACCCAGCAAGGAGGGACGTCCGCCGTCGGGTTTGCTTCGGGAAGGATGACAAGCACGTCCAACCCCTCCCGCAAGGTCGGGGCTCTCTCCAAGTCGGCAATTTCGAATTCCCCTTCGGTCGGATTTCATGGTTGATCATCGATGTTAACGCCCCTGTGCTTTTTCTCTGCCGCAGACCTTGAGCAAAATCGCGTGCAACAGGCTGCAGAAGGAGCTTGTGGAGTGGCAAGTCAATCCTCTCTCCGGTTTCAAGCACAAGGCCAGCGATAACCTCCAGAGGTTGGTGTACCGCATAATCTTTGGGTGTACTGCATAGTCTTTGGAATTCGTTGGCCTTTTGGTTCAAGTTTCGATCTCGTCCCGTCGACGTCGTGGAGTGCAAACACGTGCAGGTGGGTTATTGAAGTGGTCGGGGCTCCCGGAACTCTGTACGCGGGAGAGACTTACCAGCTGCAGGTTGATTTTCCCGAGCACTACCCCATGGAAGCCCCTCAGGTAACGATGAATCCGATACCTTTCGTTACAACTTAATGCAGAATCTGATTCCTTGTTTGAAAGTGGTTCAATCCTTGTAAGAATTCCATGAAGAATCATTTTTTTTCTTTTTCAATTTCTTCTCAGGTTATTTTCCTTCACCCTGCGCCTCTGCATCCACATATTTACAGCAACGGGCATATTTGTCTGGGTAATTTCTCTCTACTCTCTCAGACACGTTGCCCCTGCTCTTTTTTTCTTTTTCATATTCCTTGGTATCTGTTCTTATCTCAATGTTTGTACCACATGTTTGATGTTTTCTCCCATGAAAAAAATTGAAATCGTTTAAAATTAGACGCTGTTAAATGACCCTGATTTGCTTTTATTTAGTTTATTGATTCTTTAACGGCATTTCCTTCTTTGTTAAAAACTATGCTTTCTTATAATGCTTGGCAAGCTGTTCTCAGAATTGTTTCTTTTGAACTCGATAGCCTGAATATGGTTAACGCCAAGTTTTAGAACACTGTGATCATCCTAATTTTTGTATGCGTGAAACATTGGTGGCTAATTTAGAGAACAATAGGGGATGTACGAATTATGTCCTGGCTATCAGTTGTAATGTTAAAAGGGAGCTGTACAGCTTGGGAAGGGTGTTTTTCGATAAAGAAGAAGAATCTACTTCGACCGATACGCCCTTCGCATATATCACATAGAAATCACACTTTGAAAGGGTGGACAATTAGCTAGAGCAGCAGGCCCTCTAGTGAAACTGATTGCCTTTCTTCTCTCTGTATTTAATTCGCCGTGTGAATGGCTCACTATGTTGTTTCTCCTTTTGAATTAACTGAGCCGACTGTTAACAGGGTAGTATGTTGGATGTAGTTCTGTAGGGGTTTCATCTTTCTTCCTAAGGTTTAGGAATGGTGTTCTATGATCGATTCTTGGGTTACTGTCAGTTTGATATGTGTCTACATTGATGCGGATGGCATTTGATATGGCACATGATTTCCCATTCGTAATACATGAATATATGTATCACTCTAGTATTGTTCATTCTGTATAGTTTCTGGCCTTAAAAAATGGTTTTTAAATTAGAACAAGAAGCACCTCGTTTACGAACAAGATCATGTGCCCCAGATGTAACTAGTCCTTATAAACGAGAGTCAAACTGCAGATTTTGCCTTAGAATTAACACGAGGAAGTAGATGAGATGGAATTCTTTCAAACTGAGGTGGGTCAGTTGGTTGTGTGCAAATATTTTGTGTTATTAATCCATTGTGTACTTTGTGAAGATTAAGGTAATGTGTCAGTTATATTGAGAAATAATCATATAGTATCTTCTCACAAACCTATGTTGTATGGCTTCGATATCCAGAGAGACCAAAAGTCACAGCAGATTTTATATCCTTGAAGACAATCCACTGTATCACCTCCAGTGCATCAGCCCAAATCCACGCACCTCTACCCCTTAGGTTTTCTAGGTCAACCAACAGTCACATACTAGTCTCTTTGACCAAACTTCTTGAGTATCAGTCAGCACAGCTGTTGGAAATATAGAAAAAACCTCGTCACGAAGGACAGAGGGGAGAACGGCAGAAACCGCCTCAAGATTCATTCAACTGTAAACCCCCATTATATAGGGAGTAACAATACACAACTTTTATCAAAACACCCTCAACTAATTACACTATTTCCTTATGACCTAGAACTTCCAACAATAGTCAACACCTACTAGCTTTGAAGCTCGTACCCAGGTCTCGCTTTATTAATTGTGAAGTCCCCTTGGTAACAGTTAAAGTATAAGAGAATTGTGAATAGCTCAGAATATTATGTGCACAAGTCAACGTTGTGTATTTTGACTTCTATTCTGAAGTCAACTCTTGAGCTAATACCAATTTCTTGCTGACAAGCCTTTCCCATTTCCTCTCAACATTGGAAGTGGCTTCATGTTTTTCAAAAGATGTCAACGATAACGTGCTGACTATGCGTATGCATGTATGTGTATGGTAGTTAACCATGAAACTCGTACTCGTAGTATTCTTCCACATCAAAATCTTCAGAATCTTCTCTCTTTCTCATCTATTTTTCCAGATTAAACTATTTTCTGCATGGATAGAAACCCAGCAACTACTTCCATTTCTCCTTTCATATCTTAGAAAACGGCATAAAATATCTTCCACCGGGTAATATCTTCATTTCAATTGCACCTTTACTTCCCCATACTTGAATTTCTGCTGAATCAGTGACGGGGTGTCACTATCTGATCAAGTCACCTGTTCTTCACTTAAGCAACAAACTTCTGATCATGGCTTTTATATATATATATATATTCTTATTTATAATGGGTAAAATGTCACGTAGATCAGTATAAGTCAGTGAATGTAAGATTCCTTTTCCCCTTGCTTCAGCAGAGAGTTCATCACCTTGTGAGTGTTGCACAGTTCATCTCACGTGCATGCCGTTCCAGGAAAGTAGGAGCCTCTCGCCGCATATTTGGTTGACCTTCGAGGCGATCCTCTCCGTGATTTTGTAACTCGCTCTAAAATTGGATTCGGAAGAAGATCAAAACATGAGAACAGTTCGATCCGGCAGATATCTGCATGCCCATCATACGATTTGGCTTCTTGATTTCTCCTGATATCTCCCAGATTCCGGGGGAGGGGGGGAGTTGACTCGAATCGTGTCTCAGCATATTTTAATGATGGAAGCATGCTTTGACTTTATATGTAATAGCATTTATTTCAAGTATTTTTCAGTACTATTTGCAGCATATATATATACTTTACGATCAGAGGTTCAATTGAGATGGTTTTTTTTTTTTCCCTCAATTGGGGACTCTCCATGCTGCCCTCTCCTCCTCTGGCAGATATACTTTACGACTCATGGTCTCCCGCCATGACTGTGAGCTCCGTCTGCATCAGCATCCTCTCCATGTTATCAAGCTCCACCTCAAAGGTTCCTCTCTCTCCCCCCCTATCTCTCTCTCTCTCTCTCTCTCTCTCTCTCTCTCTCTCTCTCTCTCTCTCTCTCTCTCTCTCTCTCTCTCTCTCTCTCTCTCTCTCTCTCTCTCTCTCTCTCTCTCTCTCTCTCTCTCTCTCTCTCTCTCTCTCTCTCTCTCTCTCTCTCTCTCTCTCCTATCTCTCTCTCTCTCTCCCTATCTCTCTCTCTCTCTCTCTCTCCTATCTCTCTCTCTCTCTCCCTATCTCTCTCTCTCTCTCTCTCTCTCTCTCTCTCTCTCTCTCTCTCTCTCTCTCTCTCTCTCTCTCTCTCTCCATGTTGTCTATCTGATGGTACCCTCCCCCCTCTGCGCGCAGCAACGCCCGGCAGACGACGACCGCTACGTGAGGAACTGCCGGAACGGACGTTCGCCGAAGGAGACGAAGTGGTGGTTCCACGACGACAAGGTGTGATCTGGAGCTCGCCGAGGAAGATGAGCCCCGTCATCCCCCCCCCCCTCCCCCCAAATCTCCACCGTCGTCGACTGTCGAATAGAAAAGCAAGCATCCTGGTTTTCTCACACCGAAATTGGGAAACCCAGTGAAACCACCCCCTCCCTCATTCCCTTCCTGCAACTCAAGGCCTCCCTTCATGGAAGAAGCGGAGGGAGAAAGAATCTGTGTAAAACCATGCGAGAGCTGGGCCCTTTCCCTCTCTCAGTATGATGATTTTGCCATCATTCTCATCTCCCCACAGTTACTTTTTTTTCTAAAAAATCAAGTTAATTTTTTGTGGTGGGCACGATATCTCTTACTTACTATGGGGGAAGAACACTCGGTTGGTTGGGGGCCATTATTCTCATCAGCTCCTCCACAATCATTTAAAAAAGAAAAAAAAATTGGGGATCTTAAGGGCATTATTCGCATCCCCTCCACAGTCATTTAAAAAAAAATCATTTTTTTTGTGTTGGGTCAGAGCTTACTTATTATCAGGGAAGAAGAAAGTGTTGGGGAGGATTTGGTACAGAAACTGAGCATAGAAAACGCCTCCCAATCGCCATTAGAAGGGAGCAGTTGGGTCCTATTTGGCGCATGATTTCCAGAACCACGATGATGGGTTGCTCGGGCCCATTAAGGGGGATCGGCCTGGGCCTCTCGGATCGGGCATCAGCGGCCAGAGGCTGAGTCAACTTGGGCGATCTGAGGAGAGCGGGAGAGTCGAAGCAGATCAGATCTCACGAAGCACATCGCAGCATCAAAAATAAAATATAATACAATATGAACTGAAAAACACGATATCACTTGCTCTAACCCTTACCTCTCAAGGAATATCACCCCCACAATCGACAAATTTATATATATATATATATATATATATATATATTGCAAAAAAAATCCAAAACGTAATTTTTTTTGCCTACAATCAACCATCATTCTATTCTCCATTTTTATTTTTATTATATTTTTTTCTGGGGAACCCAAAATGGCGGCCATCAAGAAGAAGCCTGATTAAGGTGATTTTTTCTATCAATAGAAAAAAAAATCAAGCAATTTTTTTGAATGCCTCAGTTTTCAAATGCATATAGAAGAAGTACACATCCAACAATTCTGGCGTAGCATTAAAAAATAACAAAAGACCGAAAGAGTGGCCAAAACTGCCGAGGCATGAGATGAACATATACTGTCAATGAGAAGGAATTACTAGCTGTCGTTTGCTTCTTCCACATGGGGAATTACGACCAAACTGATCAACATCTTAAAAAATTTAGGGTTCATCCGATATACACAATGCACGCAAAGGAGGGGGGTGGGAAGAAGGGGGTAGTAGGCTCCTCTCCAAGCTGGTCGGTCAGTCATCTGTTGGGCACATTTACTGCATGTAGATGACAGAAATCCAGGCCGTCTGGCAAGAATCAGAGTGACAGAGAGTCAGACCGAATCAAATTTCTGAAAAAGGAAAGGAGGAAAGAAAGAAAGACTTGGGGTAGCCCAGTATATAAATGGCCACAGCAGCAATACTCACCTCAGGTCTGACTCTGAGATGACGACCCCGGAGCCGCCGGCGCAGAGTGCTGGTGGGTGGCCGGAGGCGGCGGCTGCTTCATCGACAGGTAAGGGTACTGGTGCTGGAAAGCTGGAGGGGGAGGAGGCATGTACCCATATGGAGGGGGGTAGAACTGGGGATACTGCCCGTAGTGGAGATTCGGCGGTGGCGGCGCCATCAGATACGGGTATGCCGAACCATCCGGGGCACGCATCGGCAGCGGCTTATCCATGGCGGCCTTGGAGTCGCCGGCCTCCTGGGAAGGGACGACGGCCCCCATTCGCTGAGGATCCATCGACGGGTAGACTGCCCGATCGGACTGCGGCGGTGCAGGGATGTTGAAGTATCTCAGGGGCTGCTGCTGGTCCTGCGTGCCCGGCGGCTGGAGCGGCTCGCCGCTCTGCTGCAATGATATGACCGACCGGGGGAGCATCCCCCCATGGGTGAGGAGGCCCTGCTGACGAGCGGCATCGCCCTCTTCGGTCTCTGCTCTTGGGGCCTGCGGCTTCCCCCACATCAGCTTGAGGCGGAGGCCCTTCACGATGAGCTTGTTGGAGAGTTCCTCGGCGGCCTTCTCGGCGCCCTCTCGGGTGGTGTAGGTGACGAAGGCGCAGGCCCGCTGTGGCACGAGCCGGACGGATTCGATCTCCCCGTGGGCATAGAAGTTGTCCTTGAGGTCCTGCTCGGTGACCCTGGCGTCGAGGCCCCCCACATAGAGGGTCTTTATGCTTTCGTCGTCTGGAGGGTTGAGCGAAGGCATGTCGCCCGCCATGTTCAAGAGCTTCATGGCAACTGGGTCGTTCACCCTGCACAAGTATGTTCATAATAGCAGCAATTAGCGGTGGTGTTTTATATCCAATTATCAGTGGTGTTCTTCAGAATCAAATGAAAGAAAAAACATGATCTGTTCCAGAAACTTTATCCAATCAAACTCTTCCTCACTGATTTGGCATTGTTCAAGCCATGCACACAGACATTTTCAGCTGATTCATCAAGATACAGCAACACACCTAGAACGAGGACTGTGGAAAAGATCCAATCACATGCGTCCAGATGTAGGACAACACCTATGAAATCTATAATGTCTACCAAACCAAGATAAAAATTCAAGCACAAAATTCAACATATAGAGCACACATACGAAATCGAAGGTATCAAATTTTCATCATGGGAGAAGAAAGCGTATTGAATCACAGCAAAGATGTGGTTCAGCTAGCTGCAGGTTGCTGGGTGGCCAATTATAAAGAGAAATTATTAAAGGCAAGCAGACCCACCAACAGGTAAAAGTCTAAATATTGCACTAGAGGTATCAAAAGCCCTACCTCTATGTTGCATTAACTCAACTCTACATATATCCTTCCCCACCTTCCCTCCATTTAAGATCTAAATTTTCCTACCTTTGCGATGTATTGTTACCCCCCATTAATTTTATCCTAATTAGGAAAGGGGGATATTACCGGTAAAAGTGAAAATGAAAGAGAGAGAAAATGAGGACATGGAGAGAAAAAGAGAGAGAGATAGAAAGGTGGGACTGAGAGAGGAAAACGCAATGGACATAACTGGTGTGGAAATGTGTTTTTATGCCGATGAGTGCCAAATGTTGTTGGCGCAATCCGTTTGTCAGTAGGGCAGTAACAACATCAATGAGATAGACAGGTAAATGCGAGTGAAAGAGCTTCGCCTCCTTTAGATGGGGAGCAAGGCAAGGAGAAAGGAAAAATAAGACTGAGAATAAAAGGTTCAGTAAGGAGAAAGCCTTCAGGCATACCAGAGATATAACTGCTTGATCTAATTAACTTTTTTCTTACCCTCATATGAGTTTAATATATGGATATCACTCCCTCGTACTTGGCTCTAATTTTCTACGACTACGACGCTTGATGCACAAGATTTCTGTCGCAAACATGATATATTCCACAGGAATCCTTGACTTCAGCTAGCCTAGTTGTTCAGCCAAGACCTTACACGTCAAAATCAGATTATATCTTATTCTACAATAATGACTCAGCCAATTTCCATCCCAGGCCCACATTTCCAATGGAATGATGTGAAAAAACAAGGAAGAAGAAATAATCTCAAATCAATAGAGCCAGTGGACTGCATCTCCAATTGGATTTCAAGCATCGATAGCCCTCTAGATAGATGGCAAATTATTATAGTAATGCTATAATAATTTCAACAAATGTTAAACGAAGAAAAAAACCTTAACCCCAAAGAGATGGGTTCCAAATAATGTATCCGAAGAAAGAACATTATACCCAGAATAGTGCCCAATCTATGTGTATTAAACATTATAAATATCTGACTGTACACAAGGGAGGATTGAGAAAGGCAATCTTTAAACTTTTGACGAAACTGTACAACGTTGTGGGGCTTGGGAATCTATTCTGCGGTAGTTTGGGTTTTCGAATGTAGAATCTTCGTGTCTGAGTCAAACACTAAGGAAATGTCTTCACCACCTACATTTTTAGCTCTTTTCAATAGATTTCAATTACGGGAAAACGACCTATGATAACCAGAGAGACAGGAACAATGGCATTTCTAAGAAGCTATAGACACAGAAGAATATCAACTTATCAAGCCACTCTCACACGTCCCTACATGTTCCTGCTCGTAGAGTTCGCCTATGACACTCAATTGCTCTTACATTTGGCATATAGTCAAGGTTAACAACAAAACTAATACCACAAAAACCATTTTCTAAAAACATCAAATGAGTGCAAACAAAGGAGAAACAATTATGTGATGAATAGATAGAAAAACAAGTAATAAACTGATTATGCAGAAAGTACATACCCATAGTAACGGTCTTTTATGTTTTGATGAGAAAGTTCCCCTGTTACAGGCATCTCATGCCGATACGGACACTCTGCACCTCGTGTACATTCACCTCGAACAAAGAAACTACAGACATGTGCTCTGTTTCTTTTGTAGTACGGAGTAGTTCTTTGTAGTTTTAAAATGGTGTCACTTGGTCGTGCCTTTCCAAATGAAGACTCGTAGTCTATCCCTGCTCTGGCCTGAAAAGTATTCACACAAATAAATAACTATGAACAACGACAACTGAGGACAAATCGTGAATAAATATACCATGAACATGAGATAAACACAAACAGAGAGCATGAGTATATTACAAGAAAAGATAACCATTTTAAAAAGCATCATGTCATTTAGTAGACGACAACAGCCATTCACCACAAACAACTACAATTTGTATCCAACACATGTTTGAATCAAGAAACTATTATAAGCATCTGTTTCACTGGAAAGAAAAACAAGAAAATTTTCCAATTGCAACAAGTCAAGCAAAAGCTGACGCCAAGAAATAACTGATTCCAGATTCAATAACAATATAAGCAATAAAAATATGCAAAAATAAAAAGTCTTAAGATGTCTATATTTTAAACCACCTCCAATGAAGGATTTCTTACAAAATCTTGTGAAAAACAGGCTAATATGTATTTAAACCAAGAAAAAGAAAAACTATTTCAGGGTCAAGCTTTATGATTCATAAAAACGTTTTGTATCCTCTCTAGGTGAGATTCAACTTTTGCAAGCAAATTCTTATCAGAAGAAGAGCAGTTAAGCTCAACCATCAATGAAAACATCCTAGATAAACACCTTTCCTTAGTTCTTGGCAATCGATGGATCCTAATGATCCACCTATTTGCAGATCTTTGCATCCATCATATCCCACATCTTTCAATTACCACTTGGGTTAGAATGGAACCAAATATTTATCAGTCACTATCACCAGATTTGTGACTGATAAATATTTATCAGTCCCACATCCTAATGATAACATTTGGTTTCTCTTGGAGATCACAAACATGAGGACAAGATATGTATCCCGGATTTTCTCAATAAAATGAATACAATATATTGTTCTTCTGCGACCTATTAAACTAACTGAGCCAAGATGGCCAGAAAATGGAGGCACGCATCACATCAGAAATCCAGCTACTTTTCAATCTTCCTAAGAGTATTAAAGTATTTTTCTTTAGCAGACATTTTTCCTTGTTTGCCACTGAAATTGCCTCACTTGTACAGTCTAAATCAGAAGCAACACTGGGCCGTTCATCCTTTCATAAGACCAGTTCTCAGTGAAAAAAAATCTCCACGATATTCAATATTAACCCAGAAGTACTTTAAGAAAACATTTGCCTCTGAAACAGCCCACACTCACGGGTTAAAAATTAATTCCACAACAAGAAACGAAACCCCTCTGTAGTTTTCATATTTCAACCAGAAAACTTCTGGAAAACTACTGCAATTGATGTAATAAGCAATATCTGTAGCCACATCCCGGAAGAGCCTTATTGAATGTTTCAAAACATTTGAAACCATAGCCCATAGCATAGAGTTAATGTCACCACATCCTCTCATGCTTTATCATCCATTTCATCACACAAAAATTCTAATGATGCAAAAATAAACCAACTCTGAAAACTTCCAAAAACTTAATTTTTATAAAATGGAATATGAGAAGCAAATAACCCATGGAAGACTTCAAAGCTGCCAAAGATGCAAAAGTACTGCAGGTGAAAGAAAAGAGAGAGAAGAAGCACAAGCATACCCTGCGGTCGTGCTCTTCAGCAAAGTACTCGCGGTTCACGTCACTTTTTGGGATAGCATCATTAGAATTGATGCTTAAAGCCGTATCTCGGACCTGGACTGGTAATCCATATTCGAGATCCAGGAGGCAGACCTGGCACACGTTCTTGAGCTTACTACATGTTTGGCAGATTTCTGACTTTTTGTACCTTGCATCACGGCCTGGCCTCCACCTGAAGACTGTAAATGGCCTAGCACAAATTTTGCATTCCTTGTCGTAGTCCGCTCTTGTCTGAAGACATCAAGAATCAAAAACAAATAAACGTAAGCAAACCTGACACAACTCGAAAAGAACATGGGATAATTCCCGACAAGAGAAGAGCCTGATGGGAGTCCGAGCCCGGTATCTATGTTTAATTGCCAGTGATTTTAGTTGTTCTCGTAGGATATCCCGCAACACAGAACCACAGGAATTTGCTGAAATCCGTTCGTGTTTCCGCACAGTCAAGAAAAAAAAAACATAATCAAGAACCGCAAACGGAGAATCTGGACTCCGCAGTCAAAATCGATGGGATTTATTATGTATAGGTAAGCATTTAAGCAAAGATTAGGGTTCCTGTAACCACGTTGGTGAATCACTGAGACGACGGTAAACAGACCATAGAGAGGAGAAGAGCGAAAGGCGAGAAGCGACAGAGGGAAGGGAAGGAAGGAGGGGAGAGAGAAAGACGAGACGAAAAGCAGAACAGGAGCAAACCGCACCATCCGGACGTATGGATTGTCGCCGAGGCAGGATTCGCAGACAATGGGGAAGTCGGAGCGCTCCCACCCATCCGCCTGCGCGTCTCTGAGAAGCCTGTGAGCCATCACCGCCGCGGCTCCACCGCGTGCAAGGAGAACACCGCGATACTAGCCCCCCGACCCTTCAGTTTTCGCCGGAGCTTCGAAGAGGGAAACGAGCTCGGACGCCGCCCAGTGGGTGGTAAGAGTCCTTGACAGAAGACGAGGTCCCGACGGCGCCGTCCGCAGCCGCTCGCACCGGTGGGGAGGAGGAGGAGGGAGACCGAGACCGAAGAGGGATCGCCGCCCTCGGAGTTTGGTTTTACCCGTTTTGGTTTTGTCTCATACCCCCCCTTACTGGGTTATTTGTTCTTGCATACCCTCTATATATTATATTTAATAAAATAACCTTTTGTATGTTTTGTACCCCATTAACCCTTGTCAAAATATAGCATTATTATTATTATTATTATTATTATTATTATTATTATTATTATTATTATTATTATTATTATTACTCATATGTAAGGATTTAGTGACCCATCGCCAGCGTCAGTTAGGATCTTTACGGATTGAATGAGCATGTTAAAATAAAATATTTTCATCAGCTTTATGTCTCATTATAAATTTTATCTGATTAAAAAAATCCTTTTTTTTGTTAGCTTGAATAATAGAGTTCACCAAAGTCGCTTAACCCTTCTTTTTAATTGCGATCCATAAAAATTAAATCACAACACTACCCCGTAATGGTTATATCTAGAGAGAGAGAGGGGGAGGAGTGGGAGAGGCCTATGTTGTTGGGCTAGTGAGGGATGAGGACAGTAGTGATTTTGTTGTTAAATGATTATCTTATATTATTCAAAAATTATATTTCTCCTACACATTCCTTTAATAATTATGATCAAAATTATTAAATTCGTTTACGTGATCATAATAATTGGATCATTAAGGAAAGATTGTTGTAATTTTTGGAGGAAAATATTTTACAAATTGGGAAATGTATTCACAAAAAAAATTTCACCCAATGTACAACCCGGATTGAAATGAAAGGGGAAATTATTCAAAGTTGAATAAAATATTTTTTCATTAACCTAGGGAAATTTCTGTGATTAAAATTTTGTGTGAATTAATGTTAGAAATTATGTTTAGAAAATTACACCTCAAATTTTGTAATACTCCTGAGGCAAAAAGAGGCAAGAATGTCTTGCTAAAAGCACAAACACTTCTAAGCAGCCATAATGATTTTATTTATATCAACTTTAGATCTTCAAAAAAACTGAAAATTAGATCTTAACTCCATTTAAAAAATAATAATAATAGTTAAATATTACCCATAAACTAAGATGACGTTAGTGCAGAAAACTTTGTCTATTCATCCACATCAAGGTCTCCTTATGTGGCATTCATTCCCCTATGAACTAACCCTTCTTCTATGTAAGCCCCACATGAGCTTTGACTTTTAGCTAATCCATTGCATTTGCATTGAGTTGACATTAAAATAGAGGGCTTATTATTGCAATTTTTTGTACACTAACCCAAGCTTAATCAAGCATAATATCTCTCTCTACCTATTAACTAATTTTTTAGCACCTAAAAATGGGGAAACTAGCTTTGGGTAGTATCCAATGATGGGCAAGCGTATGGTTAGGATCACACCCACTTGTATATTATGGAGAGCTACTCTAGAGTGGGTCTAGAGTAAGATGGATGAGAGAGAGAGAGAGAGAGAGAGAGAGAGATGCATATCTATGTATGTTTATGAAGGCACGATGCCAAACTTTGCAGATGACATGAGAAATAAAAATATTAACAAAGGAAAAGAAAGGAATTTCACTTATAGAAAGTAACTCTTCCATGATAAGAACCCCCATGGGGATGAATCCCTTTGAGGTCAACCTCTCTTCTTTCCAGCCCACATCTATTTATTTTTCTATACACATGATAATAATCTAGGAGCCATAATGAATAATTAACTCCACTTTTTTCTTTTAAAAAAATATGCATTCCTTGTGAAAGGGTGGCCTAATAACATGAACAGACTTTTCCCATGGAGTATCTTCCATATTCATACATATGATTGCAATACTGCAATACATAGTAATCTAATCTTCAAGGAGTGGCCTTTGCAGATGCTTAATCTGTCTTATGGAGATTATGGAGAATGTACAAGGAAGCAGATGATAGAAATATGCACACAGAGTAGCTGAGGAGATCAATACCCGTGACAATGCTCACCATCTTGCTTCTCTCGAACATCTTCACAAGGAGGATCATCACTATGACGTGCCCCACCTTTGTCTTCAGTTCATCAAGAGAACTTATTTTCATCCACTTTGGTCTTTCCTGCATGAGCGACATGGAAACCTCGATGAACTGCAATTCTTTGGAGTCAAAGCACAAGAGGAAGGGTACTGAGATTCATCATTGCATGAGAATTTCAGCTCGATCAGGTTCCCTTTCACTGAAAGCATTTAAATCAAGGATCCCTCGGTATAACTACCATCGATAGATGAGCATGGTCTGAATACCGGATTAGATTATAGAGTATGAATAATCATATAGATTAGATATTAACAATGGAGATTAAATCCCTCACTTTTTCTCTAATTATTAACAGGAAAAATAAACCAAATTGGAAGTCATTTGTTCTGGTCTGACAGAATGGTTCAAATCAATGACAGGTACAGTGAGAGAATGAGAAAATCCCGTTTCAATGGAGATTAATGAATAATCATGTAGATTAGTTATTAACAGTGGAGATTAAATCCCTTGATTTTCTCAAATTATTAACAGGAAAAATAAATCAAATTAATAGGCATTTTGACTATGCACAAATGCTGGTTAAATTGTTCTTCCCCTTAAGTGAACCATCCATCCATCCATCCACATGCCAGTAAATATACTAGTTCTCTCCAACAGGATTGTGTCTTCTCATGTCGACTCCGATATGATCAAGAGTGAATTATGATTATTTCATCATTTCCAAGAAGTCGGAATGAAAAAGCTCAAATGGTTGGGCTGCAGACAATTGGAATGGAGAACCCGTAGCCAGAAATGGAACTGATCATCTGATATCTTCAGATTACAAGAAGATTTGGCTCCCAAAGCCTAACAATTACGATTTTACTTGATGGGCTTCAAAGAGCTCGAGAAACGTTTTCAATTTAATTTCTTTCCCATTTAGGTTTTAGATTTCGTTCTCATGTCAGATGTGTCCTGCAGAAACCAAATATCTATCGTCTCCCTGTGAGATGTGTCCATCATGGCCAGTAAGACAGTATGAAAATTAGTACCAGATTGTCGTTCTAGAAGTGAGAAACACAACACAGGGAACATGAAATACCCACATAGCATCTTTCTTAGAAATGCCATCAGAAATGCAAAGAGAGCAAGCAAAACACGAAAATAAATAGATAGAAGAACCAAGCATGTATTATGAATGATGATTATTATGTACATGAAAGTTACCTTTAAAGAAAACATCCCAAACAAAGAAGATCCCTTGAGAGAACGGTCCATGCTAGGAGGTAAAGTAGGAGGCACGTTGCTGATGAATAAACCATACAAGCCCATGCCAAATATTAACATTACTGTGCCTGCGAGATAGACATCTAAACAAGAAGAGAACTCAGCTTTCTAGTGGAGGAAGGCGCAATAAAAGTCTTGCTATGCGTCAGAAGTAGAAATGGATTCCCCCATAAATATTCAACGTAAAAATAATTTGTTCAAAAATGAAACCTAAACATTCTAAATTGATGGACGATTAGCAATCCCGATTCGGATAGGCAAGCGTGAAAACTTGACTCGTCAACAGATAAAAATTTTAAACATTAGAAAGACATGATCATGATCGCCCAGGGTTTGGCTGGCCGAAATGGCCATTTTGAGGGGATAATCATGATTCAGAATGAATTAAAAAATCATTATTCTATATGTTCTAATAATATGGAATAAAGAGAGGGTAGTAGTGAAAACAGTTGTTTTGAATCTAATCTAACCCGATTTGGGGATGAGGGATACTGTTCTTCCCCAAGGCAAAAATATTTTTTTCAACATGTGACCAGATTGGGTGATCTCAACAAACAACTGTTCCAAAATCAGTCGATTCTGAATGGGTTGGCCACAAACTAGCCGATACAACTTGCATCGTCCCGGTTCCCAGACAATTCAATGGAGTTCAGCTGCCCCAAATAGCTGGCCAAGCATGATTTGAGAGGATTACTATCATATGATTAGCGTTCTGAACACTAAGTAGCATAGGGTAGATGCAACAATAAATATGCTGGTCCCAACGATCTCCAAGAGATGTGCATTTAACCTAAATATTTATTCCAAGCTAGTTTCATACGGAAAGGGGATGGACAAAGACTTTTAAGTGTGTTCAAAAGGTTCCTTCAGAAGAAAGACCAAGGGTAACATACCCTACTCGGGGCATAGTTGAACTGATGAATGTTAAGTCTGGAATCACCAAGGGTAAAAGTGTCTAAACTTACCAAGGGAAATGTGCCATCTTAGCCATTAATGCTAAAGGTTTATGTGAAGACTAGAAAGATAGTCCAAACTGTTGAAAGCATAATGTAAGTTATCACTGTTATTGGCATCTTGACCTTCGTCAGTTCTTACAGTCACAAGGGTAACAAGAGATCCTCGAAAGTAACCTCTATATGGTTCCTCTCTTTGCTGGTAGGTTTCCCTTTGCAGTGGTGTGCAAGCTCTCCAAACTATCTAACAAACATACACTTGCATCTAATATCTTCAATGCATAGATAAGACAATTGGTCGACAAAAGGTCCACTTGTATTCAATCTCCTTCTCCAACAGGCTTTTTCATTGTGCAATAATATCTTTCAACATCCCAAAAGTCACACATCGTGTCTGGAATGTGGGAGCCGAGGAGCCTAAGGCTATCATCAGAACAGGTTTCAACTATCCACTCAAGTTTTGGTTGTCACAGGCAATACCAGAAAAAGCCCACAGATGATGTGCTCACCCGTATGTGTCTTAAACTATGTTTCTCACTTATATGCTGGTACCTAACCAGGATTTTTTTGGAGTACCTTGAATTATTGTACCTGACATGTCACCTGCCATGTTTTTTCCTTTTCTGATTACTGGTGTCTAGAACCTTCTGAGAGGGTCTAATATAAATATCAGAACCTCGTTGAGTTGTAACATGAAAAGCATTCTTCCTCATTCTTGATCCAACCTCCGCCCATCTTGGGGGATGGATACTTTATCAAGTGCACCAGGAAAGTTAATGAGGATCGACATATTTGAAATGGTGCTTTGAGACAACTTTTGACTTCACAATGAGGAAAACAATAGAAATCAAATAAAAAATTAAGTGCGAAAATTAACTAAAAGATAGTCAGAATTGGTGAAGGAGAAAAAAACAATAAAACTCCCCAAAACTCATAAAACCCTTGTAGATTGACTTATTCGCTACTATTCAAAAAAAGGGATAACTGGATAAAATGATTTCTAGCTTGAAACAGATGGCACCAACTCCAACATCTCAATAGAATAAGGCAGGAATGAGCGTTAAGAAAGGCATTGAAGTATAGTTATCTCCCAACTCGGACATAATTTCATTCACTTGTCAAGCATAATTTTTTTCTGTCGCTTACAAAATGAAGTTACTTCTTAAATGAAACCAGAGAGATCCTCACCAATAGCCTCAACTAATCGTAGAACCATCTGGCCTGTGTGTACCCCTTTGACACAGCTTGTCCAGTAAACCCTGTACGCATCAACAATGTAGACACAGCCCTATTCAAATGAAACAAATCAGGTCCAACCGTAAGGAATCCAGCTTTCTCGATAAACCGAGGTATGGAAAAGAAAACATGCCCTTAATTGACTAAAAAATGCGAAGTAAATGAATGAGCCCTTGCATAATAGGAAAAGATATATTAATCACAAATGAAATATTAACCACCATTCTAATCCTGCAGCGTTTTTGTTCAATGTATTATCCATACTATTGTTTTCACAAATAAGTCCTTTTCCTATCAGATATTCTTCAGGGTCATGAATTTCTGCCATTTCCAAGAGACCTCACTAAAATTCTGAGGTTTCAATCTTCAGTTCGACTCCAACTAAAAGTTGACAAAGAAAAATGGGATGCTTCATCCATCGGTGAAATTTTTTGACTCTACAATCTTGTTTGGTTACATACTATTTATGTTTTTCTCCAATAAAAAATCCTTCCCCAGCCTTCTAGACATAATGAATTGAAGACAACCAAGACAACAAATTTTAAATATTTTACACCATCAATTGTTGAAGCTCAATAAAGTATGTAGGACGGCTCTTTTTTTCTAGGAGTAATACGAATTTTTGTAGAAATCATTTTTGCAATATGTAACTTTCAGAGAATTTATCTTAAATTGATTCCTTTATTGTTTAAGGGAGCATCCAATAGGCAGTCCCAATTTTTAGTAAATATAAACATGCATTCGACCATATTACCTATGAAGTGAAAATAATTCCCGAATTATTCAACCATAAGCAATGCTTCAACAAAAGATACTTAAAGGAGGAAACGGACCAAATAAAAGATAAAAACAATTGAACCAAAATTTGTCATCACTACAAAAGAGACAATCACAATATGGATGATTGTTGGAACCTGCATTTGGACTAAAAGCCCACGAAATTTATGGTATATGAAGAGAAAACGCCAACTAGATCTAACAATCGCGCCTCTCGAAGAATAGAAGGCACCACTCATACGGTTAAGGGTAGATGAACAGTAATTTTAACAGTTTCCCGAAACATTCATAATGCAACGGTAAAAGGGTGATCATGATGCTTGTACATTAGACATACGAACAAAAAATTGGTGTACTGGAATTATTTTGTCTGGATTATGTGTCTAGCTGGAGAAAGAGAATATCTCAGTCTTAGTGAAACAAAATTAAAGAAAGAAAACGTTCGCAGGCAAAAGCAAAAAAAATACTATCTCACTGCCACATCGCAAAATGACACAAAATTTAACGACCACTGATGTTCATAAGCATATCAGGAATATGCATACATTTAGGAAGCACAGCAAGGAACCTGCTAGAGAGCCTCCAACTGCAAGAAGCGCCAAGAAACGGAAGTCAAAGATTACCTGCTCACAAATTAGATATTCAAAAGATTAGGGACTTCACATCAAGGAAATAAAAAAGAGATTTATTTTTTTGCGGTGAAGAAAAAAAAAGAAATTTCAGCACCAAGGGGAAAAGGTCATATTAAGATGCGATTTTCGGCAAGGACGCTTCCATCAGTATTTGAATAGATTTCTGTAAAACTTAAACGGAGAAAGGATAAAAAAATTTAAAAAATACCTTCAATTCAAACAACAGATCTGAATCAAGATCTGTAAATTCGTTCTTTTTATCAGCAAACACTAGATTTATGGATTTTCTAATATGATTTTTTCAAAATTACTGAAGTTGATCAAGAGCCACCTTTCTTAAACTCAATAGACAATTAGTTACACAAAACCAAAAATAGTAACAGAAGAATATGATGGAGGCTTAAAAAGAAAACAATAGAATAGACATACTAGAGGAATCATAAAGAACTTGTAGGATCTCCTTGAACTTATTCTTATCTAACTGGTATTCAATAACATTAAAGGCCAGTATTAGGTTTCAACAAGTAAATTTGGTTTATCAACTACCATCTACGAGAAGAAGTAAAGTACGTCAGAAAATATTGCTCAAACTACTGTCAACCACTTTGATAAACGCATGAAAGTCACCTAGTGCAATCATCCTATCAGCTTAACAAAACAGCATATATACTATCATATTTTGTTTGATGCAGAAGATGAATTTTGCCTCAAAGGAGCACAAAAGACAGAAATTATAAAGTACTGAACCTGGCCTAAATTAAAACTGCGCAATGCCTTCTCAAAGAACGTTGACTAGCATAAACTTTTTAGGTCCCCCATAAAATAGATTTCAAATTAGCAAAGTTACAGAAAAAGATGAACATCTCAACTGTTTTGATTCAAATATTGCACTCATAGATGAATGCTTCCATATATAGATTCTAACCTATGACTCGATTACAAGAAACAAAGTGACATTCCCCGCTCCAACGCAGATTCTCATCATTAGTCACGGAAGACCGGATGTGCAAATTCTCCTGGAATCCTGGAGAAGATAGCCCGTGCCTTTTGCACATAGAGATATTCAATTGTTTAATGACAGAACATAAGTGATCAAGTTAGGCAATGCCCAAGATGATCCAAAGCAGCTAAGGAGGAGGGAATCTCGTTCGCCTACCCTCTCGATGGTGGCTTCCGTGGAGCCTGCGGTTGGGACGACGGCAGTAGCGCCGCCGCTTCCATCCACAGAACTTTTCTGCGCGTAGCTAAGCCCGCCTTTTAGCACCTCCGGAGAGGTTGATGGTGAAGCAACAGCGGCCTCGCCAGTTGGAAAGCTTTGGGATGAGTACGATCCCAAACAGGAGACGACAGGTGCTCGCAAACAGGCATGCACCCGGCAACGTAGGCTGAAACGCTCCGAGAGTTCAGGACGCTTCAACGTCGCCGTCACCGGGGAGGCCAGCAGCGCCGCACGGATCAAGGCCATCGCACTCGACGTCTAGAGATCCTCGGCGGCGACAGCTCCACCGGTGGCGGCAGCGGCGGCGAGGTGGCGGAGATCGCCGGTGGGTGCCCAGTGAGAGGCACTCGTAGCTCCACCTTTCCCCGTCAATCAAGTTGACCCCACTTGCCGCCCCGCTCTGCACTGCCGTCCGTTGTGGACGACGCTACCGCGCAGAAGCAAGTGGACTAAACTGATGGTGGAGTAAAAAAACAACAAAAGATGCAGAATTAGAAATATTCTGAAAGAATAATATTTTCTAAGTAATTTTGAATTAATAATTTATGTTGTTTTCTCCCTTCATCATTGATTTTCACTGCGTCAATTTTCTTCTTCCTACGATTAGAATTACCAATTGAAAATAATTACTGGATAATTTCTAAGCCCTTAATTGGTAGTGTATAATAATACCCAATGAAGAATTACTTATTCAAATTACTAATTACTCAATAATATATGCTAAAAATTAACGTGATTAATGATTTTAATGATTACCTTGAATTAGTAATGTGGGTATTATTGGCATCGCTCTTTGTTTGTATGCTCACTCTCTCGCTCTCTCGCTCTCTCTCTCTCTCTCTCTCTCTCTCTCATAATTTTTACACAATCATAAACTTGGTAAAAAAAATCTTCAAAAAATGGAAATATGTCTAAGATTAGACATGGGTAGTACAAATTGGGCTTCATAAATATCTCGATTTTATCATCATACTCACTAAATATCAATTTAGTGGGCATCATCTTAGGCCTAAACATTATATATATATATATATAAATATGTGTGTGTGTGTGTGTATTTATGAATTTTTTGTATTAGAAAAGATTACAAGTAGGAACAATAGCTTTGAGTGTGCCTTTAAAAGTATTTGTTGCCTGAAATTTTGGAGTAAAAGATGTTATTTTTGTGGTCCCTTCATCTGATGGATTCATAAATATATATATATATATATGGTTAGAAAATGGACATTGTTCTTGCATGACATGATTTAAGATTATTATTTCATGTAAAGACACAAACAAATTAAATCTATATTATGTATTTTTTTAATTTTCTAGGGGATCTTGAGGCAAATTCTTATAATGTGCATTTCTTAGGAGTTAACATGAAGAAATGAAGCACATAAATGGACAAAGGGTTTTATTCTATTTATGTCCATCTTGTAACTACTTCATTCTAGTTGCATGTTCTTTTGTTAGTTCCACTTGCTCATCTATCAGCTTGAAAACATCTTGGCTTCCTAAACTTTGAAATAAGGCATATCATGATCATTTAAACCTTATGATTTTGAGAAAAAATATATTCAAACACACTATATAAATAAATGTACCCAACTTTTAAAAATTACCTAATATAGAAGAATATTCTGAGATTAGTTGAGAGGGCTCCCATGCACTCTACTTAGATTTCTTGGGTGTCTACAAGCTTGAGGGAAGTTCCTCTAGGACCTGATGATGAAAATACACAGCATTGCATTAATGGAGAGCCTTAATAGCTTGAAATTACTAACTCTTTA
The DNA here is from genome assembly GCA_902729315.2 of Spirodela intermedia. Lineage (NCBI taxonomy): Eukaryota > Viridiplantae > Streptophyta > Magnoliopsida > Alismatales > Araceae > Spirodela > Spirodela intermedia. The sequence continues at coordinate 1,965,594 of LR746264.1, forward strand.
TTATAAAAACCATTAAGAGACAGCTAAACATGCTGAATTTTTTCAATCTCATTTCAATAAAATAACCAATAATAGTTATAGTCATTGGAAAAATGATTTCTAGATGTCAACTCATGTTGTAATGAAAAAAGAAACAAAATCTAGGATGTGAATAAAGTCTTTCATATGAGTCAATTAGTGTATACAAAAAAAATAGGAAGAGAAAGGGATGATACACAACATGGCATGGAGTCTATATCCAAGTGGTGTAACATTGCCTAGATCTTATCTTTCAAGGGTTCACTTAAGATTTTGATACTCCTACTTGATTAGAAATACTACCCTCAAAATTTGATGTCTCTACCCACCCGTGGGCAATACCTTCACAAAGCCATTTGGGTTAAATCTTTAATAACTCCTATTGTGCAAGCCACTAGATTGTCATACACTTTGCTAGAGCTTCTAAATATAAATTAAATAAATAATTCAAAACTATAGTGAATGAACTTTTTAAGAACAATGGGCGAAAGCCTTCCTATTTTTAGAGCAACCAAAATAATTCTTGAATTTGAGAAAATAGTTACCAAAGATGAGTTCATATTTTCATCACTTTTCTTTTACCACCTTCTCTTTAAAATGATTAAAACCTTATTTTAAAAGCAAGACATGTGTCCCTAAGATATATAGTATAAGATTCAAGTACAAGACAGTACAAATGAGTGCCCTATTAATCTTAAGTATGCCACTATGAACTAATAGGGGGAGGGAGGATGAATTAATCTTTTCATAAAAGTCACATAAAGGTCTTACTCAGTTCTAAGGCTTAGATAAGAGACATCAGCTTGATTTGATGATGTATTTTAGTTGTTTCAACCCCTTTGTGTAAAGAATGAAAACAATGAGATTCGTATGGGTTGTGCTATTATCCTTTTTCCGTTCTTCCTCAAGAACCTCTATTTGATTCAACTTCAAGCCATGAAAGTACAAGCATTGAACATGAAGTACCAACTCACCTACAAAACCAGATTCATACATAAAAACTATCCAACCTCAAGACATTTAGTGTTAGCTCATCATGTAGGTTTCTAATTTTACAAACATCCCAGGTTCCTATAATAATTAAATTTTATGATCTACTTTTGATACAAAGGAACTACAATATCTAAGTTACAAAAAAAATACACATTTACGTAGAACATATTTCATGGTAGTAATTGGGTTTGTAAGTTGAATAATTATGATGCTTAACATGACCTATTCACATTTAAATAATTTTATAATGAAAATAATATGTATGATTTTAAAAATAATTGAATAACGATAGTGACAACCTAGTGATATATTAAAGTTGCATTTATCACGATTATTATTACAATAATTTTTCAATGCCTTTGAACATCGTTTATTAGTAATTAGGCTATTGTGAAGGATAGTACAATATTTTAATATTATTCCATTATATGTGTGATATTTGTATCGAAATTAAGATCTTGATTTTAAAGTTAACATGAAAAACTTGTGTCAAAAATTATTCTTACAGTTTCAATTACTTATCAATTATTTTTATGAAGCTTAAACATGTTAAAAGTTTAACCAATAGGTCAATTCTGAGGGGTTAAATCTCAATCAATGCAACCTACAATATGATTAAAGCAATTCATTGATATCTAAATCTAATTTTCAAATGTTGTAAGTAATTTTGAGGTCATTATGCCTTTGAGTAAACAATATTTTGATGTTAAAAACTATATGTACAGTTGAAGGGTAAAAACATCATTTGGTGCATGGGGCAAATATGATGATACACAAATTGAATTTATATCTTAACTTGCACCTAGCATTGGGGATGCATCATCTTTTGTTATCATTAAGAAATCCATTTTACCTTGGAATATACCTCTACATATTTTCATCAAAGTTCTTTTGAGGACTTCATCACTTCTGCAAAAATGAACATTTTTGTGTCTACAATTAATGTTGATCATAATACTATTTAACATAACATATGTTAGTTTGTTATCACATGTTTGAAATTATTTTCATTTGAAAAATATACCAATTTGACTTTTCTGTAAATGTGACTTTTATTTTCTACAACCTATCTACCCTAAGTCTTTCTTGATGAAACCCTCACTTTCTCGAAGAAAGCTTATTATGGCACTCATTAAAAAATATGAACTTAAAGGCATGTTAATCTGGGAAGTAACTATTATCTATAGAATTGGCCAAAAAAGCTCATTGAGTTTTTTAGACCATTACTATATATAATTTTTTTATTCAAAATCTATTATTTATTTTTGTCAACATCCTTTGACTGGTAAAGTAGTAATCGTTTTCTGTAATAAATTTGACATCAGTGAACTACCATACTCACAAAATATCATTTATTGTTCGTTTCAATTAACTATTCACTTATTTCATAGTCTTCACATAATCTTCATCTTTTATCAACTCTTAACATGTGAAATTCTAGAAATGACAAAGCATATACGATTGTCAATCAAGCTTCTCACCTTAAAATTTGAGGTATATATAATATCAAACTTGGACATGATAAAGAACTTGATTATAGTCTCACTCATCTATTTTCTCTATATGCATCTTCACCTTTTGTTAAAGTAAGGGCTGCACATGTATTTTTCTTGTTCCCATCTCATCTCATGTGGCTTTATCATCTAAAAGAACCCAAATTCGTATTATAACTTTAATAATGTCTTCTGGCCATATAATTCACAACTTTGGATTGAGAATTATAAATGAAGAACATACATTTTCACTTATCTAAACAAATGTCTTTCTCTCCATATGAATATGTGCATAGAGCATGGCAAATGTTTATGTTTAGATCTTCAAGTCTAGGCTCAATTTGAAGTCGTCCTATGACTTGAGTAAGACACCTTTTCACTAGATGGATCACAACATTTTCAACCTTGGCCTAAACTCGAGAAAATAGTATTTTCTCCTTTCATGTTGCTTTAGATCTCCACAAGCATTTATCTTTATCTTTTCTGGGGGGTCATGGTGTGCCGTTCAATATAGAATTCATGGTATGTGTATTTCCCCTTTAAAAACTTTGCCAAATTGATGATAAATGCACTCTCTTGGCTCTATCACCTCTCTAAATATCTTTATAAATCCTACCCATCTCACTGCCGTAGAAAAATTTAAAAGTTTTTACAGTAATTCAGGATTTAATTTTTAAAAATTCAACCCAATTCATCACACCTTTTCTTTGTTAAAAGTAATATCGATCTTCCTGGATGAAAAGACTAAGAAAACATACTTGAAGTTGTATATTAAATAAAATGAGATTTGATTTAATACACCACTATCTTCTGATAATTATCTTAAATTTCATAAATCTAAATGTTTAAATCATTTGTTCCATAATCGTGTCATATTAAGCAGAACAAGAGAAAAATTCGTATTTTTGCTTTTTATTTTAACAAACCAGTTACTATCACAACCGTATATTCATATGAAAGCTCATCTTCCCTGACCCTCTCCATCTTTCTCTTCCTACATCTTCTCGCCTCCCTTACATGTATTGGTTACTGAAGAGAGCTTCAGAGACGAGAACAGAGCAAGCCGCTTTCTCTAAATGTTTCCCTCGTTTTCCCACATACGCTGGCGGGAGAGGGTTAGAGAGATGGATAGATAGATAGATAGATTGAGAGATATGAAGGAGGGATAGACAGGCGGCAAAGAGAGGGGGGGGAGGAGAGAGAGAGAGAGAGAGAGAGAGAGAGAGAGGGGTTAAGCACTAAGCACTAAGCACTGTCGGACTGGATGAGAGATGGCTAGACCCCGGCCTCCATTAAAACGACGAAGGGATTTTATTCACTGCTTTGGATACAAAGGAGGCCCTCGTCCTCAAAAGACTTTGGCCCCTCGTCCCTTCTTCTTCTCGACCTTACTTACACACGTCTCGCAGGCGGACTGAGCTCCGCCTCTACGCCTCAAAACCCAGCAAAATCGAGGATGGAACCCAGCGGGAGACGCTTCTCCTCACGTTGCTGCTCGCTACGGCGTTCCGGCCCATCCACGAACGCCGTCTCCTCCTGGCGGCCAAGGAACTCCTCCACCTCCTTCGCCGGCGCGTTGAAGGAGAGCTCCTTCGCCTCCCTCTCCAGCTGCTTCAGTATGCTGTTCTTCCCTGTAGAAACCCCACCAGAATTTAGGGTTTACGGAGGTCTGAGAGGATGGAGGAGGAAGACCTAGGAGAGTGATTGATGCGTACCCGCGAGGAAGAGCCTGCGGTTGTCTCTGGCATTGATCTCAAAGCAGATAACCTGCAGGTTCTGGTTGCTGGATGCGACGATGGAGACCGGGTGGCCGGCTGGGACGAGGAAGGCCGTCCCGCATGACAGACGAGACCTCATCTTCTGGTAGTGCACTTGCCTCTGCTGGCCTTGCCCTTCCCTCCGCTCTCCCTCTTCCTCTCCTCTCTCCCTCCGTTCCTCGCCCTCCCTGGAGACATGGGGGCAGGCCATCTCGAAGTAGCCCTCTCCGTTCACGACCATGGACAGCTTGGTCGACCTCGTATTGTAGAACGGCGCCGCCATGGATCCCTGCGTGGAAGAATATCGAGGAAACCGGAAATTGTTATTAGACGGTCTAAACTTACACCCCCCGGAGGAGGAAGGGGAAGAGGAAGGAAGAGGAAGAAGAAGAAGAAGAGGTGGTCTGGACTTACGCCGGTGATGTTGGTGAAGCTGACTTGGATGTCGAGGTCCTCGAGCTCCCTGTAGTCGCCGGCGTCGGCCTCGAAGAGCTGTCCGTGGCGGCTGGAGATCGAAGGGCGCTTGCCGAGCAGGTTGAACGTCCTGCTGGACTCGCCAAAGGGCCAGTGGCCGCCGCCCTCCGACGAGCGGCGGCTCATGGCCCGGACCTGCTCCTTGGACGCCTGGACGATGGCGCCTTTCTGATGCCTGAACATCTTCTCCAAGCTCTCCCTCGGAGCCTGCAACACCAGCATCAATGGTCAACTCAGAGGAAGAACCCGTAACCTGCATCCTTGTTCCCTATTGTTCCGGTCATAGAATTATATGAAATAAATCCAAAATGGATTTTTCTTCAAGAACAAAATTTTTCTGGAGCTGTCCATATCCGGTTCATCCCTCGGAACTATCATATCGCATTCTTTGTTAAATACGTAATTATCTTGAATACATCAACCATTTCTTCTTTCTTTTCTGATCACCTGGACAGGAGGGACAAGAAAATTCCTGTTTTTTCTCAAAAAGATCTGATCTCTTGTGGAACCCTCAGTGGGATTCGAACCCAGATGAAGTCGGTGTACACTCACCTTGAAGGCCGCCTCCAGGATCTCGCTGCTGAAGCTCCGTAGGAAGGACTCTGGGTTTTCGCCCCCCACAGCGAAGTACTCCTGAAAGAACAGGCAAGATGAGAAAATCTAACCTGAAAGAAGTTGACCAGCGGAAGACTTCTCGGCTAATCACCCACCCTGAGAACCCCCGGGGTCGCGACTGTCCGCAGGATCTTAGCGATGAAGAGCTTCTCGTTGTCGTCCTGGTTGACGAGGTAGACCATCGACCCGGCGCGGATCCTGAGGATGTCTCCCTTGCGGATGCCGAGGGTCTCACGGTTGTTCTCCTCCCTTACGATGGTCAACGTTCCTCTTCCTGCGAACCACCCGCCATGGATTATTAGGCCGGAAGGTCGAAGGAGGAAGAAGGAGAGGAACAGAGGGAAATGGTCTACCTTTGACGACGTAGAAGATGGTGTCGGCGTCGAGATGGTGAGGCAGCACGAAGGCGTTGGGGTTGAACTCCATGAAGCCCAGACGGTACTTCTCGATCCCCCGGAGGAGATCTGACCTCCGGGTAAACCTCTCAAGAACCCTAACGCTCCCGTGCTGGGTCCTGATGCGGTGCTGGAAGCTCTCCTGGTCGAAGAAGTAAGGGTTTCTCCCTCCTCGGTGGCGCTCTCCCTCTCTCTCTTCTTCTTCTTCTTCTTCCCTCTGTGGGTCAGCTTCCCGGCCCTCTCTCCTCTCTTCCTCCTGGTAGCGCTCCTGGCACCGCCGGCGGCACTCGCTCTCCTCCCTTGGACCCTCCGCTTCCCTCTCGCACTTCCTGCGGCACACCTGAAGACGCTCCCTTGTCTCTTCCCTCCTCTCGTCGTCGGTCTCACGGCCTCTCTCTCTCTCCCTCTGCTCCTCCTGGTATCGCTCCTGGCACCTCCGCTGGCACCGGCTGCGCTGGCCAGGATCACGGCCGTGCTCCGCCTCGCACCGCCGCTGACACTGCTGGAGCCGCTCTTCCGGCCGCTCCTCCCCGAGGAGATCCTCTCTCTCTCTACCGCGCTCCCCTCTCTCTCTCTCCTCCTTCTCACGGGCGTAATCCTCGCAGCGGCGCTCGCACTCCCTCTGCTCCCTCTCGCTCAGCTGCCTCTGCTGCCGGCACTGGCGCCTGCACACCTGCAGCTCCGGGTCTTCCCTCTCGAAGGAGAGGGCCGTGGCGGAGGCGGCGAGGGAGACAGAGAGAAGCAGGAGGAAGGCGAAGCTTCGACTGTTCGTCATGGTTAAACCCTAGACTGTCGACGGAGGAGGAAGAAGATTCTGTGGGGAAGGACGAGGAGGGGGAGAGGGCGGCCCCTCACTTCTTATAGAGTGAGAAAAGACCGTACGTGGCGAACTGGGCTGTGCATGGCGGCGACGTGGTCTGGGGAACACGCGCCGCCATGTGCGATAATAAGGTAATGGCGGTTCCCCCCATACTGCCTGAAACGCCAACACGAGTAGGTGCACGCGGGCATCCGCCGCCGTGGTTCTTCCTCCACTGTGGCATGGGCAGCTCGGCGCTGAGAATTTTGCTACTAAAATGGATAAATTATAACTTTTGATGGGAGTTTTACTGATAGATAATTCATTATGAGCTATTTAATATGAATTATTTACTTATGAATAATTATTTTTCTTTTTAATTCTCTCCACTAAACTATGATAAATTACTAATGGTTGTGATCCTTGCTTGGTCCTTCCTCCCACCCACACTTCATATGTACAAAGTTAAACTTTTCATACTAAAATGAGTAAATTTCTTGAAACTTTTTATGAGGCCCTTACTGTTAGATAACTAAATATAAACTATATTAATAAGAATTATTTATGTTAAATATAAAGTTACGCTTAAAGAGAAATAGATCTCATTGTTATTCTTAATTCTTCAAAGAATCAATATAAGACAAGAAATTTTAAAGCGGTTCAATCACCTTGACTTCACTTTCCAATAACATATCCTCCAGTTCAACTTAGCGTCTATTTGTTGATTACAAGGGCTCATGTTGCATAAGATTTACTTCAAACTTTTCTAAATTCATACTCCTAGAATACTTAACCACTAGTTATAGCGATTAATTCTCTTGAGTAATAAGACTCCTCATCACAAGTTTTAACCAAAAAGTAATATAAACTCACTTATTGCAATATTGAAAAAAAGATCAACTTACAATTGCCGAAATTCAATGGGGAAGATGATTGATTTGTATTTGATTCCATAATCCTCATCTTGTGTTGAAGTTCTTTGAATGTTTGAATACTGCTTATTGAATTTCAATTGAGATGAAATAAATTTATGATTAAATAGCAATCTCAACTTTTCGTGTCTATGAATCTGATTTGAACTTTGAATTTCAATCAAAATTCTTCTCAGTTGATGCTGTAAATATTAGTGAAAATTAGCAAGAGAAGTCTTAATTTATATGTGTAATTTTGATATAGTCTTTCTTTGTATTTCTCAGCATTATCTTTCTAAACTTAAAAAAATCAATGAAAATATTTAGGATGATGTTTCCTTTAATTCTTATAGACATGTCCTTCATGTTTGAACCAAAAATCCATCACTTAGAATTCTTAGATATAATTATTACCTCAAATTCATGTACCAAGAATAATATTCTTCAAAATTAAAGAATGATTTAATGTAAAAATTCAATGTATATTTTCATTCTTAGATTCTAAGCATATGATATTATGCCATATCTTCACCTTGGTACTTTAAACCATATATGTATGAGCTTTTTCCAAACTCAAAATCATTATTTCTAATCAAAGGGTATAATTTGTAATTTTGATTAAAAAATATATCAACTAAATAAATAATAATTTCAATAATATTTTCAAATATTTTTACCAATCTCAAATCATGAACATTAACTATCATCTTTATATTCTCATCTATACACTTCAAACACAAAGATGTTTTCAAAAATTTCATAGTATTTACTTCAAATATGATTGTCTCAATGTTTATGTTTATTCAAAATTAATAATTTGATTATACATATGTAAATTAGACATCATCAACACATTTTAAGGCTCCTTAAGCCAACAATTTACACGGATAATTACTTTTTTCTTTACATAAATATCCTAAATTAGCCATGGCTCCGCTACAACTCAATCGAAATGATTGCTAAAGCATAGTATGGTTTACGATTTTATTGTGGCCGTCATCATTCCTTACACCCTCTCACTCAGTCATCATCCTTCGCTCTCACCATTCAATGGTTTGCGTATTTGACAATTGGGTCCCACAGATAGCTTATTACGCCGACACGTTTTATACTTTCGACAAAAAAATCATCGGTGCGTGGCGCCTGCAACGCTTTACGCGGCGCCTCGCCTCGTTCAGATCGAGGCCACTGCAACAAGTAGGATCCCATGCATGCCCAAGGGAAGACACGTTTCCGTTTCGGACGGCCGCCGGCGTCCTCCTCCCTACTATAAATGGAGGACCAGGGCGGGTACTTCCCTTCCAACCCACTCAGCTCCGGCGATGGCAACCACAAGGAGAACCCTTCTCTCTCTCGCCGTCTTCTTCGCCGTGCTGGTCTCCTCCTCTCTGGCTTTCGCCGACGAGAGAAGAGACCCCCGGCTGGAGCAATGCAGGGAGGAGTGCCGGCAGCAGCCACACTACGATCAGGAGATGCGGCGGCGCTGCGAGAGGCGCTGTGAGGAGCAGTTCGGCGAGCGGCGGTGCGATCAGGCGCGCCGGGCGGAGAGCGAAGAGGCCGAGCGGCGGTTCGAGCAGTGTCAACGCCGGTGCGGCGAGGAGGAGCGCCGCCAGCCGGAGGAGAGACGGCGGTGCGAGCGCCGCTGCGAGGAGCAGTACAGAGAAGAGAGGGAAAGGGAAGAGCGGCGCCGCCGGGAGGATGTGAACCAGGCGAGGAGAGAGGACCCGGAGGAGCAGCTCCAGCAGTGCCAGAGTGAGTGCCGGAGGCAGGCTCAAGATCCCCGCCGGCAGGAGCAGTGCCGCCGCCGCTGCGAGGAGCAGTACCGGGAGGAGAAGGAAAGGCAAGAGCGACGCCGCCGGGAGGATGTGAACCAGGCGAGGAGAGAGGACCCGGAGGAGCAGCTCCAGCAGTGCCAGAGTGAGTGCCGGAGGCAGGCCCAAGATCCCCGCAGGCAGGAGCAGTGCCGCCGCCGCTGCGAGGAGCAGTACCGGGAGGAGAAGGAAAGGCAAGAGCGACGCCGCCGGGAGGATGTGAACCAGGCGAGGAGAGAGGACCCGGAGGAGCAGCTCCAGCAGTGCCAGAGTGAGTGCCGGAGGCAGGCCCAAGATCCCCGCAGGCAGGAGCAGTGCCGCCGCCGTTGCGAGGAGCAGTACCGGGAGGAGAAGGAAAGGCAAGAGCGACGCCGACGGGAGGATGTGAACCAGGCGAGGAGAGAAGACCCGGAGGAGCAGCTCCAGCAGTGCCAGAGTGAGTGCCGGAGGCAGGCCCAAGATCCCCGCCGGCAGGAGGAGTGCCGCCGCCGTTGCGAGGAGCAGTACCGGGAGGAGAAGGAAAGGCAAGAGCGACGCCGACGGGAGGATGTGAACCAGGCGAGGAGAGAGGACCCGGAGGAGCAGCTCCAGCAGTGCCAGAGTGAGTGCCGGAGGCAGGCCCAAGATCCCCGCCGGCAGGAGGAGTGCCGCCGCCGCTGCGAGGAGCAGTACCGGGAGGAGAAGGAAAGGCAAGAGCGACGCCGCCGGGAGGATGTGAACCAGGCGAGGAGAGAGGACCCGGAGGAGCAGCTCCAGCAGTGCCAGAGTGAGTGCCGGAGGCAGGCCCAAGATCCCCGCCGGCAGGAGCAGTGCCGCCGCCGTTGCGAGGAGCAGTACCGGGAGGAGAAGGAAAGGCAAGAGCGACGCCGCCGGGAGGATGTGAACCAGGCGAGGAGAGAAGACCCGGAGGAGCAGCTCCAGCAGTGCCAGAGTGAGTGCCGGAGGCAGGCCCAAGATCCCCGCCGGCAGGAGGAGTGCCGCCGCCGTTGCGAGGAGCAGTACCGGGAGGAGAAGGAAAGGCAAGAGCGACGCCGACGGGAGGATGTGAACCAGGCGAGGAGAGAGGACCCGGAGGAGCAGCTCCAGCAGTGCCAGAGTGAGTGCCGGAGGCAGGCCCAAGATCCCCGCCGGCAGGAGGAGTGCCGCCGCCGCTGCGAGGAGCAGTACCGGGAGGAGAAGGAAAGACAAGAGCGACGCCGCCGGGAGGATGTGAACCAGGCGAGGAGAGAGGACCCGGAGGAGCAGCTCCAGCAGTGCCAGAGTGAGTGCCGGAGGCAGGCCCAAGATCCCCGCCGGCAGGAGCAGTGCCGCCGCCGTTGCGAGGAGCAGTACCGGGAGGAGAAGGAAAGGCAAGAGCGACGCCGCCGGGAGGATGTGAACCAGGCGAGGAGAGAGGATCCAGAGGAGCAGCTCCAGCGGTGCCAGAGTGAGTGCCGGAGGCAGGCCCAAGATCCCCGCCGGCAGGAGGAGTGCCGCCGCCGCTGCGAGGAGCAGTACCGGGAGGAGAAGGAGAGGGAAGAGCGCCGCCGTGGCCAAGTGATCAAGGAACTCAGGAGAGAAGACCCCGAGGAGCAGCTCCAGGAGTGCCAGAGGCAGTGCCGGAGGCAAGAACAGGACCCCCACCGACAGGAGCAGTGCCGCCGCCGCTGCGAGGAGCAGTACGAGGAGCAGAGGAGAGGAGAAAGAGGCCGCCGTGATGGCTGCGTTTGCGCTGCTGCGGCGTGAGGACGAGATCGCGTCCGACGGAAATGAGGCATCTGAGCTTCCAGGAGACCTCTGCGCATCAAAGTTGTCTTGTTGCGCCGCCTGAACAACGCCATCTGCTGCGGGTAGATGGCGGGTTCCTGTAATAGAATAAGAGAAGCTGCCACTCGAATAAAAGAGCCTCTTTTTTTCCCTTGCCTCATCGTCATCTCCCTCATGCAATATCGGATACGGTAGCTCTTTAAAAATATAACCCTTTTAATTTAAAGATTATACAACCTTTTCAATGCTCATATGGTTTATTTTTAGTCTAATAAGTTAAAAAATGGCACGCTTCGGAGGAAACTAACGAAGCAGAAGTCGCAAGGAGAGAATGAGATCAAATTTAAGCCATCCCCCTTAAATTCCATCCTTATCCGAATAAAAAAAGTTATCTCGGAATAACTTAAAAAATAACTTCTACCAATGGCAAAAGTTAAAAGAAAAAATCTCTCAGAAAAGAGAAAAAATAAAAATAAAAACCCTAAAACAAAATATATGGTGGAAATAGAACTTAGGGCATCTACATTTCACTAGTTCATGCTTTTTGACATGCACCATGGATAAATGTACTCTTTCAACAGCTTGGAAACGGCTTATCTTTTTTCCTTTCTTGAGTCCATTTCACTGAAAATAAAATTAGAAAATCTATATAATATTTGATACTTTAGAGTCAAGTTTTACAACTCTTTACATTCATGTTCCAAGACTTTTGAGCCAGCATTCCAATCTTTAAATCTGGTGGCAGTTAATGGTGATGTACTGACCTTCTTGCAATACTTTTGGTGTAAAGCATCAACATTTATAGGTTTCATCTTGTGTTAACATTTCTTCATGTTTCACGCTAGTACCAACTTGCCTTTCAAGTGTTGGCAGTTATAAATCTAGCTCCATGATCATGCATATGTGAGAATACTTTTTCTCATGCAGGTGTTATACTTTCCATATAGTTGTGGACACTTCTAAACTCCTTTCCAAGTGCCAATTCTTAATGGACTTCAACTTAAATAGGAAATAAATTTATATGTAAAACAAAGATTTCAAAAAATAAAAGTTTTTTTATGTGACTGATCAAAATCACGATTAATAATATTTATACATAATTATCAACTCAACATAAAGCGATCAAGTATCTATCCATTTGAATATGATTATCTAATAGTTATGTAACTATATTGAATCTATAATATGTAATTAAATTTTGTAAAAAATCTTATTTTGATTTTGTTGAAGCTCCTACATTTCTCCCTTATAACTTCTTGTCATCTCCAAACCTCAGCATTCTCAATGTAATTGGATTCATCAATAGTAAATAAAAGAGTTTTCATGCTTGACATATGATCACTATTGCAAGTTTCAATAAGTCAAATATCGACTCATGCCTTCTTAAGCACTAGTACCATAAAATCATTATCTACTGCTATTTTTCTTAAATGACACTTTATTAAAATATTATCTTCACAATAATATGTAAAAATAGTTTTAAATGACATAATTTAATTTTTTATTTGACTTGTAATTATGACCTCTCCTTGCTTTAATAGTCTAAAGATTATTCAACTTACTTCTTCATCTTCCATACTGTGATATCTACTTTTAAGTGAAAAATTATTTATAATTTTTTTATAGAATACTTATCAAATATTTAATAAACAATAAATGGACTTCATCATGTTAAAAGTCTGATATATTTTAGAAGTATTCAAAATATACATTGATGATACTTAAATACTCATATGTTCAGTATTCTAAGTCAAGACATGTATACATATGCTGATTTCTTCATAATTTTTAAATATACATATTCTTTTAAGTGTAGGATTCGAAGTCAGGACATGTATAATGGAAAGACTAAACTTTTAGCAACTAAAATATTTGAAAATCATCATTAAAACCAAAACCTTAACAAAAGCATGTTGAAAAGTTGAGTAAAGAAATACAAAGAAACTTTCAGCAACTAAACTATTTTAGATTTGTCATTTTTTATCATGACAAATCTAAAGCGTCTGCTTGAAGCCATCAGAAAGTCATGAAAGAGGAGAAGTCTTTGCCACATATCAAGGATTGTGAGGATATCATGGTTCAAATGAAGTCTTAAGGACAAAAATTGTCATAATAGAAGGCTTCAAACAAAAGAACTAGAAAATGTCATTGATACATCTACATAGCAAGGAGAAGAAATCAAATTCATGTGACCAAAAAATAAAAAAATATTGGAGAATGAAAGGAAGGAGTTTAAGAAGAAGAAGACAATCATAAATAAAAACATATCTCAACTACATTTGTTCACGCTCAAAGAAAGATCTTACTCTATTGGTCAATGTCAAGTTGTCGCATACTTCAAAGAAGAGCTGAAAGTTGTATCAAATATATTATTATACTGTGGTGATTCAAGTCAACTCTTACTTCAAAGGTTAACTCTCTCCATCAAGCCTTAAGATATATGGGCGGCAAGTAAAGAGAGGTTTAGGTTAAGACATGATGTATTGAAGGCTTGTTAGTTCACCCGAAGGATATAGTTTTTGAGGCGACTGTTGTATTTGACAAAGATACATGGTGTTGAGAGTCATATCATTCTCGTGAGATGTGTGATCTTTGTGAAGATCGGATTTGAGTGATTGGGCAATTGATCTTGTGAAATCAACTTATATTCTCAATATGAAATAATAAACTCTAGTATGAAAAATCTTTTGAGACTAGACATAGCATAGTGAATGATGTCTTACTATAAAAATCATTTGTCCTTGATATTGATATAAGAAATATTGGAGTAAACCCATGTAGAGATAGAGATTGCTTTGAGTTGACATACACTCATAATAGAGAAATTATGTGAGAACTTGTGTTGACACATACAATCGTAAAGAGTACAAAAGAGTGGAACATAAATCATAGGAAGCCAATTCTCCCCCCTATTGGCGTTCCACTTAGCATCATCTAACCCTTCATTTTCTTCTAATATTTTTTCTTGATGTATTTGATTAAATAATGTTGTGGTAGTCTTTAAGTTTTTTCAACACCTATATGTCTCATTTTATAGAATTATTAATATTAGTCTTTGATTTCACTTAATATATGACTCTACATTCTTTTATTAGTAGTTATTTTATTTTATCTTTGTTCTCTCATGAAAGAACTTACCATTATAGTAAAATTGTAACCATGTCACCCTTTCATGAATGTAATGGTATAATGTCTTTTTTAATTGAGGGAATGCCTACCTATAGAATAAAAAATCAAATAATCTATGGCATATCTCAATTGTGGTATACAATGAGTTGCTCCATCTCCATTAATATCCACATACCTAGCCTTACAAATTATCAATATCCAAAGATATGTTTTAGAAAAAAGTGACAAACTAGATTTTCTAAGTCATTGTCACCTAGAATCTCCATTGTCTACACTTTCATCCAAACATTCATATTTATTAATGAGAAGCCACTAGCATGGGTAATTCTAGATAGCCTATAAAGTGTAGGATTTTCTAAAGATTAATTCACTAATAACTTGGTTGAGAATGAAGATGTCACATAGATCAACCATGAACATCTAAATTCTGAGGTTGTTGGCACATGTGAAAACTTTTTATCTTTTTGGTATTATCATCTCCAATAAATACATCTCCTTGGTTAAATGTTTCTAGATTTTCTTGGCTCATAAACTCTCTACATAAGATTGCTGAAAATTCAAACTCTATAATATTTTAATTATTAGAATTTGTATTCAATTAAAGAAGAAATGTGATAGATCTAAATTTATACCCATTATTTATGAATTTCTTCTAAATCAAAACAAATAAGTATCTGTAATTGATAGATGCTTGAAATATCATCATGACACAATCATATTCCATAAAATGAAGATTAAATAGGGTGTAATTCCATATTGAATTTTTTTTACCACGAGTTAAAATGAAGTGCATTAGTCAATGTAATACAATGTTTATGAATATTAGTTCATTGATAAACCAATGGTAAAATATAAATTCTGGTCTAAAATGAGTTACTCCATTCAAGGTATTAGTAAAATTTCAAGAAATTGGGCATAACTTGCTCTTCAAACAAATTTATCACATTTTCATGACATATTTTATGAATGCATGTTTCAAAATGATCTATAGGATCCAGCGCATCATTAATTATGAGACTTTAAAAAAAATGATCCAAACCATGTGAAGAAGCCATTAATGTTTAGAGAATAAGGATCAAATGCCATAAAAAAGAGTGATTCTACTAGTGTTTTTCTTTTACATAAACACATGACATAAGGAGCTAGTGAGGTCACAATGTCCCTTTGTTTTTTTACTAACTCAAAACCTTGAGAGCAAAGGTGCATTTTTATCAAATCAGCATATTTGATCCCCAAAACTTCATGTCACATACTATATAACTAAACTCTAAAATACAAGAAAATAAATATGGGGAGATAACCCACCATGAAATTAATCAAGTTTTAATAAAGATTGATACATTAAAGGAAAAAATATATCAATTTTAAATGCAAAAATTATAAGTCATCATCTCTAAATTGCAAGATGGGTTCTTCTTTCATTCCTATTAACTATGTAAACTTATATTATCATAATTGACTATGGAGGAGTTTCACGTTCATTCTACATATATAAACATATTTTTTTCAAATATTGTAGATTTTAAAAAATAATAAATATTTTAAAATAGTCGTCTCACTAATCATCTTAAAATATAATTTTATTCCTTACGTGACTTAGTTGTTGTATAATAAATCACGCAAATTTAAAATTTATAAAATTATAAAATACTAATTTTCAGATAATTAGAAGTATTTTTGAATAAATATATCAATTATAATTTAATAAAAGTTTCAAAAATAGTGAAAAAATTTCAATTGATCACAAGGTGTAATATAATATCAGGTAATTTTTTAAAAAAATCTCTCAAAAAATACGATTTTTATTTTATTTTATATTAAAAAATGAAAAAATAATAAAATTTACGAAAAAGAGAAATAAGGGTGTAGACGTCAAGATGATATTAACACCTAACAAATACGAATCAGACAGAAACAAAGTTCTATCTGATAATTCTTACGTAAGTGATTATAGATGATTTAATTAATCAAATTAAGATTTGTAAAAGCCAAAATAATCATAATTGAATCAAGAATAGTTTAGTAGATTTTAATTAGAAAAATTATCACTAAATAAAATAAAAATTAAGTTCAAAGTAGAAAAATAGAGTTCCAACGTTGTGACACCAATGCGTTAGTGATGCACTAGAATCTTGAGTGTTCGGAAGAATCGTCGTGTAGTGTCTATAACTTTGAAGACTCTTTGGACAAAGACGACGTGGGCAATCTCTAGATCTTCTTGCGAAGTCTAAAGATCAATGAAATGAGTTGTCGAATTGTCTTCGAAAACTATCACTTAGAGAAACGAAAAAATGAAACTTTATAGCTCTCTTATGATTGTCACCTGACAAATAGGAGCTGGATGGAGGTGGGGTGCGTGTCAAGAAGCTTCACCGTCAAGTCCGTGCAATAAGAGGAAGCTTTTTATCGTATTTGATATACTCTCAAGAGGTGGTGACTCGTCTTCCAATGGATCATTCTCTTCTAAACAATGGTTTGTTCGTTAATCAATTAGAGATAATTTATTCGATGGATTCGTGATCCTTTTATCGCGAATCATTTAGTAATTTTAGTAACAATACTCCTCGAATCGTGTTGACGAGATTTTCGTTGATGATCTAGTGATTCTAGCGGCTTAATCCTCACTGACGATCTGTAAGAAAGTCGCAATTTAATCAGATAAAAATATGAGTTTTGACTCTAGTAGGATTCGAACTCTCGCTGGTCGCCAACCTGCATGAGAGAGATTAAAATAAGTATTCTAATACCTTTATAAAGTGACATCATCATGATATATCATTGTTATACCTAAGGAGTATTTTAAATATCAAAATAAATAAAACCATTATGGGAAAGGTGTGACGTGGGTTTCCTACATTAGTTATATGCTGAAGTTTTAGTTGAATATATAGTAATACAAGATTTAGAAGTAATGTCATTTTCTCAAGTGTACAACCACTCGTTACCCTACAATCAACTAGCCACTGGTGACATGGAAGGAGAGTGACACGCATGTGCCCTCATCGGTCCATAGCTACTTAGGCCTCTACTCGTGGCTCCCTCCAACTACGCTTCCGACCCATTTATGGGCTGGTTGGCTAGTGGGTCCCCCCCTTTTTCTATATTTTTATTTTAATTTCTTTTTCTTCATTTATCTCAAAAATAGGATTATAAAAATCATATAAAATTATATAAAATTATATAAAATCATATAATTAGCCAAAAAATTAAATTAGTCAACTAAAAATCATTTTTCATAAATTAACATAAATATAAATCTATTTATCTTGAGCTAAGGCTAAAACTATATTATTTATTATTTATTAACTCATGATAATGAAGACTTATCAATTCTTTTAGAGAGTTTCTTTGTATACAATTGACATGATAAAATTAAGTTAAAGTTATGTATTTAATTATACTATATTGGGTCATTTGTAAAGATTAATTTTTTCACACAAAAGTAATAGATTGTTACCATTGGTATTCTTATAGTGACTAATGAAATAGTTGTTACATTGTCTTCTCTCTCTTCCTCATTAGCTCAATCCTTCATAGTTATTGCACTTATGTTTCTCTTAATATAGTTCTTCTACGAGTTAAAAGGCTTTTAATTCTTTTTTTTCATTTTTCAATGTTGCATGTATTGTGGCTTTGAGAAATAAGATGAGAAATTTGAAAGCGTAACTGAAACTAGAAATATGATGTAATAAATAATACATCTAAGTTTGAAGATTGTTATTTTTTATGATTTTTATATGATTAAAAATAATTTATAGACTTTAGTTTTTAGGCATTGACGTGACTTTAAATATACTATTTTTTTACCATTAGAATTTTTTTTGAATTATCTAATATATTAATATAAATGGTACATTTTTGGCCTACATTAAATGAAAGAGTGAATGAAAATTAAGAGGGAACCACATGTCCACTTTCATCCTCTATATACTTCATTTGAGAAACCTAAATCTTTCAGGACCAAAAAGAAAGGAAGTTCTCTTGCTACTCAACCTAGCAATGGCTCTGTCACATATTATACACTTTTTCACCTTCAAACAAGAAAAATCACATAAGCAATGAGGACATTTATAGAAGCATTTACTAGTTCTCAACATGTTATTTGGTTGTTTTTAGATTTTACTGATTCTTAACATACTATTTGGTTCAAAAAAGGGGTCTTAAATTGGTAAGATCATAATTATGTGACATGGGTCAACTATTACTTAGATTTCTAATTTCCTTTCATTAATTCTAATAATAGGACTTTCTAGGTTCTAGTTCTAAAGCACTCAAAAGATTTTTGAAGTGGTTCAATGTGTTGCATGAGTCCACTCTCCAAAACCACTATTTTTCTTAGATTCCATTAGACCACTCATTTTATCAATCACAGTGTTGATTATAGATTTAGTTCTCACATAATTTCACATTAAAAAAAATAAAATAACCCTAGGAGACCAACAATTGACTATAGATTTTTACTCCATTGAGTCATTAAATCAAAATATAATTACAATTTTTTCTATCATCTTTTAACCTTAAATATTAAAATTAGTAAGAAAATATGATGGCTACAAAATCAATATGGCATGGCCTTTAAGAATTTGGATATCTTCTATGATAAACTAATACATATTATCATTAAGCATCAACATATAAAGTTAACATTTATTAACTCAAATAAGTCTAATAAGGATCTATTATCATCAAAATACAACCAACCATACATCTTGAAGTATAATAATAATTCATCATTAAAATTTATCTTAATTATCTCAAAAAAATTAAAATTGTTAAGTGAATATGTTGTATCATGATCTCAATATGTAAAATTATAACTTGGGCAGTTATGAATATTTAAAATCATTTTCTAAATAATATTTATTAACATACAAAAAATCTTAAGTAGTACTATGTGTGCTTCAAATTCAATCAATTAATCTAATATCAAGAACATTTTAAAATAATTATTTATTATCATGCATGTCTAGTATACTAAGTTATTTTTCATGCCTATATATTACCTCATGAATTCTCATAGATTCTCAAATACTAATTATTACCTTTCCACAATAGTTTTTTATATGATTATTCCCAATTTTCACAACAATATGTAAAGTAATAAGTTTCACTGGTAAAATCAACCAAATTCTAAAATTCAACATGGTATGGTTCACATGAATTCTTTGAGTTTCTATTTAAATATTTTTTATTTTTACTTCAATTTCTTAATGAATTTATATTCAATTACATTTATGTATAAAAAAGTAGCTATATATAAATCAGGTTCATGGATAATAAGCATAAGTTGATGTGTTAATTGATTTTATGGTTGGATCAAGAACATTCAAAAATAATGATTTATTACCATGGATATCTATTATAGTAAGCTGTTTTCATACCCATATGTTACATCATGAATTTTCATAGATTTTGAAAGACATCATTACTTTTCCACAATAGTTGTTTCACTGAATATCCCCAATTTTCACAACAATTTTGAGTGGTAAAATCGACCAAATTCTGAAATTCAACATGATATCATTCACACTAATTCTTTCGATTTCTGTTTAAATAATTTTTACTATTACTTTGATTTATTCTTGAATTTATATTCAATTCAATTCATGTATAAAAATATATTTATATCTAAATCAAGTTTGTAGACAAATTAATTTTATGGTTTTTTGTCATCATCAAAATATTTTACATTACATGCTCCAACTTATTTCCTCAGGCTCATAAATCAAATATAAATTTGATAAAACCTTCGTACTAAGTAGAAGCAAATGGGAGTCATAATGTTTAACAAATAGGCTTGCTAAGAATTTACTATTTAGTAAAGGATAGTTGAAGTGCTATAATGTTTAATAGATATATTTTATAAGGGCCTACATGTTTAGTAAATATAAGAAGTCTTCTTGTTCAGTTTATAGGCTTCCTAAAGTTCTTATATTTAATGTATTTCAATGAGAAATTAGTGGAACCTAAATATGTTATTTTTATAGAGTGGAAAAAAGCCGGGCTTGATAGAACTATTAAAAAATTATGTTTTTGAAATTAGCAAACATTGAGTAAATTAAAAAAGAAAACGTAAAAAGTTCCAATTAAGGCCCCCTTGATTTATAGTGTTACCGAAGTGAAAATAGTATCATAAGTTATATAGGTGTGCCCAAATAACGGCTAGGAGTAAAAGAGATGTGTCAAATGAGTTCATCATCACCATCTAGGCGTTGACTTCTTTGCAGACTCTTGACTCCATCAGCTCTCCCTTGGGTCAAATGTGAGATCATCCTTGGTAATCAATCCTCAACGACAAAGAGAGCATCTTGGGCACCCTTCGGTACAACTAAAGTAGCTGTGGATTATAAAAAAAACAGGGTAGGCTGCCCTTAGTTGACCCTGACACGCCGTCCCTCGTTACCTTTGGGTCCTTTAACTGCTCGTGTATTCCCATGCAATATTCCTGGTGCAACGTGACCATTATCACCTTTCCGTAATGAGGAGACATGACCTGTCCCTTCTCTCTCTCTCTCTCTCTCTCTCTCTCTCTCTCTCTCTCTCTCTCTTATCTACGGTATCCTTGAAAGCCGAGGACCAATTCTAGATGACCCAGTAAGATTGGACGGCAAAAGGCAACCAATTTGGGTCAATTTCAGATAGGCCCAACACATATACTATTATTATTCTTATTATTGTTATTACCCGACTTGTAAATAATTAAATTAAATTTAGATGAATAATAAAACCAGGAAAATTGAAAATTATATGTATATAATCTGGAATAGTAAAAAATAACAATTTTTGTACTTACTAACTTAAATAATATGAATAAGAAAACATGGAAAATGGCTGGTGAGGAAAGGAGCATATTAGGAAGAAAAATCGTTATTATTATGATTGTTACCTGATATGGCAGTAATAATAAATTGGTATTAAATTATATAAAAAATAAGATAATGTGCATTATGAGTACAAGCGAATTGAATGGGAAGAATTCCAT
Source organism: Spirodela intermedia (assembly GCA_902729315.2). Lineage (NCBI taxonomy): Eukaryota > Viridiplantae > Streptophyta > Magnoliopsida > Alismatales > Araceae > Spirodela > Spirodela intermedia. Next base: position 1,986,717 of record LR746264.1, read on the forward strand.
TATTTATATTATGTTAATACAAAAAAAATGATGATAAAGTGATATATATATATATAATAATATTAGAAAACGGCCGACGACGCGGGGAGCTGCGTTTGGTTTTCAATTCGAAGGCCGGCCCCATCGTCGCCTCCGCAGGAGCTGAGGCGATGCCGGAGAACCAGGGAGGAAGGAGACCAGGACGGGAGGCGAGGAGGGCACACCGTGGGGGAGAGAGAGAGAGAGAGAGAGAGAGAGAGAGAGAGAGAGAGAGAGAGTTGGGGATCGAATAGGAAGGTACTCGTTTGAGAGGGACAAAGTGGAGGGAGGGAGTCGCTTCGGACGAAGAAGCGAGAAGAAGCGGCCATCTAATGGCGAACCGGTGGACAGAAACTAGGCCACGGAGGTGGAGCTTCACGTCAGGTACGCGGCTCATCTCTTTCGTATTTGCATATATTTATATACTAAGAATTGGACCTGTTCTCCTGTACTACAAATTGGGAGCTAAATTTGCTGAGTTTTTCCAATGATGGATTGTGTTGCTCGCCTCCATTAAAAAATGTATATAGAAAGGAAATGTGTAATCCTTCAACTCAAAAACCCTAACCAGAGCAAGACGGACGTGGTCTGAGATGACACTGGTTACTGTTACGTCGCTCGATTACTTCCAGGTGGAGATCATCTGTGGCTGAAACATTCCTTCCTTTAAAGAGACTGGCAGATTTTCTTTCCCTTTTTCCCCCCTTCTAGCGTTACAGCAGAACGAGGTGGCAGCCTTGGGCAACTCCACAGTTGGGGCAGAGGGGAACTAGGTTGCGTAGGGAAGAACGCTAGATGTGAAACCCCATTGGGGGGAAACGGGGAGGAGAGGGAGAACCTGGAGGTGACTTTCCCTCTATTATCCGCTGGCCTGCTGAGCTTCTGAACTGTTTCGATGACTGCTCAGATATCGGGGACGAAAAAAGGGAACAAAAATAGGGAAACCTGCCCATTTCACGGTGAAGAAATCTGATTCTATTAGAAAAGTGTGCTCCCCCATAAAGAATGAAGCATATGTTGATTCGACCGATCATGTTGACCTTTTCAGACAAAAGTCGTGGACCAAACAAGAGAAACATAATGGCCTAGCATCTTTATCTCCTAGGTGATTGAGTAAACACACACCCTAGAATTCTCTCTCTATATCTCTTTCTCTCTCTCTCTCTCTCTCTCTCTCTCTCTCTCTCTCACTTTCTCTCTCTTCTTGCACTATCCTCGAACCTAGCTGTCCAATTAGGACAAAGAGGAAAAGAGACTACAAACTGTGCACTGATTATCATTCAGCAGCTGTCGTCGCAAAAAAAATTCCCAAGGTTTAGCTCTTCTGCTGTGTTGATACGGATCAGTCTTCCTCCTTGCTCGGTTTGAAACTCAGGGATCCAAAGGTGCTATAACTTCCATGGAACAATGCCGGGGCTTGCCACAGATGATGGTGGAGCATTCTATGAACTGGCACTAGTGGGGGACTCCATCGAGCTATGTATTTCCTGGTGAAGTTGTGCTCGTGGATTAGTGGGTACATGATGCCAGAAGGAAGAGTAGAGAGAGAGAGAGAGAGTATATAAACCGCAAGCAGAAAGTTGCAAGGAAGCAAAGGAAGAAGGCTGGCTGACCCTTGGATTACACACGAATTAACATGGTGATGTGCTTCCCTCGCCACTTGGCATGACTGCAGAATAGAAGGAATCCATGTGAAAGTAATGAATTAGTACTCATGCAATGAAAAAAAAATTCTGAATTTTTTTTTGGTAGGAAGATATCAAAAGTAAACACAGGCATTCGTTCCTGATGAAGTTGTCTCTCAGAAAGTAGAAAAAAAGCATTGCAAAATCATAAAGAATTTCGTTGCCAAGAGCAGGATCCCCCAAATGAGCACCAACCAAAGTGGCGAAACAATAAAGAACGAAAATCATAGCCCATCAATAAGCTTTTACCTCGTGGTATACACCAGGAACCCTTCTCAGGTACACACCATCCATATCCCAACAGGAGAGACTGCAAGAAGGAAGAGAGACCATCCTCAAAGGGGCACTCAACCAAACACACAGTAAATCTTTCAGGGAAACCAGACCTCCTGATCAGAAAAAACTGAGCTCTGCGTAGCCATGACCATAAGGGAAGAATTCGTCAGTCTGGATGCTGGGGCTAGACCATCCTTTGCTCTGCATTCTACTCTGGTCACCCACAACGACCTCGGCATTGAAGATGCTGTGCACCGGCCGATGATCCGAGAACCTGGACTCTCCGCACACATATGATAGCTGGCTGAGGCCTCGGCCGTACCACAGTATCCTGTCGCACCTTTTATCACGAAGAACACCCGCGTGAGAAGCTGAATTACAGGAAGCATTTAGACCTAAACACCCATGTTTCTGTCTGTGTCTTTCACCATGCAGGAGTCCGCCGCTTGCCCTTCTGGTAGATGTCGTCCCCGGCGTAGCGGTCCGAGTTGGCCGAGTATTTGTATGTGGGTGGGAAGTATATCCTCCCCTCACTCCAGCCTTCAAAGACCCGTCCCAGCCTCTGCTCTATCCGGAGCTGCTTCCATGGCCATCATCCTCAGTCAGAAGGAGAAGAAGAAAAAGAAGAAGAAGGAGAAGAAGAGGAAGAAGAAGATTTACCTGGTCGTTCTCCAGCAGGGCTCTCCAGTTGTGCATCTCAACAAGGGCCTTAGCGGTCCGGTATGAAAGGGCGATGCGATAGTTCAGATCCCCAAGCCAAATTATCCGGCTGAGATGGAGGAAAAGTAAGAAATTATATAAAAAAGAATTGGCGTGGGTTCTTCTGAATTTTGCTTCAGGGATTGCAGATTTTGTGGCTACTCATGATCAAGGATGGTCTCAGGGGATCTCCTGGGTCCGAACCCGGGGATCCTGGAGAAGCGGGTCTTCCTGAGGATCTCCATGACATCAGAGTTCCGCCGGATCTCGTCCCCCTCCTTCTCCCCAGATGTCAGATGGCTGCAGACGAAGCAGAAACTCGTCTGATGCAGCGACATGCTGATTGAAATGGAACCCTGAAACCGACCATCGAGGTAAGAATCTCTCATGTCATTTAATTTAATTTAATTAATTGATTTATTTCGTCTTATTTACTTTGTTTCCGAGATACCCCATTAGACCCCTGCCGACACAGGAGACCTTCATGTTTCCCACATCGTCTCTCATGGCGCTCCTTACCCAAATGGTGAGGAATATGCCCACCATTTGCTTGCTCGCAACCAGGCAGTACCTGTGACAGAAATGAGGAATTTCTTGTAGATGATGGCAAGAATGCACATTATTCATGATGATGGCATGTTTCACCAAGAACACAGAGAGAACCCAAATGAAAATATAGATTGATTGAAAGGATGCACATTATTCATGATGATGGCATGTTTCACCAAGAGCATATAGAGAACCCAAATGAAAATGTATATCTCATGAAATTGCTGCTGGAACTGATGAACTTCGCACAGAGGATTGAAATACTGCACAATCTAGATCGTTGTGGCACGTTCTACCCAGGGCAGAGAGAACCCGAATGGAAATATACCCACATTTATGGAAATCACATGGCCAGAACTCGTGAAATGCTGCAAGAACAGATGAGTTTCTCTTGGATGATCGAATCCATCCACTTAATGGATCTTCATGACATGATTTATTTTACCAAGATCAGAGAGAACCCATGCGGAAATACACGGATTTTGATGAAAAAATATCCCCACGAAAACAGAGGATCGCATGAATCGAATGAATGAACTGCTGCCGGAGCACAGAAATTTCAAATATACGATCCAAACTATGCACATTGTAGATTATCATGGTATGTATTTTTATTTTACCAAGGGCAGAGAGAACCCATGTGTAAATACACTGATATTTATGAAAAGACATCCCCACAAGAACAGAGGATCGCATGATTTGAACCCATGAACTGCTGCTGGAGAAGAGAAATTTCAAATATACGATCCAAATTGTGCACTTTAAAGATTAACAATTTTTGGAGAATTTTGAGACCATGCATGCATACCTTGGGTACCCTTCCGGCCTCTCCCTGCCTTCCATGGACGACGAGATGCCGTACCCATAACACTCCGGCGAGTAGATGAAAGTGCCCGGCGATTCCCTGGCAGCGCCGCCGCCGCCGTCATCGTCGTCGTCGTCGTCGTCGTCGTCGTCATCGGAGCCCTCCCAAAGTCGTCTGTCCATCACCCGCTCACAGACGCTGAACCTGCGCTCCAGCTTCGGCGGCGGCGCCACCATCTCGCCGTCGTCCATCCTCCAGCTCCGCCGCAGCGACTGGAACGAGCGCCTTCGCCGAGACGACGATGACCCCTCGACTTCCGCCACCAGCTCCGCGGCCCGCCACCGTCTGCCGCCGCCGCCGGGGAGATCCTCCAGCGTCTTCCTGATGAGGGCCACCCACTTCCTCGCCGGCCCGCTGTCCTCCGCTCCGAGGACGTTGCCGGCGTTCAGAGGTACGATCTCCTGGAACCTGGCGGCCAAAAATGGGAAGCTCCTTTGAAACTTTGCTCTTTTGGATCATCGACTTGAAGATGCAGGCGACGGCGGCGTTTACCCGAGGACGTAGACGTCGGCCGGCGGCGCTGTATGGAGCCAGGCTTCGAGGTTCAGGTGGGCCGGTGGCGATCTCCCTCCCACATTCCAGGTAGAAACGAAGATCCTGCAGCCGAGCCGCAGCCGCCGTGAGGAATGGATGGATGGATGGATCAGTGAGGAAGAATCGAGGATGGCGACAGAGGGCCAGGTGAGCGGGTCAACCCACCTGTACTCCTGGACCTCTGGTCGTTGACCTCCAGCTTCGAGGGGAGCCGCTGGGGCCGAGCTCCTCCTGGACAGTCGCTCTGTGGAGTCGACGGTGAATTGGAGAGGTTGCAGGAAGAGGAAGAAGAAGAAGAAGAGGAGGCTGAAGCAGGGTCGCACCGGTTCTGCTCTTCTTGACTGTGGACGAGTCCCTCTCGGAGAAGATGGGTCTCCTCTGCCCGCCGCCTCCTGCAGATTAGAGGAAGAGAGAGAGAGAGAGAGAGAGATGGGAGAAGCCAAGAATGAGATGGGAAGGCCCGAGAGGAGAGAGGTGGAGTGAGGCTGTTGCGTTAGTCACTATAGGCGCCGTAATTCTCAGATATGGCTGCCCGAAAGAGGGAAGAGAAGATAAGGAGAGAGGGGGAGAGAGAGAGAGAGAGAGAGATACCTCTGCAAATGACATCCTCATCGGCGTAGAAGTGCTGGGTCTTGTTCTTGACATTAAACCATTTTCTGATCAGGTTCTTAGACCACGAGAGCTTCGGCGAGACCCAGGGAAAGAGACGTCAGCATCTGGAGAGAGAAACGAAACGAAACGAAACGAAACAGGAAGGGGGAAGAGAGAGAGAGAACCTTGCTCTTCTTGGGGTTGTCATCTCTCATGGTTTCGGACCGGCTCCTTCATGCGACGGCGTGAAGCGCTCCCTTTCTCTCTCCCCCGCCAATGCAAGTAAGAGCTGGAGAAGGAAGGAATTCTAAGCTCTCTCTCTCTCCTGCGCGGAGAAGAAGAGGGCAGGCCTGGCGGATTCTCCTCCTCCCTTTCCCGGGCGGGGGCTCTCTATATAAAAACCCAGGGATCGATCAGGCCGAGCTCGGGGCTTGGGAATGATGCCTCCCCGCCGGAAAGATTGGATTTTGGAGCGGCCATCCGTAGATAGATAGAGATAGGGAAGAGAGCGTGTGCACTCTCTCTCTCTATCTCTCTCTCTTCTCCCTCTAGACCTCGTTATCAGTGGCTCTCCAAAGTACCAAGTTTGAAGAGCAAAAAGCATAGGAGAGAGAGAGCAGACCAGACTGTTTTCTCCCTCTCTCTCTCTCTGTCTCATTCTCCTGACCCCTGTCCACTCAAACGCTTCTCTCTCTCTGTGTCTCGCGAGTCTAAAGACTGTGGAGGGTACTAGGGAGCCCATAGAATATGACGTGAGACCGATCTGAGACTAACAGAAGAGACGAGGAATATATATTTTTCTGAGCCCGCCGCTCCCAGGGGGCCTCAGCCGCCCCTGCCGGCGGCGCAACCACCCCGCCGCCGCTACCCGCTGTCGTCTCCTCGCCTCTCTCTATCCCACGGAGCACACAGAGAAAAGCCCACGAAGCAGAGAAAAAAAAAAAAAGATAAAGGGGCGTGATCAGAAGTTAGAGAAAGAGAGAGGAACAGAGACTCTCTCTCTCCCTCCGTCTTTCCCTGTTTGTACTGGGTTTGGAAGATGGTGCATACTATAGTTGCATCTCTCTATAAGTTTTTTGATTTCATTTCTGCCCTCAAAGTCTAATAGTCTTGCAATATTGACCCTTGGTACACAGCGGAAAGCGATGTCTATAGAAGAGAAGGGGGGGCTTTCTGTAAAAATAGTGCGTTTGGGCATGACAATAGAATCTTAGGTCTTTGATCGAATGTATCCCATCTCGCCACGTGTCAAAATCCCATGCAAAATAATTTTTTTTAAAAAATGATATCCGTAATTTGTGGGTTTGGAAAAAAAACAGTTGAGAAATTGAGGAAGAGCGCCAAGTCAAATCCAAGCGAATGAAGTGACACGCGCTTGTAAGGGTCCACGTCGGGCCCGCTCTCGGCACGTGTCTTGCCTGCTCTCTACTGCTGACCCGACGGGACATCTGCTCATGGAACTTACCGACCATTTAAATTACCAAAATAAAGCGATTATTTCCTAAAAATAAAAATTAAATAATCATTTTAAAGTAGAAGGCTTCCTTAAAGACTAATCTATTTATCCGGGAGAAAAAATAAAAAATGGACAGTTATTTCCATAAATAATATTTGGAATATTAAAAAAAATAGAATCCGCCGTCGTAGTGAAAAGCCATGCGGGCGGGGCAAGCAAGGTAGAAAGAGGAAACGCCTGCGGTCAAAGGCCGGATAACTCCCGAGCTTTGGCCAAAGTATCTCTCTCTCTCTCGCTCTATCTCTATCTTTCACTGCTCCCTTGTTACCTGGGCGATGCCCGGTGGTGGGGGGGCGGAGCTTTCCCTTTTTACCAGGCGGAGCGCCGCCGGCTTTTCTCCGCCGTCGCCCAGCTTTCCCCCCCCCGAACGAGATCATAGCTCGGAGTTAAGTGAAGCATACCCTCTAAGATTTTTATTGGCTTTTATGCACTTAACTCTTTTATTGATTTGTTTCCACCCGCCCCCCACACCTCCGGCGTAGTTCAAAGAAAAGTTCGAGATTCTTTCTAACGGCTAGATTCGACGGCCACCTGGCAAGAAAAGGGATGGTGAGATGATGACGTGCCAAGGAGATGGACCACTACCCAATGGCGGGCTTCCACGAGGGATGCCACGGTGGTGAAATGTGGGCCCGAGTAGAGCTATTAAACTTACTGGGCCCGATTGGGCTAATAAACCAATCAAGATTTTTTGTGGGCTGTTGATATTTTGATAGCGTTAAAAAAGAAAATATCACAATAGACTACTCTTAGATAAATTAATTTATCGATAAATGCATAAATTCAATAATTTTGTATTAATACTAAATAATGGCCCCTATCATCATACATATTTATATTAATTATATTATTATTAATAATGAAAAAGTGTGTTTTTTTTAATTTATTGAGATCACCTCAAAGCTTCACTTTTTTTTTTTTGGCTTGCGCTAGAAATTAATCTGGAATATATTTTTGCATATTTTATATTATGGGTAAGTTCATTTCATCTTGATTATGGAATTATTTTCTAAGTTATGTTCACTCAAGAAAATATACAGTATGTGATGTTTGCTAATGCGCATCAGGGTGTTGGTATGATGGTATGGATCTGCAAACCATATTTTACATGTCAATTATTATTATTTAAATAATTATTTATCATTAAAAATCAGAAGCACCCCGATTTATTTATTTTTTCTCAATAAAATTAATTACGATTTAATTACATAGTATTTTAGCAATTTATTTTGTAGTAAGATATAAAAAGTTCCAAGTTTTAGACATAATTTGAGATTTTAAAAGAGGGGGCTGTTAACAGTGGCTTCTCGAACGACTATATTACGTTCTCCATGGTAGTAGCGTGCAGGACTGTCGCCGGCTGGGGGAGCGGCACATTCAGCAGCTAGGGAGGCGTCCGGCGCACAGCAAGCGGCAAACCGCCGCCAATCTGTCTCCAGTATTCTGGTGTTTTTCTTCGGACAGAAACTGAGGCGTGGCACGAGGGGAAGGAGGCGCAGGGGAAGAAGAAGAGCCGATAATGACGTGTTACCTCCTTTGGCGGAGGTTCCACTGCTTGGGGGCCTCATCTAGTTTGTTCCTTAGCCCGAAGGACTTTCCTCTGTTGTTGTTTGTGTGCACGAAATTCCATTTTACACCTGGGAGCTTCTTGAATTTTTCTACTCTAAAAGATGGCCTTGAATCTGGCAAAAAATTGAATGTTTGACTTTAAGGATACGACATTTTGTCTTTTTAGTGGCACATGCAATTCGTCTGAGCTTTTCCTTTCAGTTTGTTCATTAATAAGATTTATGATGGTTCCATTTTATACGAGGAGAGTAATTTGAAGACAAAAGTGTCCTCCAATTGTTGGCCCGGTAACTCTCTTCTAAGAGTTGTTATGTTGGATACGGATTCACCAGTTTAATCTCGTATAGAACTTGGAAAGTGAAAGAATCAATGTGCCGTATATTGATTGGTTCCAAAAGGTTCAATGGTGACAGGAGATGAAAGAAATTTGAATACTCACAAATGATCTTGTTCAATTAGGTCTACTTGAACATAAAAAACTGATGAATTTTCAATCTCGATTGATATGCTAGCACTATGGATTCAGAAGATAAGTTTTTCTTCTGGCTATGATTTGTTCCTTCCTTGGATGTATAGGAGCCTGGATCGCATAGTTGGCTCTTTTGGTTTCAAATTGATTGTTCAATGATTCTTAATGGACAAACCGTTTCACTGTGACAATAGTAGACTGTGTGAGGCACGTAGATATACCTCTAGTGTTTACTTTTTGTCTTGGATGATGCATTCTTTATGAAGATTTGGCAAATTAGAGTCAGCCGTATCATTGATGGATTTGCTTCTTTGACAGAAATCATGCTCTTAACATATAACTGTTGCCATTTATATATAGTAGAGACCAGATTCGTAAATTCTTTAGTAACAAGACTCTTGCTTTTTTGTGTGACAATAAATGGTCAGAATGAACAATGCTGAGTGTGTCGAGGTTAGTCAATGGATTGGAATAAAGAATTTTAATGAAATGTGAGTGTTGAGGACGACTTAAAATTTGGCACAAAGGTCAGAGTTTTGATATATAATTGCCTTTCTTACGGTATGCTACTTTTTGTGGAAAAGCGTCAATGATCTGGATCCCAAGATGCTATGCTATCCCAGGAGTGTGTTGAGGGAAGCAAAAAGTATCCTAAATCAGTTTGTGGACTTGGATTCAATTTCTTTTTCTTAGGAGTGGGTTACCCAGTTGTTGTGTGGATTGGTTACATTAGTTCATCTTGTCAGTCCTTTCAAAATCTGATTATCAAGAATCAGGTTATAACTTTCAAAATTTTTGCGTCAAGACTGAAACTGGCCCAAGATTTGCATTTCCTAACAAAAATAGGATGGGAAAGGGGTATGATCACCCCATTGAGTTAAGGATCAGCCTTGCCCTGCCATCAAAGTCATTATCCACGATATGAATAGGTATTGCATATTCAATTTACTCTTAAGCAGAAACTTGTTTTTCTTAATTCTTCTTTTGCCTTAGCTAAAACCATTAATACCTTGCTTATTGGTTTAAACGATTTTATTATTTTGGGTGTGGAAGTGTATGCTGAATATGACATTTTTTTAACTTTATCTACATTGAATTTGTTACACTTCAGTTTGCCAAAGTGGCTACTATGAGTTTTGGGATCATGAGGGACTGATGATATAGAATCAATGCTGTAAAATCATTCTCTTCTGTTATGCTGCTCTTTTCGATGTCAAACTAAAGTTTCATTTATTCTTAGATCCTTGGGATAGCTTGAGACATTTAAGCAGCTATGATGGCATGCGAAAGTTGGATTTGACAGACTTGACGTAAGTAAACATTTCATGATGCTCTCTACCTATTAGTTGATATATGATATTTTTATTGTTTTTAAGACCTTTTGTCCTATTATCTAGGTGAAGTAATTTCTTCCCTCATACCATACTTAGACACATAATCAGAAAATGGAAGGCATGACATCTCAAGTCTGTCTGTTTACATTTGGAGGAAACATTTTCTTTATTCACCTAAGAAAAAATGATCTTTCATGTAAAGAGAGGTTCACAAGTTGTCTTTTGAATCTATGATGATATGTTTGAAATGTGGTTTTACTGATATGCAAAGACATTTTTTTTTAAAGATGAAGAGTAAGCAAAATGAGTACTGTTCAGCCTGTGAATAATACTGTAAGTTTGTGGATGACCTTTTTTCTTCCATCTTATGTACAATTGTGCCAGTTGAGGTCCTTTACAAATCACATAATAAACTCATCCTATCATTATTCCGTGTGATCAACTCTGACCGGTTCAGTAAAACATTATTTAGAAATTCAAAGGTGTAAGAAAATCCCTTTTAAAAAATCCCTTTTTATTTGTTTGTCCAGTTTGTTTCTTGTCTTGTCCTGCCTGGTTTCATCCCTTTGCTAAGACCTAATTCAGTTAAGCAAGGTCAATTTTAACTAATCCCGTGAAAATTTTGAGACTGTGCCTTTCTAGTCACGTCATCTGATTTTGCTAGTTTTTGGACAACTTAGTTGTGGTTGTATAAGATAAGTGAAGGAAAATGTTTCACTTAGTTTTTAACTGAAATTAATATCTTGTAAACTTTTCTTGTTTCAGATCTTGTGATTTTTTTTTGTTATAAAATGAATATTGTGTGATCTCTCATGTATTTAAGTGGCAATTATTTTCAAATGCATCTATCGCATTGAATTTTACTCTATTTTACTATTGTACGTGGTTTTTTTAATGAGGCTATAGTGTTGAACTTTAATCATTAGATATTACAGTTCTTAATGTATTCAATTTTTCATCTAATGTTTTATCCATCAGACAATTGTTTTTAATCTTTTTAAGCAAAAAATCTTTTGATAAAGCTCCAGTATGAAACAACTTGCTTCAATTTGTATATTATGACCATCACACTGCCTTCTACGGTATGATACTGCATTAGAGTATTTTTATTCTACATCATTATACATTCTAGATGTAATGCAGCTGCCCTCACACATGGTACCCAAATGCTCGGAGGAAAAAACGCAAAGTGGTTTTGCATGTGGGTCCAACAAACAGTGGGAAAACGTACAGTGCATTAAAGAGATTAGAAAGAAGCTCCTCAGGTACTTCCCGGTTTTCTAATTTTATTTGTGAATCGTTGTCTGCTGCACCAGAGAGCTGCGTGTGCTTTTCTTTTTGATCAATTTGAACCAGAAAATAAATATTCATAGCCATTGGACAGGCATATACTGTGGGCCTTTGAGACTTCTGGCATGGGAGGTGGCAAACAGGTTAAATAAGGCGGATGTCCGTTGTGACCTGATCACTGGACAAGAAAGGGAAGAAAAGGAAGGTGCACGCCACAAATCCGTGACAGTCGAAATGGCTGATGTAAGCAGTGAATATCAATGTGCTGTTATTGATGAAATTCAGGTACGTGGCCATCCGGATCAGGTTTCCATGTAATTATTAACTGTAAAAGACTTGCGTGATTAATATACTTTAGTCAATCATATTGTGGGAGGGAATGAACATTTCAACATTTTAATCTTCCACTCCATCTGTATGCTGTTAAACTTTGAAATTGTTAGAATGTGGAACGAGTCATTTTTTTTTGTTCATCTTCAGATGATCAGTTGCAGGACAAGAGGATTTTCATTTACGCGTGCATTGTTAGGAATATCTTCAGATGAGCTTCATGTGTGTGGAGATCCCGCTGCAGTTCCTCTTATCCAGAAGATTCTTGAAGTTACTGGTGATACGATTGAGGTCCTAAATTTATCATTTTGCTTGCTGCATAATCTTAGTGGCTGCTGATGTTACAATTTTACTTGTTGGATGAATATACCCTCTTGTCTTCAATCCATAATTCATTATTGTAATTTCTGGTGTCGATTTTTTTCTATTTCTATCACGCTGAAAAAATTATCCTTTGAACACTGCCATTTATATATCGGTTGCTGCTGATCAAAATCTATTGGCAGCATCTGTGAAATCATCTTTTTGCTCCTGATTTTTTCCCCTTAAACCCTTTCCCTGCTGCTGGAAGATCCACACAACCAATGTATAATTATCAATTGAGGTTTGTTAATCCTGGGTAGCCTGGCTGGCTCATTTTTCTGTACTTGAGAAAAGCATGTTTGGTCGAAAGAATTGGGGGGTGGCCTGGCCCATACCAGGAAGGACTGGGCTAGGGGTTTTCTGGGACTCTGCCTCCCATGTGGTGGTTCACTCGCAGAATCTTCTCATTTTAATCAATGCCTGGTTTAGTATGCTGCACCTGGGCGGATTTTAATTATACTTTTTGTGGTCTCAACTGCAAAAGTTGTCACTTCTGACAACCTTAATGGGCGTGTTAGGCCGGATTTAAATTATCCAATATTGAAATGCTCGCTTATCATTCATATCTCGATAGTTAGAAGACCCATGCTGGACTATGAAACGTGGCCCACGAGGTGGAAAGAATTTAAAAAAGATTCGGAGATAAGTTCCACAACCTCTCTACTTTTTCTATCCTACCTTAACCCCTCCACAGGAAGAGCTTCACTCTTCCCGTGGAGCTCTTGATTAAAATTATGAGGTAGATCATTTCTCCTTTTCTAAATGCGTGGTTAGTTAATTGATTACTCAAAATCTACGGAAGAAGCGACCTTCAAATTGTGTCTAGGAATTTTTTCTTGATTTTCTTTCTAAGTTAACATAGTTGTCTTCTCTTAGTGTTTCTAGTCTCCTATATCTGCTTCCGCTTGTATTACTATTTCTAACCTCGGGATGTCTTTCTTGTTTATCACTAGGTTCAATATTATGATAGGCTTTCTCCTCTTCTTCCTTTAAAGATGCCACTTGGATCTTTCTCGAACATTAAAAAAGGTGACTGCATTGTGACCTTTTCTCGGCAGGAGATATACAAGTTAAAGGTCAGCCTGAAAAATTGAAGTTTTGAAATATGCCTCACTTCTTATATGAATAATTGGTAGTGCAATTCTTCTATTCTGAATATCATTTTCTAAATATTGTGCCCCAAACCATTGCATGTAAATAATTATTGTACCAGTTTTGCATAAGTAGCTCTCGTCTGCTTAAAATGCTATGAGGCCTTTGCCAATAGAACGTCAGTGATGTCAGCGTCTGCATGTCTTATCCTATCAACCAAAGTTGACTAGGTTCAATGGAACAATAACAAGATCTATAGGTCTGTAAAAGGGGTCAACAAAGCTCAAACCTGCACATGACGGTTCTGCAGTACCTAATGAAGTACCTGGAACATGTATGCACCTTTGAACCTGTCAGACCACCAGCCGTGGAGATTTCTTGTTGAAAGAGCCTAAGAGTTTTTTTTTATTGCAATTTAAGATAGTTTTTGGTTTATTCTGCAAATTTTTAATTTTCCATTCAAAGACTCAGACATGGTGGTCCAGGCTGGTTGACTAGCATTCACGGGTACATTCTCTTTCTGACATCCTTGACATATCATGTGATGTGAGAGCCTTTAGTCTGTCAACTGAACTGTGTGGATTGATGAGTTGACATTCGGAGTTCTTTGAATCTATTAAACATATATAGTAAAAGAATTTGGTTGCTGATATTTAATACTTGCCATTTCTTTCAACTACTGTCTTCTGCTAAAGGAAAATAAATTATTATTTATTATCATATCCTCCAACTAAACTGAAGGATTGGTGATGACACGTGATCTTCGCGTTTGGTTGTCTAATGATTATTTTCCTACGTAAAAAGAAAGTGAAGCTAACTTGCCTCATCCACTGTTTGAAATCTCCTCCCTCAGGGGTATCTTCAATTGGAAAGGTTGTACTGTAGAAATATGTTCCTATCAGTCACTAAAACTTAACCTCTATTGCTCAAGAAAATTTTAGATTTATGTTGGGGTGAGTGGTCCCTTGTATAGGATATGCAACGCTTTTCTTTTTCCTTTCCATCCATAGTTTTGGCGGATCTCAGACTGTCCTCATGATCTAGGAAGGGAAGGAAAATCAAATGTGTTACAAAGCATCCGTGTATCGGAGGTTGTAGGCCACACTGTTCCATCACATACCAATGAAAAGGAACATAAACCAACTCTTCCCTCTATCATTAGAGGGATCAAAAAGCGGATTCGCTCCCCTTGCGTTGCTGTATTCCCAAAATAACTCAAACCTTTTTTTTTTGTAAGACCCGCTTAGAAATCTACAACCGAGGCAAGTAGAACTTTATCAAAAGTAGTGTTTATATCATCCATGGGTGCATCTAACTCCCCATCAGGTGACTGTATGATTTTCCAGGGGAAAGGAACACCTGGCCAGTTAGTTGATGGCGGGCTGATGATTTTCGTAAAATGTTAGAATACATGCTAATGAATTTCTTATCATGGGAATTGTACAGTTTAAAACTCTTTCAGACTTCAAAACCTATTTCGTGGAAAAATACATAATGGCTTATGTACTTTTTAGTGGAAGAAAAGCAATTCTTTTTTGAAATAGGGTATTTCCGCAATCATTGAATGAAGGTAGAAAGCTTGTAATGGTGTGTGCCACTGGCTTCTTTGAAACCTCCCCTGTATGCCAGCTACGTTCTTACCAAAATGATTCAGGACATACTTTTCCCAACCTCCCCATGATAAAGTTCTCAGCCCCGTTCTCATGACGACGAACCTGTCTAATCTTTTGACCCAATTAAGTTTAACTCCTGTGTAATTGCATTCAACGAGAAGCAATTGTGTGTTGTATTATCTCAAGTATTGAAATTAAAGTCCCCACAATTGCTATCTGATTACATTCAATTATGGGCAGTTACATGCACTGATGCATAGTTGTTAATTATTTTTCTACTTGATTACATATGAATTTCTATTTTCAAACCTTTAAAGCAGAAGTTAGGTGCTAAATTATTCAAGTTGGTGCTGAAATAATGCATGAAAGTTGGTAATGGCATGCACACTACAGTGCAAGCTTGTTAAATGTTTTATCGGTTCTTAGCAGTGTGATACCTTTTGTTGGATTTATTGTTTCAAATGCCATTACTTTTCCATTGTGGCGTTTAAACACTTTTATTATTATTTTGAATATCTGTATCTGTTGACATCACTTTTGGTTTTTTTACTTCAATGTGAACAGTTGTTTTCATTCCTTGAATTTATATAATATTAATGGTTTTTGTGTGCCTATCTAGAGACGCATTGAGATAGAAGGAAGTCATCTTTGTTCTGTAGTCTATGGTTCTTTGCCACCAGAGACTCGTACAAGGCAGGTAACTTTATTCTCAATATATTTTGTAAAATTTTCTGCCTCCACTGTAGATGTATGGTGGCAAAGTCTCATCTCTTCGTTTGCCTATCCAAGCTGGATCATATATTCCTGAAGTTACTACTTGCATCATTCTTTTATAACGTCTTTTTATTTCATTTTATTTTTTTATCATTTTTTCAAATTATCTGCTGATCATTTGTCATGACATGATATGCTATATACACGATAATGAGTATCCTAAAAGAGTGGTGTTTTTATAGAAAAACTATTCATCGAGAATGACTTTCATTTCGCATTGTGACTAATCCTCAATTAAACACATTCTTCACGTGGAAATTTCGAAATTATAAATGTTGTTAATGTACTAGAGAAACAGTGCTTTGGTAGCTTAGAAGCTGTGGTTTTGTTAATTATGTCTTAATAGTATACAAGAACCCCTAGTTCGGAATTTGGACAACACTTTTTTATAGCAGAGGTCAACACCTTACATGAGATATGCTGAGTTCCAACTAGTTACCACTTCTAGTTAAATATGAATAAATGACCATTAAGTGATAGTACTTTCTTATCCAAAAGCTTGCTTTCCATTTCTCTACACAAAACACCATTCCTTGAATAACTGTCATAACTTATAGCTGAAATTTGTCTCAGTACTTCATTGTACAAGATACTTTATTATGGTATTTGCAATTGCACAACCAGTGTGCAATTTATTAAATATGCCAAATGTAATAACTTTCATATGTATCTTTCAATCATTATGGATGTAGTTTGCTGTGAGACACGTGAGCAATTATATCTAGTCAGATTAATCGTTACACATAATTTAAAATATCTTTTCAATTCATCTTCCTAGTTTTATATCTCATTGGATGACATCTAACTGTCTTGGCCATCACAAGCTAAAATTAAAACTGTTGACAAATCTTCTAGAACCTTCTTGTTCAACAATTTAATACGTAATTGATGAAGTATGGTCATTTTTATTAGTTACATGAGACTATAAATTTGATCAAATATAAAATTACAAGTATCACTATTTCCATTCCTAATATTTGAACAAATGCCTGTGTATTTTGACTGTCTTCATTTGTAGTCTTAGGGGATCTCAGAATACCAACGTTGTAAAAAATTTCAGCTTTTGGACCGCGTCTAGGAGATAAACAACAATGTTTCTAACAAGATCTGTCCTTTATGGCTTTTCTATTAAAATGCAGCTACTTAATATCATTTAACTTCTCTAATGCGTTTAACATTTCCTTGGTACTAAGTTATGAAATCTTACCAGAATTTTGACTTGTTTGATAAGCATAAAAAATAAAAGTTTCATATCTCAAATTCTCAGAATGTGAAGAGGGCCTTGTGCCTAGCGATATGACAATATTAATGTGCCCACCGATCAAATGTGGACATTGAGTCCATTGTTAATGGGTTTATTAATCTTATTGTCTCATGCTTAGTGATTTGAATGAATACTACTTGGGTTTTTGGCTTAGTGTAAACCTTGTGTTTAATGACCAATTTGACTTTATGCTTAAATGACTCATTTATCTAAAATAAGTACCGTTGCTAATGATCTAAACTGAGAATAATGACGCATATAGCATTCAATGGGTATCATCTTTAGTTAGCAAGCTTTGTAATAACAGGCCTATATAGCACAATCAAAGTTTTTGAAAGCAATGGTCTACTTGAATGTTATAACAAAGGTGGAGCCCTTAATAAGTTGAAATCTATAAATTATCAAATGAGTTTCGTCCTTGAAAGTTGTCAAGTGGGTTTCATCTCTTGGAGCTTCAATGGACCTTACGTTTGAAAGTCATCAAACGAGATTTATATTGAATTCTATCGTGTGAATTTCATAGTATCTCTAACATGCGCGACCATATAAAAGCTGTCAAATGCGCATCATCTCATAACTCTTCATTGGGCTTCAACTCAAAAGGCTTCACTACAGCATCTCAGATGTCAGGAATGAATTCCTTTTATTTGTTGAATTTAATCAACAGTGTTCCTTCAGTAGTGGGTGTGACTTGAACTGACTTTGTCAGTGGCAAGGATCCAACTCCAAGTAAACTTCGAAAGCCATGGTCCATCGATTAGCCTTAACAAAATAGATAATAAATTACTTCCCGTCTACAAAATGAACACAAAGGATAACGAAGTAGAAAAAAAGTGAACAAAATGTTACAATATCCAACTAGGTCAGATCAAAACAAAGTGTTGGTGCAATATTTGCTAATCAAACTCTTCAGTACACTTTTCAAGTTGTGCGATCCATAAAAGTTGTCTTTGAAAGATGGAAATCGAGCTCTGAGATGCTGTAGTGAAATGAAGAAAGGGAATGTGGAGCAGTAGAGGAATGGAATCAAACGCTTCATAAAGTGTTTTGAAGTTATAACCTTCTCTTTTCTCCCTGTCATAACGGGTAATAACAGACTCAACAGTCTCCAGCCATCTAAAAACTTTAGGCTGTTCAGTTTGCACCTGTTGTCTGACCTCCATCTGAAGTAATGTACATTGATTGGCCCGCTACTTGATTAAGATTTGTTTCATAAGCTGATAACTGAATTGGCCAAGAATCTCCTCTGTCCTGTCTTGCTTCTATCTGGAATAACCCAGAAAAGAAAATAAGGTTTATATTTACTTCATTGAGAGAAGTTAGGGAACTATAACTAGCTACGCATAATAAGAAGAATATTTCACCATTAGTGGTTATACTTTTACTTTTCTGAGAAATATGTCGGTTCTCTTTTCAGGCTTCAATGTTCAATGATGAAAGAAGCGAATTTGATGTTCTTGTAGCCAGTGATGCCATTGGAATGGGTCTCAATCTGAACATCTCAAGAATCATTTTCTCAACGATGAAAAAGTTTGATGGAACTGAAACAAGGGAACTTACTGTTCCTGAAATTAAGCAAATAGCTGGTAGGTATCTTTTTCCTGCATCCAAAGTATCCTTTCATTTTGGAAGGCTTTCTTCTTTATACTTTATTACATTGTATCCTTATTTACCCACCTGGTAACCTATGAATTTCGAACATATGTCTCCACTCTGTGCTGGAATGGTTTTTTCAAGGATTTTTACTGAGTCTCAGAAACTGATAATGCTTTATTTAGTATGACAACATAATTCCATTTTTTTTAATTTTTTTTTGACACTGACCAGGATTGATACTTCAAGTTCATATCGATATATGCCAATTCAATCCTGGCATTAATTTAACTGCCACCAATGATCGTGTACTTTATATCACCTTAGCATTTGTTGGCAACTGTATCCAAACAGCTGCATCTCGAGCAATCATTTATCAGCAAGGATTGACCCTCTGACCTGGTTAATGTCATTGGATAATAATGGGGTAGACTTGTGGCGAATGTCCGTTTCAAAGGGTTGAATATTGAAGACATCATGGTCAAGTATGAACCCGCTCAAATAAAAAAATATTATTCCCAATATCTTACAGACCTTGGAAGAAATAAACAACTTACCTGAATCTTGTGAGCTGGAATCAGTATTTGATGGGAATCATGGCTTATTCTGGTCTGGTTCTGATTCCAGGAAATATAATCCTCACAAAAGCTCCAGGTCTTGTGGCAAATTGGAACATGTCTTTAAAAGAATAATTTATCTTCATGTCTTTGGCTACTGCGAGTCATTTGCATTACTTTTTTTTTCTAAGAATTTATTCTCTCACAGAAGTTTTGGATATTTCATTTACTGGTCTAGGAAAAATTCTATGAAAAATAATCCTTCTACTTCTTCTGGAAGCATATGTTTTCCAGTTGAGCGGTTATCTCTGCTTTTTTGTGACACAGAGATGTCGAGGCCAGTCAAAATAACATCTATTACTAATCTGATTCGGGAAATTTTGTCTACATAACCTGACATCTGAGTGTTAGAATACAGCAAAGGGATTAATGGGTAATATGTAGCCAGGAGGCTGTTTTGTCCCTCTTGCATTTTAATGCATGATGCTCTTTCTATTATTAAATCAGAAATTCCCAGCAGGCAAGATTGCTTATTCAACCTTATTTCAATTACCGCTGCTATGATATGTGAAGAATGCCATGTTCTTCTTAACATCATTAATTTCCTTTCAATTGTCTTAGTTTTATTTCAGTTGTTCTATTCAAACCATTTCGCTGTCAAGATTGCTGGTTTAACTGTATTTCTAATAACCCCTGTATTTGTAAACATATCATGATTTTCATAACGTCTTTAAATTGTTCCAGTAGGTACTATGCACATTGAGATATGAAAGTTTTTCTAGTTTGAAATAAGATAATATTATTTATGGGTGGGAGAGAAAATGCTCTTTATCAAACTGCTAGATTGTGTTCTTATAGGGCGTGCTGGTCGATATGGATCCAAGTTTCCTGTTGGAGAGGTTACATGTATTGATGCTGATGATTTGCCCCTGCTTCATTCATCTCTAGAAGCTCCCTCTCCTGTTTTGGAGGTGATGCATTCTCTCCATTTTTATATTGTGATGACGATCATGTACAGCAATGAGTTATTTGTCTATTTTTAGAACTGTGTTTTCCTATTAACTGCACTTGTGCCATACTCTGTACAATAAGTTTTAACGTGAAAACCGACATTAACTTAAGATATGTTTCACTCACAAGTAAATGAGCTCTGACCTTGCATATAGTTAATTACTATCGAAAGCAAGTAAAGTCCGCTCATCTTTCAACGAGTTTTGACCATGTGGGTTCAAACTAACGATTAAACTGTGTTCCATTTTCTAAGACTAAACAAATTTTGTTTGCTTGCTACTTTTTTGGGATCATTCCTTTGAATATCAAGATGGTACTTGATATCTAAACGTAATTAAAAAATTGATAGACAATACTAGAAAGTTGTTTACAAGTTCCATAAATATTCAAAACTGAAGAGAATTTTTTAATATATTGACTAGTTATCAAAGAATTACAAAAAATGCGAACCTTAACACTGCTTTAAGTTCCTAAGATAATCACAATGAGACTTGGACTTCAGAATAAATTGCATAAATATCTATAACATATTAGACATTTCCTGAGAGAGTATAGATCTCAAACATCCTTGAGAAAGTTTTCAAATGGACAAAATACTCAAACTGCGCGAAATACTGAAATTCCAAGTAATGAACGAAAGAAGAAATAATGAACAGATCTACCTAAGCAAGACCCTGATTTTATAAAATCAACGTTGTCTTTTCGTCAAGGCATCATGTGCATTAAGTTAAGTAACGGTATTTTTCCTTTAAAAGTATGCGCTTAGACGATATTTTAGTATGGACGACTCAAATTTTAAACGAAGCGATAATGCCTATTAATGTGACCAATAAGATAAAAGATAATTATGCTAATAAAGCAATGATACAGCAGATCAACATAAATACATTAAAACTATCAACTACTGATGTTAGAGAATTTGTGATGTATAAAATGTTTTTTAGACTTGGTTGCTGGCCATATAAAGTCAGGGTGCCTCACTTGCATTTTCTTTGGAAACCAACTGACTTCATTGATGAGTGTGTGGCTCCAAGTTTAATGTGATCTTTCAGTTCATGTAGATTCTTTAATTTCATGGTTGAGTTCTAAAATGCTTTCTTGATCGTCAGATTGAAATGTAATTAGTTGAGTATATGGTACGTTTTTTTTATGTGCCGTGTCAACACTAATTTCAGCCAATCTTGTCTATTGACCAATATGAAACATGAAAAATATAATAATATTACCATTGGACCCTGTAAAAATGGGTCATGAATTTTCAGACCGGATATATTCGAAACTCGAGCCTCTGTTATGTTTTATTTTGTTTTTTGCCTGTTTTTACCCTAGTTTCAAGATACACCCGCATCAAGCTGGCTGTATGTAACAGTGGAATGCATGCATTTAAGGTGACCTATTATTAAGGCTTTTACAGTAAAAAAAGAAAGGTATCATTGGGTGCTTTTTTTGTGAAAAGTCCTGTAAAACAGCCTGGAAAGTCCTCTTCTCAGATGCTGTGATCCTCTTAAAGGTTTTACAAACTTTTACCTGTGTGATATGCCATCTAGTCTCTTGGGGTAATCTTGATGCCTTTCTTATGATATTTCTTTGTATTGTATGTCATCTTCTATCTCACGAGGTTATTAAAATTTCTTATGCAGCGTGCTGGATTGTTTCCCACATTTGATCTGTTGTCCCTCTATTCACGAGTACATTTGACGACTGATTTCCACCCTATATTGGTGTGTACTTCTTTCCATATCTTATTTTTTATCTTTGCTGACTGTGTGCGACATTGTAGACTTTTTTTCTTGCCAAGACATAATCTATGTATAGATACAAAAACAACAGTTAGACCTTGAATGGGTTATAAAGTTAGTCATGTTCTAGATTGTGCAGCAAATTTCTGCTGGCGTTTTACTTTAAATTTCTTATATAGGTGTCTTTTAACACAGATTCTCATAACGTTTGTGATTTCGATCTTCACAGGTATAATGCCATGTCATATTCTTGACCTAAAATAATATGCATGTGGTTGGTGTATTTTATGCCTGACTATCAAACTACAGGCAATATTCAAATGTTGTAACTGGGTAAGACTGACGTCATTCTTCTAGGTAAAAAGTTAGTTTTTAGTTCTGGATTAGGACTCTATGAATCCATCTAAACCCTGGGAACTAACTCAGATTACATCTCACCAGTCTGACTTGTGCATCTGACTTTGACAAGACGCAAACATCAGAATAATATAGATGGATTCCTTGTTACTCCTGTATGGTTAATGCTCTTAGCTTCTGGCAGTGGTCCTTTGCTTTGTTGTTGTCAGCAGGTTGGAGACAATGAAAAAGAGGAAAGTCAGGAAGTAAAGATATAAAAGGTGTACTCTTATGTTTATTCATACACTTGAAAATTTAAGTGACTTTGCATCTAAATCGTTGGAGTTACAGTTTTCATGTACACAATAGAGAATATTTATCCACAATAAAGTTCCCTATTCGAGGAGATGAGAAAACTCTTGTTTCCTCAGTTACAGAAAGTGTGGTTGTGGAACAACATTTTCTTGGTTGTGTGACTTTCACCATTTGGAAAAGGTAAGAACACTTTGAATAGCATGTTAAGGTAGGGAATGACCCTTGCACCAATTGAACTTTTTTCCCTCAATATTACGGCCATTAGTTTGACAAGTTCAACTTGCATTTCCGTGTCTAATCAGGGTTAAATATGAAGCAAAATGAAATCATAGTAATGCCTTTTTATCTAGGCGGCAATCTAAGGCTGATGAATTTAGTCAAATAATGGATTTTCATTTGATTAGTGTGTAAGCATCAGAGACGACATCCTGTCAACGGAGTGTCTGATATATGCAATCAAAGTTGTGAAGATCTAGTGTAGTTTTGTAATCATCTCACCTTCCTTTCCTCACTTGATTATGCAAGTTAGCTCGTTGATACCAAAAAGACTTTTAAAGAGGTACTAATAGAATTTTACAGTCCAGACAAAGAGGGAGTGTGGCAAGTTTGGAACGTATGGTCCATTAGTCACTAATGAGAACCTGTCCATCTAATGGCACTACTAGATATGTGAATTTCTTGATGCCATAAGGTTGTGAAAGAAACCCTGTCAAGTGTAGGAAAAGCATAAGGAACATGAAACTCGGCAAAGGAGAAGATAAGAGTTGTGTTACTAACAGCAAACCGTCACTTGATAACTAACACTCCCTGATAATCTTTTAGACTTTTGGATCTTATGTTTGGAATTAATTAAATTATCCGGATTTCGCGATCATTTAGGGGCAAACTATATGTCATGAAGGGTAGGGCAAACCCTAGGAGGATATGCAGAGGAAAAAGCCATTGTATTCGAATCAAAGATGACTGTTATATACAAGTACCAGGGCCATTGAACAAGGAAACAACCTAACAACTAGGAAACTACCTAGCAACTAGGAAACCAACAAACTAGGAAACGGTCCAACTAAGAATCGAACTCCTAATTACACGTTCTTTCCCTCGCTATACAACTATTATATTCTGATTTGGTAGAAACTAATAGTCTGGTAACATTTGACTAGTAATTTATATACTCTCTCACATTAAATCTTATAGGTTTCTGACAAAGGGTCATCTATCTGCTCTGGTGATATATTTCCTGATGTGCATACCGTAAAGAAAAAAATATTATCATTGTAGACACTAGGAAGGACTCTCGTTTTAGTTGTTCATATTATTCCGTTGCCATGTACGTGACTATTTTGAGTACAAACTTTTGTCAACATCTTGATGTTGGTGGAGAACAATGAGTTTATTAGTTTTAAACTTTGTCTCTTCAAGTGGGTCTCTTCTTAATGTTTCTTTATCATCCGAAAACTAGGTTATAAATTGATGTACATACATTTCTGCCAACATTTAGCATATCAATTAATGGTCTGGAAGGTGGTCAATTTTCATCATTGGAAGTTTCTGGATCATTGAGCACTTGGGTCTTTTACATCCACAGTTTGATCG
Source organism: Spirodela intermedia (assembly GCA_902729315.2). Classification (NCBI taxonomy): domain Eukaryota; kingdom Viridiplantae; phylum Streptophyta; class Magnoliopsida; order Alismatales; family Araceae; genus Spirodela; species Spirodela intermedia. Next base: position 2,010,692 of record LR746264.1, read on the forward strand.
GTTATGAACATATTTCTTTGGTGGATCTCACGAACTCTAGCTTAAACATCTGGTGATTAGTTATATCTGACAGTTTGATATTAGGAGAAAAAAATTCAAGCCTGTCTCTCATTATGATGTTTCTGTTCATATTTCATATATTAATTATAGCCGGATTAATTATAGTACAGTGATACCTTCTTTGATTCTTTTTTGTTTTTATCATTCTTTACTATCACGTCTCTGATTGGCTGATGTTTCTTAATTTTGTTTTCACGACTTTGTTCTTCAATTTTAACTTGTTTGCTGGAGCTAATATATCGGACAACTTATTTTTTCTTTTACAACGAATTGTATTTCCAATTTCAGTGACTATCTGATTTCTTTCAGGAACGATTTCTGGAGAAGGCTAAGTTATCTCCGAACTACTTCATATCCGACTGTGAACAAATGCTGGTACGCTAGTGTTAATCTGAAGAGGGTATTTATTGCATATCTAATTGTATTATATATGTTTGTTCGAGTTTTTTCAGAAAAGGAACTAAATCATGGCGCTTCTATGATATTGTTAAGAAGATCACTTTTTTCTGACAAATGAAAAGGACATCTGTTATAAACGAGGACTAATTGTGCATCCCAAACTTAGACATCAGCCTCCTTATATACATCTCAAGTGAATACAACTTCAGTATGTATAATACATGGCAAACTATATAATATAGAAACTTCAGCGTTAAATCAAGAGATATTTGTGTACCCAGCAAAACTAAATATAAAGAATAGGAAAGTACTAAAAAAGAGAAACTCTAAATATAAATATCTCTTGAATGTACCAGACCCTTTAAACTGTATACTCAGTTCATTGTTGGTACTTGCGAACCTCCTCTATTGTTGTCTAGCAATAGAGGCTCACTCATGATACTTCAGTTGTACATTTTTGCTTTCTCTTAGATGTTCATCAGTCTCCAATTTGGAAGATGGAATATGCAGTTTGATTGCTATAACATTCTAGTGTCCAAAGAGGGGAAAACTACATTATGTCAGTTGTAATCGTCTTACAGGCTATTTTGGAGTGTGGTGATGCTTACCAGCATATGAAATATGGTCCAATTAAGCTGAAAATGTGAAAGTTACCCAATCTTCAAAGAAAAAATGGTAGAAGAAAATAAAACATGGAAAGTGGTGGTAATGAAGAATGTGGATAGATGCATTAATAAACATGCGAATTGTAATATAGATTGAAATGAAATTTATTACAAATGAAAAATAAGATGAAAACAAGACAAATCATGTAATTAACATTAATTTAACTCAACATCCTCCCAATCACTTTTTTCAGAGGCTAAACCATGTCAAAGTTATGCCAAAAGTTGTTCCGAATTTTCTCCTAATCACATTTGTCAAAAAAATCTTCTGATGTTTTCATGATGTTATAGCATAACTTATTCAATTCATTTCTAACTTGTCACCTTCTGATAGACCAGATAATTTTGTATTTTGATATCATATTTAGGCCCATCTATGAATTTGGCCTTTCTAAGTTTATTTCAATCTGGATCCTTTGGAATGATTTAAGTGTTAGTTTTATCCTTCAAAATATTGAATTCAACGGGTTGACTACGTTTCGATGAAGCTAGAAATAAACAAAATTTTATTTCATTTCAAAACATGTATAAATTTGTACATAGGCCTAAAACTTTGTGCAACTTATTGGATTTATCCTATTTTATGAATGTATCTAACAAAACCCATTTGATAGCTTTTTGGGCAACACTTGCTTGAGATTTTACGAGATGAAGCTGATTTGATAGTTTTTGGACTGGACTGTGTGAATTTATGGGATAAAGCTCATTCGATATCATTTTGGCCAACGTGTCTTTGAGATATATGGGATGAAGCCCATTTGATAGCCTGGTGGGGCGAAGCTTAGTTGAAGGTTTAAAAGTAAACCTCATCTCATAATATGTGAGATAAATCGCACTTGAACTCATTGTTAATGGGCCTAATAATTTGATACGAGAAATGAACCCTTATAGTCTTATGTCTACTATGTATTCAGTGGCACAGTGATTTTATGTGAACATTATGACTTTCTATTAATTTTTTCAAGCAGTTTCTACTCTCCGAGTTGTTTAAGACAATCCTTTATGGCTATTGATGAGTGAACTCGCCTTAGATACTAGGGAAACCACCTAACCAATTGAGAGCAAAGCCACGCCGTTTCTGCTTTGCTATTGTTGTTGCCATAGAAACTCAAAGGGAGGATTTCACTACCATAGCTATGAAAATTGAGGAGCCTATATGGACAGGGCGGCCGGAATCATTAGAGTTTCTGTCCAATTCTGAAGGAAGGGAATAAGGAGTGCTTGCATTCATCATGAAGGAAGAAGGAACCTTTGGTTTGGGGAGCGTATTTCAAGGAAAAAAATATGACTGATCGCTCACAGTACAAATGGAAAAGAAAGAATAGCAAATTACTTGCAGGAGTCATCATGAAGAACTTAAACAAATGTGAGGATTGTTGGGACGTGTATGATTACTGGGGATGATTATAGTATCCAGATTAAAATAAACCCATGAAGCACCAATTCATAGATGGGGCTGAGTATGAAACAAAAAACAAATATGTTAAGTTATCAAAAGATATGGAAAATAATTAGTTTGGAAGAAAGTGAGAAAAATCATGTTACAAAAACCTACTTATTTTGTTTTTGTTTGGCCTGTCTTCACGGTGGTAGATAATAGTTGATTACTTAAATGATTGACTTGGATCGTGCAGACTCAAGTTGCTACTCAAGCAGAATCTAACAGAATCACTTCTGACTCCTATATGCCTATGAAATTCTTAAAAGCTTAATTTACATGAATCTTTATCCGATGAACGATCTAAAAAATATGTCTACTAATCTGGGTCCCCACAAGTACTTGTGTCATTTATTTCTGACTTGACACGTTCCATTGCACCTCAAGAGTCTTTGACTGTTACTTTCGATTTGTTTGCTTATGGACCATCTAATGTTCTACCCTGTATAAGCAATCTTAATGTATTTCAACTCCATACATGAACACTAGTGTACAAAATGCTTTCAGTCATTAGGCATCTTTGGAGAAACTGATTTGGTAGATCTGCAGGAAGCTGCATGTTTCAGATAGATGAATTGAGATATTGGACACGGGGGAGTCATCCCGAATCTCAGGCATGAGAACTTGGTCACCATTATGTATCTGTTGAGACGCTCTGGGTCAACCCGGAAGAAGGACGCTTGAATGGAACAGGAAATCGAACTAGAACGGAGTTTTGAGCAACTCTGTCCACAATAGCAGCAAAACGGAAGAGAGGGTTGGGGAGTCCAGGGGACGATGCCGTAGGGTTCGAGTTCTCCTGGTTGATCCCTTTTCCGGATGCCCTAACTTTTCCCTTTAGGCCCCCTTTTGTGTCTCATTCGACAGGCAGCCCTATTCCAAATTATTCTCTAATCCTCACTAAGTTTCCCCTCCTCTTACGGTTATGTTACACTGATTGTGAGCCTAGAGGCAGGCCGGGCTGTGGGCAGAAATTATACTTGGAAGGGTTTGTAGTTATGACTCCTGGAAAAATGTCTTTTATAATAGACATGATCAAATTTGTAAGCAATCTAGCATTATCTATTTTAAAAATGTTTCCAGTGAACACAGAAACATTAGTTACTATATGCTATTCTTGCAAATTTTATTTATTATGAAGTAAATTGCATTTCCTAAGACCATAAGTAATTGAGTGGTAATTTCAATTGATTATACTGTCGGTTTCTTTAAACCTCAGTTCTGTTGCTTCTGCATAACATTGCTTCTTCGTCTACAACAGAAGGTTGCAGCTGTTGTTGACGAGCTGCCCTTGGATTTGAAGGATAAGTACCTTTTCTGCATAAGGTAAGCTGTTTCTAAGACATTGCATTTGAATTGTGAGGATATCTGATTTTTCTCCCAAACAACTTAATCTTCTTTTTTGAAAATATTAGTATTCATTCGATTGTTTTTTTTGGCAGCCCAGTTGATATGAATGATGATATATCAGCTCAGGGTTTGACACAGGTGAGAACGTTCCAAAAATTGTCCGTAACTAAGACAGAAATAGTATCTGACATACATAGCACACATGGGAAGAGCAGTTTGCAGAAAATTATGCCAAAAAAGGGCTCGTTAGACTGAGGGAGATATTTACGCCTGGAATGCTGAAGGTGCCAAAGTCACACAAGGCACTCAGGGAGCTTGAATCCATTCACAAGGTAGCATTTGGCTTTCTAAAGTACCTCGAATTTTTCCTTGCTGGAGTTTCTTTTGAAACAATATCTCTTTCAAAGGTTTTCTGATTTGTGACGGTAAGAAACGATAATAAATACGCTGTTTGAAATGAGTTAGGAACATGTTTCAAAAAATTTAATCAATATATAAGCTGAAAAATTGATAGCATACCTGCTAGACTCGTTTTTGCGATTGTCTGGTCTCAAAGAGCTAGAAATTCAGACAAAAACATGTTTCTATGTGCCGCTTTCAGTTGCACCTTTGTAAGCATATTTGATCCTTTAGGAGCTTAGTTGTTTGGTAGTACTTTGTCTAACTAGCATCTGAAGACATCTTGGTCTTTTCTTCTTCCCTTTCTTATTCTTTTATTGGATTCGCGTAAATATAATTTTGACAAAAAATTATGCTTCTCGAAATGTTCTCTGCTCTTGGAGTTATACAGTGATATGCTAACGGGATCCTTATATGATGTATATAAGGTTTTGGATCTCTATGTTTGGTTGAGTTTCCGAATGGAGGATTCATTTCCAGATCGAGAGACTGCTGCTTCACAGAAGGCAATGTGCAGCTTGTAAGTCGAGAAGTTTCTCATAGTTTTTGCCATTGCCTGAGTCTGATTTTACTTTTTTGTTTTACTAGGTTGATTGAACAATTTTTGGAAGGGTTTGGATGGAAGCTGGCAAAGGCGAAAATGGTTGGGATCCACCATGATATCAACTCTTAATTTTCCATCACAGTTGACCAGCTACTGTAAGAATTTATTTCCGCATATGCCAGACAAGTTTGCTTTTTGTTAAACTGGTGGACTCACTTCAATCAATGAACTAGGACAGTGTATAGTAGGCAAAGGATAACAGCTCGGCTAATGGTAAAAAGCTATTCCGACCCAGATCTACCACCATAATGGTAAATCAGGTGGCTCTATTCATGAGGCGAAAAGTTCAACGTAGCCTGAAGGCAAAACAGAGAAGATCAGATTTGTTTTGTTGACTTCAGTTTCATGCTTATTGAGCATTTATGAGAATGGTAAAAGCTCAGAACTGTTGCCGTGGTCACAGTGACAGGCATTTTTTAAACATCTGGTCACTCATAAATGTGAAAAAACTGAAACCAGTTATATATGATGGGCAAACAAATTTACTAGGCAAAGGAACAAATAGCTCGTTTCTCCCTCCCAATCTAAGCGATTGGGAGGGAGAAACGAGCATTTTTTATGAGATTTCATCAATAGCTTGCATTGGGATTTGTAGCACCCGTGGTGCATCAAACTACATAAGCAACTGACTGTTATTTTATTTTATTTTCTTTATCTACAGGCTGGGCGTTTGGTGTACCTTTGGTGGGAGATAACTTTTGCTCCTGATCCATCATATATCTCTCTTTCTCAACATCCTTTTTGTCGTGGGGATGTCTCCAAACCTCTTGACATAATCCTCTCGGTTTCATGCGGATGTTGAGCAGAAGGGAAAAGTCGCAGCTGTAAGAATGAAAGCTCTGGAGAAACGTCAGAATCAAAGAAACACGAGAGAAGTGGGGAAGCTTCTAGGCAGAACTGATTGCGTACAGGGGGCTCATTCCCCCTCTCTCTCAATCCAACATCATCAGTACCCATCTTCTAATTTCATTGCATCAGAACATACCATTACAGAGGCTTCACCCGAATCAGATCTTGCAGGAGCCATTTGATCTTGAGCTGGTTCAAGCTGAGGGGGGTCTCAGCGAGCCCCTGCTTGTCCCTGGTGATTAAAGGTAGGATGCCTGACAACAGATGTCTTCTGAGAACCACTTTTTGAGTCAATGATTCAAGTTTGCACAAAAAAAAATGAAGAATGGAGAGAAAAATGAAGGGCAGTCATTGTACAATGTTAGTTTTATGGGAAGATGGAATTGGACGTTGACCTGCAACATTGATTACAGAAAATAAAAGAAGTAAGGAGTCATTTATAAGATGAAATCATGGCGTTTTCCAATTCTGCCCGGTGCTGATCTTGCCCAAATTCTTGGGATGTTCACCAAGATGGGCTGGTAAGCTCCTCAGTGATGCTGATGCTGAGTCTCCTCCATGAAATCTCATGACAGTTGTAGTCGATTCATCCTTTGTGTCATAATGACGAGGGAGAGAGACTCTTAGGGAGACGAAATTTTCCTGTAGAAAATATGATCCTCCACTTTCATGATTTACCTTATCATATTCTGTCAATAGGAGCCCATATCCTAAGCCTTCAGACTGCTCAAATGTTCCCTAGGGCATGTTGCTGGAGCCTTCCTGAATCAATTTCTGCATGTTATTTGAAGGATTCTTCAGCTGTATTTCTTGGTCTGGGGTTTAGGTTTTAGGCATGTTGAGTCATATCTAAAAGTGACCCCATTTATTTTCTTTGATATTCTCTGATTCTCCAGCACTCTTCTGTTTTAGCTCTTCTGTGCAGAATATAGGTTAGTCAGAGATCATTTGACCTCTTGATCACTGAAGTTATGGTAGAGGGATTGGTTTTGTATGGCAAGTCTTCAACAACGTTCTACATGCATGGCTTTTTTGGTGAATTGAAAGATTAAAACCTTGCTTGTGAGCCTACTTTGGGCGACATTGGAGTGGTTGTGCTAAATGAATAGTTGACATAAAAAAATTATGTGAACACTGATTATGGTGCTATAAAGTGGGATTATCTTGTTATAGAAAAGAATAAATTCTAAAAAAGGATTTTCCAAGTAAATCATCTGCGAGACTCATTACTACAAGTATTTCTTATCCTAACTTTCATATTCTAGTTTGTCTTTCCATTGAGAATTCCACCAGACTTATAATTTTTGCACTTCATGACTTTCCAAGTATTGGTAAATATTTATGAGTCTTGCTCAATGGGATGAAAAATATAGTGCAAGGAAGAGGTTAGTATTCAGCACTAATAAGACCTCCTAGAGCTTATGATAGATGTAGTCCAATAACAAAATATTTTTCAGGTATAATGTTGGCTAGCATGAGATGCTTTTAGGGCTTATGATTTTTCTTTTGAGGAAAGGCACCTCTCTTTAGTGGTCATTATGAAAAGTTAAACATGTAAGGTTAGCATATTGCCAAATTTTCATGTTTTTCTTTCTTCTAGTTTTAGTAAGATAGTTATTATCATGTTAGTTCTAAAGGTTGACTCTATTTTTTTTTTGGTAGTATCAAGTAAAATTCATGTACTTATTGGTCCCTAGATAGTTGGCTGAATCAAGAGGTGGGAGGTGACTTCATTCATAATTTTTATTATAATTAAGTATAATATTTTTATATCCATTTTTAATTATGTTAAATATTTATATCAGAATATAAATAAAAAAACAAGAAAGATTAGTGTACACATGATTTTAGAGTAGATTGACCAATCCTATTTGGCTTATATTCACTTGTGAGGAATCCACCTTATTTCATTGTTCTCTCACTAGAATACACCTAATATTCTGGGGATTAGGAACTCCTTATATCACCAAGTTTTGTGTCTATAACATGCCTTTATAATTTTAAAAATCTCTAGTCTTTGATCTACCTTGTTGGAGGCATAAGACAAGTGCCTCAATGATTTGTGTATTTACATTGCCGATATAGCACGTACATCTTGATGCTTTACGTAGTTACATTGTCAACACATCACATGTGCCTAAAAATTCCATGAGGTCTCAAGCACTCCCTTCATGGACCCAACTTTATCAAAGTCTTTCAGCAAAACATGATATTAATATCATCAGTTGAAGCTAGCAATAACCTTACTTATGTTGTTATCTTGTTATTTTCGTTATTAGTGATAAGTGAACTAGATGGAGGGAGTGCTTGAGACTTATCTTCATGGGCACAATTCTTTTGATTCGTTCTTGACCTTACTTGCAAGTCTTTCAGACCTTGGAAGAGTTGTCAGAGAGGAGAGACACCTTGAAACAACCTCCATCATATGGGTTGAATCTTACACACTCTAGTAAGCTACAAATAAGTGGATTAAGTCATAACAAGCCAAGTTTGAGAAGTAATTAAATAAAAAATCACATAATCTTTTGAAAATCATATAAAATCAAAAACATAATATTTTCTTCTTTTGTTTAAAGCTCTGATTTTCCAGATAATCTAGCTTTCTAGTAGTCTTGTGATTTAATTTCTGCAAAGAGAATAATATCACATAAATATTAATCTCACTTGATAAATTTTATGATGTTAGATTAAAAGTGATTTTACTTAAATATCATTATAAATCATAAAAACATTTTTAAGTTCATCCATAACTCAATAATATCCTTTTTTATGATTACAACATCTCGAAATTGATTTGCTCTAGAGTCTTCAAGACATCATCTTGACTGAGCTTCATGACCTCTCCCTCAATTTATCAATTTTCATATATTTTTTCTATCCCTTTGTTACATAAAAAGAGTTCTCCCCCTTGGTAAAAATTTATTAGACTTTCAGCTGGCCATAGTCTTCTTCTAGTATCATACTATGAGATGGATAATATAGCAATTAGGTGAAACGATGTTAAATATTGAATTCCTTTTATAACACATCAAAAATATTTTATAATTAATGCATACAGTCAACTTTTAGCTATCTATTTTTGTTTCCCTATGTAATCATATCTAAATCTTTGTCACGAAAAGGTGCTTATTGTTCTATATAGAGCTCAGTCAATTGTCACTCACTTATTCTAATTTAGGATGTCCACATTTCTATTTTTTATCATATCATAAGTGAAGCTTTCAAAACTGTCATGTGCATGAATCTGAATGCTTAAATAAATCAAAATTAGAACCACAATTATCAAAGTAGATGATGTTACTCTTTAGTTTTGATTTTCTAAAAGCTATTTTCACAAAAAATATATTTAGATTTTATCTTGATGTTGCAGTGCTCCCACGAAATGTGATAATCTATGGTGTAATGTGAATCATGGTATCTAAAATATCTCAAAAAGTATATTAAAAAAGATATGAAGATAGTGGGATAGAATCAACTAAATTTATCAAAGCGCATTATCCATACATGTGTTTATAATGATACACCACAAATTTTCATATTTACTCTACCCAAGAAGATGCATACTTTCTCTTGTGTTTGCTAACATTTCTCAACTAAGTTTCAAGCATTTCCTTCTCCCCCTAAATTTATAATCATCAGAAACTCTGGAAAAGAATGAAACAATTCAAGATTAAGCTCAACCAGCTAAGATCTCAAAAGTGAAGAATATGGAATTCCAAGATGGGCATTGCCTTGATCTTTAGTTTTTTACCATTTTTTTAATAATCAACATCACTTTGAATCATCACTTTAGATCTATTTAAGAATTATATGAACTATGATAGACTTATCAATTTTTCAGCTAATTTTCAGTCAACTGAGTTTCTATAAATAATCTCATTAAATTCAATCTGATTTTAGCCATTTGATAGTTTCTAAAATTAAGATCATATTTTCATTGAATTTATTAAAACTTGAGAATCGGTGCATTGACTTATCATTTGGTGAACCTGGTTTTCAAAAGTCAATATAAGGTTTTAGTCAACAAAATAGACTCAGACCTATAATTCAATTTGAACTGAAACAATATATGTAGTTTCTTTTATATATCTTGGGATTTCAATGTAATCTCCCTCGAGATATGAAACTATTTCTCCTAAATATTCATAAAGAGATATAAATGAATCGAAAGGGATAAATGTTCTTCCATCTTTTTTTTTTTCTTCGTTTGACTTTTATTTTATCCCACGATTTTTGTATGTTTTCTCTTCACTAGCCCAAAATTCCTCGCCATGATCCTCAACAACACTCTTCTAAAGGAATCTCTCTTAGAATTATAGATACCCAAAGTACTTTGAAAGTAACACAAAGTCATCAACTCAACTGATTTACAACACTGAGCTCACCACATAACACTCAATATGAATTTAATGACTCTGTTAGAAAAACATAGGCATAGGGAGAATTACCTCTCTCATAGAGGACAGAGGAGAGAGCTGGCACTCACTATGTAGAGAGAAACCCACCCTACATAGCTTTCCCAAAATACCCTCAGCCTTTTATAGATTTCCTTACAACTTTGAGCTTCCAACAAGCTTCATAATCATCTCACATACAAAAGTTGTATAAATTTTCTAGTAAAAATTTCTTCTTCTAGAGTGTAGAAATGTTAATGTCTTCTTCCAGGTCTCTCAAGGGGCCTCTCCTACCTTCAGTGCAAACTTTATTTCAATATAAATAGCTTATTTCCACTTTTAGATGCAATAAAAAGTTAGGACTCAGTCAATTAATACTATGAAAATGTTTATTTTTTTTCAGTTTACAACTAATGTAGTAACTCAGCTCCTTGATTCTTTTCTCACTGCTTAGCAGGTGGCATTGTTAGTTCTCTTTGTATGTGAGTCAACTCCTCTTGAGCAACAATCTTTCCTTAGAAACACATACTATAAGGCCATATCCATTCGAGTGCTCCGACTTGATCAATACTTAGGACATACTTAGCATCTCATCATTTAACCACTATAATAAAAATGATAAAAATACTAAAAATGGCCGTTGACCGTTTTCCCTTTGTGATGTTGCACGTATAGGAGCCATATTCATGGAGGATCAACCACTGAATATTCAGTGCACCCCTTCAGAGGCCACCAAAAAAAGACCAACCTAATATGAATTTAAAGCCTCTTTATTTGTGTCAACAAAGATGAAATGCGTGCATTTGCTCAATTTTACAACTAATATGAGCACAATCCATTGCAACTTGGTTCTTCCCGGAGGAACAGCAAGAGATGGGGCTTCTAAACCGTGCATAATAATACATAACATGGGAGGAAGGCAGAAAAAGATTTGGGTTATAGTACATTATCTGTATAACTCAAGAGAGAACCAAAAAAATAAAAGGGGGGAAATAATCTAAGCCAGATGCATATCTGAACAGGTAGATATTGGAACATACCTCGGTCCAACTGACTGAGACACCAAACCACACAGCGATAAGGTGACACTCTTCAACGGAGTTCTTGAGATTTTCTTCACCACCCAAAGAACGTCTCAGTGTTACCTAATAAACTCATCAGTTGAGGCGTAGACAGTAAAACCAGATATATAACGCATACTTTGCTTCATATTACCGATCGACGACGGGTCGGAGTGAGGCTTCAGAGAGCAGTTTCTGGAGGATCGTTGGATGAAACGCCAGTCAGAGCTGGGAAGGATGGGATGGATCTCAGTATCAGTCTTCGGCCGCCTTTTTGGCTGGGAGATGAACCAATCTCATGCTGCGGGGGGGAAACTCTCTTCCTGCTCGGCGAGGCCGTCTTCACGGCATTGAGGGGAGAAGGCATCTCTCTCAAGATCTTGGGAGTCTCATCTTCAGGAGCTGTCTGGAGATGCTTCTCGAGTTTTGACTTGGCAAGACCAGATTTCTGAAGCTTGTGGCACGCACTCAGTAGAGGCGACGATCCAATGCTTGCCACAGAGGATCTTGGAGGCTTCTCACTAAATGAAAAGGGAGGTCTGAGAGGTGGTCTGTAAGGTGAGGTGACGAAGCTGATCAGCAGCTGCAGCTTTGCAATGAAGCAAAAAAGATGTGAAGAAGTATGGCGATGGGGATTAACCTGCTGATTTGGAAGGATGGGGTGACGGGCGAATCGTTGTCATGGAGACAGTCGGCCTCGTGTGGAAACTCCACCCCATCGTCACCACAAGGATCCACGTGCTGCTCCTCTTTAGGCTCATTTTCCTCACTCACCATTGGTAGAACACCTGTTGAAAAAAGGCATCTCAATCCCATCTTTAGTCAACTCCTGTAATGACAAAGCCGCTATGCGCTTCAATCAACAGGAGTCATGGTTTAGGCAGTTGCATTCGATTCTAGTTTAACTAGAGAGTAGTTAATGAACCAAAATTCAATAATCTGGAAACCCAAGACAACATTCACCAAATTCTCAGCATAACGCCCGATCATCAAACGTTTACGATGATGATGATGATGATGATGATGATGATGATGAAAATTCAACTAAAAAAGTCAATCGAGTGACAGTAAGAAGGAAAAAGCTTACCTTCCCTTCTGCCAAAAGTGTTCTTACACCCTTCACATCGGCAGCTAGCTGAGCATCCAACGCCTCCCTTTTAGAAAAAAAGCAAAGACATCAGGCTCCAATGGTGCAAGAGAAAACGAGCGTCTATCTCAACAGGTCGAAGAAGAAAAACCTGGTAGCATTCACAATATTTCTTCAGGCAGCCTGACTTTTTGCAGTTGCAGCCTCTCTTGTGCCTTGCTGAGGCAGGGGTTTTGTTAATATCTTCCTGCTGAATTTAAAGGCCAGTTTTTAATTCACTGGGCTTCAAACCTAGGATAAGAACAGGCTATTTAGATTCCTACCCCGATGCCCGTCGCTGGGGCAGATGCTCTAATCACTTTTGGAGCAAATGCAAGGGGATTGCGGGACTCTATCTGTTTGCGAGTAGCCAAAACAATGTCCTCATGGATGGGCTTGTTCAAGCATCCTTCACATGCACAAGGTCCAACACAATAGACTCCCGCAGCAAAGCATTCACAATAGCTACATCGAAAAACCAAATCACAAAAGAAGCTGAGAATCTCATGAACTCATGACTTTGTAGCATCCCATCATTAGAAGATCCAGAGTACAAAGACGTCCAAAAACATGGAACAATCTCTCTGAGTGAGAATGTGCATAAGGAAAAAAACACTTTCATTCAGAAAGCTATTTTGGAACCGGGAAACCATAAAATAGATTAGGAGCCACAGAACTAATAGAACCCCAAGCTAGTTCGGAGTATCAGAGGGAAGAAAATATTTCGACAGCCTAACCCAGCCCATTAGTCCAGCCTAGTCTGGTCTGCTCTTCTAGAATTTGGCCATGAGGAGGCCCAGAAGAAAAGTAGGCCCAGACCAGCCCAGCGCTGGTAACTTTTGCTGACCTTCGTCTTAGGCTGCTCAGTCCATTGGGGCCCCAGTTTTTCACAAATGAATTAGTTAGAAAATTTCCATCGCAGTTTTAGGTCCAAGGTAATTTTCAATTCAATCATACTTTTAGTTCAGATGTTAAAAGAAATCTATATCCAAATTTCATCATAGCGAGGACACCTGCAATTGAACGTCCCCCAGGCCCCCTCTTAACCGCCTCATCTAGGACAAGCAGCATAGTATCTGAATTACCAAGTATTGCCACATCAACGATGATGGTGATAAGTTGACGTGGCATCCAGAGAAGAGAAAATATGACAAGTGAGATATACTTACAGCTTCAAGCACTTTGACTTTTTACAGTTGCAGCGTCTACAAGATCCATGCTCACCACCATTTTCAAGCTTGCACCTGCATGTGACAACCAACCAATTTATAAGACTTGAAAATAATGATAAAAAAAAGAGAAAATCCAGATATTGATGGCAAAGAGATACTTTTTCTTTTTGGGACTATTGAGATCCAATTCTTCACCAGAGATGGCTGGTGATTGTAAATAGTTCCGCATCTCTGTAAGTTCCTGAGGGTCATTTCCAGGACATAGGTCCTCCTCAGCCACTGAGGAACCCCTTGAAGTTTTCTGTAAAGTTACTAAAGAAGAAATTGCGCCAGTAGAGCATGGAAGGCTCAATAGCTTTCTCCCAGAGGGAAGATTATCTTCAGTTGCAATCCTCACTTTAGATGATGTCGCAAGAGAATTCAAATGCAAGCCAATACTGGGAAGTGCATGTTGACGAGGACCAGAGCTAGGTTTTGAAGAAGTTTGCTGCTTATCCCCAGAAATATGTTTGAAACTAATCGAAAATGAAGCTGAAGAACTGTCTTTTGAATCACCAACCACATGTGATCCGGCCACCTCAAACACTAAACAGCGTCTTCGAAATCCACGTTGGTGCTGGTAGTCAGTCTGCATAATTTGACCAAAGATAACAAAACCCTAGTGAGAAAATACAGAGAGAAACAGTTTCACTAATAATTATACATTTAAGAGAAGATATTAATCGGAAAACAACCGTTTGTATCATAGGTTAGATTACGAACATCATATGAAAGTTCAATTCTACCTCATAGTCGAAGAGGTCATGGTCACCAACTTCATCATCCATTTTCTCAAATTGATCACTAATTTCCTGATTATTCTGCTGACATGTAGGAGGAACTTGTGGCGTGTGTTCAGAGTTATTTTGGCTAAAAACTTGTTGGCCATAATCCCCTGACACATCTAGTGCGGTGCTTTTAAGGCAGGTAGCCAGAGCCCCAGCTGGGTGACTTCTCTGTGGATCACCAATGCTGTCTTCAGAAATTCTCAAAGAATAGGAAGTTGAGTAATTGGCATCTTGCCCCCTAACCTTCTGACAGCGCTCCTCGCAGGCTTCTGATTCAGTTGAAGGGTCAAAAACGAAGAGATTTACACTGCCATCTGTAATAAGATTTTCCCAGTCACAGCTTGACACTTCTTCCTTGCTGTGTACCTGACAACGTATATCCTCACCTTCAATGTCATTTGCAGAGGATTCTACCGCTTCCTGAACATCACAAGCAAAGTCAACCAGGCTAACTCTGACCCTTTTAAGGTCAACTTTGTTTTGAGAACCATAACAAGGCGCAGTATTATGATTAGGACTACCACAATCATACTCCAACGATCTGGATAGATGGGATGTTAACTTCTGGCATTCCTCTGGAGGGTCAACATTAGCCTCATTTAACAGGCATTTTGTCCTGCAGTTAGCTTTCTCATCAATGGCACACTCCGAGAGCTTGAGGAGATTCGGCATAACATAAGAGAGACTTTTGTCGTCCCCATCCTCAGAAGAAAAATCAGGTGCCGACGAGTCTAGAACAGGGTATCTGAAAACGAAACAAGCAGGGGAATCATGAATATTCGTTGACGAAAGTCCAAGAACGTACAGGAAATATTGGCTAGTGAAGCTGTTACCTGATTGGAATTTTACGTTCCTTTTGGGTGTTCACATGTGGGGAAGCAAAAACTGAGGGAGGTGAAGAGAAATTCAAAGGCAAAGCATGCGTTATGTGCACGGATTTGACGGGTTTAATAGGAGAAAGACTGCTGATGTAACTGAAGACCGGTGAATCCTGCAACAGAACACAGAAAAAAGATGAAGAAAAATCGGATAATGTTACATTAATGCATTTGTATCATTTGCGAATTGCATTGTCTAAAACGACGATCAAGACTGTCAACCAGAAATCCCCTCGCAGGAAAACCATTCTGAAGACCGGATCGACTGAAACGACGGCACTTGCTAAAGAGCTTCTAAATTGGACTTATGTATTAAGACCAGTCATCTATATTTCAGATGCCTGTGACGAATTACCCAAACAATTTAGCCAGGACGATGGAGGGAGAAAATTGAACAGGCGAGTGGAGAAACCAGTTGCATGGGATTCCCCGCGACAGCAAACTACCGAGAGAGTTTAAGCGTAGATCCAGCGAGCAGATCGAGGAATCCCGCCATTCCAAGCTCCGATTTCTCCAGATCTTGAAAATGACCGACTAAGGTGGACGATAGAGAAGATGGAAAGAGCGGACACTAGTCTTCATCGGTATCGGAACCATCCAGAGAGAGAAAACAGAGAAAAGATCAGCGAAATCTGGAACAGCACCAACTAACCTCGACTCGAGAGAGAGCCGTCCCGGCATGCTGCTGCCCCCTCTGAGGCGTGTCCATTCCGCCGCCGCAGCCCCGTTCTCCCGAGTCGGAGGGACGCCGGAGAGCCCTCGGGGCTCCTCTGCATCTCCTCTCACCACTCTCCGCGGCCTCACCCCCTCACTCCCCTTCTTCACTGGTGCAGCAGCACCAACAGCCTCCTCACTCTTTTTGGCTTCCTTTCGAGCGGGGTCGCCATGGGCGGGAAAGATTTTCTTCTCCCGACCCGCTCCCGTCCCCACCAACCCTGCTTTATTGTCTCCCCATTATTTAATGCCGCAGCGGTGGAGGAGGAGGCGACCAAAAGAAGCTCCCTCCCTCCCTTCCTCCCTCTCTCTCTCTCTCTCTCTCCCTCTCCGCAATTTCGACAGTACAGAGAAGGAGACGACGAAAGGAACCGGCTCCCCAAGAGACAGTATCCTCTCTCTCTGCTCCACTACACTCTTTCTCTCTCCTCCCTCCCAACCTATCCGTAGCCCCTGCAGCCGAGTGGAGTGGACCAGGCAGAGGCACGCCGCCCCTCTCCCTCTCCCTCTCTCTCTCTCTCTAATCCCCGCTGCTGGACGAATGGTGAGGACCAGAAGATACGGCTCTCTCTGTTCTCTGCTCTCTGCTCTCTCTCTCTCTCTCTTTCTCTCTTACAGCAGTTGCAGGGTGTGCGGTAAAGAAGCACCGCTGAATCATAAAGGGTTAAAGCAGAGAGAAGGCTCGGGGAGGAGACTGTAATTTTACATCCATACCAACGCAACGTCATAAAATATGAAGTTGACCCTCCCCCATCAACAATCACAGAATTAATTAATTAATTATTTTTAACAACAATTTAAGACTCGCTAATAATGATAATTAATAATAATAATACTAATAATAATAAATATTAAGCCGCCGCTGTCCTCACGGCGTCAGCGCTGCGGCCGTTTTTCCTCCGATTCCGTCTAGGAAACGGTCAACACCCAACCCCATGTCTTTAATGCGGCGGCAAAGTAGGCAAGAAGACACGTGTCAACTGCGCCTCCTTAGGCCACCACGTCACCAGTGTCTTGGGAAGCGCACGTCATCCCACAAAACACGGCTGCTAGGCCGGCCAGGGGGACACGTATTTTTTAGTAATAGGAAAAATGGATTTTTCGAACCGCTCTAATAAAACGCTGACGTCATTATTATGGATCTATTAATGAGGACACTTGGCAAGAACAATGGGGCCCACGTGTCACGACGTGCTCGTGAGTCTGAGGATCTACCCTGCGGTGAATTGCGCGGGGAAGCCGTTACTCGTGACCGCCATTAAGAAAAACCGACCCGGTCCAGTTCAGACGGCCAGGTTTTCACCGGACCGGGATCTGGCTAGTAGAGTACAATCCGGAAGATCGCCTATCGGGTATGGACCACTAGTACAGTGCAAGAACACCGGAAGAGGACAGGAGAGGCGACGCCCAGTCCAGATGGGAATATCGTAAGAAATCTCCTCGTCACGTGGAGAAAGAATCCAATGTGGCAGTTGACTTGGCCTGCCTATAAGTCGCCGATTAACGAGCCGCTCGTGGCCTCCTCTTTTCGTCCGCTACGGGCACAGAGAGCGGGAAAACACGCTTCACGACAAAATGAGGCCATAACGTTGAGAACGTACTACATTCTTAGGTTGAGAACCTATATGTATCAAATGGAATATATATATATATAACATTTTCCATAAAGGCATCTTAGATATTACACATAGAGAAATCTAATTGAGGGTTCTAAGCGGATTGAGGAAAATCTTAAAATCATCACGCGATGATGATGCTAATAGGAGGTTCTATCTGCTCAAATTAGTTCATAAGTGTGTACTTAAATGGGCAAGAGCTTGTTGTTACCCAGAGGTAGTGGATTCATGAGATAGTCTAAGAAGCTGAATTGGATTAAGTATTATGATGCAATAACTAGTTTTAAAAAATAAAATAAAAACGATGGTAAATGTTTTATGAAAAAATATTTTTTAGACGTTTAAATATAAAAAAAACCAAGGAAGTTTCAATATCTCAATATTGAGATTGATTTCTTAGTCTCTTATTATTATTTTTAAGTGAAGTCACTCTTGAAAGTGGTAGTAATAATGAAAATAAATAAGTTAGTGGGTTCTGTCTAACATGAAGATATTTTATTGATTTTGTGAATATCAACTATTATTCTCCAAGAGAAAATAACCAAACCCTTGACAAGCAGATACAGGGTAGAGAACATTGTACTATAAGCCAAAACCATACATTATGTCTCTAATTATCATTCGATGTGTCAACATAGTGTGTTTACTTTACTCAATATATGTTGACTATGTGTCAACCCACTTAGCAAGGTTTAAATAAAACTATCTAAAACCCAAGACGAAATATGATTTATTTAAAAATAATTAATCACCCCTCTTGGGACTAATAAGTTCTGTCATTTGAAGAAGTCTCAGGTACTTTTAGAGAACTCATATAACTCAAAGAATGGTTGATTGTTATATGGGTTTTTATCTCTAATGGTACCAATCCTATGTTAGGAGGATGATACAAAGTTCATTTAGAAACACTTAATTTGTGGCCTAAAGGTTATACTTTGCTTTAACAAATTTGAATGATCTAGGGAAAGATCATCAAGATTAAGAAGTGATATCTTTCTAAATCTTGGGAGCTTATTTATTAAATTTCAGAGTGTTTTAGATGATATTAAGGTCAAATTCTATCTCAATGGTATGCTTCTAGAGATTTATCTAGTAGTTACTGCCATTGAATCTTAGGGCACTCGCATAGGAAGAGACTTGATTACTTGAGTAGATTATTTTCAGCAAAGTACTATATAAGGGAGAAAATGACCTAATTCGAGTTATATAAACTTTACATGCATATTTACCTAGTAATTGATTAGAAAGCAGAACTAAGTAGATGAACAGCTTAATGATGGCTAATGATTCAAAGTTAAATTTAGGAGATCAATGTTGACTTATAGGGTTTGAAAATAGTATAGGAACTCAAAATCTTCCCTTGGAAAGTTGCAGAAAAGAGTCAAGGGCCTCTATGATTTGATAGTGAAATTTTATATATTGAGAAAATAATACTCATGAGCTAGTAGTTGAATAAATAACACTACAAGAGTGTTCTTAGTACAATTGCATAAAGTAGAAGCAAAAAAAATGATAATATTTCATCCTACATGGGAAAGGTGTCAATAAACCACAAGGAATTGGCCTAAGTAACCAAATTATTCCTTGTAAAATCCTCAGATAAAGTGGCCTTGAGTTCATTGGTACTAGCATTATTTGTAAAGTGGCCTTGGCTTCACAATTAACTCAAGTAGTTCTCATTTATGATATTTTAGTCATTTTTGTTGTCTCTTGTAATGGAAAGTAAAATGCTCAAATAAAGTGCATGAATCATACAAGCGAAATTTCTTGAAGGACTCTTACAAGGATTAACATGGAGATTTATCATCAGTTTGATATCTTCTGATAATAATAATATTATATGGCAAACAAGGACAACTAAATCTTAATTCTTTCTTGTCAACATCAAAATCAGAGTTACTCTAAAGTAAAAGGAAAACTATGTTCAATCTGGATGACACAAGCATAAAAGATGATTAAGGTTGGTTTCAACATAGCATAAGGTAGTTTTCTGTGTCATGTCATAAATGAAAATAAAGTTCATGTTGATAACAATAAGGTAGAGGCTATATTTAATTGGACAGTTCCCACAAATATTGTCTTTGCATGATTATTTGGAAAAAAAACTATAGAACAGTGACCAAATAATTGCTCTCTTGAGTTAATTTTCATGAAATAGTTATGTTTTCTGATTTGAATGACCATAAAAAGGTTTTGAAGAGTTTAAGAAGGCTGTGTTCTTCACTGAGGTACAAAGTTAGTATAAGTTCTTCTTACTGTCCCCAGTCAGATGGCCAGATGAATACATATGCGAGGTGTTTTTGTAGTGAGACACCCAAAGAATGGATGAAATGGTAGACTCCAGTTGAGTAGTTCCTTTACTCTTGATTCCCTCCTCCTCTGCTCTACTCTCTCTCTCTCTCTGTGCCTTGATCAGTGCAGGGTCAGATATGATGGCCTCTCCTTCCAGCTTCTCTTGTCTTTATCGACTCCTAGAGGTCAAAGGAGAGCTGCACTCCAGAGAGAAACAAAATTGCAAACTGCGATTCTGTCAGGTTGTAATATTGGATACACTTGGTCTTTTTTGAAGCCCAAAAAATTGTAGAGAAACTAGCAAATCGACTACTTCAGCTACTCCCACCGTTCCAAGAGGTGCTCAAACGCAGAAGGCACACGCCCAAGCTGGTTCTGCAGAGAGATACTATCGTTATATGAGGCACAGAGCATACAATCGGCCAATCAGAATCAGGATCAGTTGATCGAATTTCATGCAGCCAATTTGATGTCAATAACTGTTCGACCTAGCCCATTTGATCCGATTCCCTATCAGCAAAATTTGATCCAGCCTGATGATGATCTGATTCCTACCAAGCACATAAACCACATAGACACCTACCATCCGGTGTTGTGGTTTGAATAAACTTCGGCATGGTTCAGACGCAGAGCTCTTGTGTGTCTGTGCAGAGAGAATTCATTCATCTCCTGGATTGAGTGCCACCCCCACCATAATACTGTCTGGTAGTCTCCCGGGAAAACTCTGCAAATGTCATACCATCTCTCAACCGAGAGCAGAGCGGAGGTACTGCCCTGACGATTTCCCCCTGCCGGCCACTCTTCGATTCCTTCTCCTCATCATGATCCCCACATATAGCCTCAGTGGGTGTCGACACTTCTTGCCTTGTGGATGCTACACTGTTGTTGGAGATACAGAGAATTTTGTCCCAAGCAGGTTGCAAGAAGACAACGAAGGTCTCCCTGCACAAATCACCTAATCCAGGTCTAATGACAGAGTGAAGTGTGGAGCGAAGCTTGCCTTTTGATAGGATATCAGCTGACTCTCCCACCTGAACGATGAAACTCTCTGGCGGAGCTTTCACCATGAGAATCCTATCCCTGACATTGTCAAATAACTGCAAGCATGTATGCCCATCTGGGGGGCTGCACTCATTGCTGCCGGAGATGTGGTGGGGGCCGTTCACATCGTATGCCATCAAGAACATTGGAGCTGTTAGCACAGTAAAAATCCCATAGTCATAGTGCCACTGCTGCCACAAGTCCGCCAAGGAAGTCCTGGATACATTCAAGATGTCTGAACTTTTCGTCTCCCGCTGTAGCTCTGTTCCTGGACTTAGAGTCGTCAGAATTCCGAATTCTTGAGGAAAAGCAGTATGGGACGCAGTGGGTCTCCTACTCGAACCGTTTGATCTTCCCTTAGGTTCTCTGATGATCAGGTTATCCAATTTTGAGTGGTAGTGTATGAGGCGTCCTTTAGCAGTGCCGGAATCCAATAAGCTGGATTCCAACTCTTGACCACCTGTTTTCCTGTCGCATAGTCGTGCAACCTGCAGCCCGACTTCCATCATGCAGGAGCCCAGCAGGTTGAAAGTATTCCCAAGTTGTTCGAACCCAGGATCACGAAGCTCCTGTTCGTCCTCTATGGCATTTTCCTTCGATAAATTACCATTGTCGTAGCCATGTTCAGGCAGATTTGAGGTCCATGGCAAGGTCGGATGCCCCATGTACTTCAACTGCTTAGCAAACGAGGAGACGGTTCTATCGGGATTCTTCAAAGGAACATCACTCCCCAAGCCATGGCTCTGCAAAGCTCATACAACAGATAGGATTAACGTTATCTTAGGTTTATGATCTGAAGGCAATCTACCACAAGGAAAAGGAACTTGAGACGTCGCACATTAGGGCCGGACAAGCCGCTCACATGACAGCTCTACGGAAATAATTGAAAGCAACCAGTGTTTCTCTCAAATTCCACTCAGAAAACCTCCATGAGATGACATGACAAGCATTTCAAATCATTGTACAGATCAAAATCCGTTGGCCTCAGTTCAATTTCTCAGGTTACAATCCCTAGAACAGAACAACGCCGTCACAAATGCTCCATCAACCAATTACACGAGCCCCGCAATGAGCTTCAGGAAGACCGCTCTCAACACGAACCAGATAGAACATCCACGGACTCACCTTGAGGATCCGAGCACGCTCGGCCCCATCCAGGAGGGCGAGCTTCTGGGCGAGAGGGAGGAGTGCGCGGCGCAGGGCGGGCACCGCAGGTACGCCGGTGACGCAGAGAAGGCCGGGGCCGGAGGGCCCCAGTGCTGCCATCACCCCGCCGGAGACGGACTCCAGCCTCTCCGTCTCCGGCGGCGGCGAAACCGCGGGAGAGGAGCATGAGAGGAGGAGAAGGTCGGCAAAGTGGAGCTCGAAGGGCTCCAAGATTTCTACCGCCCCCATAAACCCGTCCCCTCCGGCGTGGCGTCTTCCTCCGGCGAAGTGTCTCCTTTCTTATTCTCACCACTTTATTATCAGCTCCTTATTCTCACCACAGGAAAAGTGACTGGTACTAAGTTTTCATGGGCCGGGCTTTACAAAAGCCCGCACTCGGCCCGCTATATTTTACAAACTATATAAAAAATAAAATAAAATAGGAAGTAACTTCCAAATCCCAGAATTATCTAGTTTGTCCTAAGTAACGAACCATTATTCAGCAGTAATTATATCGAAATAATTAATTTTGATATCTAATAAAATTAATTACTATTTTTTAGTTAATTATTATATGGATAGAGATTAATTGACCAAACAAAGTAATAATCATTTTTACATAAAGATATTATAAAAAAGGATAATGCGTGGAAATAGTAATGAGGGTGTGATAAAATAAAATATTTATGAATGGGTTTATTTATTTATTTATTATCATCTAAATTGATCAAAATGATCCCATTGGAACATTCTTTCCATCTTTATTTCATTTTTTTTAAACGTATTGCATTTTAAGTAATTTTTTTCCACGTCATATTTTAATTTTTTATAGATCTATACTCTTAAAAAATATAAAAGTGCACCGATTTCATAGACTTTTCTGTCCGGTTTTGAATGAGGAGGTGGGAAGAGAGAGAGAGAGAGAGAGAGAGAGAGAGAGAGTGAGTAGGTCGACCCGGTCCAACGCAAAGTGTACAATTAAACCAGTATGAATCGACCGGACGCCGTCCGTCGCCGGTTCAAACCGTTTCGAAAATTTTCAAACCGCGAGAGGCTGAAGAGGAAGAAAAAGGAAGGGGAGGGGGACGGAAAGCGAGCTTGCTCTCTGTTCTTTCGCCGGTGATGGCGAAGGCCGGGCAGAGCCACCATCTGGGTGCAGACTTGATTCAGGTGGTAGAGCAGCTGGAACGCCACTGCCTTGCTCCTGATGGGTCTTACGTCTCTAAATCTGCCTACTCCGATCTTCAGCTCGTAAGTAATATTCCCCTCTTGGTTAATCCGCCGATCCCTTCTTCTCCTCTAAAATCACTGTTTTAAGGACATGGTTTTTTTTTTTACATAT
Source organism: Spirodela intermedia (assembly GCA_902729315.2). Classification (NCBI taxonomy): domain Eukaryota; kingdom Viridiplantae; phylum Streptophyta; class Magnoliopsida; order Alismatales; family Araceae; genus Spirodela; species Spirodela intermedia. The sequence continues at coordinate 2,034,065 of LR746264.1, forward strand.
ATTTTCTAGGCCAGAGAAGAGATGTCGAGAGAGAGGACGCGGTACTTGGAATCCTTGGTAGGTTTCGGTCGTGAATATTTTGTTGAGGCCTTTCCTAAATAACAGTACAATGTCATGGAAGATAATTGGTTTTGAGGGTATATTCTATAAAGCATAGCCTTTTTCAGTTATTAAACTTGATTTATGACTTCGTTGGTCGTTTAACTAGGCTCAGATCATTCATCCCCGCGCTCTTCCCTTTCCTCACTCTCATTTTTTCTCTTTATTTTGATGTTTTAACTTTGTTCAGACTCTATACATTGAGGCAATAGCGATGGTGGAAGAATACCAGCAATCATTGGCAAGTGCAAACGTCGGAGGAACCAGAGAGGCTCAGGGTCACCACCCACGTCTTCTTGGGATGATGTGCACCCCCCAGGTCCGACATCTGATTTAAAACTCATTACGTGAAATGTTATCGCTAGCTATTCATTTTACCACTGCATTGATTTTATAATTTTGGGACTGTAGCTCGTGTCATCTTCAAGGAACCCATCTCTCTGATGTACAACTTTGTGGTTAAAATTCATCATCTAGTAGTTATTTGTTATACCTCTGCATTGATCCGCAATTTTCGGAGAGAGGCCTGTGTGTTCTCATGGGATCTGGCCTTCCTTGTTGTATTGGAAGGTTGTATGTATAGTTTGATATCACAGCATAATTAAAAAACTTGTAGAAAATTAATGAGTAATTGAAGAAGCCACATCTTTTCTGTTGAACTAGAAAATAAAGCAATTCTCCAATGTGGCACGGTTGACTATGTTCTCCACCTCAGGTAGTAGTCATGTCTTTTCGAACTTGTGCATGCTTGAAATTATTATGCGTGGGCAGCGGGTGTTCTGTAATCTTCAAGTCTACATTTCTTCCAAGGGTTATACTTGCCGTTGAAGAAGAAAGGTGTAAGTAAAAATTGTAACTGTATTTAAATTATTCATGAGCTATGCACACGCGGTACTTTTTTTCTATTACAATGAGCATAGTTTCAAATGGGTTTGCTGCTAATGCAAGCATTTCTGAACCATGATAAATGTTGGTAACTCTATGGTATCGGGTTTCTGTCTGCCACAGTTTCAAAAGGTCTATTACATGATTTGATAATATAGTTTGCTCTCTTGAACTGATTGATTCTACCCATTGGAGTTGGATTCACTGTTGTGTGTTCTTGTTGCCTTTGGATTTAGGTATCCGTGAAAGTCATGCTTGCATCATGGTAGATGTGACCATAGACATGACTCAAATGAGAGTCTATTCGAGTTTGTTCAAGATCTTTTGTGTTCGCTTGAATTTCATGATACTAAATTTTTTCCACTACTCTAATCTAGCAAACACCCCCAGTTCTCATTTTCAAGAGCTTCTAATGTTCTAAAGATAAATTAGGTGTTTGGAACAGATCACACTATATCAAAATTCATTTTATAAACCAATCTTAGAATTTTCGGAAAGGAAAAAAATCTAGTTACTTTTTGATGAATTTATTTCTTAATTTGATTAACTGTCGGAAAGGAACAGAATTTCAAAATAATTTTTCTTGACTCAAGTGATTATAATCATGTTTGTACGGTTGTAAAAGAGTATGAGAATTGTCCGAATATTAAAAAAATGAAATCTAATCAATAAGTCATAAGTTGAAGTGCGAGAAATCCTGAAGATGACTATATTTTTAATGTGATTTGCTTAGTTTTTTCGGAAAAGCAGTTCTAATTTCCCAGTAGAAGTCCACCAAAACCTTGGAGGAATAATTGGCATCTGGTGACAGTCATTGGTTCACATCCAAAGATATTTAATCTCGCAGGTAAACCCCAAGTTTTTCCAGAATGACATAAAGTTCAGACGGGCTGCAACGGGACAATACTGAAAAGATAAAAATGTATAAAGTAACTTTTTTTTACTCGAAGAGTTTTTACTTATAGAAGAGAGCATACAGAAAGTATAGATTAATAATTTATTATGAGGTATGATGAGTGATAGAATTATTGACTTTTAGCATCAGTAATCCTTATCTGTATTTTCTATCACCAAGTAAGATAATATGAAGATGGTGATCTGGAGTGGGCTCTGTGGATTCTGAGGTTCACCATTCACCCTTCTAGGATCCCATTTGCTCTCTCTCCCTCTCTCTATCTATCTATCTGTCTATCTCTCTCTCTCTCTCAGCTTGTTGATACAAAATATGGTCATTGATGAATTTATATTAAGCACACAAAACTAATGTCGCAGTCAATGAAGTTCTCTCGGACTTCTACAAGGCAATTGAAATATTATAAATTTGTGATGTAGGTCTATGAATCCCTTGATCACCGATTAGTTGTTGCTGAGGCAGCTCAACGATTGAGACTCCCTCTTGTTTCAAAAGACGGTGACATTCATGAAGAAGAGATTGAAAAGTTGATTACAATGTCAAGAGGCTCTTCTGATACCACTGGTGCTAAAGTTAACTCGGCCTCCAACTCAACAGGCTATGCTAATATCACAAATATCAGCAGTGGTTTGCCTAACACTGTGATTCAATCCAATATTTCTAATCTTCCTGAGCCTGGAGTTGGTGGCGTGCCAAATCATTTCCTTGGGATTACGTCAGATTTCTTATGGAAGGTTCAACTGCAGAAGGCTCCTATCTCTTTGGTATGTCTCTTGTTTAATGTGGCCATTGTTTGAAAGACATTCTGAGGAGCTTATCTTGGGATGCTGGAGACAAGAATCAAGTGGTTTTTTGTGGTTATATGCTTTATACTTGTTGATCATTTTTTTTTGTGATTCATGACAATTGAATAGCTTATAGAACTCTGCTATGACCTGCTGACTTTGGTTGTATTGCTGTAGGATGAGACACATTACCAGAGGTCCATTTCTAGTGAGATGGAGGGCCGGCTAGAGGCCAAATGTGATAAACTGGCTGACATATTTGCCACTGTCGAAATCGGTATGGTGAACACTTGAAATAAAATTAAATGTTTTCCATTTTCCTTTTTTGTATCTGATGTTATTTGCCCATTCTGTAGATTCTTCTTCTCTTAGCCACATCCCTAATGCCCGGCTTCCAGAGAGGTACACTTCAGATTTTACCAGTGTATTTCTCTTTTCATAATTATATTCCTCTTTAGAACCGGTTACACGTATATCAGTCTTATGTAGCATATTTCGGTCTGACAGTCATATGTTTTTAATATTCTGGGATCATCCAATGCTGCTTTCTGTTCTCTAGCGATTATTCTTAATCTCCTTTCATAGTTTCGGTTCATGAAGATAGCCAAAGAAATTTAAATTTATTTTATTTTATTTGTATCAGTCTTTTGAATCTCATTTCTTGAATAACTGTGTTTTTAGGGCCTTTCTATATGTCGTCGTTGAATAATTTGTGTATCATCTGATTAAATAATATTAAATGAAGTTAAACTCAGGAATCATGTATGCATTTAACATTAGTGAATCTACGGGCATAAATGATGATTCTGCTGTCTCTGTTAAATCCATCAATATCAGAAATTAATTACCCTGTGAGGCCTTTTACATCTGGATTTACTTCTTTATAGTAACGAGTAGGAGTTCACTTGGCTGTTGCACTGTTTTGCTTGCTGTTATTTCTTTCTGTTTCAGATTGGTTCAGTAAGTTGTTGGTATCTGTGTAGAAAATAAACCAGAGCTGAAAATTATCTGTTAATTTGAAATTTTCAGTTATTTGAGAACCCTGAACAGCTGTTCTGATCAACTCCGATTAGGTTAATATTTTCTAAAGGTCCGTAGGATTAGTGATTGCCATCATATAATGTACCAGTTTCACATGTTTTACGCTCTCTATGAGTCAGTTCAGCTGCACCTAACGCAATTTTTGTTACAGTCTCATTGTCAAGTATTTCTTTTTGTGTGTTGATATGATTATCTCTGGAGCATAAGAAAGGAATTCAGCTGAGGTGGAAGATCCTCCTTTTTTAGAATCTTTCTTTGCCGAAATGTGGCGTTCTATGTAGGTAATTTCTATTTTTCAATAGAAATGTGCCTTTGAATCTACTAAACTAGCCAGAAAGGTGGAATGTAGATTGCCGGGTTTCTCAGAACTACCACGTTTATTGAACTTTTTCAATGAGTTTCAAGAGTTCTCTCAGGGAAAACAAAAGTATTTATTTGCTGTTGCTGGGAAGATCAATAATATATGCATAGTCTATACTGATGCTAAATATAGATCCATGATACACTGTAATGAAGTTTCTATGGTTGAATATCCTTCTCAAACCGTTGGGAAGAAAGAACTTGTAGTAACTCTTTGATTACTAGGGTGGTATCAACAATGCAAGTGATCTGATTCATCATAATCACAGTAAACGTATCTGTTGAGAGACGTTGGTCATCATACCTTTTCTCTGGAAACCAAGTAGCCAACTCTCTTACCAATGGTTTGATTCGAAGAGTTACTGGAGACCTGTTTCATTCTGCTTTAAGGAAGCCGTCATTGATAGATTTCTATGGTAGTTTGAGGGTGGGACTTAGCAATCGTGAGCTGGTTTTTTCTCCAGATCTTTCTCACAAGATCCAGAACTGGTTTCCTCTTTAGCGGTTCAACAAGGCAGTTTTTGATTTACGTTTTTCTTCGAATTTGCCTGTTCTTATTTATGTAATTGTAACTTTGAGTATATTGCCTTAGCCTTTCCTTTACTCGAGTCTTTCACATAATCACCTATGCCATCGCTGTAGAAAGGTTCCCCACAGATGTGATAAATTTGATTGACATGCTTCGTTTTGACCCTGAAACATATCATTAGCACACTGTGTGGTACTTTTTCGAGTAATGCTGACGTCATGCATCTAGTGTATGCCATCATGGAAAGGTCATTCCTATTGTAGCTGAAGTGGTTGAAGATAAAGTGGTTAATTGATTGTTCCTGCTTCCTACACCACGAAAAGATTTCAAATATGGATACCTCTACCCAAATTGAAGAGTCAAGGAGATAGATACCTCTAGTGCTGGAATTTCTGACTCACTTTTTTCAATGTAGATCAAAAAATTTATATGAGGCAGAAAAGCCATCAATATCCTTGGTATAGAAGATATCCTAGTTACATGGTTATACATGAGTTCACGCTTTGGTTCCGTGTAGGTTTCAGAACTTTGTTCCTTTACCATTACTTTCACTTTGTTAATTATGTTTTCAACACCACCTGTCTTATGATAGATTTTTATCCGACTTCATCAGGGTAAAGTTGATCACCGAGGAGATTGAAAGGGAAGAGACATTTTTGTTGCAAGATCTATATTCAATGGATAGGAAGTTTGCAGAACATTACAGTGTATGTTTCTGAATAACCGATTACAAATTTCCAGCTCTCCCCGTGTTTTTGATACCCTAGCGAACTCACTTATTTGTTCAACAAGGTTCTGGAGCAAATACTGAGTGTGCTTGTAAAGTTCGTCAAGGATTTAAAGCTGCAACATCAACATAAGCTCGTAAGCTTATGAATTAAATGCTTTATTGGATTGTATAATTTTTATATTCTTTGATACACAAATAAAGTTTCTTAACTAAGATGGTGGCCAAATTTTATTTCTGAGGATTTATTCTAGATATATATTTTAAGGCTCTTGCCTTTGCCTTAATTCTTTTAATTTATGTGATTAATTCTTCTTTCCTCTGGATGATGTAGGACGAACTGAGGAAAGACTGGTTATGCAAACGGTGCCAAACACTAAATGCCAAATTGAGGTTTTCCTCAATCCTTTTTTTTTTGGTTGCCTACGATTTTTAGCTTCTTCTGTATTATTGTTAAGTTCGTCATGTGATCCGGAAGCTGTAAAAGGTTCGCAAAGGGCGGAATCTGCTGTTTTGTCCTTGTTTGCCATTTCATTCCCAATTTTTAGGGCTTTATACTGTTGCTAACTGCGAAAATGTTGACCATTTGAAAAACTGTGCCGGTTTTGTTAATCTTTTTATTTTATTTTATTTTCTCTGTTCGTTATTGGCTCCTGATGATTGTAGGCTGGCTCTGCTTCTAACAAGAGGTTATGAACAAAAAAGGAAAAAATCTCTGCTAAAGAGATGAGATGGATACCAAGAATAAGAGATAAGGCTGACGACCATTCAACATAGCTTGTTAAAGAACATATAAGAGCTTGATAAACACATGCTATGATATTGGATAGAGTCCGGATGGGGGAAATGGAACAGTCATTTATGTTGAATAAGTATGCCTACGTACATATGGATGCACCTTATGTGCATAAGCAAGACGGCTCTAGTAAGTTGGGATATGTTGGATGATGAGTGGCTCCTCTAGGATGCCGAACTTTACCATTCTTATGTCTTTTTTCTAGTTTCTTACAAGTATAAGAATTATGTTCAATAATTCCCGCAAAAATTTATTCATCAAGAAATATATCTTTACCACAATCTCGCCTTCTCCATTTATCTGCTCTGGAACTTCATCTCCAGAGCTGTTCGGCTGCACCAATCTTCCTAGAGAATGCCTGCCGTCCTTGTTCACCCCCCAGTCAGTCCCTACTGTTCACTATTAGCAAAAGTTTTAGCCTCCAGTTGCCAAAAATGGCATGCTGCAATCCTGAAACCGCTACTATCTCCCGGATAATGTAATGTTGGACTATGCTAGTTGTAAATATTTTGTTGCTGTTCTTAAAGTTTCATGGAAAATTATGCAATGACTGCCTCTTGAGGAGGGAATTTGACCAATGTTTCATGTCCTCAATGCCATTCATTTGGCTGGATTTCATGGCAGGTGTTTGGAATACCTTCTCTTGTGCAGCACCTACAATAAAGATTCTGTGCCGGCTCTTCACCGAGTACGGTAGGAAGGCATCCGCCACCCTCGGTCCATAAGCTGCTGCGTCTCGAATCCCCCAGAGTAACAAGCTTTGCTATTTCAGGGAACATCTTGTGGAGGCCAAAGCAGAAGCATCCGTGGCTTACAACAAAGCTGTATGTCTCTTCTCTAAAAATTTCAGATTTTAATTTATTTAACTATGCTTTTCTATATAAACGAATTGGGTGAATTTATATCTTCACGCAGAAAAATATATGTTCCTATGAATGGAATTGATGGCCCATCAGTGGAAATGAAGAGGGTTGGCCTTAGAAACTATTTATCTCCTGCAGGTGACACGCCTTCGCGAGTATCAGGGCGTTGACCCTCATTTTGATGCGATCGCCATGGAGTACCATGACATTGTGAAGGTTGCTCGTCGTGATGGTTTTTTTTTTTTTTTTTTTTTCTAATTAGGGTATCTGTTCTATGAGAGCTCTGATATTGTTTTGCAGAAACTGGAAGGCATGCAGTGGACCATCCACCAGGTTGAGATGGATTTCCGACGCTCATCGGATCATCAGAGCTCCTCCTATGCTTTGTGACTCGTGGGTGAGATCAAATCTGCCTTGCGTCGTCTGTTCGTGAGATTCCTCAAGGCCTGGCCTGGTGGTAAATTTTCTTTGTGGTCTTGCAGATAGTATGATTAAATTTATATTATTTGCCTCGCCCTTGTTATGAATTAAATCCTTTGAAGAATCTTGCTGGAGCTGGAAATAATTCGTTAGTTTTTTATGCATGTGCATTTTATAGATCATTGGCATCATATTCCTTGCCCTTTCCTTGCTGGGTTCTCTCTCTCTCTCTCTCTCTCTCTCTCTCTCTCTCTCTCTCTATGTCGATTAAAGCTTTGAGTTTGTTCTAATCTGTGGGGAGAGAGAGAGCTTGAATTTCCGATTCGTCAGTTTTTTATGTATGTGCATTTTATAGAGCACTGGCCTCATATTCCTTGCCCTTTTCTACCAGGTTTGAGAGAGAGAGAGAGAGAGAGAGAGAGAGAGAGAGAGAGAGAGAGAGAGAGAGAGATTGAATTTCTGAGTTTGTTCTAATCTCTGGGGCTCTGTAACCCAGTTTTCGTCCATTTTCAGTGATCAACAGTTGTAATTTTTCACAGAATTTTGCATGCTTGGTGTGATAAATGATTACTTGATTATATAGATCTCATAAACCTGCCCAGTCTAGATAATCATCAACTTCATCAGCATCTTCATCATTTCTATCACCTGTTCATCACCCCACCCGCCAAATAATTTCGATGATTTTTTTTGAATTTTTGAGGTACTCTATTTGATTGTGTTGTTCGAGTAAATAAGCTACAGGGGCGAATAAAATCTCTCTCTCTCTCTCTCTCTCTCTCTCTCTCTCTCTCTCTCTCTCTCTCTCTCTCTAGAATCGTCAAAAAGTTATTTAGCATCTTATTGAATCCTGTTATTTTGCAGGAATGGCTCCAAAGATTCCAGAGGTCAAAGAATCAAGGTTTTTGACTACTTTATGACCGTTGCGGTGGTCAACCATCAAATCTCCGCCCTCGTCAACGGTGGATTCCTTGTTGACGCATCATCCCGTTGACCGTGGCGACGGAGCTGACCACTCGCTGTTCTTTGGTATAAGATTATTTTCTTTACGACGGTTTATTCATGCCCCTACTGCACTTAGCCATCGCCCATCTTTGACCCAATAACCTTTCCCGCTGTCCGTCAACGGGATGGATGAACGCTGTCCGCGCCGCCATCTCCACATGGGAGAATGGCTTCCGAGGAGATTTTCTCGGGCTGCCTCGGAGGTGTTCGACGAGATGCCATTAATGGCCGCGGAGGAGCTCTGCCTTTCTAGAGACCGTTGCGGCGGCGTTCAGAAGGTCCCCAGCGGCGGCGCCGCCGGTCCTCGGTCCGCCGGGGTCCATCTAGTGTTGGGGTGAAGAACACGGGAGCTTATTTCTGGATTGTCATGGCGAATAACAGCATCTGGAAGAGGAAGGAGAAAGGAGGAGGCGGCGGCGGCGGAAGTCACTTGGTCTTGATGCTGACGCCGCCGGAGCCAGCGATGATGACCTCGGTGGCCATGTCGAGGAAGAGGCCGTGCTCGACGACGCCCTCGAAGGCGGAGATCTCCCGGCCGGCGGCGGAGGCGTCGCGGATGGGCGTGGAGAAGTAGAGGTCGACAATGAAGTTGGAATTGTCGGTGACGTAGGGTTTCCCGTCGGGGTCGAGCCTCAGCTTGGCCTCGCAGCCCTCCTCCTTGAAGAGTTCCTGCAACCTGGTCAGGTTGTACTTCCAGCAGAACTGGACGACCTCTACGGGCATGGCTAGGCCGCTCCCGCCGAGCCCGTCGACCAGCTTCGTGTCGTCGACGACCACCACGAACTTGTCGGAGGCCGCCTCCACCATCTTCTCCCGCAGGAGCGCTCCCCCGCGGCCCTTTACCAGGTTGAGGAAGGGATCCACCTGCATGCGTCAACCGGAGAGGGAAGGAAGAAATCGGATCAGCGGATGCTCGAGAACTGGCAGATCGATCGATCGATCGAGGAGGGATCGGAGATGACCTCGTCGGCGCCGTCGATGGCGAGGTCGATGTGGGGGTGGTCGTCGAGGGTGGAGAGGGGGATGCCGAGGGAGAGGGCCTGCTCGTAGGTGCGCTTGGAGGTGGGGACGCCGACGATGTCTCCGAGCTTGCCGGAGGCGAGGAGGTCGCCGATCTCGGCGACGACGAAGGCGGCGGTGGAGCCGGTGCCGAGGCCGAGCACCATCCCGCTGCTCACGAACTCCACGGCCTTGGAGGCCGCCTGCTTCTTCAACTCGTCCTGCGTCAGCACCGGCGCCGACTGCGCCCTCACCACCAGGCTTCGCCTCGCCGGAGGCGCCGACGAGGACGACGATCTGAGCGAGGTGGACGGGGGGAGGAGGGACAAGGTGGCCATGGCGGCGAGCTCGGCCCCCGACGGAGGGTCAGCGGCGGCGGTCGGGTCGGTGGGAGAGCAGAGCGAGGGACGGCGGCCGATCTCGTTTCCTTACCTACGCGAGCTTGGAAGGGGTGAGACCGGGTGCGGTTAGGTTGGGCGGAGGAGAGCGTTTTCAAAATGATCGCAATGGATGACGCTTCTGAGGTCCTCTCTCTCTCTCTCTCTCTCTCTCTAGAAACGTTCTATATATCTATCTACCCACCACTCTCTCCACAAATTTTACTTTAAAAGAATTGTGATTAGGCACGGATTTGGTTGACAACAAACCTTAAAATTCTTAAACATATTATTTTCTGCCATTTTGAAATGTTATATGCATGCTAATCAGTGATTTTTTCCCAGCCAAGAGCATGTGAATAAGATGGTATGTTATTGAACATACTATATGTCATTTATTAATGATTATTAAACCTCAGTATAGTATGATTATGTATTCATATTTTTCACAGGTTTTAAGTAGGAAATAATAAGTCATAAGACATCATATGTGGAGAATGGGCCCATCTATAAGTAATGGAAGAGAATAGATGATTGACCTTTCTTTTGAAACAAGAGTCAACACCCCCTCAAGTGACCTTTTGACATGGTTATCTCTCTTCCATGATTTCCTCCCTTGTCTTTCCTTTACCCTAATATCCTTCCCCCATTGAGTCTTCCTAGAGAGTTTACTTAATGGCCCAAGCACTAGTTGTCATGTGACTCACCAATCCTCTTTCCCTCTTATAGTAGATTAGACTTATAAGGTGTTCTTAAGTTGGAATTTCAAGAGATTAATGATATATTGTGATTGTGAATTCTTAAGTGACTTCAAAGGTTAGTAGTTAGTCCCAATGAATCAATACTTGCACTCTTTTTTTGTCTATCTATGCCATCATCTCATTGTTAGATTGATCTATTTAATGTTATTTTCAATTATTCTAGAATTTTATCTCATTCTCAGAATTGTCACTTCACCAAGGCTACCTTTGTTATTTGATTACCAAAGCAAACTAAAGTTAGATAATCATGGCCATAAATGGTCTTAAAAGAATTTAACATTGACCAAAGTATGGAAACTATTGTTGCAATATCGTTTTGTCCATTAAACCCAATTGTTTTATTTTTCCAATCTATTAGAGAAGAAAAAATGTATGTAGGTTTCTAAACATTGATTTATTAATTAGGTCTGCTCATCTATCTATGGGTAATATGTATTGTCATGTTTAAGGCTCATTCCTTATGTTTCAAAGAGTTCTTGTAAAACTGACTTGGGAATACTTTGTCTCAATTAGCCATTATCAATTTTGAAATCATAATCACTACAAATAGTCATTAGTAAAGAATATCAAAAATACTATTTATAATCTCTAGAATGATTCTTAAGGATACTAAAAGAGTTCATTTATTTGAAATTATAAAGTCAATTACATCAAACTAATGCTCAAAGTTTCGATCACATTTCTAACATAATCTTTAGGAATGTTTCATTCTTACTTAAGATTTAGTAGTATTTTTCACCCCTAAATATATGATAAAGGAAGTAATAAATTTGGTACTCATTAATTTGATTCACTCATTTGAAGAGATAAATTATGACAATGAGATTATTCTTTGACTCAAAGCACAATTAAAACTGATCTACCTTTTAATCAAAATTTGGCATGTTTTAAACCCCCCACATTATAATCTTTAAGGCATTATGAGTCGGTTACAAGTGATAGACTCAACTTTAAGGTCAACTCCTCAAGATATCATAGACTTGAAGGGTCAACCTAATACTTTTAGAAGCTGACTCTTGCAGCTGTACAACATCTCTTTAAAGGCTGCAAACTGAACTCAAACACTTCCAAACATATCTATGACAAGGACAAGGGGGTTGTTACAGTAGAGAGAGAGAGAGAGAGAGAGAGAGAGAGGGACCTTGGACTCAATTAGAGCCCTCTTCTGCCCATTTGTTGCTAAATGAGCTAACTATAGCCCCATCAATAAAGTTGACTGTCTGCTCTCCAATTCACATCTCATCAAATCAATAAAGTTGACTAAGTATGCACAACTGCTCTTCGATCCTACCTTGAAAGAAGTATCATCGAGACCAATATTTTCAGAGGTGTATGCAAAGATCTAGCAAAGTGGTGTCACTAGTAACAAGCCCTCTTATATCAACCTAATTTCTAGTAACAATTTTGTGGAGTTTTAATCCCAAAACTTTTACCACCATTTGTTCAAAGATCAAATGAGAATCTGAGGAGAGAATAAACGTGAAGCATGGCTAACTGGGAAGGGCCTGGACGCATGAATCCCCAATTTTCTCAGCCATCCGCTTCATCTTCTTGTTCTGTGGGCTGTGGCTGTGGTGGTGGTAGGATTCCAACGACCACCTTCACCAGCTCCTCGATGCCCTCACCCATCCTCTCATCACACTGCTCAATGATCTGACCAGAAAATGGCAACTGCTCGATCATTTCTATTAATGGAAAAATGGACAAATGATTCATTTCTCAAAGTTACCATGCTCTCAGTCTCAAAGAATGCTTCCTATCCCTCTTATAATTCATTAACTACGGAATTTTGGTTTTTAAAAAATAAATACAGAATTACGAAAGTAAGAGATAAATTCCCAATGAGAAAAACCCGCAGTTTACTAAATGCTGATATCTTGATGCCCCATGAAGAAATAAGATCCAGTTTCAGGATTCTTGAAGAACTAGAATAATGTACATCCACTATATCCTCGATGTCAAGGAAAATTAACTGCTTGTGTGTCGTCTATATCACAATTAGCATTCTAATCACTCAGTTAGCAAATGGTCATTAAGGTCTTCATCATAAGGGTAAAAATATCATGTTCAGCAAGGTATTATTACAGGTAGGACAAAGGTCAACTTCTAGAGGTCAAGACTCAACAAACCAGGATGCGGTAATAAATCAACATCCAAACAGGTTCTGAAGATATTACTGAAATATTCCATTATTGCAGTAATCCTCGTAAGATTTTAGCCCTGAATGTTCAGCAAACAGGTTCTGTGGTAGGAAAATAAAGCAACAACATCCAAACATTTCAAAGGTTTAAGTTTAGTACGCCTTTCATTAGCCCAGATGCAGCTATCGCAAAACATAGTCAGTGGTGCATGAAAAAAAATAGAAATCTCCTATGAAATCATAATCCTGTCATTTAAAATTGCATTGAAAATGTTAAGAGAACGCACAAAAGAAGTGTACAAATCACGATGATGAAGCAAAAAAATTGAATGATTGCATTGACAAAATAAAATAAATCCAAATGTCAAGCAAGATGAGATCAGAAAGGCAGTGAGCCAAAAAAAATACCGAGTAGGTTTCTGCCGAATTTGATGGTCTCATATTGATCAAATTAAGCTTCTCAGCCTTTGCAAGCTTGAACTTCTCAGATTGTTTCATAAATTCATTGATAGATTCTCTGGTCTGAGTGCAGGCCGCGGTGTGAACAAGATAATCAAATACCTGCTTACAAGACTATAATAAGATTCAACAGAACAAAGATGAGGAGACAAGTTCGTTTTGTGAACAGATACCTTGCACTCAGACGGTGCGACAGCACCTAGGCACCCCATGGGATCAACTGTCACTCCTCTTGATCGTAAGAAGCTGAGGACTTCAAAGTTTGTGAGTACGCCGCCATTAGCTTGTATTCTGTCAAGTACAGTCTTTTAATGGTTAAAGATATATTCATCAAAAAAAGATATATATATATATATATTCACAATTAAAGAAGCGGCAAGCACATACATTTTCATTGCTCCAAGGATATTGGAGATTGAATGAAACCTCAAGATCTAGTGGCACCCAATGATCAGCAAGAGACACCACCCTGCGACAATAATCTATGAGATGATTTCAGGATAATATAAAAAGGAAAGAAAGAGGAACGAATTCTACAAAGGAAAACTGTTAGGCTAATCAGAAGAAGAAACATAAAGGCATTAACTCGACGAAACAATGACAATCCGGATACTAGATGTTTCTCTTAGGTTTAACAAAAAATAGAGAACCTTGAAAACAGAAGGAACACTACAAATCGGTATTGTGGTTTTTTATTAGGATGGTGGGTAATGCCAAGAGCCAACCAAAAAAAAACAAATATATACACGTATCTTTAATCAGCTCTCATAAAAAAGGATAAGGCCCCCTAAACACAAGATAAGAGAACACTAAAACAGTGCATGTCGCACTATCATCTTTGCATGGTTTTCCAAACTTTAGAATCAACCCTCTCAGAATTACCAAAAAAGCGTTACCCTCTTTTGCCCAAGTGCGAAGATAAGATGGAAAACTCTACCCTGCAGACAGCACACATGCCCAAAAATGTGATTATTCTGCTCCTTCAAATAGCCCAAGGGGTCACATTCCAAAGAACTCGGTATTTGTTCATAATTTGGTGGTCATTCTCTACAACTATGTGAAGAATTATTCCTCAATAGTGAATGAAGGCATTATTTTTTACAAATTTTTTGGTCAAAATTTATGTGGAAACTAGACAGTGAGGTTCTAATTATTAATACAAAATACAATACAACAAAAATAAAAATTGAGCCTAACGTACAGCTTTTTTATATGAGTTCACAATACAACACAAGAGATAAGAATTAAATGCTAAAATACAAGTAGGTTGTCAAATGGGCCACGCCTGTCACTGAGCAAGTCCAATTGTGGCCCACGCACATTTTACAATACTCAAACTCCACCCAAGTCTCGAGAAAACCCCTAAAAATGAACTTTTAAACAGACTTGGCATCAAATGGCCATTCATATTTGGGTGGAGAGGGAAAGGGGGCTGCTATAGGGAGGAGAGGGTCATCAAAGGGAAGGGGACTAACTGGGTGGAGTTACTGAAGCATGGAACAAGCCCTTCAAAGCACTGGACTAGGCTTTTGGACAACCCAACTCATTGACACTCTAATCATGTGTAAACTAAAAATTGTAAATAAAAATTTAGAATGTTTTACAATTTGAACTCCCAATAAAATATTTCAAATTATTTCTAAACCCCTGTGTTTTCCAATAATAGAGTTTTAAAATTATCAATCCCATAAAATAAGTCAACTATCAATAAATCTATTTATGTTCAGATTATGTCGATAAATCCCCAAAATTTAAGTACCCCCTTATGATTAGTACCCTAGTTATTCAGTAAGGGATATGCTTAGAATTTCCTAAGCTTTCTCATTACTCCCTTTAACCTTATGTAAACACCAAAAATATGCATGCTCCCCCTGGGTGCCATTCGTGGGGTTTTCTCCACTGCTTGTGCCACTCTTGGGTGCTCTCTTTATGTTCCGCCAATGCCTCGTATAGGCCTCCCTTCTCCTCAGCAAGTCCAATCCTCCATCCCGTTTCCTTATCATACGAAACACACCCATTAAAAATAATTAAAAGGTAATGACTGATGGATTGTCTAAATTTACTAAGGAAAATCAGGTTTACCGATAATAAAGACACATGAAGAACATGGTGAATTTTTCCTATCCTTGGAAGGTCTATAGAGCCTATGTCAAATATGGATATAAGCTTCTCATATGTAGTTAGGACTTGTCTACCCTTGAAACATGTTTCATAGGTAAAATTTTTTTGAGTGGAATCATATGGTCTGTAGCCCCTGAGTCGAGGATCTATGTATCTCTATCTTTCAGATACATGGTTGTAGGATGTGGAGAATAAAAACTCAATGAGAGGGAAGTGTAGGAGATTGAAAAATTACTCAAGGAGCCTGGTGATGATGCTATGGAACTTGAGGTGATGAGTTGCCACCGCTTCACAATCTCCTCATTGAGCCTTTTAATTTTCCCATCCTTCAAATTTGTTGGTTGAGGTATAGGTGTCAAGCTCACCTCTCCCTTGGTGGAGCTGACATGGCCAGTTTCTTGCCAATGAGTAAGAGGGAGATACACTCATGTACCCCTGTCCTACTCTCGAAGGCTTAATGTGTAATTTCCAATAATTGTCACTAGTATGTCTCCTTTTATGGCAGAATGTGCACCATAGATTTGCCTTTGGATCTACTACATTTTATGGGCTGTGGTCTTCTTTCCTTTTGCTAAAATGTGAAGAGCTTGTCTCACTCTTCCATTCTGAACCACAGCTAGTGTTGACAGATGATCCTGTCATGTTCTTTGCTGCCAATACTGAGTTATCAACTTGTTGATTTTTACTCAACATTGTCAGTATGTTCTCTTCCCTCCTAATGATTGCCACAACTTCCTCAAAATAAGAAACGCTTTCCCTATTCAACAATTGATCGGCCAATTGTCTAAGTGATCTTTCAATATGTAGGTTCGTTCAACATAATCTAAATGGGTGGCCGGTCTATAGTGATCGATCTCCATCCAAGTGGTTTCTAGTTCACCTGCGTACTCCATCACCATTCTATTCCCTTGAGTAAGGTTCATAGCTTTGGTGGTGAGGTGTGAGATCTCTCTCTCATCGTTCTGCTTCATGTGCATACAGTGAGCTTTCTCTCATATGTCCTTCACGATCTGAATCCTAAGTGGTCGCTGATAGATGGTGACATATTTTCTAGCAACCACGCTTTAATGATGGCGTCTGCCTCTCGCCATACAACATGTCGTGGATCTGTCGGGCAATGCGGACTACCGCTCTTGAGGTGGTTTAATTCCCTCCGGCCAAGTAATTTCCACGTATTCCCCCCATTGTAATAGGTTCAATCCGTTGAACCTATGTTTGTCAGGGATTTTAGGGAGCTCGTACCACCTAGGATACTCCTCTGGTACACTCACTGGCACCGGAGATAGACTAGGGGCCTCGGCCATGAGTTAGGGTTCGCGGTCTCAACCAAAAGGCGAACCTTCCAATCCTAGCTACAGAAAAGCAGAGCGCTCGTTGTCTCAACGCGCAGGGAGCTCAGACGGCTCGAGAAGAGGGTTGTAAAGTATGCACCTGAGGCTCTGATACCATGTCGGAGCTTCTCCCGTCTTGGGCTAGGCCACAACCGCCGGAACGATCAGGAGAGCCGCCGGAACGAGAGAGACAGAAAAAAAAACTTTGTTAAGGTAAGGGTTCGTGACCCTCGAATACACCGTCCCTGGCTATCGGATCGTGTGACGGGTATAAATAGCTCGATCCGATAGCCTTAAGCTAACTGGACTGACTGCTCACATTAATAGGCCCAATAATCGTATCCCGACCTATGGGGCCCAATATCAGTACTCTTAACAGAAGGATATCCGCTGATCTTAACCATCAAAGGATAGCCCGTTGACCTTAAGCATTCCTTCATTCCGTTGACCTGAACCATAACAGAAGTAGAGTCCGTTGACCTGAACCATGCGGCACAAGCAACGCACTTGTAAAGGCGGCGCGCAGAATGGAATATAGAGCAAGAAAATGGATCCTGGGGCGGGATAATTGCTCACAGCCAATAAGATCCACTTCGCCAGATCCATCCTTCTTGGGTCAATGGGCGGGCTATTGGGTTACGTATTGATCCACTTATTGGCCCACTTAGCCCCGCCGCCGCTGATCTTCCAACCGCCAACCGTCCGATCCACACCCACGGGAGAGCGGAGCCAGCGGTGAGTACCCCTCGGCTTACTACGTACCCCGCGCTACATTTAACGCCGTCACCAATCTGCCACCGACCACTGCCTCTTCTCTTTAAAGCCTGGGCCCCACGGGGTCTCTCTATATGTATCTCCTTCCCCTTCTTGTAACTCCCTCCGCCCACCCGGTCGCCGGAAGAGAGAGAGAGAGAGAGAGAGCCGCCATGGCGAGGGAGGGGAAGAAGAACCGGGTGAACGTCCTGGTCAAGTCGACGCTGTCGGCGAGCCTTCCGGTGAAGCCGGGGAAGACATACCCGCTGGCGACGCTGGACCACGCGATGGCGCACCACTCCCTCCACCTCGTCTTCTACTACCCGGCAGCGGCCGTCGCCGCCGCCGGCATGGGGAGGGAACCGCTGAGGGTGTCCCTGTCGGAGGTGCTGGTGCACTACCCGGCGGTGGGGGGGCGGCTGACGCGGCCGGCGGAGGCCGGCGGGAACTGGGTGGTGCGGTGCAACGACGCCGGCATGCGGGTGCTGGACGCGCAGGTGAGGGGAACGATGGAGGACTGGTGGCGCACCGCCACGCCGGAGGAGGAGAAGGAGCTCGCCCAGTGGGAAACCACGGGGGAGGACGTCTTCCTCTGGTCCCCCTTCACCGTCCAGGTGAGTGACAGAAGCAACAGCATCTCTTTTTTAACGAGCACCGCCCTTCCTTCGTAGACCCTTACCCCCTTCGACGGGGCAGCACCTCTCTCTGACCAGTACCCCGCGGAAGAGGAGAGAGAGAGACGCGAGCTGGCCCGTCTCTACAACTCATTCATTCAATGGAGAGCGAGAGAGAGAGAGGGAGAGCGCCTGTTGGGCGGCGAGCTGACCCGTCTCTACAACTCATTCACTCAATGGAGACAGAGAGTGACAGAGAGAGGGAGCGCCGCTCTTGGGCGGCGAGCTGACTTGTCTCTACAGATTCATTCAATGGAGAGAGCGAGCGAGATAAAGGAAGAGAGGGGGGGCGGGCGCCGCTCTACGGGTGCATTCAATGGAGGGGGAGAGAGAGAGAGAGATGGGGGGGGAGGAGAGTCTTAAATGAGAAACATTAAGAGGGATGGGGTTTCCTTCTTCCTCTCTTTCTTCATTCCTGTTTTGTTTCATGGCTTTCGAGAGCTCCGATTGGGGGCTTGGACGGGTGTGATATGACGATGAACTCGTTGCCGTACGATGGGGCGGTCAACGATCTGACTTGTTTCTGGTGATCCTGCAGATCAGCGAGTTCGAGTGCGGCGGGTTGGCGATCGGGCTGAGCTGCGCCCACATGTACGCGGACCCCATGTGCGTCACGTTACTAGTGAAGGCCTGGGGTGACGCACACCGTCGCGCCTGCATCGTCCACCCTCCATTCTTCCACTCCCCGGCCCTCCGCGCCCGCCCCACCCCCAACCTCGCCACCGCCTCCGTCGAACTCCTCCGCCGCAAGGCCAGCAGCGCCGCTGCCCCCGCCGCCATGTCCACCGCCACCTTCCGCTTCTCCGACCAGAGCGTCCGCCGCTGCCTGGCCCAGCTCCGCCCCTCCTGCCCCGACGCCGCCCCTTTCGTCGCACTCGCCGCCCTCTTCTGGTGGCGCCTCAAGGGCAGCGCCACCGCCTCCGGCGGTCCGCAGTCGCTGACCCTCTGCCGGGACATTCGGAAGCTCTTGGACGCGCCGCTCCCCCACGGCTTCTTCGGCAACGCCCTCCACTTCTCCGCCGTCACCGCCGACCTCGCCGACGGCGGGTGGGGCGGCGCCGCGGAGGCAATCCGGGCCCACCTGGACGGCGTGGAGGAGGAGGAGGTCTGGTCAACGATCGACTGGGTGGAGTCCCGCAGGGATCCCGCCACTGAGACCCACGGGGAGGCCTTCCAAATGTATGGGCCGGAGTTGACCTGCGCCTGCTTGGACAACCTCTTCTCCTACAGCGCTGCGTTCGGGGCCGAGGCCACCGCCCCGTCCCACGTGGCCTACCACGTAGGCGCCGCCGAGGGGGAGGGGCTGATCCTGGTCCTACCGGCGCCGCCCGAGCAGGAGGGTACGCTGGGACGGACGGTGACGGTCTCCTTGCCGCAGGATCAGATGGACAAGATTCGCCACGACCCGGTAATCCTTGACCTGGGCCCCACCGTATTGCTCAACTCCCCTTCGGCCTAGACAGAGCGATATGGCGCCGGGGAATCTAGCTTCGAGTGAATGGCTTCGCGTCGTCGTTTGGACGGGATGCCTATGGAATCCGAATGGTTGAATTTATTTATTTTAATCTTAATTACGTCTTTGTCGTAATTGCTGCCCGTAGACGGCGCATTTAAGCGGGTTGTCGGCTGGTTCAGCCAAATTATTAATTTTTCATTAAATAAAGTGATAATTCGGTTAGATCTCTACAACATGTCATATTTAGGGATGAGTCCTCATAATTGGAGAACTAATGGAAGGACACGTAGAAGGGGGAGGAAGGGGTGATACTGCTTGAAGATTTAGGGACACATGAGAGAGCTAGTATAATAAACATTTGATTTTATCGAGATTTATCACTAAATTTCATTTCCCCAAATATAAATTTATTTTATTTACTATATTCAATGCCTTCATGTTCTAACATGCTTTGATTAGATGTGCAATGCCTACTTTGTATCTTTAAATAGAATATTTGTAACGTTAAATACTAATTACGCAAATATTAAAAGAAATAAATGTGAGGCTCCTGTACTAATCATCTCATATATTGTGGGAAGTTGGAACGTGAAAAGAGTACTTGGGCTATTAGGGTGCATATAAATTAATTATTTTTAAATATTATAGTTTAATCATTTTGATGGTTCAAAAATACTTATTAATGCATGACATGTATAAATAAGTGCAATATTTGGGTTTGAAAATAAGTGCTAATGAATGAGCGTTGTGTGTTTTTCACAAAATAAAATATGCTCATTTGTTGACCTTGAAAGTGTTGATATATAAATAGAAATAAGGAGTGTTTTAGGTAAAAAGATAGATACAAGATGAGCTTACACTTGCACAAAGATACAAAAAGAAAATGTGAGGGTTGACGTTCATACTGGTTGATAAATTGAAGCATTGACATTTGAAAATTTTGAACTACTTTTTTTAAAATTATAACCAAGAAATAGTGCCTAATGAAAGATTCCAATTTTTATTTTATTTTATTTTATTTAAAGTAAAAAAAAATAATTTAATGCTAAAAGTTTCACCTCATTATGAGGTTACATGAGTGAGATCTCATCCGCACAAAGGACGAGGATGAGATGGAGGATTATAGACCTCTTTTGAAGAGAGAATGTGACAATAGTGGAGAGAGACTTCACTCCGCTCATAATGTTTGAAGAAGGTGGTTGATTTACATTAGGTTGGAAGAACCATTGAGTTCATGAAGTTGAAAGATTCACTCAACAGGAGTAGGGAGTATAACCCTTTATGTTGTGTGCCATGAGGTGTTCCTATATGACAAGAGTTTGTTGTAGTAAGTGGTTCTAAGAAATAAATAAAATGATATAAAATGGTGAGAAAAGAGTTGTTGGGGCACTGAGGAGGATAGAACTATACTGGAGCATAACAATAAGCCCAAATATAAACTTGCCTTCCTAATATTGCATGTGTCTAGTCCTTCTTGCCAAGATCTTGCGAGTACCATTAGCTGTCATACTTCCTCTAAATGGGTAGGGGACATTTCACCCCACGAGGAATGACTTGCTCTCTCTTTTTAACTCTTTTCTTTTCTCTTATTCTCTCTTTATTCTTTCTCTCTCTTTTTTTTTTTTTTTTTTTTGAGGGCCTCTTTCCTCACCCTCCACTAATGCCCATGATTTGGTGTACAGGGGTAATTCCCTTTGGAGCATTAGGCTAGTGATTATGAGAAGAGAAGTAGGTTGTCTCTTTTTTTCTTTTTTTTCTTTTTTTTGAGGCCCTCTTTCCTCACCCTCCACTAATTGCTTATGATTTTGTGTATAGTGGGCTAATGATTACGGGAAGAGAAGTAGGCTGCTTCTTTTTTTTTTTGGAGAGAGAGAGATAGAGAGGGAGAAAGAAATAGAGAAATTGAGAGAGAGAGAGAGAGAGAGAGAGAGAGAGAGAGAGAGAGAGAGGAGAGAGGCTCAATCCTATGAATATAGATCATTACCTTCTCATGGGTTCAAGTTGACTGATGGTACTAATGAGATCTTGAGAGAGGTGCTAGGGTGATGATTCATAATTAGTTTGACAGGTCTGATGTGTTATAGACCTATAGTTCAAACGTGGGAAGATGCCAACATGTGGTGATTATGAGGAGAGTAATGATTGAAAGTGGTGTGTCAGGGTAGATTGCAATGTGCCTTGTCATTCATCTTGTGCTGACATCAATATTGAATTACTCTAAACGATACGTCATTACTTTAGATTCCAAGTTACATAAATAAATAAATGAGCTTTAGATTGTTTTGATGGATTCAAGCAAATTGGGTCTTGAAGCTCTATTTTCTCCAATTCAAAAAAGTAATCAAAACTAAATTCTGTCATCTAAACTTTAAAGTTTTTTTTTATGATCTAAAGATATTTATTATTGGTCCCATATAACATAGATGGCATGCTAGAAGGGGTAGAGGGGGGATGAATTGGTTGCTTGTAATTAATGCACTTTACTTAGGATTTTAATAGCTATTATTTGAGACCATATTAAATGAGATATACTTGCTAGACTAATTGACTTGGGTCAACTCACTTGCCAACAACAAAAAATAAACACTCTTTTATAGTGCTTCTACCTTTCTCAACATACATCCATTTGGCAAGGATTTATATCCTCTATTTTATCACAAAAAATACTAGTGAGAATTCATGAGATCAGCAAAAATTGTTAAATGATAGCTTTTATGTCTATCTTTCCCATACTAGATTCAAATGCATTGTATTACTTTTCATTTCATTATCAGCACTCACATTAAGTGATTGCAAACATGAAACTAGTTAACTTAAAGATAATCAATGCAATTGTAACAAGTCATTCATTGATTGTGTGAGCATTTAGGGGTTAGTGGATGCTTAGACACGTTAGTACTTATTATAAGAACTAGCTTTAAAAGATACAATTTAGAATATAAATTGACCAAGTTGATGCATCACTTGATATCTTCTTTGAAAGCTTGTAAGATATGCTATTTGTAGAGACTAAAAACTCATTAGTCAAAGATTTAATTAGTTGACCTTGAGTCGACTCACAATATTTAATTAATCCTTGATTTTTTGAAATATTTTTTTATGAAAAATATCTTATTTTCTAAATTTTTGATATTTTGATGTTGTCATATGACTTTATAGATTATCAATGATACTTTTGACACTTTTGCATAACATACTTAATTATTTTACATATACTATTCTTAGGTTTGGTGTTTCAATTTTGTAACTTATTTCCGTGATCTTAATGATTAATATTGACATACTACATTGTTCCATGTCATAGCTCTTGGTAGTAGTATGGCATATTGATGTGGAGGTATTATGTTGTTCTTTAGTGTGCAAGTCCTCACACATTAATATATTCATGTTTCAACTCCTCATACACTAACATAATATATTTTTTATATGGTGAGTTTATTTCTATGCATAATGCTCTTCAGTTTGATATTATAATTTTATAAATTATTTCCATGCATAAAAATAGTATTATTCATGTGATATGTTTCTATTTTGCAAGGTGAAATCATACACTAAAAACCTTTTTTGTAAAGCTTCCCAAAAATTAAAAAAAAAATGCTATTTGGAAACATTAACTCCTGAATGAAATATTTTTTTATGAATGATATTAACTCCTGAATGATATTAATTAATAAAGTGTTAAGTGACCTTTTTCCGTTGTAATAGCGAGGCAAGAAGAGGTTAGTGAGATATTGAAGGGAGGGTCAGAGCACTGTTGAATCCGCACCCGATATGTGCGGGTGTCGGTTGCGGCCGCCGTGAACCCCCGCGGCAGGACAACCTGGAAGTTGCGGTAACGAAGGTAATAAGCAACGAATTATTTAAATAAAAATGCTGGCGGAATCCCGATTTGCGCCTTCTCTCTCTCTCTCTCTCTCTCTCTCTCGCTAGAGCCTTCGTTCCTCCTTCCTACTCCGTAGCACCTCTCCGGGGAAGCTTGTTCTCCACCGCGACCAGGCCGGCCGGCGGCGGCGTGTCCAGTACAAGGTGGAGGCGGGGTAAAGGAGGGCAGTAATTGAGGAGGAAGGGGTCCGGAGTGGGTAGACGCTGCCGCTGCGACTGATGTGAGCCGTTCGGCTCGGATCGGCCGGTGGCGGTGGGTTTCTGGTCACGGATGCGGTGGCGTGGAGGGTCAAGGAGAGGACCTGCTGACCGCTCCGTAGAGTTTTGGAGCAGCGCCGGTCTAGTCTCCGGCTGGGGTCATGTGGTTCTCTTTCTGGAGATCCAGAGACCGTTTCTCCCTGGACGAGCTCCGGTAATTCGGGATATCTGTGGATGGGAATTTTTGAATTGGAGGTCCCTTTAATCTTCTGCTTTCAGTAGCGAGCAGTTCTGCTTGTTAGTTCGTTCTCTTGGTTTCCCTTACTCCGAGAATTTGGTTGCTAAAGGAAGTGGAATGTCCTGAAAATAAAAGAACGACACAATTGTGCTCCAAGTAGAACACTTGATTTTAAGTAATTCTTTGTGGCCGAGTCAGAAATGTTGTCATAAACCAATTAAATTACCCGTTGATTTAGTAACTCTGCTATCAGTAATTGTCACTGGAAGTAACTAAAAAAAATGACAAACAACTCATGTACGCTTCCTGAGAGCTAAAATATTTTTTTTTTTCATTTTTTATTGCTGGAAATTGAAGATCCCTCTGCATTCCTTGTTTGCTATTTCAGCAGCAAATATGTGCCGGAAAAATGGGGAAATAACCGAAAATTCTCGAATTTTGATCACCATATCTGTATTCAAACTAAACACAATCCCGGAAAAAGCTAAAGATAGCCGTCTTCAAAGGGTATGAGGGAAGAAACCATCGACCACGATTTTATAGAAGTATAGAAAAGCCAGTGTTCATAAGGAAATGCAAACTTCAAGATTTTCAGTTTGAACTTATCTTCATTTGTTCCCAGTATTAAAGCATCTCGGATATTCAACATGCACTGGATATGTCAATATTCCGAAAATGCTTTCATGGGTCATGGTGTAGAATCTCTACTCTGTTTTGGCATATTGACTCATTCTTCTGTGCCCTTTTTTTTCTGTTAAGTTCTAAGACCGTAAACCACTGTACACGTAATTGTACTATTAAATATCACTTTCAGAGAAATTTTAAAAGTTGTCCACATACATTTGATATAAGGAAAAATTGAACAAAAATTATCAGCAATGCTTGTTAAAGTTTGGTCGAGTATTATTATTTAAACTTTTTGGAGCATCAGATTATCATTACAAAAGCTATCCGTCGTTATTGATATTGGATATTTATTAGTGTAAATGCATTAATAATTATTTATATAAATGAAATCGTTGCTGGGGGCCTTGACAGGGAATATAATTGACAAGGTGAGCGACCATAGGAAAACTACGTTCGAGTTTGGAACTTGTCTGTACTTAATTATTCTAAGGCTGGGGAAGAAGGGGAGCATCTCTTTGAAGCTCATATTGAATAACTCATTCCTTTAGTATCTCCTTCTCAGGAAGGTTAACACACTACTTGTGCCAGGTGATTTGTAATTCCTATTCATTAAGAAAACGACCATTGTTCACTTTTTTTGCAGAAAGCGTGCAGAACGCTTAATTGAATTTCACTTCATCCAAGCGAATGTAATGTTGTGTGAAAGATAATGTTATCTCTGTTAGAGCCATGTTAGAGTAATTATTCTTTTTTTTCCCCCTCCCTTTACGTTGTTGATCCTTATGCTCTCTCTCTTGCTATTCCACTTGTCATGAGCGAACCATTTCCTTTGCCCTCTATAATTCGAATTCTATACTTTTCCCTAAACTTCATGATTTTGTTACAGGTACATTTCTGATCAATTGCAAAGAATACAAATTGTGAATCAGATCAACAAGGTAAATGATTAGTTGAATTGAATTTTTTACAGGTGCGTGCTTGTGAAATTATGTTTTTACTTGATATTCTCTCGTGAAGGATTTCGTCATTGAAGCTCTTAGATCGCTTGCAGAGCTAGTTACATATGGTGACCAGCATGACCCTTCCTTTTTTGAGTGAGTTCGCTCATGACTGATATTTGTTGGTTTTGCATGAATTATTACCTTTTTTTAGTCTAAGCATTGCTGTTGTGCAGGTTTTTCATGGAGAGACAACTCATGGGTGAATTTGTTCGTATACTAAGAGTAAATAGAACTAAGGATGTCCCGCTTCAGTTGCTGCAGACAATTAGCATAATGATCCAGAACTTAAAAAGTGAACATGCTATTTGTAAGTAAGCAAATGGAAGAGCTTAGATATGTTGTGCATCTGGTTGAGAGCATTGTAGTTTTGCCTCTTTTCTGAAACTTTTAATTGATTTACGATTCCAAGTGATGACATTTTGTTGCCTTTCTTCTGCAGATTATATTTTCAGCAATGAACATATTAACCATCTCATAATGCACACATTTGACTTCAAAAATGAGGAGCTTCTATCATATTACATATCCTTTTTAAGGTTTGCGTACTGTTGATCAACTTTTCATTTTTTTCCTGCCTTTCTTGGCCTTGTTTCCTTTTCTTTAGCTTATAGCATAGCATTCCTCTTTAAATTTCTGAACCACAGAACAACCTCTTTAGTCAACAGTTGTTTTTCTTGTCCTTTCAGGGCAATAAGTGGAAAGTTGAACCGGAGTACAATCCCATTGCTTGTGAAGACAGAAGATGTAAGTTTGACGTTGTAACATGATGCTGAATTCCATATTCGTTTGCCACAATCTTATTTTCTCAACAGAGGCACATTTAAATTTTCGTTCAAGTTTAACATGTTGGCCTTCATGTGTTTCCCTATTAGATTGACACAGAAATAGGTCTGACTCATAATAGAAGTCATCATAAAAGGGGCGGTCTTTAATTGGACTGGACAGGGAATAGGTCTGACTCACGGATGGCCAAACAAGAGTACACCATCTGAAAGATGCATTGGTTCTCCGAAATACTAAATTATGTTGTCCACCATTAACTTGAAGTCATCCTGACGACATTTTCCTCAAAAGTTATCGTAAGTAGTATTTTTTATTCAATATCGCTGCAGGTCCATCCCTTCATCATATTTAGTCACCAAAAATGCATGTTTTTCCTTTTTCTTTCCATCAGAAGCCTGACTGATGAATTGTTTTCTAAGTGATGTTTTACAGAATTAGTATTAACTTTCAAAATTTTAAGGTATGGGAAAATAAGGTTTTAACCTAATAAATGAATACCCTTTGATTGATTTTTATTTATGATGTAAGAATTTGAGTCCTTACAATTAGTAGAGAAATATGGTAAGACAATGGGACTATTTAAGCTAAAAAAAGGCCGCTAAGGAAATCTCTTGGTCTTATATTTTTTACTGTATGGATCTAGGATTTTACAGTGAAGATCCCCAGGACAGCCGGGTAACATAGAAATATTGAGTGTATGCATATATTTCATTCCTAGGAATTTTATTTTGTAGGTCTAGAATTGTGATAGTGAGTCAATGAGATTGCAAGAAAACTCAAATAGATAAACACCTCAAAATAATTCTTGAGGAATATGAATGTGCTGTACTTTATGAACAGGTGGGGATTTTAACTCTTATTTGAAGACGTATGTAAACATAGAATACAAGGAAATTCTAATTTCATTTCTTTACGTATAAATTTAGAAAATTAATCACACATTGTTTTTCATCTATATCCTGTACGGATCATTCAAACTCCATGACCATCTGAGATGTCTCTGCTTATCTAGTCCCTTTTTTTGGGGTCCTATGCTTGACTAAGATCCCCAGGACAGCCAGGTAAAATCTGGGTTAAGCATAAGCCATTGACATACAAAGTAGGTCTCATGCAGAACTATCTGAATGCTGGTATTCTTGATACTCCCCTCAGTATTCACAGCATTTCTCAGTTATTTTAACTGATTTGAGGAACAATAATATGGCTCTGTGGTGAGCCCCTTCTGGGTACTTAACGACTGATATGTGCCACACGTTGCTGACATATGAGATGTCTCACGTGCTTTAAATTCTCAGAGCTTGTACTACCGAGTTTAGGTAAATGTTTTGTTACGTTTGACATGGAAATGGCTGTAACTGTTGGCCTTCTCAGACGTAACGACTCATCAAAAAAACCGTTTTTCAAACTTTGTATGCATTATAAGATGAGTATCTAAATTATTGTTGAGAGGGTAAGATTTGCATGAGTAATTGTGAAGAGTTTGACATAAGTATTGAGCAAAACGTAGGAGAGGGCCCAGGCTCAAATCTGATGAACTGGACCTATCCATGTACTTATCTATGATGGATGATGGATGGTGAGATGATGCGAAGTATCTATGATGAGATTAATATGGGGGCTCTTTGACTACTGGATGGAGGTGGGGGAGTAGGGTTTGTAATGAGAAAAGTGTCACTGTGAGTGTGAACACAGAGATCAGTAAAGTATCCATGGCAACTGTGATCCTCGTGTATGGAGTTGAAGATTTTCTTGTCATATTTGGGGAGGTCATGCACTCCAATTGCCATACATTACAGTAACTAGAAGTACCAGTGAAAGGTTACAAGGGAAAACTCTCCTCCAATGGTTGCTGTTTCGTTCATATCTATATTATCTAAGCAACCTATTTAGTCTCTAATGTCTATTCAAGATTCTAAGGTCTGCTGTAAAGATGTTGGAAGTAATTCAAATAGATTTCTCTAGCATATTTGTGGGAAAAGTCAAGTTTCAGCAACATACCTGAAAAGAGAACCGATGAAGAAGTCGGCTGCCCAGATGAATTTCCTGCAAAAATGTGAAATCTGATGTTCTCCTGCGGAATGACATACTATTCTTTATGTTTAGAACCCGATTCATATTCTTTATTTTGATTTTTATTATCTTCTTATGCATCTTTATGGACCTCCCCCCAACTGGCCCATTACATCTTTTGCGTGTCCACTGTCGGTTGCATCACCATGCTTGCTCCCACTTATGAGAGACAATACTCACTGACCTTTTGTATGCTGTTGGGTGGGGAAAAAGGATAAAAAATTCAATAAGTCTGGGCCCCTCCAACGCCACTTATCATTGATGAAGTTTAACTTTCCCATTGAGGATGAAGACCTTGATGCGGAATATTTTATGCAGTGGATATGTAAGGCTATTGGTTTGTGAACAAGCACAGCTTTAGTGATTCAGACGAGGTGTTGTAGTGCATTCTGGTTGGTAAGGATGCCACATAAGATCGTTGTCTTAGTTATTCTGTAGTGCCATGGAATAAGTTAAGTCTGCAGACGTTCATATTGGATGCTTGTATCAGAGAAAAAAATGCCAGGATCTGCTTTTGGTTTCATTTTATACACGCATTATTGTGCTCATTTTATCACCACCAGAACGTGCCAAAGCGGTAGCTTCTATTTCTTAATTTCGATACTGTGGTAAAATGCGGTTTGCATCTGAGGTTGTGTTAACTTCCTTTGCCTCTTTGCGAGTGCCGGTGGATAAGGGATTTTAGTAGTAGGCGGCACCCCCTCTTAGTTTTGAGTAGGCGGAACCATTCAGTTTAAGAATGATTAGAAAGAAGGTTCTGAATAAAGGAGAAATATACGACTTTGCAGTGCATTATTTTGCTGCAGACATTATTCTGCTCTGCTTGTCTCTTCTTTTCTATTTTATCCTGTTTCATTTTAAACAAACCAGTTCGTATTTTCATTTAGGACAAAGTAATTTCCTTTCCTTTGTACACAAAAGCAATTGATTTTGCTTCAGATGGGGAGAGCATGGTCCGTATTGCTGTACGTGCTTTGACACTTAATGTCTATCATGGTATGTTGCATAAGTCTCTTTAATTAGTTTGGTCTGTTTTCATCTCCATACTTTTGGATGACAAACTGATGATATAATCTTGTGCTCTTTTCATCTATGTTCTTGCTTCAGTTGGAGATGAGCATGTTAACAAATACATCTCCAGCCCTCCACTTTCAGATTATTTCTCAAATTTGGTTAATTTTTTTCTGAAGAAGTGCATTGAATTGGACAGTCTGGTAACCAGATCTTCCAAGTAAGATTCTTTGCTGATTGAAGAGTAGTTCAGAGAACACATAATAGCTATATGGGCATTCACTATTTGGTGTTGATACGAATGTGCCAATTCTGCTTTTCTAACTTCCAATGTTTTCCTTCTTTGACAGGAACTCAGAACCTTCTGATTCAGCCTCCCGCATTCTTACTGCAGTGGATCGGATTGAAGATGATTTGTACTACTTCAGTGATGTGATTTCTGCTGGAGTTCCTGACATGGGAAGATTAATAACTGACTCTATGTTACAGTTTTTAGTATTTCCAGTACTTCTGCCCTCCTTGAAGGAGCAAACCAATGTACGTTCCCATCTCCCTAATATTTTTGTTTTGCATTGCCTTTTGGATGATTGGTAGTTGCGTTTTTGTTTTTCATATTTTTATTTAAAATGTATACTTATAATCATTCTGTAATGACCTTCAGGTTGCTCAGATAGGCATCAATTCTTCATTGTATTTGCTATGTTGCATCTTACACATTGTTAAAACCAAGGAATTGGCCAGTGGTATTGCTGCTGCTCTTTTCTTTAGAGTGGAGGCCTTCATATCCAAGTTGAATGCCAAATCTAATGGCCATGCCTGTGATCCTTGCATCCCTAATGAACATTGCGAACAAGATCACGATTCTCTTTGCACAGTTGCAAACGAAGGAAGGTTAGGAGTTGGCACAGTGAAATCCAGCATTTTCTCTCCAGTAGCCTCAACAAATGATCCGTCCTCGGAACAGAATCATTGTGTTTCACAAGTCTCGTTAAGGTACTTTATCAACAGTTGAATATTTCTCCTAACTTGCGACTGTTTATACAAGAAATGCAGTTTCTACTAGATATTGAACGCCCTTTTTTTGCGAAGTTATGCCATACTTTACTATTAAATAATGGAACTGCAACTTGTTATTTTATTTGGTTTACTGTAATATAAAGTAGAGAAATCGTTGACAACTGAGTTACCGCATTATACTTTGGTCGCATTATTGGTCGGATTTGATGGTTCTGTATGTTTTATTTGTATTCTTATTGACCATATTAAAGTATTACATCGGAAAGACATTGTTAGGATCCATTCGTATCCAAATTATAGACTGGGTCACAAATTTCCTCAATCAAATTAGAAGATAACATTTAAATATAGTTTAAATATCATTAAGCGCCAGCGCCCTTTTACCTTAAAATCTCACGTATTTGTTTATGATGGCTGCTAATAAATTTCTCGCGTACATTTTCCCTAAAAAAGGGAAAAAATGTAAAATAGAATGGAGGAGATAAATATAAGCCTGGGTTTTCTGGATTCTGCAAAAGCTTGATTAGAAAAATATAAGACATCATTTTGAGTCAGCATAGGTTGGCCATTCGGCCAATCTTTTTACTGATGTGGACTTATAAAATTCAAAACTAAAGTCAACAAACGCTTATGAGTTGTCCCAAGTTGAACTCGGGTGGCAAACTCTGAAGAATAATCCATAATATGAAAATGGTCACCCACAATGTGACTCTTGACCCAGGAAACTCATCTCCCCATGACAGCTTTAAATATTTGTGAGATATGATTAAATCTGCGAAAGATTATTCACATACATGCCATTCAATTTGGAAGTATCTACAAATTCGACATTCTGTAAGGGAATGCATGTAAAACGCTACCAAACGATAGGAAATCAGCGACTTATATTTCACAGTTTCACTGCTTGGTTCATTTGATTACTTAATTTTCCTTTCCAAAAAAATAAAAAAAACCTTATATTATGTATTTATAAATTTTTACGTATTTTGATAAAACATTTTTGAGAAATAAAATTGAAAGTGGATATATTGATTTAGAGAAAATTTATAGAGTGACAGGGAATGTTGCTTGGTTGATATCAGGGAGTTTTGTGATTCCAAATTGTATGTGGTAGTCATCAGGAATATGCATAGTCTAATAATAAATATGAGGCCATTTGTCAGAAAAATAAACAAAAAATTGATTTTAGTCGATTTACATCAGTAATCAGCATTGTTGGTTCAGACTCTTTTCCTACAATACATTGATTGACTGTGAAAGCCAAGAATGGCTTGGTGTACATTATTGCAAACAATGTGGCCGAATAGTAAGAATTCACTAGGATATAATTTATGATGATGTAAGGACTACATGAGTAAATCAAAATAAAATATAAGTTGTACCTTGATGGGAAAATAAGGTGAAATAGGCCGTCTATGACCATTTTAGGTATTTAAATTTATTTATGAAAGAAAACGGTGTTTTTTTACAGGGATCTGATCCACAGGATACACCTTCTTGATAAAAGATAGAGAGACTGCTTCAGTGCTCAATGAAGTAGGTCTTTTAAATTGAAGGGAATTTTTTAAAAGAATATTCATCATTCTTGAGGATTGGGCAGTTAAAATGAGAGCAATTTGGTAGATGTGTAGAGAGGAGAAATTGCATAAATAGATGTGGTTATGATTAACAGGAGTACTTATTGATATTTGACCATCATTGATGTGGGGGTTCTAAAAAGAAAGATGAAGAACATAATATATTTAATAGGTGTTGAATGCAAGATCAGTCTTGAGCATGGTATATGATGGAATGCATTGTCATGATAGGATATATATTTTTGATCTTGATTGGTTAGGATTTTGGAAATGATGATTTTCTATCATGCAGAGCAATTGAATTCTGTGTAAAGTGTTTCATTGATTCTAATCGTTACAAAGCAGTTTCATATATTTTTAACTTTACGGTCCCAAAAGTTTTTTATTTCTTATAGTTTCACTCGGAATTTTTTATTCCCGTCATAATTCTCTCCTTTTATCTGCATTTGCGTCCCATAATGAACATTTTTTTCTGTTCAATAGGGAGCTCTTGCTATCGTACATCATTACTGGCAATGATATACAAGTTTTGGGTTCTTTGAGTTTGTTTGCTACCTTGCTGCAGACTAAAGGTGGAGATGGTTTTGTGATTTAGGATCGATTGACTCTTTATATTTGAGTTAATATAATTATGATGCTGTTGTTTTTGTAGAACTAGATGAATCGATGCTTGATGGACTTGGGATTCTTCCCCAAAGGAAGCAACATAAGAAGCTCCTCCTAGTAAGTTCCAAGACTGCATTTTTATTGTTTGAAAGCTGCGAGTTTTGGTTGCTCCCTTTTGATGACTGAACTATTTTGAAATAGGATAACCAAAATTTCCTTGTGATTATCATTATTAACAGCTTTTTCATGATTGATATTAGCCTATTATGATCAGGGAGTTTTCAGTTGAGATGGAGACTTGATTTTTAATGCTATTGATCTTGGTCTAAAGGGCCAAATGTTGCCAATAATCAATCATAGCTACCAACAATTCATTCTTGATCCAGCCAATCTTGGATTCTTGTGTCAATGGCTGCTTTAGCAGGAGATAAAACTTAGTTTTGGATGTCATGTGCTGGCTATTGTGACTGAAGCTAGATTGTTATTCTGTTCTTTTGTGCAAGGATTGGATAATATGATCGCTACAAAAAAGTAGGGACAATTCTATGCTAGCTTTGCGCTTGCCACATTATTTTTACACATTTGTTTATATGTTTCATTTTGTATTTTATTGTGTTTTCCGTTTTCAGTGTAATTCCACTGCATAGATGTTTCAAGATTTCTTTTTCATCCTAATGTAGTAAGTTTAAGTAATATATTATCATCCATCTCAGCAAGCTTTAGTAGGTGAGGGCTCAGGTGAGGATCAGCTATTTTCTTCAGAGAGCAGCTTGGCGAAAGATAGCATCACTACTGAACTTGATGGATACATTCAAAAGCTTAAGGTATCCAGTTTTAACTTATTCATTTCTTTGTACCATTTAGTTGGCAGATCCTATGCAGCAAGCTGGTGTTACACTATGGCTGCTGACTTGTTGATATACATAAATATACTGCTACTAATTTGATTTTCTATGAAGCACGTCATCTGAAGTTTTAAAGTGTTTATCAGAAAATAAGGTCTTCCATATGTAGCATCTCCTTGGGAAAACATGAACTGTGTGTTTGAATCGACAGCTGAGAGGCAGGTTTGACGACATCAATTCCTCTTGTGGCACCCTCTTCTTGAAGAGTCGGAAATTTCGGAAATTGCAGGAGCTAAATGATTTCTGTTTAAGATTGGACAGAGGTGATA
The DNA here is from genome assembly GCA_902729315.2 of Spirodela intermedia. Lineage (NCBI taxonomy): Eukaryota > Viridiplantae > Streptophyta > Magnoliopsida > Alismatales > Araceae > Spirodela > Spirodela intermedia. The sequence continues at coordinate 2,067,743 of LR746264.1, forward strand.
CATCCTGGGCTCTGTCTGGTACCTTGTACAGAGAGATTACACAAAACATGATAGAATGATGGGAAAACTAAGGAAATATTAATCATCTCTCAATGGTTTTGCTTACATTAGGGAGTCCTGAAAAGACAGAGTGCTGTGAAATAGTGTCAGTCGAATTATTGTAAGGAATATCCTTGTATGGACCCCCATTTTCTTCAATTTCCATTGGAAGCTCGTTTCTTCTAAATTCCTGCAGTGAAAATTCAATCTCTTTCAGTAAACAACTAAAGCCAATAATACACTTTCCAATTAGGAAGATAATGGCCTGTGCTAGACTGATATTGCCTCTACATCTTTTACATGATGGAAATCTTGTACCAATTTTTTTTATTTTTTTCTATTAGTGAAAAAAACTGTCACTAAGAAAACCAGAGAATTAGACTAGCTTCTTTTCAAGTACCTCTTTGATCCAGAGTGATCACTTATGCTACTAGAGACAAGATTCTTTGTTCTTAATCCATGGAGTTTTGCATGATCTTAGGTACTATGTCCATCCTCATTTATTGTTTAAAGTCATCATAAGAAATGGAAAACCTTTTCCAAATGTCTGATTTGTGGGAGCATATTTCGATGATGATTTTGTGCTATCCTGTCATTGTGCATGTTTCTTTTCTTCAGGATCTTTACGGGCATTCTTATTCTGTGGAATCAGAAGCAAATTTTCAAAAGCATAGACTCCAGGTATCTTTGCAATCATCAAAAGCAGTAAATTTTAAGGGATAATTATTTGATTAATTATTTTTTTTAAGGATGCTGATGCCTCGCGGTCTTGCTGTGCTTATAATAAGAAGAAAATTTGCTTGTGGGGTTCTGATCTTGAAAACTGGATGTATGATTTTTCATTAATGTGTACACATGCTTTCCCTGTCATGGGCATATTGTTTCCATGCGTCTCATGTTTTTTAAGCCATTCCCACATGATGGAATTATTACTTTATTACTTTCAGAATTATTCGTTTGATTTATTTTTAAATTTTACTTGTTATACAAATTTTCTGTCTAATCTATCTGACCCCTCTATGCAAAGCTTTTAATAGATGTGGCAGAACGAAACTATGAGCATCCATACTATTGTTTAGAGTAGTTCCTTTTTTGAGGCTTGACAAATCACTCCTGCTCTAAAAATAAAATTTCGAATTAGTTAGAAATTCTATGGCGATGTTATCACGTCTGTATTCTGGGATTTTGTTTGATTGTGATAATAGCAGATTAGTTTTATTAAATTTATTATTTGTTTAAGTTTAAACGTTGGGAACATATCCTACAAGGATTGTGGCTATCTTCTTCCTATGAATTAAACGACTTCAAAAACCGTCATTTGTGGACGTGGTTCTGTTTTAGTAACTAATTCAAGATGAACATTTATTCTTTGGAGATAGCACTTGGTCACTATGACTGAATAATTTATGATCTTACCGAAATACTGCCTTTGTCTCTTAGGTGCTCGATGCACTGGTCAGTCTCTTCTGCAGATCTAATATTTCTTCAGAAGCGCTATGGGTTGGTGGTTGGCTTTTAAGACAGCTCCTACCGCATAGTGAGAAAGAATTCAACAGCCATCATCTTGAACACTTAAAGGTAAGGAACATTTTTCTCGCTGCAAGCCCTAGATATGTCTACAGTCACGAGTTGTGCTTGTATATATACCTTGTGAACTTAATTTGTTTCTATGTGAACTGAGATTCGGATTGGGATCTGGACATTGCTAACTCTTATCAAGGATCCTATTCAATTCATGGACTTGGTTACTTCTAGGACCAGTCGGGGAACTTGAGGACAAAGAGAGGGAAAAAAGAGATAAACGTGAGATAGAAGGAAAAAATCAAACCAAACACGTAGAACCTCACCTATTTAACTTGGAAAATAATGGGAAATGTAAGGCAGCTTTGGTGTAGCTGGTGGGTTGAAAGTAGGGATTCTCAGCATTATGGGTTATTTTGATCTGGCTCTTGTGAGAATATATATTGGTAACTAGCTGGAGTTATTTACCATACTTTTCTTCATTTTCTCATTCACGTGGATAATAGAAACCCTCTGCTTCCTTGGAAAAATGAATAATACCACATGACACAGGAATAAATCAGAATACCTATTCCTAAATTTTATTTTTGAAGCGGATGTTGTACAATCGTATCTAGAATGAACTGTACAAGACCAATCGAATACGCCACGATGTTTTCTTCTAATTAATAAATCTGGGCTCTCAAACTGGAAAACACCTCTTAGCTCTTCGAACAATTCCCCCTTAGCTCTTCGAACAAGTGTAAAGCCTTGGCCTAATCATGGTTTCCCTTACTACGGATATGATCACGTACACAATCGAATTCAGAATTCAACCACAGTAAAACCTGGAATACACTCTCCACCTTCAACAAATTCCTCAGCCTTGCTATTTCTGCGGCACTTTCCATCTCCACATTTGACTCTAATCTAACTCTGTTAAGGCCCGGCAGTTTGTTAATGTAATATCTATGACACTCTGGATCACTTGCTTTGTCTTTTGAACTTGTCTCTTGATCTGAAAATCTGAGATGCAACTTATTTTTCAATAAGTTTTATTGAGAACAACTATGCCTGGCCGAAGGAAGGAGCAGATATTCCTTGTTGATTTGTGGTGGCATATAATGGAGCAGACATGATATTACTCTTGTATTTTCGACCTCTCCATCGTCAAGTGAAGAGATTCTTGGAGTCTCATAATGCATATTTAAACTACTAGAGAAACTCTCTCATTCAGTTTTAACTTTAGAGATCCAAAGGGTAGGATCTTCAAACTAAAGATAAATTTGAATGCTGAGAATATTCTTTTAGGGGTTTTTAGCATGGTTGAAATAGAAGGGGGAATGGAAAAGACAGGAAAAGATTGGAAGCCTAGGATGTTGCCAGATGTTGGAGAGAGAAAGAGGAAAAAATGATAAAGAGATCTCCCTGAAAGAATATAAGCAATGAAGGCCAATCCACGTTCTAGTAGTATCTAAATACTATGGATGTCTTGTCCTCGTGACTATGATGGACTTCTAGATCATGAAAAAATAGCTGGATATTAGAAACCATTCTTCAAGCCCTTTTTTTCCTGTAAACTTAGCAGTCAGGAGAGTTCCTGAAACATTTTACTTATTTTCCATATACAATAAACGTAGTTCTCTCAGTCTTTGAGTTTCCAAAATCTTCATCTGTACTTGCATAGATATCAGCTAGAAGACAATCGAGCCTTTTAGGTGCGCCAATCCAACTAACGAGCTTGAGCTCGATGATACCAAATGAGCTATTCCACCATAAGTTTGGGTTTGGTTTACTATTTCCCAAGGGGCTTGTACCCGTTACCAAATGGATTTCAGCCACCCATCAAGTGAGCTTGACCGCGCTGGTAAATTGACCTCAATCTGCCACAATGTAGAGCATGGACTCGACCTCAAATGGACTTCGATCAACTACAATTTGGTTCCAGTCCTGACAATACTGACAAATGAAATCCAATCCTTACAATCGTTTCACTTCAACTGTATCATTGTGAAAATATTTAGTCACTTTTAATGCTTCTGAAAGCTATCCAGCGTTCAATCCACTAAAATTTTAACTCGCTTATTATTCAGAAATGGTGAAATTAATACCAATGGTTGTTGTAGTCAGTGGGGTGAATCCATATGATGAAATTACAAGTTATTACCATGGGGCCAATTGAAGTAAATCGTCTGAAATATATCCCAATAAAGAAGACACCTAATTGAATCAGAATCAGCTTCAACGCTTCCAAGCAAAAAAGAACACATAAAAAACTTGTGTCATGACATATTCATCCACTCTTCATCTATTGTAGATACTACTTTATAAAACAATCGCCAAACATAATGAATTCCTTTGAAAGAGTCAAACAACATTTAGAGCCATTGTGCAGTTAAGCTGCGAATATGTCTATGTGTGTTTATATTTAAGTGTAGTGTATAAAATGGATTTTGCTGTACTGACGAAATAGTTCGCTGAATTTGATTTATCTTATAGTTTGAGTGCTCTGGTTCACATGTAAAGCCTGTCTCAACTACTCGTACCTTTTCAAACATTTTTTCCTTTGATGCATATGTTGACTAGTTGTGAAGATATACGGTTCTATATAGCTATCATAATTTTAGTCATAAATTTGAGTTATTTAATTTTTATAATTTAAAAGTTGCTATTTATTCTGCATCATGATTCAAGTACAGAGTTCCCACAAAAAATCAGCCACAAGTCTTTCTGAGGAAATGAAAGGAAGCTGGTGTGATTTCATTGTATCAGTTATTACAGATGAATGGAACAAATGCAAAAAAGGTATCTAGAAGTAGTAGAATGTCTTAATTACTCGCAAATCATGATTTGAGTTATGTGTAACATAATTTTTCAATTTGCAGCAATTGAAGCATCAATACCTCAAAGAGATCTGAAATGCATACTGTTGCCTTCTAAAACATGCGTTTCTGAAGGTTCGACAAATATGCCTATCCCTGACTTGTTTTAATCTGTTTTTATTCATCATAGATATCTGTAGGCAACTAATGCCAGAGGATGGTTCTTAACACCAGCTGGATAGTTTTTCAGGTGACTCATCCTTTGTTGCTGGTGAAAGACTGTTTGAGACTGTAAAGGTTCGTTTATCCTAATTTAGCTGTTTGAGTCATCTACATCGAATAACAGTTTTTAATGCCAGAAGATCTTTGATGTCCTAGAGTTAGATTCAGTCCTCCCCTTGTTAGGTCAAACAGTTTTTAATGCTGTGAATGGGGAAAACAACTATACATCTTTGACAAGATTTTGCTCAAAAAGAATAATGTGTGAACGAGCATTTATCACTGATAACTCTGTTCTCTTTTTGCAGAATGAATGCGTTCGTGCCATTATGCCATTAAAATTTAGCTCTTATTCACTACTGTTGGGGTCATAATAGCACTTTTCTTTGACGCTTTGCCTATTTCCTTGCAACAGGTGTTTGTTCTTCGACATCAGCTTCTAATCTTTTCTTCAGGTGGATCTTTACCAGATCAGCCTTCTGTAAATTCTCCTAGCAGTTGTCTTGTACATTCTCGAGCAAAAAGTGCTGGCTTGGATGTTTTAGTACCAAAGCCTGGCACAGAGGTTAATCTAGGTCAGATGTTTAACCGACTTCAATTACTTTCGATGCTCATCTGACATTCTTAGTCTGCTTTTACAAAAGAGAAACTGCTTTATTAACTTGTTGTTATTCTTCGTTTCGTAGTTGACGCAATATCTTGTAGAATAGCATTTGAGAGAGGAAAAGAACGCCATTTTTGCTTCCTAGCTGTTGCTAGAGGGACATCAGGGTGGATTCTTTTGGCCGAAGAGTTGCCCTTAAATCAGGAAAAAGGGATTATTCGTGTTGCCGCACCCTTGGCTGGGTCAAATGTAGGTGATCTTCAATTTTCTAGTTATTACCCTTCTTGAATAGTTTAATTTATGTGATTATTTATTCATATCGTTCCTTCTACTACCTGTCAATAAGAAAAGTGATTGACAAAAATTGACGCAACTCGCTGACAACTGTCACACTGATGCTTTGCATCCTAATGAACATGGGGCAAAGGCTTACCTTTATGAACATTCTGCACCCATGTATCATTCAAATTCGCTGCTACTTGATCTAGTTTGACTTGTTGCAAAAGAAAAAAGAGAGAAAATGATAAAAAAATTGGACACTTTGTGACGAAACTTGGTCAACTTGTTTTATTGGCGATCAGTTCCTGTTAGAATTGTGTTGACTTGATCTGATCGGAATGGCTAACAGATCAACAAATTTCATATCCGGCCAAATCTGACCTGATTTACCGAGAGTACTTCGGCCAGTCTCTGATCTTAAATCCATGGTTGATCTTAGGCGGACAGTTACACCTTGATCTGTTTCAGCTCCGAATTAGCCGGTTTTATGATCAGAACTAATTCAATATAAAAAAATGTTTCAGTATTTTTTTAGTTGTTTTTAAAGTTCTCATGATAAGGTTCCTTGATCAATGAAGTAACTCATCCCTCGAAGTACCACAGACTGAGTGATTCTCATCTCTAAACACTATCTGTAGTATCAACTTGAATTTTTTGTTTCTTATTTTTTTTTACTGCCGTATATATTGCTGAAAACTCGACATCCTTTCGTGATAATTGATTTTGCTAAATTTAGCTCTCACAGATGGCTGCCTATCCATAGGCTTTTACCCCTTTCGTCTTCCTATTCTTTTCCTTCCTGCATGTGGCTGCTGTCATAAGTTTCCTGGCCACTGATGGACTTTAAAAGAGGTGTATTTCGTCTTCCTGCTTTGGTACGTGGTTGCTGTTGCAAAAATGCTCCAACTGCTGGTTCTTTTCCTCATCTGTCTTTTTTGTCATCTGCCTGACGGGGGCGTCTTTTCCGAAATGGGAACATGACCAATCTATTTCAGTTCAGTTCTGCAAATGAATTTTCATTCCTTATGCATACAAGTTATGGGAGCATTCAGCCGTCTGAATGATTATAATATGATGGATAGCATAGGAAATATTGAATTGACCAATCTCCCTGGGTGTGATTAAACCTTAATCTTAATTTCGGATCATTCAACTTTCAATCTTGCTGAAAATCTTTTATTTTTTTTATTTTTTTATTTTTCCCTCTGGAATGATCCCTTTGCTGGGTAGTGACCTAGAACTCAGGCTTGTGCCAGTTCATCGGCACAAAATAAATGTAACTTATATAAAGTGGAAGAAACAGGCAAGACAACCAATGTAATAAGTTTTGTACATCATTGACTGGGTATTTGCTTCTCCCTGCGTATGGTACAATTTTTTATCGTTAGGTAATGGCCGCCACCTGCCAAGTGTTCCAAGTCTGAATTCAGATTATCACTGTTTGTGGTCTTTTATAGACATTAGTTCTCCCAGATATGGTGCCCTATTGATGGAAAGCACCAGGCCCTATAATGATGACGAGAAATTCAAATATGAAAGTTAATTGCCCAACATCTAGTGCTGCACCTTACTATCTTTAGACGAATTCTTCTATCTGGGTCAGATGGACGGATTCAGTCCATCAAAGCTTCAGAATCTGCGGCTTTCTGCCACGGTATCTTGTGGGAATTGTTTATTATTTTTTCCACTGATGTGAGGATTTCGGTTATTAGTGGAAATCCTCATTGATGAGCCACTCTGCGTCATATGCCCATTTAAGATCTCATCAATTCTCCTTCACTGGCAGTCTTTCGAAAATGATCTTAACGAGTCAACCCCTTCTGTTTGGTCTCATGGTGGCTTGGAACGGAGCAACAGGGGCATAGAACCTGCCAGGGTTGATTGTATGCAAGGTGTAGGCAGCTATTGATACAATATTCGGAATAGCTATGATTTAGCCAGATAATCCTATTTTTTTTTCAACAATATTTATCACTTTTCCTTCATGGCTAGCCTTCACTGCATCTATCTACATAGGTACATATATATGTAAAGATTCATTCTGAAAGCATATATAACACTCGGATGCTATGTCTCTTTCCTTTTATATTCATACTTCCCCCCCTCTTTATATTCAATCTCCTCCTCCACTGATTCATCTTCGCATTAGCTCCATTATATTTGTTGATTGTTCCTTTCTTCTGTAGATTAGCCACACCCCGTTTATTGAATCTTCTCTCTCCATATCTTGTCACAGCCAAGAGCAGATGAGAGGCAACCCAAGTGGCTGCACCTGCGCATCCGCCCCTCAACCCTGCCCACCAGGGACGCGGCGAGCAACAGGAAGGTCTTGGTTGACGGCCGGTGGACCCTCGCTTTTGGCGATGAGCAGACATGCCAGTCGGCCATCGCCATGATTCAAGAAGAGATGCATCTGCAGCAATCTGAGGTGGAAAAGGCATTAAGCCCCTTGCTTGACGCCTGAGGGCACCCTGAAGCCTCTCATCCCCGTCAACGTCTCGCTGGATCCGTGGAGACAAACCGAATTGGGAAGGAAGAGTTTCTGTATCAGTAGTAGCTCTCTTCTCGTCTTAGACGTATTAGGAAAAGCTGCTTCCCAACTCTTCACATCATTGCAGGTGTGATCAGGCTTCTTCTTCTTCTTCTTCTTCTTCAATTGTCATTCTTTAAGATGAGCCAGGGGGAGCTGTGAGAAGCTCCCCCCCGCTCCCCCCCCCCTCCAGTGTAATGGTCTCCTGGGTTCCTCCCTTGGCTGTAGAAAAATGGAAACGGTAAGCTGTAACTATCCCTTTTTTTGTGTGCTGATCAAAGCAATGTGAATAGATGGAAAAAGGAGGCCTCCCTGTTTGGTTCTGCAAAGAAATATCTCCGTCGCTGTGATTCTTTGTGGGGGACGATATTTAAGTGATCACCTCCCCATGGAGAGTAGAATATTCGTACTGCTGCCAGGGGGATTTCAGAGCATAAGGGCAATGATTTTTAATGTAATGTTGCTTCTTGGGCAGGAATATATATATATATATATATTATTTTATTTTCAAGAAATTGAGTGGTGAAATACATGGCATGAATTGGGTGTGTGGGGAACAAATAAATTTAGCATCCACTTTAGTTTGATTAGAGCATCTCCTAAGTTAGGAGATGTGTGATTAGAACAAATGGGCCGGCCAATCCAAGAAACCAGACCAGTGTTTCCATGTGTGATCTTTCTACTGGGTTATATATAGAGTGTGGTTAGGTTTAGAAGGCATTTTCTATATATGGGCATTGCGCATTGGGCACGCCTCATAAGATGGGCAACGGTGATGACGACTGTCATAGATAGAATCCATCTCTGGAAACCCAGAGAAGCGGGGGGCCTTGATATTTTTATATCCAAATCCACAGTAGGGATATGGGCATCCTTCATAGGCTCTCTGTTCTTGGCGAACACGAGGGTTCTCTCTCTGATCCTGGTGGCAAATCATATTCTACAAGGCGCAATCTTCCTCATACAAAACTCATTCGATCTTCAAGCATTTACACATGAATTAACCCAACTACAGGAAAAGATAATTATACTCTTGGGTATCTCTGTCCTCTCTCTCTCTCTCTCTCTCTCTCTCTCTCTCTCTCTCTCTCTCTCTCTCTCTATACGTCTTCCTTGATGTCAGATGCAAGGTAGCAAATTTCTCACACTCATAAGCACCACATTCTAATCACTGGGAGGCGCAGACATCTCCAATGCAAGACTTACTAAGAAGGCAGTGAATTCTTTCAGCTCGTCAGACAACACAACCGACTGGAAAACATCAGAGCCTTAGTCTGAATCTGATGAGTAATTTTCCGACTGTCGGACGCTCCTCTGTGGTTGCCTCACACCACCAGCCTTGAACGATGACTCACCCTCGAGAGCGATGACTTGGGACTTAGCCAGCCTCTCTTCCAGCTCCTCCATGCTGAACTCATCGCTCCCGCCAAGCTCATCGAAGCCGACCTGCAGCCCACATTCAAGGATTGCAGTCAGACTATTCATTCCCAGTACACAGAGCCAGATGAATATAAGAACGTTTAGTGTGGTGTTCTTCCCATCTCTCCTTACCACATAATCGTCGACCTTGGCGTTCTTGATCAGAGCAAGAGTTGGTAGCACAACGATTTTGAGTTTCTCAGTCAAGAAAGGACTCTTCTCAGCATGGATCTTCAGGAAGCGGGTCTCCATGTGTTGCTTAGCGAGAAGACTGAGGTGCTTGTCCATGACCTGGACATGACAGGTTATTATGTCAAATAAAGGTCGTCTACTTTCCAATTTCTCTTCAGTTTAGATAAGACATTTGTCTCTATCCTTCTTACTTTTTTCTATAGCACAACATGAATTAGAACAACAATTTTGTTCTTGTCTGTTCGAATTCCTGGCATATGAATGGTGGAATGCTTACAAGAGCTATGGATCTGCAAGACGTGGGTGGGCAGGATGGGCAACAGGTAACATGAGGGTGATTTCTTAAGACAGATAGGATTGCACTGGCTGAGACAGCGAGATATGAACCCATCTCAGAACTACAAGCATTTGATCAGATTAGGGATTCTTGATTAGCATGGTTTATGATGATTTCATTTCTGTCCCACTGATGTAGACACTAACGCATCAGTTAAGTAATACTCCAAACATTCATTTAGCAGCTTCTGTTAAACAAGAAACCCCCTGCCAGCAATCTTTCATTCGCTATAGACGTTCTGCCAGGGGATGAAAAAACTAAGAAATAATTGCACGTCAAAAGGAAACCTAGGCTTTAATAAAATAATTCGCAAAGAATTATCTTCCTTAACAACAAATATTCAGCTCTATCTGGAGCGGCAATATTTTCATCATAAATCGTTCCACTTCTCTCCGGAAAGAGAAGTGGAACGATTCGATGGCCCTTCAGAAAACATTACGACCTAATTTATCCAGAACAATAGAATGCATCTAGAAGGTATACCGCGCCCGTTTTTCAAGTGTAAAATGAGATGGTTTAATCTCATAAAGAATCCTGAAAATATTGCTTACTGAATAAGGATCGAATTTTCAACTAGACATCCATGAACACAGTTTGTTTCATTCACATGGTAAGATACAAGTTCGATGGAGACTTCATAATCAAGTCAAACAACATCTAACATTTATCTGGGGGAGCTTCAACAAATATTTCGCATGAATAAATTATTAATGTGCTGAGCACTGAGCATAAGTATGCTTATTATCATAATTGGTCGCTTGAATATGTCGCAAATTACTTCATTCACGATCAACCAGGATGAGAGTCCCATGGTACTTAAGTATAGAAGAAGATAATTTTCATAGCATGGCACTTTTAGGCTGTACATGTAATAACGCTCTGTATCCATGCCATCTGCTACATTGAATTCGGCCAATTCAATATTAACCAAACAAATCTGACACTAATCTCAACAGTATAACCTTACCACGCTGCACATTTCACGAATCCTCCCACATTTTTCCGGCCAGATTTTTAGCTACATTTATAAATGCAACAATAGGGACATTTAATCTGATCGATGCACGACTGTTTTCCCCTTCTCCAATAGAGGAGCGTACCTTACAGGGCCAGTTTTCTCGGTAGAAGTGGCAGACAACGCGTTCGCTGGCTTTGACGGCAGCAAAGAAGTCCTTCTCCACAATCTCCGTATATTCACCGTGCCCGAGGGCCGCCCAGCGGCTCTTCCTCTCTGCCGCCTTCTTGAGCTGCTGCAGACGCCGCTCCCGGAGCGCCTCGAGGTCGTCCAGGTCGAGCTTTTCCAGCGTCGCGATCTCCTCATCCAGCTTATCCTCCACCGCCTTCGCCACCGTCAGCACCGACTGCTCGATCACCTGCGGCAGCAAAAAATAAATCAAAATCAAAATCATCAAATAAAAAGAGCAAACGATCGTAGGACGAAGAGAAAACACGATATCAAACAAGCAGGAAATGGAACGGTTCGCAACCTGTTGGACGCGGGCGTCCCCCATGGCGGCAGATCTGAGCAGAGGAATCCTCCGAGGGTGTCAGGCCGGCCGGCGGTGGGAAGTGGTGGACGAAAAAACCCAACCCCAACCCCGTCGGCGGTTCTTTTCTGGCGTTTATTGGCATTGCAAAACTCATTCTAGGAATGGATTCTCTTACCTTACTCTTTATTTAATACCGCATTTTAATTAAGCTACTTTAGACAAAATTTTATCGTCATTAAAATGTAAACTCTTATTTACCTTCACATCCAATAATATATATTTTTATATTTATGTCCAAAGAGTATCAATCATCGATCTTAAAGGACTTGAAAGTAGTAAAAAGCCCACTTATTCACATTGAGGAGACATTGTAGATACGTCCACTAAATCCTAAGTGATTTGAGCTTCGTGGCCTAGAATCCCTTATTTTTTCATCCTTTTCTTGAGATGCTAACCGTCTCTCTCTCTCTCTCTCTCTCTCTAGCTCTATCTATCTCTCCATAACTCCTCTACGCGTATCTATGTGACATAGGGGTTGACCTTGTAGCCAAATAAATTAAGATTGCGCTATTATAATCATCCTTCAAGTGAAAACACTTTTTTCTATAAATAGAGACTAAAGATTCAAGTTACTTTGACTTTCATCCACATGCGACTTAGTAGAAGAGCCGCCATGGCTATGTATGGGTACCATGATAAGGGTTTAATTGGTACATTAATAAAATAGCCCTTGCGAGAAAAAATATTCAACTTATTTTCACTTTTTTGTATATATCTGTCGCAATACCAAAGTTTGCTTAAAAGATGAACAATTTATTATTTTCTTACTACAATTAGTCAAACCCAAAGAAATCAGCTGAAGCTATTTATGGGCATTTTGACTCCCTAGTTGCTTTGACTTTCACCCGCATGCTACTTAGTAGAAGAGCCGCCATGGCTATTTATGGGAAACCATGGGAGAACTTATTTTCATTTTTTGTATATACCTGTCACAACACCAAAGTTTACTCAAAAGATGAAAAATTTATTATTTTCTTTCTACAATTAGTCAAACCCAAAAGAAAACAACCGAAGCTGGCTTCGTCCTCAGAATTTTATGGGTCTTTCTCTCACGACATCCAAGAAGTTGATTAAGCACTTACAGGAATATTGAGCAAGGTGAGCTGATCCCTGATCCCTTTGGGGTGGTCATTGCTTGGGCATGGAGACATCTACCCCCAAGTACTGGTTGAGAACGTTTCTGAAAACCTACATACAACACATAACGCTGAAGTCAATAGAAAGAGAAAGAAAATGTACAATTTAAGATCACACAAGATCTTCTGATTCCGGAAAGAAAAATCACGTTCAACATCTCAGCTGCAGGGCTGATATCCAATCAAACGGAACATAATCCCTTCAAGAATTACATACATGCTCTTGCATCTCAGCAGGTATCGGTGCCCAGAAGGCAGATTGATATTTATGACATGATTTAGCATGGTTACTTGGAAAGCAAGAAAGAAGGAACTACCTGGAAGGAAAATGACTCCTTTCCGTTTAAAATCGAATCCATTGCGGCAAAATGGTCATCGAATACCCCATAGAACAGCTGAAAGAACTCACCCCTGGAGCAGATGGTGGGGGACAGTCAGATTTCGGAAGCAGAGATGCTGGAAAGAAATCAATATGATAAAAAAAAATATCATCATACTGTTCTTCTTTTGATGTCTGCTGATCAAGCTCGTCGAATTTACGAGTGAGGATCTCCGCCGCTAGAGGTGAGAGAGATTGCAGGATAAGAGCCTCCAAGGTTCTTGGGAAGCTATGCTGAAACGCCAATCAGAAGTATGTCATTGTAGAAAGATGTAGGTCTTAAAGTAGATTGCGTGATCAATTAATTGCAGGCAGTATAGATAAACTTTCTAAAGATGAGTTCTAGATCAGATCAACCTAATCCACGCCATTCTCACTAGACCCACCACTTTCTTCTTGTTGTTCTTCCTTCACCTTTGCCCTGAGCGAATGATATCCCAGCCAGTTGTTGCCAAATTTGGGAAATAGTAGCTCGGGCTAGCTCTAGAAACCAGATTTGATGGTATCTAGCAGTTCCCGAAAACATTTCGAGGCTTCTTGATTTCCAGTGTTGAACAACGCCATGTACAGTTTCATGGTACTCATCTTCATTCATGGTCATGGTGGGATGCATATGGTCGTCTGTATGAAACTCCATATGCAGAAAGACTTTGAGATGACTATGGTGGTGATGAATGAGGAGCGAGAGATGACAGAAGTGATTTACTCAAGGTCGAGTTGACATGAATTTCGTTGGTATTGATGTGCCAATCATTACTTTCTCACTCTAGCATCTTCTATCAATACTAACACATTCTATAGCAATATCTAACTTTCGTCCAATTTCATTTCTGAAATTAAAATTTAAAGCTATAAATGGCAAAGTTCTAGGAACATCAAAGCTACCCAGAGAATCAAGACTAAATTTTTTGAGAGAAATATGAGGACGAACCTCATACTCATACTCAGATTTATTTTACACTGGGACTAGCTAGTTGCTGCTCGGATGGGAGCTGGGGCTTTCAGGCACCTATTTTTAGTTCATGCACCTCGTCTACCTTCATTTGGGTTCAAGAAAACATGCAGATATACCCCAAATGCTAGTCAGCAGGATTGGCTAAGACTCTGTCAACTATGCCGTTGGTTACAACGTTTTCTCCCTTTTGCCTTTTTTTCTTTTCATTCAACAACAAGGGTTGCACTGCCACCATATCGAGAGGAACAACGTGGCGACAGGCACTCAGCTCCGAAGAACGTGTCGGGAGGCACCCCTGCCACCGTGTCGAGAGGAACAACGTGCCGACAGGCACTCAGCTCCAAAGAATGTGTCAGGAGGCACCTCTGCCACCATGCCGAGAGGCACATGTGGCATCCATCTCCCGAACAACGTGCCGAGAGGCACCTAGCTCTGAAAAACAACCTGCCAAGAGGCAGCCTTACGCCACCATGCCGAGAGGCACTAGTGGCATCTATCTCTGAAGAATGTGCTGAAAGGCACCAAAGTGCTTGGGTGTGTGAAGTACTCGGACGGGTGACCTCACGAGAAGTTCGGCTCAAGACAGTTATCCCCCAAAAAAAAAAAAAAAAAAAAAAAAAGGGGTTGCACTGCCCTGTAGGAGAGAGACAAGAAGATGTGCCAAATGATGATAGCAACATTTGTATTTACTAAATCCATCACTACGTTAATAAAATATATATGCATGCCGTCACAAGTTTCATCATTATTTTCGAATCATTTTTTTCAGATAGGTCCCTTTCCTGAATTGCAAGTTTACCGAATCTGATCCAGATCAATATGCTCACCCCAATTTTTTGATCCTGAAATAATTTCATGTCCTATATTTAGATGGCAACCAAGACATTAGGTTATCTTCTTGCATTTTAATCATCTCGTCTACACTATATTAAAATTTTCTAGGTAAAAAATCAAAATCATTGAGGCTATAGTAGTTCTTCAAGTGAATCCAAAGGAAAATCATCATACCACCATGGCTAGCAAGACACTTTGGAGTACACGTGGCTTCATTTTCTGCAGAATACCAGCAACAGGATCTTCGCTGATGATAAATGAGCTTCCACTATGGCGTTTATCTTCTTGATTGTCCTCTTTGTGAGCAAAAGAGTCCTGCACATAAGACTGATCTTGGCTTGCAACTTTCACACTTTCATGAACCAATGAAACGATTTCATTCAGAGCTTGGAGCTCCAGTGGTTCCAACTGTTCCAACGACAGCCCTTTCTTTTCACCATTTCCTCTCTCCGTTTTTTCATTGACACTAGTGTCGATTGGACCTGGAAAATATAAATGAGGATGGAAATCAACTCACTAGAAATACAACATCAGATATGAACACTGGCTTCAGATAACATGGGGGGGAACACCAGTAAGCCTAGCAACACAAGGAACCTTAAATTTGCAGATCGATTTGGCCTCCTCTATTTTTCCACTCATTCACCAGTTTCTGTTACCATCAGCAGAGAATAATAGGTTTGGGACAGCCTTGTTAACTTAATATGAGGGTCCCCTTGTTTCAGTGACGTGACTTGAACTAAAGACAGAATACACCACGAATCAGAGAAGCATGAATAATTCAATATGAAAAACAGGGCAGCACGCGGACTGAGATAACACGTTACAAACTTTTCCATTCCAAATAATGCCTTGAAATTTTAATTGAACAATGTAATGAACACTGTTTCTTCGTTAATAATCTGTTGACCCTCTCCATGGATCAAATAAGTTTCCACATGTTTAAGTACAATTTACACGAATAATCAAGTTTTAGGCCTCAAACGCTTTCAATTGGCCCCTGTCTAGGAATTCCTTCAATGTCTTGATTTACCTTACATTTCATCATGCCCACACAGATAATGGAGCCGTGTTGATGGGGAAGGGTGCTGCTCATGAGGGCATATACTCTGACATGCCGCTTTCTGCATTGTCCATTTGGCTAGCACTGTTGTCAAATTATCCTTTCATCAGAGAGCGTGTAACTTAATTTAAAATGAACATCACACTATTCCCCCTCTCCAAAGAAGTGTTAAGCAAGGAGAGTTTCCACCACTCCACCACCATTACCAGCAGCCCACAATCATCATTTCATAAGAATTACGAACACGCCTACCCACAGGAAAGTGCAATTATGACTCAACTAGCATGACTTTTTATCAAAAAATTCACTTAAGAAATTGAAAAATGTACATTGTATTTGAGATTTGAAAATCATAACACGAAACTTTGAAGTAATTGAAATTTTCTAATTTTTATTTAGTCTCAACTACTCCCTGTCACTGCATTTGAACACTTTAAATAATGATCAAAGATAGTTTTTAAGAATTTCAGTGATTAGCTACATCAACAGTGGAATGGTGAAAAAAAAACCAACCTTTAGAAGCTTCACTAGTCGATTTGGAAATATCGGTGGCTTTGTTCGGACCATTTTCCTTCCCAGAAAGCATTTCGTTCTGTTAGTTAGCAAACAAAGAAGCAAACTGTTCAGCGTTTCTTCACGGTTTCAATTACTAACATAGGATTTTGAGGTGCACACCAGGGTGCAAGAATTCTGCAAGAAGAATAAAATGACAGGGAAAACATCTGCAAGACATTTTTCTGGATATTTCCCAGTAAATTTTTTTATAAGAAAACGTGAAAAATAGAAAATTCCCAACCATTAGGACCTAGGAAGGGCCAAGATCCAAGACTAAAGTATTCTCAAGGAAATAATTAGGAGAAGAAAAGCCCACTGCAGGTTAGCATCTTTTCTCGGCAATAATGAGGATAGAACATATTCTATAACGTCAATTGATGTATTGGACAAACAAAAGGTGCACAATTAAATTTTTAGTTAGGAAAAAAATATGTCAGAAGTGTTGGAAAAATAATTAGCCACCGAATAACTTCAAGGTTTTCAGGTCATATACTCTCCCTTCCATCAATGCTGATGAATGATCTAAAATGAAAATATATTTGGAACTGCAAAATTTTTTTACTGGAATTATTTATATCGCTTTCATTTTCTTGTATGTGATGAATTACTGGGTCAATTCCATACAAACAGATGTTTTAGACAATTCTTCTCATATTAGTCAAGTAGTGATCTTTTATAACATCAACTTTTTTAATGCATGGAAAAATATTCTAAAATCACACATCAAACGTGTCTTCTAATACATCGTCAACTCGTTCAGCATCACACACCAGGTGAAAAACAATCAGAATGAAACAGTGAAGAAAAGTAGCTTCCGTTCAAATGAATATAAATCGAGTTGGAAAATCTTCTTAGAATTTTGATTTCCATGTAGGGAGGACGATGAAGAATTTTTCGCATATCTTCTTAGAACAATCATGATTCTTCCATGGAAAGTATAAAACAACGTGCAAGTTCAAAAGGTCTACTAAATTTCTGATTTCCAAACCAGACAAAGTGATTAAGAATATTTGAACACCTTACAGAAGGAACAATGATGAACTGGTTATCAAAAGTGAAGTTCTTCACATCCATGAAAGTGATTGAAACTGGAATGCACCTCACTAGGTGTTCATAAATTTTGACCCTAGCTATAATAAATACCCAATTTGAGTAGAGATTGCATACCATTTCCTTGTCAACCAGTCTTTTCTATGGAGAAATGATTTGATGGCAGGTTCAAACAGAAGAGTAAAACAATGTGTCAGCGCTCCATACACAAAAAATCATAATTGGTCAAAGAACAGGCAGTTCTAATAAATTGAAAAAAAAAAAAAACCTGTTCAATATCCGCCGCAAGTAGTACGCATCCATGTGCTCCAACATACTGCCCATCACGGTTGAATGCCACCAGAAGTTCACTGCAATAGTCAAATCTTCACTGTCGACTTGGTGAAACCTGTGTGCAATAGGATCAGTTTCTTCCAGAATTCATCTTGAAACAGACTAATCTAGAAGCTAAAAGAAAATCGCATAACAAAGAAGAGAGTTCTGATGTGTCAGCCTCAGTCTCCTTGTCCATGACAAGATTTTTTTTCTGAAGAGCTATTGAGAACTCGAGGAAACCATATTGCTAAAGTTACCACTAAAGGCCGAAGGAAATCTAAATAGAGTCACTTTGACATTGAAAGACTAAGACATTTTATAAGATAATTCAATTTAGATGAGATAGTGATCCTGGTTGCTACCTAGGTAGAACGACAAAGAGAGAAAATGAACAAGATCGATAAAAATTCACATCTGTATTAGGTGCAGTCAGGGCATTGTTCAATCCTTGAAATTTTGGTTTCCTTTTTTTATTAGTTCAGTGGAATTCTCAAAAGGCCAACTTTCTACATTTTTAAGCGCTTCCTAAAAGGGACAACCATTTACTTAGTTTAGGTGTCATCATTGCCCAACTCTCCTATGCATCAAGTAGGGGCTCCATGGTAGAAACTTTTTGATGAATGATAATTCGAGTTTATTATCCTCTTCTCCCCCACATTGTGCTTTCATGAACCCTTTTCAGGACTTCTACTCAACATCAGAAATGTTTTATTCATTCTAAATTGAATCTATTTTATTTTTCTCTTCCTTCTCAAGCCCCCACTTTAGCACTATCAGGTTGGCACTGGACTTACCACGCAGCTTAGAAATGATCCCCATTCTCCACGATAAAAACACCAGCTAATAGTTTCCATGATGAGAATCTTGGCCTCCTACTCTCCCATCCTCTTCATCTACCATTTGCATTACATAGCCAACATCATCCATACTGAGGAGGCTGATATTCCTCCAATCCAGCCATCCCTTCCAACCCTTTCTCCTTGTTTCATGCCCTAGGGCGTACACAGCTCTTGCAAGTGGTTGGGACCGTCCAATAAAAGGATCAGGATACAAGCCCTGCTTCCTCCACACCATTCTTTCTCAAGCCCAAGACTTATCTGCCACTGCCCTCTCTCTCTCCCTACCTCCCCTCCCCTCCCCCCCAAAGTTTTGTGTAACATACATATCCACATAATATAATAGACAGACTTATATGTATATCCATGAATATATACATACATACATACATATATATATATCTCTATCCACCACCAACACCAATGGTAGAAATAGGTGGATATTTTGAAGACGTGCATCTTTATAGTTTCTGTCTCTCTCTGATGCAACATTGATACAGATGATAGCAAGATCCGGACATAAATCCACAGCACGAATTTTGAAGAAGAAATCAAGTTTTGAATCCACAGAACTGGAGACTTCAACACTTGAATTCACAGGAGGGAGACCTTAAATCTACATGAAGCAGTTAAACCCATATGTAGAGAGAGGATAACTAATGCCCCCCTCAACCTGTAACCATCAAGAACCCGCAACCCATCTCATTTACTGTCGTCAAAAAAAGGCAAACCTGTAATTGTGGGCAAGCATAAGGAGGGGGGTATAAGATAGGAGATTAAGGAAAGGTTAGGGTTACCAAAACTCTAGGTGTCTGGTCGCACGGGGAGAGTGGGAAAGATCCTCCACAACTGATCTCTTGTCGGTACCGGGGCATTTATGAGAAGGAGGATCCCCTTGTTACTTCTTACGTGGTTCTGTTTTGTTTTGTCGACGAGGTTTCCTTCCATATTTCTCTCCGTTCTGCACGGTTCCAGCCTTTTCTTCTATCAATAATCTCATGAGAGAAAAAACTTGTAATATTTAAATTGATCCTTAGGTTAAAATGGAGGGCCTTTATATAGGCCAAAAAGGAGGTTGAAAAAAGCAAACAGACTTTGAAAAAAGTCAGGAAAAATTCTAAAACAATAGAAGGACATGCTTTGACAGACTCTGAACATAACCAAAACAAACTCTAACAGAATCTGAACATAACCAAAATAAACTGCCGTTGGACCAGTCTTTATGCTTTACTGGACCCAATTAATTTTTGGGCCAATCTTCTCATGCTTCTAAAGTGGTTGGGCCTTTTTCTCTTTTACATTCTGGACTACTTTTTATCACCCCCCCCCCATCCCCAACCAAAACAAATCTCTTCTTAATGCTTTCTTGTCATCATCTAATATCTTAGTTATACTGACATTAAAAGGACGAAAATTTAAGTAGCCATATGGTTTATTGTATGCAACTTAATGCACAGACAAATAAGCCCTTGATCTATGGTCGTCTCTATTTAGCTGTACAGAACTTTTTTGTCCCTCCTAATTTCATCTTCAGCATTGAAAATCAGCAAAGATGGAGAATGGAGGTTGACACTCTACACTACCCTCGAATGGGGTGTTACAATAGAAGACAGTAATGGTAGAATCCTTGATTCACATGAGTTATCGTCTGTTAGGTCCGGAACTGTTGGGCCCAATGTCCGAGTTAAGCCTGGAGAAGGAAGGTTAAGATGTAGGTGGGTCAAAGGAAGCCGGGCCAAGGGCCTATTAAGAAGTATGGGTATAACGACCCGTAAGGGTCCTCACTGTGGGGCCCTGTTGGAAGAATTCAGTGGGAGATGAGGCGCTCTCAAACCCGTCCCTAACTGTTCTAGGGTTTCCTCCGGAAACCACTCAGTTCTTTCCTATTTTCTTTCTCAATGGAGTTAATTTCCCCCGTTCCTTTCAGTTATGTTCCCTGGCTGCTGCTCTAGTTTCCACCCTTTTTTTGGTTCCTGTTTTGAGACCCTAAAATCATCAAGCTCAGGTAAAAAAGAGCTTGACTAGAAAGACCCCATTGAATGGTAAATGCAATGAAGGAAATAAAATTGAGATGGTTTTGATGGATTTATTGGACAACATAAGAGTACAGAGGAAGCTATCTATGAATGACATTTGCAAGGATTGGAAACCAAAAACGTTTTCCGAAGCACTTCATTAGAATAATCGAGTCGTCCGACTCAAAGCGAATTGGCAATGAGTGGAGATGATCAGAAGTTTATTTCTATAATAATCAGCACGGAACTATATCAGCCCCTTCTGTGTACATCAAGTTTTACTCTTTGTCACGGAGACAACAAGAGCATGTACAGATAAACGCAACCATTTGTGATCCCATGTTAGAGTCATTGAGCCATCTAAAGAACGGGTAAAGTATCTTGATACTCATAATTTTATTATTGCTAACATATTATGTAGGATACTAATATTCCCTTGTTCACCATCTCAGTCATAATGGAAGCTATTTGAGATTTTTCAACTTTGCATATTCAAATAAAATATGCCCTCAGCACGCTTGTTGATTATGGTTTACAACAATTATGACGCCGATAATAAATCCTAATGAAGTTGAGAGCTTGGTTGACTAACAAGATACACATTTAGAATGGATGAGAATGAAGCTATGGATGAGGAATCATGCAGCAATTTATCAACCTTTCCGATAACCTCATTAAGAAATTCCTTATCAGTATAAGACCAGCAACCCTGTCACATGCCTTCTAAGAAACACCCTTGAAGACCACAGATCTTCTCCCATTATTTGTTGATGGCGAATCACTCAACCCACTGTGAAGAATTATTACACGTAATCTTCTGAGTCAAAAGATGTCAGGCTTTCAATGGTGTGAATAGTGTAATGATTTTCAATTATTTTTCGGCTTCTAGTACAAGTTGCATGCAGCAAACCAGTTTTTTCGCAATACCAATATAGCAGAGGATTACGATTATGACAGAGAGATTCAACCAGAAGAAACTTCAGAAGAACTTCAAAGGGATATCAGATTGTTGGAACACTGAATGCTAAGCCACCATCAGCAAGGAAGGTGCATACCCAAGACCTAAAAAGGGCACAGTATGTACACTCACGACAGATGATGATAATGTTTATACGCAGACAGCCTTTTGAAAAGAATGCAGACTGAAAGTTTTTCTTCTGTCTTATGTTTTTCTGTACGCGATCTTATATTGTTAGGCAGGCTGAGTGAACAGAAGAACCAGACATCTTCTAAATGACAAAAATGAGATATTGAAATAGAAATGTAGTATTGAATTAGTGAGAGTAACAAGTTAGGATGAGGAGTCCGATTAGCCTGTAGAATAAAATTCAGAATGTCACCAAAAAAAGAAGTGCCCATATGAGTTGATACACTAACAGACTGCCTAAAGTTCCGGTAGCTTTCTGTCTTACCAGCCTTCAGGTATGAAAAGGGCGTCACCACCATGAAGAATGACCTTTTGGGAATACTCCATATAGTGTTTCGCCCTTGAATGGCGAGAAAAATCAGGGTTTTGTATATCCAAGGAACTGAGAGAGAAACACAGTGGCAAAGAAAAAAATTAAAAGATAAAGATGAAAGTAGATAAGATAACAGTTGATAACAAAAAAATAATGTAAATTCAAAGAAGAGTACAAAGTTATTCACGTTACCAGAGGAAAGAGAAACAAAGTGTTCTAGATTTACTACAAATTTCAATGTTAAACATGCAAATTAAAAGCAGAACTTTGCAAGTGTACAAGCCCAGCGTACCTATGATTGGAGGCTTCTCCATACACAGGCATTGGGTAGAGAAAGCAGCCTGCTGAAGGTGGCCATAGAAACACTGAAATACATTGTAGAGGTGTCAAGATAAAAAATTCCTTTTCCAAAATAGGAAATGTTAAATCCTCATACACAAAAGAAAATGCTATGAAGTAAAATGCTCATTGAAAATTTAAATTCTTCAAAGAGAGAAACGTTGTCTCAAATCGTCATCCAAGAATAAAATCTTGGCCCCTGGATCCAACAGTAGGATTTTTGTTTACAAAAAAAGACAGTATTTGCTCACACAGAAAATGAGCCTTCAGTTTATAGATAGTCCAAATGGACTTCAAATTTGCAGTTAATATCTGAGGTTTCCCAAAATGGAACAATCTAAACGGATTGTAGAATTAATTAATTAGAGGAAGAAGTAGATTGTCCACGTTCTCCACAGCCAAGACTATACTTCCATTCAAGCTCCTGACGTCACTAAACTAAAACGCGCATAGCAATTTTTAGATTATTAGTGAAGGAAATAGAAAGCTAGATTCAGTCTTTAAGCAACGTGTTATATTGTATTTCAGTCAGTTGATTCCATGAACTACGAGAACATGTGGTGTAAGAAAAGGCAATGCAGAAGAACAATGTCTACAGTGAAAAATCATGCTGCCGATATAAATATTTACTGTAGCGTAACAAGAAAATGAAAAGACAATTCCTAATTAACCTTGAAGTTGCACCTTGTTTACGACCAGCAATGACACATAAGAGATTATGGTGTGGATCATAGTGAATACTAGATCTAGACTCCACATTGTTCATCCAGAAATTAATAGATGCCAGCGTGTTTGTTTCAAGAAATATAGGCTGCACCAATAGACAACAAGGGACCATGGTAAGAAAAGGAGAGATGTGTTATCCTATTTCAAATCTCAGATACTGTCGTAAGAAAAACAGATTGTCGAGAATACATGACTATCATTGTACCTTCTCAATGTCATCAATCAGGCTTTGCAAGGGTGACTTTTCATTGTTTTCAACCGTCAAAATTGGAACCTACATAAACAAACATTTCTTGTCAACCGAACATGACCTTGTTTAACAGAACCACTTCAGTCATGAATAATTAACTGGCTCACTTCCCTTCAAAGTTAGCACAAGTGAAATATAAGAGCAAGCCTCGTGAGGAATGAAAAAGAGCATTACACGTTTGATGAACAGAAAATTCTAAGAGAGAACCAGAGTTGGACTGTAGATATTGTATTACCTGAGCCAGATAAACTTGATCATTAGTCGAAATAAATGTTGGGTAAGTAAGCGTAGATGCTGTATCAATGTGTCCCTCTGCACCAGCTGGACCATTTTGATTGCTCAGCTGGGAATTTTGTTGACAAAACTTGATAAAATCAGAAAATGGCAGAGGAACCTGTCATCCAAAGAGACAACCTAAGATATCTTGTAAAGAGGGACTCTCTCGAAGCAGATTCTTCATGTAAGCTACTCCAAAAGTATTAAGTTAATATACAATCTTACTCGCTCATGGTTTCTAAGACCCCCGTAAAAGACAGGCCCAGATCTAGAAAGCATAGCCTCCACAGTAGTGGACCCTACTTTATCCTGCAATATTCAAAATGTATCATGATGCATGTAACCACCCAAATGAATTATAATACATTGTATGACGCTCAGGGTCGTTTCGTCAATATGAGCAAAAATCAATGTAAAGTAGCTTTAAAAATACAAATATAAATAGCACATGACTGGAAATGGATCTCTCAGTTTTCAACTTTGCAGTTAAGCATAAGTGGATGAGCGTTACTACTGCAAGAAGGAAATTTACCTCTTACTTCAAACAGGGGTGACATAAAAATACCACCGAACAAGTACA
This sequence comes from Spirodela intermedia, assembly GCA_902729315.2. Classification (NCBI taxonomy): domain Eukaryota; kingdom Viridiplantae; phylum Streptophyta; class Magnoliopsida; order Alismatales; family Araceae; genus Spirodela; species Spirodela intermedia. The sequence goes on from LR746264.1 coordinate 2,092,003, forward strand.
TTCTGATAGACGTGTAACAAATTTTTCCAAGAGTAGATGAAAATATCCACAGGAGAAACAAAATGACGAAAAAGAATCATGCAATGACAACTATTCAACTCCTAAGAAGAGGAAAGAAGGCAAACAGTTTTCTACAACCCCTACTACCTAAACCAGATTTTTACCTGTCAATTTTATGTTCGTAATTTTCTGAGAGGATGTCAAAATAAAAAAATCAGCCAGTGCTTTAGCCTGAGCAAGATTTTATGACAACAAATAAATCAGTATATCTCTATTATCCACAATATTACAATCCATAACTTTTTATGTATTTGTTTCCTCAAACACATGCGCAACAAAGCATACACCAGCAAGGAGATAGTATAACTAGCATCGATTCCTGACAAATTCCAGCATTTTAAGTAAATGTGGACACTACCCTTTCTTTCTCTTCATGTCATGCGGTGCATTTCAACGGTTTTGAAAATATTAATGCCGTTTACTGGAAGAGAATATGCACATATTCATACTAGATAAAAAGTAAACTTGGTGTATGGTATAGCTAGTGGGGATTTTCAATCCTTTCATCTGAATGTTGGGCATTACGTAATGCATTTATTACAGCCATTCATCGTTTAATTAGTGATCTGATCCTTCAATTTGAAGGTGTCCTTGTAAACTAGAATTTTTACTGGTTTCTCAACCTCCTTTATAGTGTAATTATTTATTTTTTGAAAAGTATTCAAACAATTTTTAAAGTAAACTCCCACCTAGGTGGTTATTTTTTATGGCACAGTTTGTTCTTTATGATGTTTTCCCTTAAGGAGCTTCTTATCTCACCTCTTAACTGAACTCACAAAATATTTGAGTGTACTTGTAACCAGTAATCATGCCATTGAGAAGAATTTTCTGATCCATCAAAAGTAGACTGTTCTTGGTGGGTCACATGGTGGTTCTTTAACAACTCATTCCATTGGTTAATTAATTCGTTAATTTATTTGAATCCTAATTATTATTGTGGCAAGACTAGTATGTGGGTCAACTGTTGTAGTATGGTTGGCATGAGGTTTGAAACTCCCTATGATAAGACATCTTGAAATAGTTAATAGTGGAATCCTGGTGCAGAAAGTGGACATTACTCTAACATTTCTTGTGCACACTTTATTCCCTCTTCTAATTCATCGTTTTTGACCAGTAGGATTTTGGTTTTCTTAATTCTCAACATGATTTATTTCCAAGATTCTTTTCTGACCACGTGCTTATCTTTATATGAAATTTATTTTAATGTCCAAGGGAATATTAGCTGAGGACACTGGTCCTTCTCATAAATATGATTATATAGTTCACAAAAAATTGAATTCCTTATGATATTTCTTGTCGCACAGATTTCGATATAAAAAACAAGTTCCTAGAAAGGATATTTTAGAAATCCATGTGAGCTAACGTGCGCTTGGCATAACATGCTTTGATGTTTTTTTCCATAACTTTTATTTCTCAGTAGTGGGCATGCTACTCACTTGATAGACATTGATATTACATTGGTGCCTAGACATTCTTTTGAGAGCAAGATTTTTCTCCTTGCTTTAATTAACATCGAGTATTTTTAGCTGTATGTGGTGTCCACTGCGATTGTCTTTCGTGGTGTATTAATTTGTAAGCCCACTGATATAATCAAAGCTTGACTGTAAAGCTAAAAATGCTCGACTTTGAATTAAAACAAGGAGTAAAATCTCTCTCAAAATAATTTCTAGGCACTAAAGTAATACCAGGCAACATCTTCCAAATTCGGATGGCATAGAATTTGGAGTACAGGAGACTATAGCAACAACTAGTGTAGGATCATTTTCTCAAGAACGGCCGTCTGTCCTTGATAAGATATCAGAACACACGACCCAACCAATGTCAGGAAAACGGCCACTTCCTCTAGGATTGAACAGTAGAAGTGGGCAGCTGGATATGACGGCAGAGTGAAACGGCAAGTGAGAGCGACACTGGTGGGGCGACAGTGAGTCCTGGCAGAGCATTTTTTTTCCTGTCATTTTCATTCTTTAATTGTTTGTATCTTCTTCCAGCTGACAAGGGTAACTGACAACTAAAAAAAATCAGCCACAGAGACAAGAACCATAAGCCTGAGCTCTCAGGAAGGCCTTCTCACAGTCATCTCACCAGTAATCCTCCCTGTTTAGTGTCAATGCATCCATTTACATCAGACAGTGTTTGACCTCAAACTTAAAATGGCAACATCTTCTTGCGCGTACTAGCTGATTCCTTGTATAAAATATGACCATTTCAGTAATGAGAAATCAAGAAATGAGCAAGATGAAAGGACCAACTGTCAAGCGGGGGGATCCTATTACAATAACGGCTACCAGGCATAACTCTACCCACGTAAATAAACAGAAAAAACGGAGTCATGGGAGTCAGTAAAAAAAGAACAATATATGTCATAAATAAGCCTGGTTTCGTTTAATGGTGGCAATGCCTATTTTAGCATCATCCTCAAGAATACTCCGGAAAAATAAAGCTAGAGCATGGCCTAGTGGAAGAGTAAAAATCAATAAATAAATAAATAGGAAGAGCTAGAGACACAGAGAAAGAGAAAGACAGACCAGCAAGTAGTCAAGCCCACCACTCCGGGGGTCCCACGAGGAGCAAGCATTCCAGTCCTTGACAGCGGCAACGAAAACCTTCAAGAGGCGGCAGCATGGTGTCACGGGAGCCTTTTCTAGATATCATTGGGAGAATTCGCAGAAACCAGACATGTCATGGAAAGCAGAATCGAGAGCGAAGCGGCAGCCGTTACCGCGGGGACGTTGGCAGACTCAATGACGCAGAAGTGCTCGGGAGAAGGCAACGCCTCGACGCGGCGAACGCGCAGTACTTCCGTCACCTCCGCCGCCGATCCTTCCCCTTCTCCAGCTTCCATGCCGTTGAACACAGCCCAAACCGCAATGAACCCAGCAAACCGCCTGTTGTCCGACATGAAAGAAAAAAGACCGAGAGAGAGAGAGAGAGAGAGGAGTTATTCGTAATTTAAAATGTTTATAAGGGGTTAAATAGAAAATACTGTTACACTGTGATAACTATTGGTAATTTAAAATTATAAATAAAATCGTTTGCCCAATAAAATTCCCAAGAAAATGTAATGAGAAAAAGGCCCAATCGTCGACTCGAAACAGGCCCGAACGGGCCCATTAGCACTCCGAGAGATAATCATTATATATATATATATTATATAAGGTTGCTATTGAGAATTCTTATACGGGCGTCAATGGGATACATTGACCCTGATAAGTGGGCCCCTATTTTAGACAAAGGCCCATTAAGCTAACCCGAATATTTTACATATTTTCCAAAGTGCTAGATTATTTTAAGATAAGTTAATGGTCACTATATTTACCTACCTTTATATGAACCAGAAATAATTAATTATTTTAAGTAATTATCTTTGCTTTTTTTAGAAAACTAGGTTTTTCACAAGGTTAATAGTATTGTCTGATTAATATTATTGATCCCAAGATTTATTTATGCTATAATTGAAAGAATATTTATTTACCTGATTCACTTGCCCTAAGTTTACTTGAAAAAAATATCACACTAACTTTTATATCTTTATTACGCCTTGATTTTTTCTACCCGCCGCATAATTTGATTTTTTATTATTAAAAATATATAAAAAATAATTAAAGAGCAATATGCCCCAAAATATTTATTTATTTTATTCGCATTGCCCCAAGCCTCAACGAGCTCTGACCTAACCGGGCCCTCTAGCAGGGGAGAGAGAGAGAATCAAAGAGGGAGAGAGAGAGAGAGAGAGCTTGTTGCATGGGAATGCATTACGACGTTGAACGGAGATGGAACGGCCGGCGGCGCTGTTCGATCACCGGTGCCTCCGCCTGCTACCGCACTGCACCTCTCCGGCGACCGCCAAGCAAGCCCATTGCCAGATGGTCACCACGGGCCTCGCCCTCCACAGCTACCCCCTCAGCCGCCTCCTCCCCCTCCTTGCCACCATCATCGGGCCTTGCTACGCCCTCTCCGTTCTCCGCCGCGCCGCCCGCCACACCACCTTCCTCTACAACGTCCTCATCTCCGCCTTCGCCTCCGCCGCCCCGCTCCGCGCGTGGTCCCTCTACGCCGAGCTCGCCGCCCACCGCTCCCTACGCCCCAACTCCCACAGCTTCCCTTCCCTCCTCCGCCTCTGCGGCCCCCAACTGGGCCTCCCCCTCCATGCCCAGATCGTCAAGTTCCTCGGAGACTCGCCGGACCCCTACGTGGAGGCCGCTCTGGTCAGCTTCTACTGCAGGTGCCGCCGGGTCGACCTTGCCCGCCGCCTGTTCGACAGAATTCCCCGCCCGGACCTCACCACCTGGAACGCCATCCTTTCAGCCTACGGCGGGGGGTGGAAGGAAGAGGATGACGATCTTGTCTCCTCTGAGGAGGTCTTCGCTCTCTTCCACCGGATGCAACTTTCTCTCACTAGACCCAATGAGATCACGATGGTCTCCCTCATCTCCGCCTGCGCCTCCCTCGGCGCGCTCGCCCACGGGATGTGGCTCCACACATACTTGAGCAGAGCCAGAGAACTCCACCTTAACCACGTCGTAGCCACCGCTCTGATCGCCATGTATGGGAGATGCGGGCAGCTGGCCATGGCCGAGCAGGTGTTCGATAGAATGCCTCTAAGGGACGCGCCCTCCTACAACGTGATGATCCAGGCGCTCGCCGTCCACGGCGATGCCCCCCGTGCACTGCGTCTGTTCCACGGCATGGCCGCCGCCGGCGTGTCGCCGGACGGGGTGACCTTCCTGGCCGCGATGACAGCGTGTGCCCACGCCGGGCTTGTCGACGAGGGCCGCCGTTGCTTCGTCGCGGCGGCGGCGGCGGAGGAGGCCGCCGTCGAGCACTACGGCTGCCTGGTGGACCTGCTCGGCAGGGCGGGGCTGGTGGAGGAGGCGGCGGAGGCCGTGAGGAAGATGCCCGTGAGGCCGAACGCCGCCGTGTACCGGGCCCTGCTGGCCGCGTGCGGTACCTACGACGATCTCCCCGCCGGCGAAGCCGCGGCGACGCCGCTGCTGCGACTGGAGCCCCGCCACGGGGGGAACTACGTGCTCCTGGCGAACCTCTACGCGAGCAGAGAGAGGTGGGGGGATGTGGGCAGGGTGAGGAAGGCGATGGAGGAGGAGGGCGTGAAGAAGGACCCCGGCCGGAGCTACGTGGAGATCGACGGGGAAGTCAACGAGTTCGCGAGGGGGGATAGGTGGCATCCGATGTGGAGGGAGATCCGGGCAGTCGGGGAGGGGATTAGGAAGATCTCGGAGGAGGAAGCGGTGACGTGACCCTCCGGGTCGTCTAGAACCAGAGGTTCTCCATAGAGGTGCTTGGCCCAAACCCCGAAAGTTATATGGGTAGGGTTCGGCACTTTGAGTTAGGTCGAATACTCTTTCCGCCTCCTAATCATTGCTGCAGGTGGCTCACTTTTCTCGTACATTGTAATAAATCTTCCGTCATTTCCTTCTCCAGTCTTTCCAACATTGTATTTTTGAATTTGAGCATCATCTCCCTGTGTAGGATCTCAACTTTGATACCAAATTAAGAGACAGAAGACAGAAGACAGAAGACAGAAGATAAAGACAAGAAATGAAGATTAATCAGAATAAAACATAGCTCGGGCTCCAATGAATCCTAAAGTGTTGGGGATGTTCAAGAGGTCATCTGCTCTCCCTCGGCCACAACTTCCCGATGCCCCTTTCCCTCTACGACTCAAGCGCTAGTACCTCTTTTCCTTAGTGCTCCAGATTGTTTGGTTGTTTCAAGAAAGGGGGGGACTAGGTCAAATAGTTTCCTATTGCTAATGTTCAACTATCATCCCTTTTATATTTCCATGTGTTTGTTGTCCACTCCTATTAAAAGCAGAACGATTGATCAAGTATTCTTGGGCAGCTACGGCTGTAGCTGAGGGAGGGAGGGGACCTCACGAATATCCTCACAAACTCTAGGGTTCTTCAGGGCCCGGCCCGGCTATCTTTCCTACTATTAATTTTCAACCGTCATCCCTTTTCGATTTCCATGTGTTTCTTGTCCACTCTTGTTTATCACCAAGGTGATCAGGTATTATAGGGAAGCTGCAGCTGTGGTGAGAGAGCAGGGAACCTCTCTAATTCCCCCACAAATCTAGCTTTCTATATGGCCCAGCTGCATTTCCTACTATTAATCTTCAACTATCCCTTTTCTAGTTCCATGTCTGTTTTTCACTCCTATCCAGGACCAAGGTGTCCTACCATTTGGTATTAGAGCATGACTTAGGACCCATGGCCCCAAGGCCCAGCAACAACCATGTAGACCACCTGATAGAAGAGTTGAGAAAGATTGCGGAAGACATTGTCAGCAAGCTATAGAGGACTTTACTGCATTGGGACAAGACGGAGGAGTGTCAAATAACAAGAGAACGATGGGGTTTACCAGAGAGAAGAACTCTATGGAAAATGACATCTCAAGTGCGAGGAAGCAAGGACATGCATAAGAAGAAGAAGAAGAAGAAGAAAAAAAGTCGAGAAAACTTATCAACTGCAAGTCAAAATAAAGAGATTGTAAGGGAACCATCTAGAATTATCAGCAAGGGTGAGACCAACTAGTTTCTCTGATCTAGGTAGGAATTAACAGAAACAAGAGGCACGAGTTTCTGAAAAGGAAGGATTTTCGAACTCCCTCATTTATTTCTAAATGAACTGAAGATCAAGGATGAGGCTGTTGGCCTAAAACTGAGGACGATTTCAAAGGTTACATTTCAAAATGACTTTGAGAAATTTTCAAAAAGATGAGGATTATGCTCCTTTAATGTTCATATGGTCATTCTTGAACCCTGAATGACACCTTTAATGTTTTAAATGAAATTTTAGTAGATAATGCATGTAAAGGTGGATCTATAAGAGTATATTTCCACACAAAGATTTATGATGAGGAAAGTAACCCATTATAAAATCAAATTCATTAAATTCAATGTTGAGGAAAAGAGGTATTAGTTCTCAAGTCATAGAGGAGAAGGGGGCGTCAAGGAAGTCTACAAGGGGAGCTGTGGCTGAGCTGAGTGAGCAAGGGACTTCTAGAATGTCCCCACCAACTCTAGGGTTCTTTGGGGGCCCAGCTACATCTACTATAAATCTTCAACCATCCCTTTCTTATTTCCATGTTTGTTGTCTGCTCTTATCCAGGACTAGGGTCCTACCAGAGACATGTATTATCTTAAAAGCCTTAACACTATGTTGGACATCTAAATCATGACGAAAGTCTCTTCCATTCATTTCCTCAATGGAGAATTAGACTAGATGATTTAAGATATAGAGTTTGTGGCTTGGATGTGCACAAGAGGTAATGTGGTCCTCAAATAAGATTATCTTCAAAATGCTACTGTAATATTCTTTGAGAATGTACAAATAGACAAGACGAGGAGATTTTTATTTCACAGTTCATTTTCATAATATTGCATTGTTTACATTTTTAATTGGACATGTTGTCTTTTCTCATCAAGAGCATTTGAAACCAAGCCTAAGGGATCAGAAGTGTACCGGGCATTTGTTTCAGAAGGGTTGGACAGATTTCCTGAGTGGGAAAAGCTAAGGAAATATCAAAGAAAGAATGGCTCCATCCTCGATTCTCCCTCTGCCACTGCAGCTGCATTAACTCACCACTGGGATGTCAAATGCCTGGAATATTTACATACTCTCGTTCAGAAGTTTGGGAATGCTGGTATGAGCTGCCACCCATTGTATCTTATTATTTTATGACATTAGTATGATCATGTTTGCCCGTTTTGCCTCTTGGTATGTGTCTTTATGCAGTTCCATCTCGATAGCCTTCGGACACGCTCATCCGACTTCAGATCATTGACCTTCTTGAGGGATTTGGAGTCGCTCGGCACTTCATGAATGAGATAAAGAATATTTTGGATGAAGTACACAGGTAGAGTCTTAGTTGTTTGTTTTCATCCTTTTGAACAATCTCTAGTTATTAAGAGGATGGCCTAAGCTTGTCATAGGCAATGGCTGAAGAATGACGAGGAAATAACATCGAGTATGACCATTTATGCCATGGCGTTTCGTCTGCTGAGGATGCACGGATATGGGGTTTTGTCTGGTATTCTTCCTCAATCTGTAGCTGCTATTGGCTCCGTTATTCAGTTTTCCATGGATAAGATCTTCATTCACGTGGACACAATTCCAGGTTCAATGGATCAAATAGATGAGGAGCACTTCAGCAATTCATTGGATGGAAATCTAGAGGATTCAAACGCGGTTCTAGAGCTATACAAGGCTTCTCAGCTCAAATTCCCGGTTGAATGGTCCCTGAAGGAGCTGGGTATCTGGACGAGAAAATTTCTGGCAAAAGAACTGTCAAAATATGGAAAGGATGAGAGGCTAGTAGAGGTTAGCATCTGTGATGACACATGGGATATGATGCTTATAAATAGCCAATAACGTACGGATGCATAATAAATACTCCTTGCTAACACTGGTTTTATTTTTGTTGATATTTCATTGGCAATGGTGCTATTCTCTAAGGTGGATCACGCACTAAAAATCCATGTTTTTTCCCGTTTACCACGTTTAGAACACAGAAGAAACATTGCACAGTTCAATGTTGATCGCTTTCAGACCCTGGAAATGTCTCATGTGTAAGTTTCAAGGAGATTAAGTAATTTTCAGTTGTCTGGGAAAATTCCCCCTGTTTTGATGAAATGGTTTCATGATCTCCATGCTGAAGGTTGCATCACATTGATGCTAAAGAGCTCCTAGCCTTTGTGATTGAAGAGTTCAACGGCTACCAATACTCATACCGCAAAGAACTGGAGCACCTTCAGAGGTGCATGAATTAGATTTTTTTCCTCTGGTTTAATGGAAGTCAGTCTTCTGTTATGTTGACTTTTCTTTTCAATAGATGGGAAAAAGAAAACAGATTGGATTAACTAAATCTTCGTCGACTGATGCTGACATCCTGTTATTTTTCTGCCGCGGCCACGCTCTTTCTCTCTGAAATGTCTGATGCTCGTATGTCATTCGCTAAAAATTCCGTGCTTGCTACTCTGGTTGACGACATCTTTGATAACGTAGGATCCAAAGAGGAACTCGTCAATCTCCTGCAGCTAGTTGATCAGTAAATATTTCTCTCCTTATACTGCTCCTACTTTCCTGTAGCTTTTAAAAGTAGTAATCCCACAATCTTGGCTTATAGTCATTTTATATAAAAACTCTTACCAGATGGGAAGAAGAACACCAAGTCAATTGCTGCTCTGAACAGGTCAAGATCATATATTCCGCATTGCATGCCACCATCAATGAGATTGGAGCAAAGGCATCCGTCATGCAGGGGCACGGCGTGCTGGCTTACATAATCAATACTGTGAGTGGTATCATTTTCCTTCCTAATTTCAGCCTCTGGTGTTCCTGAGTACTAATTCTTGGCATGACACTCACGATATGGGGGCAGTGGCGTGATCTGTTGCGGTCTTTTATGAAAGAGGCAGAGTGGGCCGCAGAGAAAGCAGTACCCACAATGGAGCAGTACCTGGGTAATGGATATGTATCCTATGCCTTGGGGCCCATCCTCCTCCCAGCGCTCTATTTATTGGTCCAGTGCTCCCCCTTGATATTATTGGAGACCCAGAGTACCACAAGTTGTACCAACTTTTGAGCACATGTGGTCGTCTCCTCAACGACATTCAAGGGTCGGAAGTGAGTTCTTTTCCCCCAGAAGTTATCTGTTTCATTTATGATTTTAGTACGGTAGATATTGTTCATTGCAAAATTAGAGCTAATAATTTACACCGACATTGGGTTACGATTGTTGAACATATTCACAAGGAATGCAGATGCATTTGGGTTTCTGGCTTTAATGTCTGTTCATCTACACTTGCATAATCAAACTTGGTTGAGACAGAGACGAATTCTGACCTGGGTTGACTTGTGAACCGAGTTAGATTGAAGTGCATTAGCCCAGAAGATCAAAATAATGCGCATTTACAGGCTCTCAGCGTTTGTGTTCCATGGTGCTTCTGTTTGAATCTAGAATATGTCATCTGTTGAAGTTTTGAACACAGAATCACCTACCTTTCTCTGAGTAGCTTAAAAATTTGGCACAATTTTAATAAACGGGGTAAAAATTCTCGATGACGGAGTGAGAAATGTATGTTCTGATGGAGTTCTTATAAGTCATATAGGCTTCGACTTAAAATAACTGATCCAATTACCTCTAGGTTCTGTTTTCATTGAACGGTCGTTTTCTCTTAGTTGTTATCCAACTTTTTGATGGGTTCCACTGATTTGTATGTAAAACTCATACCAATCAACGATCTCATGAGTCAGTTAATATACCAGAAAATTATTACTATTCAAGGTTTGATTTTAATTTTTAATTGACGTATTAAGTTTAGATAATTTGAAAATATTCGGATCTAGCCTTTTCCATGAATTCAATTGTTCTCTGAATACATCGGTCCTTGGGAATACCTTGATAATCTCCGATTTTTTCATCATGATTTTTAGGTGATTTCCCTATGTATTCATTTTATTCATCTCGTGTGAATCTTGTGAGAGCTAACATAATCACCACCAACAATTCTTGCATAGAGAAGATAAGGAAGTGAAGCTTAACAGTGTCTCCTTGCTGGTCCTTGAAGGAGGTGGCTCCCTCTCAGTGGATGGTGCAAAGGAAGAACTGAGGTCCCTGGTAGAAAGGAACAGAGAAGAGTTGCTGGAATTGATATTGATTAAATAGGGGAGCATAGTTCCCAGAGCTTGCAAGGATATACTTTGGAATATGAGCGGGACTCTTCACCTGTTCTATTTAGACAACGATGAGTTCTCTTCTCCCACCATTCAGATTACTGGTGCTGTGAATTCACTCATTCACGATCCCATTGAACTGGTTCACTGCTCGGGCAATGCAAGAAGGGAAAGAGGAGGTCCTTAGTAGCCTGATATGTCAACCTTCTAAGAGAGACAAATGGGTCTTTGAAGTCATCAGAGGAGGCTTCCCCAAGGAGAACTATGTGAAGTGATAGAATGTTAGTAGGAGTTTGTGAGACGATTATGATGTTCTATCACCAAATCTCCTCCTTAATGCTATTTTGAAGACAAAGGAGTTTGTTTTCACACAGATCGGCACATGGGATTGTCTAATTTTTTGAAGTTATCTAAAGTCTTTTGGTAATAATCCAAATTATTTCTTCTATTAATATAGTCACTCACAACGGTGACCAGATGCCAATAAAAGCATGTTGATCTTTCTCACATGTTGCCACTTCAGGTAGCAATTAGTGATAATGAGCATCTGATATAACTAATCCTACCGCCATTTCATCATCGCCCACCATTCATCACATTTCATCCTAAAAACTATTTAATGTCATAATTCAACTCTGAAGTTAATTATGTTTTGAAATTTTGAAAAACAGGGGGAAAATCCTGAAGATTTCGGCCCTCTGTAAATTATGAAGCTCTTGATATCGAGTAAATTTTATTTTCTCTGGGGTATTTAGGAAACAATTTCGATGCATTATCGGGGCAGTGCAGCGTTGACTGTCGGGCAACTTTACGAGGTCTTGAAGAAGTATCTGGGAGGGGGGGGGTCAGCGGATGATATTCCCATGAATAGACATGGTGGGTCTCCTCGAGAAATAGCCGCGAATGTTGTACGCAGTAAAAAGGGAGGATTTTGTTCGGATTGAACGCACGCAGAATGCGCGCGTAACAACGAAGACTTCCTTATCCAAATAGGAAGAAGGGTTGTCAACTTTGCCCGCTTCCACCCAGTACTGTCCCTTCCAACCTCCGTCTGCGCCGGCCATGGTGGCTGTGGCTCTGCTGCAGCTTTTGACCGCCGGTTATGGTTGCCTGTGCGGAACCCGTCTCACCGGGATGGGCAACTCGAGGGGCGGTGCTTCCCACGGGAGTTCCACGCGGACTTCGAAGGCAGTTCATGACGAGGTATTAAAGAAATATTAAAGTTTTCTCAATTTTTTAATGTTGAATTCATTTTTATAAATACTTACTTCAATAATTTTTCATCATCAACGTTAATACTTCTTAACATGTTATTTCTATCGATACTTTCTTTGTATTTGGGTCCATACTATTTGGACGTACTTTAAGTTCCTTTCCTCTCTTGTACAAACCTTTTTGTCTCCTACCTTCCAATCCTAGTCTTTACCTTGAAGTAAATCCAAAAACTATTTATATTTGTATATCAAGGTCTCACATCCTAACTCCAATATCCTTGCTTCAAAATTTTACAATTTAATTTTAATTAACCTAAAACTATGAATATGGTATATCTATCCCTCCCATGCATCTTGCCTTTCTATTATTGCCTTTGCATTGTAGATTTTAACTTAGATTAAACCCAATTTCTATTAAGATTTCTATATCTACCTCATCCTACCTCCCAAATGTAGCCTTCAATTTAAATCAAACCAAAAGTTATTAGTATTGGTTTATCTATCCTCCCCATAGCTCACTGCAGTATTAATTGTAAAATGGGGAATTGGTTTGTTTACTTTCAAGTTCATAAATGTCAATAACACCCTTCTTTGATTTTACTATTTTCCTTGCTTGGTATTTTTTTCTTCCCTCTCTCTCTCTTCACATTTTATTTATTCTATTGAATTTCAGCATGCAGAAAATTAGGAAATGAGGTGACACCTCAAAATCATCGTTAATTTGAAGCCCCTGTCTTGAGTGGTAAAGATGATATCCAATTATATTTTTTATTTAATATTTTATGTAAAATTTTGAGTGTGTTGACTCGATAATGCTTTACGTTTTGATTTCTTAGAGTAAATTTCTTAGACACATTAGCATAGAAAAATACTACCCTTTGTCTTAGTGGATGTTTCATTTGGTGGCAGTTTTGAGGAAATAGGCCATCTAATATGAATTTGACAACTATGACCATGGTTTTTCATGTCCTACTAGTGCAAGTTCCACCCAAAAACGTGTAGTGGTGCTGTCTAAATACTTTTGACTCATATCAAAGACCAGTTGGCCACCGCATTGTGATGCTCCTGCTGACTTACAATGTGTCACTCAAACCTTTCTTCCTATCCCTCCCCCTTCACCCACTTCAATCTCTGCACTATGAGCTGAGGTGAAAAGAGGGAAGTCAGTATCTCAAAGAATACTGGAGAGAGAGAGAGAGAGAGAGAGAGAGAGAGAGAGAGAGAGAGAGAGAGAGAGAGAGAGAGAGAGAGAGAGAGAGAGAGAGAGAGAGAGAGAGAGAAGATACCAAAGGTGGGTGGTGGACTGGGAGGAGAATCTCCATTATCATGAACTCCTCACAATTGTGATGGAATTGATGCTGGAGGTGCTAGGGCACATGATTGTCTTTGATGAGGAGGCAAAGAAGATGATGGTGAGTGTTGTCACCCTGAAGACCTACAAGCTACTATTCACCGACAAGGTCTACTTGTTGTGCCCTATTGGTAAGGTGGGGTTCTAGGTTACCAGAGAACCAAGTGATAGTAAGTTCATATAAGTCCACTTATTTGTCATCATATTATGATGGTGAGAACCCACTTGATTGTATCTAATCAAATTATTCATTGTGGAGTGCCCTAATCATTATGATTTCTTAATCACACCAATCAATTTGTTTAAAATCTTATGTAAAATTACTTAATCCTATCCTTGTGAACCCTCTTAAGTTCTGCAAATACTAAGTTAATTTGTTTGGGGGTAGTTCTACAAATACTAATATGTTTTGGCTTTACTTTAAATTCAGTACTACGTATGGGAAGGTAAGCGGGAAGGTTAGATGCGAGGGAGGGGACAGATATACCAAACTTAATATCTTACGGTTTTATTTAAGTTAAAGCCGATGTTTCAGGACAAGGAGGGAAAGTAGCGTCCGGAGAGCATATATACAAATATTAAGATATATTAGGTTCAATGTAAATTCAGTACTACATTAGAAGGCAGGGAACGGAAAGGCATACAAATGTACATAGTTTGTGGGTTTATGTTAAATTAACGCCTACGTTTGGAAGGTAGGAGAGGGGAAGCCACGATGGCGAGAGCCGGCGGGGCCGCCGAGGAGAGAGAAAATGCGACTTTTCGCCGCTTTCGGCCACCGCCCCTTCTCCGCCGGCGGCAGAAGACCCTCCTTCCTCCTTCTCCATTCCCTCTTCCTGTGAGAGGAGCTTTCTTCCCACCGTCCCGGAGAAGAAGAAGAACCCTTCTTCCCCTCTGCTGACCCATCATCGGATGAAGAAGTCAAGCTCCCTCCATTCCCCCCCCGGCCGGCGGACTACGCCGCCGCCTTTCAGGTCATCCTCACCCGGCGGGGCAGCGGCGGTGGCGCCTCCCTCCGGCAGGGGCGGCAGCTCCATGCCCACCTCGTCCTCCGGGGCCTCACCCCCACCGCCTACCTCGCCGCCAAGATGGTCGCCATGTACTGTGGATCGGGGGATTTCTGCTCTGCAACTCTTCTCTTCCACCAGGTGCTCGACCCATCTGCTCGCCTCTACAATGCCCTCATCAGAGGGCACTCCCTCTTCGGGGCGCACGAAGAGATCCTCCCCCTCTTTTACCGGATGCATTCAATGGGTCTCCAGCCTGACCACTTCACCTTCCCCTTTGTCCTCAAGTGCTGCGCCAACCTCGAGGCTGTATTCATGGGGAGATCTGTGGATGCTTTGTGCTCGAGGCTGGGCCTGGAAGTTGATATCCACATCTCCACCTCTCTCATCGACATGTACGTGAAGTGCAGCAACGTTCCTGATGCCCGCCGCCTGTTCGAGCTGGTTCCCTTCAGGGATGTCTCCACCTGGAACGCGCTCATCGCGGGGTACATGAAGACTTGCGAAATCAGAGTTGCAGAGGAGCTGTTCGGAAAAATGCCCGAGAGGAACATCGTCTCGTGGACCGCCATGATTTCCGGGTATACTCAGAATGGGCTCGCAGACCGTGCGCTGGCTCTGTTTGAGGAGATGATGGGAGAGGGGAGCGACGTTAAACCCAACTGGGTCACCATCATGAGTGTTCTTCCGGCCTGTGCCAACTCTTCTGCCTTGGAATATGAGGAGAAGATTCATAAATTTGCTAGCTCGGTGGGGTTGGAAAGAAATCCTTGCGTCTGCATTGCGCTGGTGGCTATGTACGCCAGGTGTGGAAGCCTCCTAAAGGCTCGCAGCTGCTTTGACCAGTTAAGGGATGGTGACAGGGATGTGGTCGCTTGGAACACCATGATCACCGGGTACTCTCTCCATGGACGGGGAGCAGATGCTTTATCCACGTTTGATGATATGGTGAAATCGGGAACACCGCCTAATGAGATCAGTTTCATTGGCTTGCTCTCTGGGTGTAGCCACTCGGGCTTAGTTGACGTGGGCCTGAAGTATTTCAATGCCATGGAGAGCCTCTACTCTGTGAAACCGAGGTTGCAGCATTATGCCTGTGTTGTTGACCTTCTGGGCAGAGCAGGGCGGCATGCCCATTGAGCCGGGGCCCAGTGTTTGGGGCGCACTGCTGGCAGCCTGTCGGTGGCACCGTAAGCTTGAGATTGGAGAGATTGCAGCAGAGAAACTGTTCGAATTGGAGCCTGGAAACACTGGGAATTTCGTGCTGCTTTCCAACATGTACGCAGAGGGTAGAAGGTGGCAGGCAGTGGATTCATTGAGAGCTGCTGTAAAAGATAAGAGCATGCCAAAGAACCCGGGTTGCAGTTGGATCGAACTTCATGGGAGAGTCCATTCTTTTCTTAATGGAGATACGTCTCACCCGCAGGTGGCAGAGATATATGGCGCTCCTGGAAGAGCTCCTTAGGAGGATCAGGGAAGCTGGATATGTGCCCAACACAGCTGCGGTTCTTCATGATGTGAGTGAAGAGGAGGAGTTTAATTTGATGACCCATAACAAGAAGCTGGCTGTTCCATTTGGGCTTCTTCATATGGCTCCTGGTACTGTTATCAGGGTAACAAAGAATCTGAGGATTTGTGACGATTGCCATGCAGCCTTTACGTGCATTTCAGTTGCCTCTGGTAGGGAAATTATTGTGAGGGATATCAATAGATTCCAGAACAATGGAAAGAAATGGCTGCTTTTGGGCTTTCTTACACGCTCTGTTTTCCACTCACCAGGGAGAAAATGCTCTGGATTTGTGACGACCACGCTTTGGCCATATTCAGAATGATCATATAGATTGAGCATAAATTATCGTAGAAGATGTCTGCTAATTCCATCAGTTTTCAGATGTTGAGCTCCTATTCAGTGACTGCCAGTTTGGATAACTTAAGTATATAAGATAACATCGTGTGCACAAGAAAAAAGTTTTTCTGATAAAGATTTCAAATGCATCACTCGCTGCTCTACATATGAAGTTTATATCAACTGAGGATGATCAGTGTTCTGGTTTACTGCTGGGTCTGACACGCTTTTCATTGCTGGTCGCAGGTAGCAGACCACAACTTGGGATTTCTGTTGGATTTCATGGATCTTCATGGTTTAGTCCTGCATTCAAGCTGGATCTAGTGAGATGTTTCTAGCCTCCATTTCTTAAAGTATTTCTTATGTTTCCCAGTTTCAATAACGGATTCCAGAGGATGAGAGTCCTGCTCCTTGGTGATTTGATTTGAATGGGTATAAAGTTTTTAACGTGTTCATATCTCATACTAAGAAAAAGTAAAAGTTTTCATGAGTTCTAGGTTGAGATATTTACTAAAGATATCTCTAATCAGCGAAGGCAATTCCAAATTAGATCCTATCCCAAAAACTTAGTGGCTCTTAAAGGTCGTTGCAACAATATATCTCGATGATGTGAGTTTGAGCTTCTGGGTGATGCACTTCTGATCTAAGCCTGATGTGATCGGAGAGATGGAGTTTAATAGGTGAGATGTGCGCCCAAACAGAGATGCCACTGCAGTTGTCCTTCCAAATCAGCAATACGGCTGTTTTAAAGGTTAGTCTCCCTGTTGTTGACAAACAGAGCCATTTTTTTGTGAAATCTCCTATTGTTATTGAAGATTCGAGCTGTAATGTTCTGTTTACGTGCTCCTAAATTTTAATAGCTTCAACCATTCTAATCACCATAACGAGCTTGTGATATACAGTGGTTGGTTCCCTGCATATTTTCACAGAATGCATCTACTGTTTAAAGATAATTCCTCTGACAGGACTCTTGCCGGCTTTCATAGTGGATATTTCCGAACAGTGTTAGAAGTGCGTCCTAGGAGATGTGATGAAAAGCTTCAATGCCTTCACTCTAGTTATTTCCTGACCAACTTTAGTCTTGAAATTCCAATCCCATAGCGCTATATAGTCTCTATCTAGATCTACTCGATGCCAGAAAATAACACTTTGAAGGAGAAGCCATATATGTGGAGACATTGATTAAGGGAGGCTTGAAACTCCTCCTTACTTTGTAAGGCATAGGGTGTTAATTGTTTTGGATTCACAGGGTAGTTCTTGTTCTATATCAGTGTGAGTAGGGATGGCTCTGGTCTCAGAACTGGTTCCTCGATGACTATCTATATTGTAGCAATTTATGGATCATTCTCTTACCACCTTAGCAACAAGGTGAGGTGGTTGATCTAAACTTCACTGAAGTCAATATCAATAGTTTACATTGAAGAGTCTTCCATGAAACTTTATATATTTATTGTACGATTTTCCTGCATTCTTCACTTCATTACTTGAAAGAGGCATCACCGAATGTCAAATGAACGGTGGGCTTGGACATAAGTAACCTAGAACTTCATCTAGTAGCTTTAAATTCCTTTGAAAGACTAATATTTACACGATAGAGTCTCAGCCTTATAAGGTCATTTAGCAACAGATTTATGAAAATTTCTATTTTTCTTGTTTGTATGTGTCTTGGAAATTTTTCTCTTCCCTTGAAAGAATTCTTCCCCATTTACTGGCTCTTTCTGGGGTTTGAGCGTTAATTCAGTAATTTTCTTTTGTATTTTCTTACCAGGTTGCAAAACTTCAGAATAACGTTTTGTAGGTATGGCTGCTATATATATATATATATATATATATGGATATATATATATGGATATGTAGCGAGAGAGGGATAGAGAGACTAACTTTATAATTTTCTATTCAAACGTGAAAGAAAATGAAAAGGATTTTTGAAAAACTGCAAGAGAATTAGTAGCTGTATCATTCACTTCAAGAGAAAAATATGGCTATCCTTTCCAGTAGAAGAAGACTTGATTTTTCCCCCCATCAAAAGATTCCACTTTGATCCAACCTTCTTGCAAAAAACATCTTGACAATTTTCTACTTTCTTGGACCTTTTATTGAATCATTTCTCTTTTAAGAAATAGATTAAGCCCATGATTCCCATGATTAAGCCCCTATTAGCAGCCTAAAAAATAGATGCTGGTTCTTTGGTAGAATGATCATGGATGATTTGTGACAAAATGATTAGAAATGAAGAGGAAGAATGATACTATTTGACTAAGTGTATGTTAAAGGATTTTGACAAGCAAACACTAAGAATGATAAAATATGATAGCCCTCTCAAGAAAATATATCTTTATCTTGCAACAAGAATTTATTATTTATCTTCTCAAAGATATAAGAAAAATTGCATGTAAAGCAACACATATTATAATAGATCTAAACACAGATTCAATGGTATATGCATTGAGTGTAATTAGTTAATTTATGCATAAACCAAAAGAAAGACACTTATTTGTAGCTTGTAGAACATGACACAATGTAGAGGAAAAACCAGAGGAAGGTATTTTCTTTTAGAACAATACAACATATAGATGTCAATTATGTAGATTAACATTAGGTTATTGCACTTTCTTTGATAGTAATCTTGTGATATGACAAAGCAAGAAAAAAAACATGGTAACACAATCAAATGAAGATTATGAATTTTGAGTAATATCCCAAAAGTGTATGTGAACTACTTTTGTAAAAAATATTTAGAAGACATGAAGTAAGTGTGATGATTTTATTAACTATATTATGATAACAAGTCTATAATTAATATGACACATCATGTGGTATAATATGATTGTTCAAAATATATTGAGATTGATTGTCACTTTATCAAAGAAAAAACTTGAAAATGGTTTAGTTTGTATGCCTTATTGTGTCAACATAGAATCAACTTTTAAACATCCATACAAAAGGGTTGAGCTGTCTAGCATTCAAGAATCTCATTTACATGTTGAGAATGAATAACATCTATTCTCTAGCTTGAGGGAAAATGTTGAAACATAAGAAAGTGTCTTTTTTCTCTCTTACTTTTATTTATTATAATTTTACTTTTCTTTTATTGTATCTCTATTTTTCAACTTTATTTGATTCAATCCAACTTATTGGAAATTGACCCTACCCAATGTAAACCATTGATTTTGGTATATAAATACTAGACCTTGATTTACCCTTAAGTGTATTGAATCATTCTTTCTTGTCTCCACTTGAGTCTCAAGAAGAAAGTGATTTAGGGTTCTTCCTTCTCCAATGTTTGGCTGAGAAACTCTCTTTCAACACTTTCAAATGGGAGCCATATATAAGTAGCATATCATGAAGTATTGATTAAGAAGACTTGAAATCCCTTCTTCACATGACGTTAAGGTTAATGTTTGTTGGATTCCCATGGTATTCTTGTTCTCTCTTTATCATCAGTGTACATAGGAATGATTCTATTCTTGCAATTTGTTCTTTGATGATTATCTATATCATAGCAATTTATGGATCATTCTCATACTGCCTTAGCAATAAGGTGAGATGTTGATCTAAACTTTACTTTAAAAAAGTTAATATCAATAATTTAAATTTTAAAAGGTAAAATTTCTTTGATGTCCATTGGAAAGATAATCTTCCATCTTAAAAGGTCTTGTTTTTATTGAGGCTACTCCAATCCAATGCTTCATAACATTCAGTTTCATTTTTCCCTTAAACCTTCCTTTTAATTGCTGACTATATTGAGTGTATATAAGAACATGAATTGATTGCATTCCATCATGTTTCTCCTTTCAATAGGATTCTATGGTTAATAATTACTTTCAGTTATGATGTCCTAGATAAAAAAAAAAAAGAGAATTTAAATAATTCAATTGTTGGTACAAGCAAGTTCAAGGTTACCTGTCAATTTTGTTCACGTCTCAAAGAATTTAGGTAAAGATAGAGAACATGAAAAGTAAGAGATTGAAGCTTTGGAGTTTGAGCACTATATATTTTATGTGCAACATGAATCATAAAAGTGTGAAATAAAAATAAAATATATGCATTTATGATTTCTAAGTCCTATTAATGATGGTAATAATGGATTTCATGCTCAGCTATAATTTTCAAACTTACTTCCTTCGTCTCTACATAAAGACCACCCATTGGAGATACCTGAGCCTCATCAACCAAGCCATAGTACTTGAAGAATTTGTTCAGAATCTTTGAAGAGTTTTCCATAAAGCTTTATGTATTTGTCGTCTGATCTTCCTGCGTTCTTCGCTTCATTACTTGAAGAGACATTGCTGAATGTCAAATGAACATTTCCCTTTTAAGACATTTTCATGATTAAGCCCCTATGAGCGTCATGAAAGAAAAGGCACCCATTCTTTGATAGAATGATGCAACGAGTTTCTTTGGTTAGATTATAAGATCTTGTTCTTGAGCTTAAAGGTACTTCATTGTATTGTTGTTGGATTCACTTTACCTTATCTTTCAGCTTGTTACTACAATTTTATCCATATAATTAATGGGTTGTCTCCTAGGGCATTTTTTCTACATTTCATGAGGCCTCCATGAATGCTTGGAAGAAACTGCAGGTGCATCACTGGAGATTAGGCTGGGACTGCCTACCCCTTAACACTCTTTTACATATTCCCCGTATACTCGTTTAAATCAAGCCAACGCAGAAGCTTGAGCTTCGTCTATCCCTTAATGCATCATCTTCTTCAATCTCCTCTGCACAAGGCCCCTCTGAGAGAGAAGAGAGAGAGCGAGAGAGAGAGAGAGAAGGGTGGCGCTGTGACCATAACCCATCCGGGACTGATGTGGATGGAAGATGACGGTGGAGACACAGCTTTAGAGTGGAAACGGAGGGAGAGGTGTGCCCACCAAGTGGAGAAAACAGTTGTTCAGTATATAAGCAATAGCGACCAATGCACGATGCTAAATCGTTACACCATTCAAATCAAGCGAAGGGGAAGATAACATGGTGGAGGCCCCAGCCGCACTAATAATTCTGTCCTTTAGGAGGGGCATATCGTCGAACAAAAGGCGGGCATAATGGGCCACCGGCCTCTGGCACATGGGGGGACCCTCCGCCGCCGTCCGACAACCCACAGGCAGCTGTCCCCCAGCAACACCTCACATGCTCCCCCCGCCGTCTTCGGGTGCAATCCTTTTCTATCCACAGTATCATGTATCCTGCGTTCCTCAACTGGGAAAGGGAAGAGAGCCCCATGACATCGCAAAAGTCGCAATCTTTACACGGACAAGGCCACAAACACACGAAGAGATTGGATGGTATGGATCGCGTTAGTCATGGGAAGAGATTACGGATAGTTTTAGGTTAAAGACGGCGTCTCCTTTATCTGGGTTTCTCTATTTCTCTTGTTCTTTCACTCTCTCTCTATCTCTCTAAGTCTCGCCCTCTGTGTTCCACTGGGTCCTCTCAGGGGGGGCGTAGAGAGAGGGAGAGAGCTATGGAGTGGGGGCGGTGGGTGGGGTGGTGGCGGTAGCGGTGGTGGCGCAGTTGGGCTGGATTAATTGGCGGTGGCGTGGGCAGGAGAGAAGGTGGTCGTTGGTGAGGCCAGCCGCCTGCATGAAGGAGTGGATGACGGCGGAGCCGGCAAAGCGGAAGCCCCTGCGCACCATGTCCTTACTGATGGCCTCGGATTTGGAGGTCTTCACCGGAATATTCCGGCAGCTGCTGTACCGGGTGGAAATGGGCCGGTGGTTCACGAAGCCCCAGAAGTACTCATCCAGCGATCCGACCTCCTTCCTAACCTGCAAGTCCGTAGAAAACCTTAATCATTTCTCAGATAAAGAAAGACCAGTTCTTCGCTCTTCAGCGCCATTACGACTAGCATTCTTTCCTTACAGCTCATAATTTCTATGAAGGAAAGAGGTCTGAAACTGCTGAATCTCATGCGTAAATACAAGTATCGTCGACGGTATTTCTATTACACGATGATTAGTTTCTGATTGAAATTTGCAAAATTCCGTTAGGAAGACGTATATCGATCGAGAGGGACAGAGCTCCTATTAATAGAAATGATTAGGTTTTTTAAATCGTGTGTTCATGTCTGTCATTAGACTAATGCCATCAAAATTTCAAAGAAAAAAAGAGAGAATTCTCCAAAAATAGCTTGAAGATAAAATCCTATTTTTAGAAAGAAACTTTATAATAGTCAACAACATTAGTCAACAACTACAACCAGCCCTTTTTCTTTTAGCTATTGGGTTATTAAAAACCCAATATCATCATTAGAGATGGTGATTAAAGGATGAACTTAGGTTTTGGCAATCATTTCTGGTTGGTAACCAAAGTTTATATTTGATGATTTTACACAGCATGCATGGATGCATGCATTTGATGGCTACTATGTTTCAAGGGAGAGTACACGTTTTAAGGGATGGCTTCATTGAGGCCACAACGTTGGTTTTGTCCTTGCTTTATGATGTATGACATCTAGTCTGTTCTTCATGTCACTTTTGCTAAAAAACATCATCATATTGTTTAAATTTTTTACCAACATTGAAACTATACATGATAAATAACATGTACTTTGTGATGAAGTTAGTAAAAATAATGGAAATTTTGTTAATAAAGCGGAGTAGCCACATGTGCTAAAATATTACAAATATCAATGTTTTCTAGTTATTAGTAATCCAAGTTCTTCAGCTAGCGATTTGCAAAATTGAAATGAGTGCTTAGTGTTGTGGAATTCAAACATCTCTTTTTCTTTGTATGTTCTTGTCAGAATAAATAAACATGAGTAATTTTGACCTAGCTCTCTTTCCCAAATAAACTTGATAATTTCTTAAGGCCAAGCTAAATCAAATATATTATATTTTAGATAATTAAAAATTATACAATAAAGTAAGTTATTGATGAGGACCGTTTTTATCATAAAATGTTGTCATAGTTGAAAATGGATGAAAAATAGTATCATTTGTTTAATAGAACTTTGTTTCTTCTTCTTTTTTTGGCTCAAATTAAATTCACTATTTACAACCATTATTCTCATGGTGATTTTAAAATAAAGTAATGTAAATCCCTTGGCATAATGGTTTTTCCACATATCAATTCATGGATAGCATAGGCATAAATGTAATAATGTAAGAGGGAAAGTGCAACATAAAATATTAAAAAAAAAACTATGGACTAATCATTAGTAGGGTATTGATAGAAGCATAACCTAATCATACCTAACATTTGATGCTCATCTAGATAGAAGTAACTAGCTCTATGAAGCCCTTGGATTGTTGACTTCTTTTGGGCTTCTATGGCCCAATCATTCACAAGGTTTATGTTGGGTAGGGTTTTTGACTCTAGGAAAATAATATTTTACTAAAATTATCAAAGTGAAAATGGGAGCTACATTTATTTTTATTTTTTATAATAATTTAATGGTACAAGCTACTTTAACTAATGTAGATAGATCATAAGATCCTTGAAGGAATTTAGATCGGTATACGCCAACTATGAATACGTGTTCATTAGATCCTCTCTAAAAATATGGCTCATGTATGCAAATCCCTGGAGAGGAAAAAGAGGAAGAACAAGAAGTCGACGTCATCCAAAGATGGAATAGACCACTTGAGCCGCTCTGAACCCAACATTTTTATGGATATTTCTTAAAAGAATTAGAAGATGAACAAAAAGTGAGATATATAGCGGTGGACGAAGAAGTCCAAACCCATGTGTTCTTCACCCCATCACATCCCATCTGCTTCAAAGTGGTCCACAGAAAATGGCATAAAAGGAGGGGAGTACCCTTCAATCCAAAGACTTAGACAATAAAAGGACAAGGATCTATCTTCAAGTGGAGACCCTTTGCTGTGATCAGTGGCTCAATATGAACTGTCTAGTGTGTGGCTCTTGAGTATCCCATGGATATAATAATGCCTCATCATAATAGATGCCAAGCTTATCTTTACTATGTGGCTGTATGAGAGAGAGGATGGAAGGGGGGGCTACCACATGGTTGATTATGAGTATTTTAATGAAATGAAGCATAGATTCTAAGCATGGTTGAAGATTGGACTAAAGTTGGGAATCATTAAGAGCTCCAAGGTGTAACAGAAAAGTGTACTTAAGGGCTCCATATCGGCTAAGTTAAATATCCCAATCCCAAAAAAGTAATAAAAATAAGTTATATATTTGATATAATTTATGGGCAATGATGTCGTCACTCACCTCGTCTCTGTATCTATCCACACCACGTGGACAACAAGTTAACTAGATGATGGTACTCATTTATTTTATTAAAGAGGGAATTTATTTTATTTTATTTTATTGGGATTGGGATATTTGACTGTATACCTATAGTTTTTATTGAAATTTAATAGGAGCCTCTCTCTCTCTCTCTCTCTCTCTCTCTCTCTCTTTCACACACACACACACACACACACACACATCTCTCTCTTTGTGTCTCTCGGGCCCATATCCTGTACTGTACAAGTAGTTTTTCGGCTGTTTGCTTCGGAGGCTTTACGCCACTCCCCTTCACATGGCCCATTCCAGTGTTTTGTCACCTATCTGGGAATGAAGACCGGGAGAGGAGAAGCCCCTTGCGTGGACCGGCTTCTTTCCCCAGATGGAAGGGCACGCCGCCGCCGCCGCCGCCGTCCAAGTAGATAAGCCTCCTCGTGCTCCTCTCCTTGGCTCCTACCGCTCTACCTCCCTCCACCCTCAGCCTCATCCGGACGCGAGATATTCGAAGGTAGATACTCTCTCTCTCTCTCATCAATAAAAAGCTAAACAGCCACTGTCTGTCTGTCTCTGTCTCTCTCTCTCTCTCTCTATGGCCCTCTAGATGGAAGTGAAAATGGTCCATGAATTCACGGAGTTTCTGAAACAAACAAGGAAAGAGAGAGATGCAGGCCTAAAAAAGGCCAAAAAGGCAACAAAAAAAGAAGCTCATCAAAGAAAATCTGGGGGATGAGCTCAACAGTGCATCGCCACAAAATGACAGTTAAATGGGAAATTCATCAACATTGTAACAGGAAATCCAGTGAATTCAACATTTGAGAGAGAGAGAGAGAGAGAGAGAGAGAGAGAGAGAGAGGAAAACCAGGTTCCCAGTGAATATATGGAGGTATTGAAGCTTGGAAGGAGGGGGCTCTCATAACCAATCATCTCTGTGGTCCTCAAGGCGGAGCTCTGCAGAGGTGAGCAGCGGTGCACTGTGCCAAGTGCCGCCGCCGCCGCCGTTGCCGCCGCCTCATTCCTTCCCGTCGGCAGCCCGGAGGGAGCCCAGCTGGACTGGAGCCTGGGTGCCCACCACCTTCGACGACCCGTAAACCGACAGGTCGATCCCCTTGTCCTTCTCCTTCTCGATCTGCTCCTTGATCCAGAAGTAGGTAATCCTCAGCCCGTCCTGCCGCCATTTCCCCCAGAAGTCAACGGATCAGACAAACACTACAGATCCAGAGTCAAATCAAAGCCATTTATTCTAACAAGAAGAGTAATTCCACCGGTTAAACTTCAGTTTTAATAATCCAACCATATATATATATATATATTATTATTTTGCCGATTTCTAGTGTAGACTAATTAGCCGTTAGTTTTGCGTTGACCTACTGGTGAGGGAGAAGAGCAGGTACCTTCAGCTTCATGGTGGGGGCCCAGCCGAGCTTCTCCTTGATGAGGGTGTTGTCAGAGTTGCGGCCGCGGACGCCCTCTGGCCCGGGGATGTGGTGGATCGGGAGCAGGCGGTCCTCGAAGCTGAGGACGATCTCCGCCATCTCGTTCATGCTGACCATCTCGTCGCTCCCAATATTCACCGGCTCCCGGAAGTCCGACTTGGTCAACCTGGGCAAGACGATTTTTGGAAGACCAAGATTGCGGGGCCCACAAACTTAGATATCAATGGAAGACCCCAGACAGGGAAACGAGAGAATTCCAGGGTCGGGGTGGCCACCTCAGCACGCCCTCGACGCACTCGTCGATGAAGGTGAAGGACCGGGTCTGCAGGCCGTCGCCCCACATCTCGAATTTGTCGGTGGAGGTGATGGCCTTCCTGCAGAAGGCTGCTGGGGCCTTCTCCCGGCCACCTGGTAGAGAGAAGGAACCAGAAAAAGGGATCATCTTTTCAGGGGATCGAAGATGGGGAAGATGGCGAGTGGGTCTGGTCTTAGGGGTTTGGGTCTGGTGGGCTTGCCTTTCCATGTGCCGAAGGGGCCGTAGATGTTGTGGAAGCGGCCGATCCGGCACTCGATGCCGAAGTCCTTGGTGTAGTGCTTGCAGAGCTCCTCGCTGGCGAGCTTCTCCAGGCCGTAGGCGTCTTGGGGCTGCAGCAGTTCCAATTAAGGGAATGACCAATGAGTGATTCCCTCAAGGTTCTTGAAAAAAAATGCCTCTGAAAGAAGAGGAGAGAAGAGAGAGGAGATAGGAGAGGGGGCTGGGGGGTGGGGGTGTGGGTGGGGGTGGGTGGACCTCAGCTGGCCAAGCGTCGGACTCCTTCAGGCTGACGTTTGTTGTGTCCAGCTGCTTGAACTCCGGGTAGATGCAGGCGCTGGATGCATAGAAGAGCCTGCAAGAAACACGCAAGGGATTTTTACTATAAATGGAGAAACAGGCAATTTTGAAGCGAAGGCAGAAATCAAGGTTGATAATCAGGGTAGCTTTTGGAGGATAGTTAAGGGGAACTAACTAATGACAGGTTGGCAAGTATGGTCTCCATAGAGGCCGCGAATGTGGAGATCCCACATCTGAGAATGAAAAAACGGATGAAGAAAAAGGTGGAGAAGGAAGGCATCAACTTCTCCAAAAGGCAGGTGAATGTTCTTGTGGCCTTTAGTATTTGCCTACATCGAAGGGAAGCCAGTTCACTACTATTTAAGGGAAAAAAAATAAGTAAAAAGAACTTAGGGGTGAGGGAGGGGAGGGAGGGGCATTGCCATCTCCAACATAAAAATAGAAAATCATTAAATTTGGTAGATATAAATTCATAGAAATTATTAAGATGAAGATTGAAGCATGGACAAGGCAACAATATTCTGCACACCTCTTGACGTCGTTAACCCTGGAAGCCTCAAGCACGTTGAAGCTGATCATAGTGTTGTTGTACATGATCACCGAATGGTTGGACTGAATAAAACCCATTCCTCCCATGTCGGCAGCGAGATTGAACACATGGTCAACATCTTTAGTTACTTTCAGGCAGTTGTCCATCACCCTGAGGTCAACCAGGTGGAATTCATGGCAGAACATGTCCTCTGTCATGTGCTCATTCTTCTTCCAGTCGGAAGCAATAATGTAGTGGCCCTCATTCTTTAGGCGCCGGGCAATGTGGGAGGCAATGAAACCCCCAGCTCCCGTAATGGAGATCCTGAGCTTCTCAGAGGGCCAGTAGGGCTCCCTCTCCAGGTTCTCGTAGGTATACTCCCCATAATTCCCACTGCCCATTCTGCAAGAAGGCGACCATATAAAAATCTTACATACTAGCCTGAAACTGGTTTACTGTTGCTTCAAGTGAGACAAGAGCTCTGCACTTGGAAATATAATAATGCTTCCAAATGTGAACAGCTTTATCTGATGATGTCTGAGAGACGCATGATGCAAAGGAGGAAACTAAAGGAGAGAATTATGAAATCCCGCAATCAAGAGGGAGTTTGTGGATTCGTTGTGACGCTGTAATCTAGGGCTGAGTACGATGCACAGATCAGATGGAGTCTGTCCATGTGATGAATCAGAAGAACCAGCAGCGATCAACAGAAAGTATGGAATAAAAAGCAAGGTATCCGACAAAAGGCAAAAGGTGGATTCCAAAAAAGAGAACAGAAAGGGCAGTATTAGCCGAGAACACCAGCGCAAACTGCCAAAAAGTAGGGAACTTAACGTTGAAACAATCCATGTAAAGATTTCCAAATATGAAAACACTTCTAGCAAAACTCAGAATGAAGTCAACCCTGAGGTTGAAAAGCAGACAAATTGCTCCCACAAGAAATCCACCCCAACCAGGTAAATACTGAAAGGCAGAAAAAAAATATGGAAACTAAAAAATACGTACAACCAGAAAAAGTAAAATTATAAACTATTGGTTGCAGTTCTTGAACAGATATAGGAAGGCCCAATATAAAGACAATTTGGCAACTGATCAAAGGATAAGGAGCAATCAGAACATATGGACGAATTTAATATCCACTACTATCTACAGAGATAAATAGGCAGAGTTTCTCCTGGGTCTGCAAATACCTGGATATTAATATTTACAAGTTCTATAAAATATTTGTATCAGAAAATTTTTCAGTTAAGATCTGGCAAAAGACAATCATGTAAAGACATGTCACAGAGATGTCCTTAGAATTATTTCGACAATTTAGCCCGAAACTGTGCTCTTCAAAATTCCAAAAAAACGCATCTAAGATGACAATTATGTTTGGTGACAGTCACAAAAAATTAAATATCAAATATCTCCCACGGATGCCTTTAAAGGGAAGTGAATCAAGAACTCCCAGCAGTATAAAAAGAGATTCGAGTGCTTGTTCTAAATACAATAACAAAAGGCCTAGAAAAAGGAAAGCAGAGGTCGAAAATAGCCAGGCTGCGGCGCCCACAGAATAACGACAATCTATTACCCAGGAAAAGGAGGAGGAGAAAACAATGCCATCAATTTTTTCCTTTCATAACCTGAATTTGAGACGTTATTGCATTAATGCAGTCTAAGTGACTAAGGGAGACTCCTGAACTTCCAAGACGACAGCAGGGATGAAGTCATACTGAGCATGAATAAAGGAACCCGATGAGAAAAGATCGCCAATGAAGAGCCAGCAACAAAGACAACCACCTTAAATGCTCAACCAATTCACATCAAACCGAACCGACAAAAAGCTCAAAAGAGATCTGCGAAAAATTCAACAGTCAAACAGAATTGAGAAAAACGAAGTAAAAATCTCTCAAAATAAGGAGCCCGAACGCAGTGAGAAGGAAAACAATGGTCGTCCATCTAACCAGACAGATAACATCAAACCAAACCAATCCGTCAGGCCTCCAGGGAGCCCCAAGACGGACCCAGCGGCCGGAAGAGAGAGCGCTCTTCTCACCTCGGTTGCGGAGACGAACGAAGAGGAAATCCGAGCCGCGCACAGCAGAGCAGAGCAGGGGAGAGAAGGAGTCACTGCAGCTGCCTTCCCGTCGATCTCGGATCAGAGAGCTACGGCCATCGAGGACTTCTCCCCCGCCAATATTTATAGTCTTTCAACAGGGCGCGCTTCTCGATAAAATATGGAGAGAGAGACACGCGGGGAGAGGAGATTCGCGGCGGGAGAGGCGAATTAAGTCCACTGATCGAACGGTCCAAAATTTCCCGATTCTTCCCGTGGTCCCAATGGTCAATTATCTTGTGACGCCATCATGGACCACGTGGGCTCCAAAAGCGCTGAAACCCGTCCGGTTGCGCCTACGTGGACTGCTCACCGCCAACCGATCGCCCCCGTCGGAGAAACGGCGGGGAGGACGACCACGATGAGGCGGCGTTAACTGTACCGCGTGTTATCACCACTGCCGCAATTCCTCACCGCTACCAGACGACCTTGCTGACCGTATACTCTAAGCAGCATCATCTGACACGATTTGACTGATCCGCCCCGTTTTTCTTTTCCAAATGTGGACATCAAAAATAGTTGTCCCGGAAACGAAAGATGGACTTGGGCCTATTACCACCTGTGCCGGACTCTTCTTACTCCACTATGGCCCATCTGGAAGTCCACAGCCTCTCTCTCTCTCTCTCTCTCTCTCTCTCTCTCTCTCTCTCTCTCTCTCTCTCTCTCTCTCTCTCTATCTATCTATCTATCTACCTTCATTCCTTCCCATCCTCGTAGAACCCACAACGCCCCACAGCAGTTTTCATCCTTTCACCCTTGAACAACCGGAACGGATTCAGCTTTAACCTTGCATAATATATGATGTATCTCATACCCACTTTATCAATTACCCATTGTCAACCCCCACGCCTTCACTTCATAAAAGTCAACACTCTGACAACCACATAGGATTCTCCGCTGACCTTTAAAAAAAAGGGTCGCAATCAACAACAAGGTTGACCAAGATGGATAGAAATCAAAGAGATAGAGATAACTGATAAGCTAAGATGGAAACTTCCTAGGTAGGGTAGTGGCGGCAGTGGCAGCACCTGTGGCAGAACGGCGGCGGTCAGGGCAAAGTGATGACCTTGATGGACTGCAGCAGATATAATCGGAATGCATTCAGCTATAACCTTGCAAGAAAATATACTTTTATCTTATACCCACTTCATCAATTACCCATTTGTCAACCCCCACGCCTTCACTTCACAAAAGTCAACACTCAATAAATAACAACCACATGTGATTCTCCACTGGTCAGCGTCTCTACAAAAAGGGCCACAATCAACAACAAGGTTGACCAACATGGAGAGGAAACAAAGAGAGAGAAAAGGTGATAAGCTAACATGGAAACTTTCTAGAGAGGGCATCGGCGGTGGTGGTGGCAGCGGCGGTGGTGGCGGTGGTCAGGGGACGGTGATGACCTGGATGGACTGCAGCATGTCGGAGACGGCGATGACGAGGTCACCAGGCTGGATCATTCCCCGGGCCTTGAGGAGGGAGAAGGTCCGGTTGAGGTTGCTCTCCATATCCTCGGAGAAACTCAGGCGGAAGGGGATGAGTCCCCACTGCAGATTCAGCCGCCGCCGCACTGCTGTCGTCGTTGTGAACGCAAATATGGGGCAGTCCGGGCGGCTCCGCGACAGCAGGGACGCCATGTGGCCCGTCTTCGTGTACACAAAGAGGGCGTCCACCCCCAGATTGTTAGCTGCGAGGCATACACAATACAGATTATGTCATGTCAAAAAGAATATTCATGAATTAAATAACATTTTAATACCTATTGTATACAAATTGTGTATCAAGATAATTAAGAAAATACAACCTATAACATATATTTTATCATATATTTGTAATGTCATGAATAATTAATGTAGAAATCATACATATGTAATATGACTAATACTAAGTGTGTATATAAATATGTATATATATACAAGAATCTTCCACACAAATGCACACTGGGTTGAGAATTTAATTCTTAAACAGTAATTTTCTATGTTGCAAGATATTCAAAATAATGATAGATGGAATTAAAAGTTATGGAGGATGAATAAAAGTTAGGACGGCAGCTCATTTATTTCATGTCAACTTCCTTTGAAGTCCACTTCGTTTGGCTGCACGACTTTAGGCGTATTGACTTTTGCAGAGCTCTAGCATTGGAAAGTCAACCAGACAGAATGGGTGCGAATTTTAGCGAAAGAATGGGTGGGCAAGTGTTCTTACCCATTTTAGCCGCAGAATTGCAGATCTCCTCAGAAATACTGTCTGAGAAGGAGGACGCAATGCCAGGGAGCTCCATAGCTTCATATCGCTTCTCCTCCCTCCACCACCTCTCGATCCTCAAGCTGACACTCCTCAGAACAGTCAACGCCTTCTCTGGATATTGACCCATGGCTGACTCACCAGAGAGCATCAGGGCATCCGCCCGCTGCCTGACTGCCTCAGAAACGTCGGCTACTTCAGCTCTAGTTGGTGTGGGATATTCGATCATAGATTCGAGAAGCTGAGATGCCACGATGACCGGCTTGTTCAGCTGCCTGCAGACTTTTACGATTCTTTGCTGGGCAGAAGGGACTTGCTCCAGGGGAATCTGTGCGCCCAAGTCCCCTCTAGCTACCATCGCTCCATCAGATGCACGGATGATCTCCTCTAAGTTCTTCAGTGAATCGATGCTTTCAATCTTTGCAATGACAGCAATATCACTGGAGTTGAGAATTACAGTCAAGAACATCGATCAGCCCAGGCACTTCAGCTATTACTTCACATAAAAACCGTGTGCAAAACAAGTTCATCATATGAGTTCTATCAGCTATTTTCTTTGGCATTGAAAACAGGAACTGAGTAAGAGGAAGATTTTCTGACACAAAATCACAAGATTCATCATCTCAATGGCAAGTAATGGATATAATGTAGTAACTGATCCAAAACGTACACAGGGAAGACAAGAAGATTAATGATATATTTATTGTGACAACTGCCACAACAATAGCAACAAACATTACCACAATAATGGCCATAACCCATGTCTCACCGATTAAGCGTTGCTCTCATTAAATAAAAATTTCAAGGGCATGAGACTATCTGGCAGGATCCAAGAGTCATGTCACACATACAATTGGAGAGGAGAGTTGTCTAGATCCAGTAAAAGTAATATGTAGATAGAGAAAGAACTCTTCCTTCTGATACTTACAAATTTGCTACCAGGAAGAAAACAGCAAATTGCGATAGAGAATGATTTTCGTATTGATCTTCTTTAGGCCGACTATTAGCACAGTTCAAACAGTCGACCAGTCATTGCATTCATAACTTAATTTACGTCCTCAGTCTGTGACCAAGGGGATATGATCACACCAGAAAGCTCATAAAAATGACGAAGAAAAGAAATAAGCTGGAAATGAGCCAACCAATATTAGATTGACCTTGTACAGGCAAGGTTGCCTTTCATCACCTTCCCTCTCAATGTTAGAGGGTGCAGACTGCCTGTCTGTCCACCCTTCCAGTGCAGGAAACCGAGGAGGTGAAAAGAGGGCAGAGAAGAGCCTGACGATAAAGGAGGAAAACGCTTGCCTCTTCTTCAGCAGTGTTCTTCAGTCTACATCTCATCTAAAACATGGGACAAATAAACTGATTGGTTTCATGTCTCTTGATTGTCATTCTTTTCTCATAGCAGATAACAGATGGATTATGAAAGGCTAATCACGTTAAGTTGCTGATGTTCAATTGTGATCCAAATCAATTTAGTTTATTGGTGTAAGAATGGAACTCACCATCTTCACATCCTGGCCACTCACAATAGGCTTTACCATTCTTTCCAGTGCTGGCATAGAACCATATCAGATACTATCCTCCTAAAAGTCATAATTTCATGCCCTTGATACCACCTGAAAATTTGTCTCCAACTTCTATTTGTACAAATTGTCAGATTGGTAATGTTCATGGGATGATTTTTAGATAAACTTGCTCAGATTGTTCATATTATCTGTAGCCAATGAAGACCTAGATTTAATGGAGCAAGATATAATGCACAAAGTTCAAAGAACACTGAAAATAATAACATGCCTTGAAGGACTTTCTACTGGGTTTAATGATGAAATTATGTGCATCTTGAATGCGATTGCCAAGTCAAGAATTATGACCTTTCTTTTGTGAAATGCAAGCCAATATTGCCCGTTAGACAAACTCATCCAGAGCACAAATTAGTCACCCAGTAAAGGCTGAACATAAAGGCACGTTCACGATTTTACAGTGCAGTAAAATGGAAATGGAGAATTGACACGTTTTGAGACAATCATTTTTCAAATTGAATGCAAAAACAATAACAAATAGGCGTACATGCCCAGGAATAAATATTAATACCCGGGGGTTATTGATATTTATATATGCACGTATGCACAGGGATTAAATATAGTATCCTTGGGCTGAGCGTTTTAAATTTTCCTAGTTAGAAAAACAGCTTAGAAGTCATCAAATAATCTTATCCAAATAACAGAAGACTTCATCTGATAAAGTGCTGAACTCCCAGAGAAGCTACCGAAATGCAAAAATTAGGCCATCATGAGATCTATCGACAATAAAAACCGCAATTAAGCAACAGTGGGGTAATGATTAATGAATTCACCTTCCACGAGACCGTGCAGCAATGTAGCTTTTGAGGTGATTAATTACTTCCGCAGACTTGACAAACGAAACTGCTATGAAATCAACCCCTTCAGCAATTCCAAAATCTATGTCTAGCCAATCCTGAACATCCGTAATAACGTTAACAAAAAAACATGGGAATCAAGGGATAAAACGAAATACAGAATTATCAAGGAATTATATTTCTTTACATCAATACCACCAAATAAACATTTGTATCAACCACTCATGATGTCTTTCCTATTTCAGCACTTCGAGACTTATTTCAACCTAAAAAACGTTAAAACTCAATAGCTTGATTCAATATTCAATATACCTTCAGCTTTCATTTCTATCAAATACCACTATCATATAATGCACATGGAGGATTAAAGAAACTGCGGGAACAATGGACGCACGAGATATCACCAAGCTGAGGCCTAGCTTTAACAACCTAAAAATCATTTTAAAATATTATCTGATCATCAAATAAGCAATAAATAAGATTGAGTATGTGCAGGTGTTGACATGATGTTAGTATCATATAAATGAATGATCACACTAAATATATGTAACTTAAGTTATTCTCACTCCACTATCTAAAACAGAACTTCCATTTTCATTTATAATATTTTTTAATAAAGAATATTCCGGAAATATAAGTATGAAAATATAGCAAAGAAACCAACCAAATAAAATAATAAATACACATCAGCTCACAACTAAACGAGACATATATAATTAAAATGCTATATAATTTTAATGTATGGAATTTAATAATATATATTATACATTTGATTGCCCTAAACAATTATGCATGAACGGAGTACCATACAACATAGGTGTACGTATGATGCTTGCAAACATCATACACCAGGAAATCAGTACATATGGCCTGGATGCCTTCACATCAAGGCATTGCACTCTCTAGAAGAATATATTCACTCTCACAAACAGAATTAAGCAAAATCAGAAAAACAGCAAACCAAAACGTTGTGATTATTGAAGACAAAGATATGAGAACAGAAAAAGGATATCGAAAGATAAACAGGTATTATACTGGCAAGGAGTTAAAAAAATAGACAAGCTGGGATGCGGGAAAGTTCAAAAGAACACTGCCTACAAGCTCAGCAAACAACTTTTCAAGAGAGAATGGAGATCATGAATGGGCAGTACCTTAGAAGAAATCGTGGGAAGCATAGCATTTCGTTCTCGCACTAGACTGCCATCCCGCCAGAACGTCAAATTTGCTCGTGGTAATAACAAACCTGGGTCGGTACAGTGGCACCTTACGTCAGGGCCAATCTTCTCAATGACCTCGAAACGCACCATTCCTCCATCCACGAGCAGTTCATCACCCACTTTCACATCTGCACCACATTAAAGTCATTTAAAAAAGAAAATAAGTTGAAACGCCTTAAGCTTGCAAACATTTCCCAAGTTTTCCTCAATTAAAATGCAGATATCAAAAGAGGTAGACCTTCTGCAAATCCATCATAATTTACACTGATTGTGCGGTCTGGAAGAGGTTGGTTGAAATGCCGAACACTGAAGGTCCAGACCTCCCCATCCTACAAAGAATCGTGTGTCAAAAATTTCACTGAAATCATAGAATACATATAGACATCAAGCAAGAAATAAACTTTCCGTATGTATGAGAGCTATATAAATTATTTGAATTTATTTTATGACGATTAAAAAATGATAGATTAATATACTATTAGCATTTCGATTTCTTAATTCACATTGAATCATCATTCATTAAATTAAAACTATAACCATGAAATAAGAGAAGCTGTTCAGATTTTAAATAATCAGTCATATGATGGGAAAAGTAATGACCAATGATTAGAGGAAATTAGGCTATACTACATTAGACTGTGAATAATGCTATGGCCCTTTTTCCCATGCCATGTTGATCCATTCCTTCTATAATAGACCACTTTGAAGGTTCATTTATAGAATTGAGGATTACCCCCTATTACTAGACCACTTTGAAGGTTCCCTGGTTTTAAAAAGAGGTCAAATTGAGAATGCAAGAGCATTTGAAGGAAGATATCGTTTGATGATTTTTTATTTTAAAAAGTCGACTCAAACTACTACAAAATGGGATGGTGTTAAAGTTCAACTCACTCAAGTATCAGAAGAGAAAACATGTCTTCTTAGAAAAATATTAATTAACCTGATACTTGAGGCAATGCAGAGGTTCATGCATGAATAAAAGATCTTAGTCCTATACGTTTTTAAATGGATGAATTATTTCTCCGACTTCAGCAACAAACTTTCGACTTCAGCAAGGCAGACGGTAAGCGTTACCTCAGCTCTGGCAGAGGAGGTTGGAAGGTCTCCCATGTGGATCTCGCTGCCCTCGGTGTCCATCATTACCGCTACAGCATAGCCCTTTTCCTCGTTCAGCTGCCGCACCCGCCTGATCACCTCACGATGCCACTCGTGGGTACCATGGCACATATTAACCCGAGCCACGTTCATCCCCCCTACAGCGAGCGCCTCTAACTGCTCCTCCCCGCAGGTCGCGGGACCTATGGTGCACACGAGCTTCGTCCTCCTCGTGCTCCGGAAGCCATTTTCCTTCATCTCCGCCTCCGTCACGGAGTCCACGTCGATCGAGCCGCTGCTGAAGACGCCGTCCACGGCGGCGGAGGGGACCAGAGCCGTCGAGTCCAGATCCTGGGTGTGCGACAGCGTGGCCGAGATCCGCCCGGTCTGTCTGCGGGGCCTGAGGGTGAAACAGGGGGAGGCGACGCCGGCCCCCCGCAGCTGACTGAAGAGGCATCGCCGGCGCTCCGTAGCCCCAGCAAGCGCCGGAGGAACAAAGCAGCGGAGCGACTGCGCCATAGTCCCCGCCGGCGGAGAAAACTGTGTAGGGGGTTGAGTGATAAGGCAGTGGCAGCGGCAGCGGCGGAGAGAGAGAGATATTAGAGAAAGAGAGAGAGAGAGAGAGGAACCGCGGAGTGTCCGAGGAAGGGTCTGTCGGCCGTAGGATTCGATTACGGAATCTGGATCGGGTTCGTACCGATAGCAACGGGAGATTCGTCACAAGATTCGGATTCGCCTGGACAAGAAGAATCGGACTGCCTTGCTGAAATTACAGTTTCACCCCCCAAAAGGAACAAATGTGAAGCTGTCCCCTAAAAGATTTTTTTTTTCTAATTATGTAATTTAAGAAATTATAAATCGGCCATATTTTCTTAAAGCTATAAATTGGACTGCCTTGCTTGCTTTTTCTTAAAGATTGAGGACAGGGCTCCTACCTAGAGCTTCTATTTTTGAAAATTTTAAATATAATTAGTTACTATCTCTTTAGGATTTTTCTAATTATTGAGTTGATATTTATTTATGGATATGGATAATAAGGATGAGTAAAACATGTTAAAAAATTCATTTCATTGCATAAAAAAGTACCATAAATAAGGTTTTTGTTCAAAATATATTTGCATCTATCCAATTAGCAAAGATCATCCACTTGGTGAATGAATTGGACAACCTCTTTTGGCTTGAGCCGAACACTTTCTCTTACTAGTTGAGCATTCTACGCACATTATCTATGATGTGATTTTTAAAAAGGGCCACTTATATTGTTCGTATTGACAATTATAATGAAATTACAAAGTTTTCTCTGACTGTATAGGACTAACATATTGGTCCCTATACTGGTATCTTTTGGAATAGAGAGACTAGGTTTATTCCATTATAGTAAATTACTTTTCTATTTTTTTATTAATCTATTTTTATTAAGTTCAGATTAAGTGAATAATTGATGTATTACCTTAACAAGAGAATATGATCAAAATGAAAGATAAATTATTTTTATAGTAGTTTGGCCTGCCTAAGCTTACATTCACTTCCTTGGGGACCCTTCTTTACAATCAATTATCTACTATTTGTGAATATAATTGATTTACTATGATCAATCAACCCCTACATTGTAAATTTCTTGAGTCTATGATACTTTGCTAAAGTTCATGCTTTTGGTATCCATCCACATACAAACGAGCACATCATATGTGATATTCATTAAGAGAATTGATCACACAATAAACAACCCAACTTCGAGAGGAAATAGATGCCTTACATGAGCTTCATGGAAGGTGAGAACTCTGTGATCTTGTTAAGGCTTGAACAAAGGTGATGAGATGCTGAGACTCACACTCAGGGGCATTCAAAACTTTGTAGCATTTAAGTCAGAGGAAGAGAGGAGGAATCATTTGTGTCATTCACTCAATCTCTCTCTTAACAACTTGGTTGACTTTTTATGTGTCCTTATTTGGGTGAGAAGCCTTCTTTTGTCTCTAGGGCTTATTGGGTTGAACCTAGTTTAATTGTTTGTTGAGATTGGGCCACATTGTACTTTTGGCCTTAATGGCTAGTTTGTGATGTGTGCCACACCACACTTTGGGATTAATCAACTTATATCTTTTCAGGCCATGCCTAAATAATACCTTGGGTTTTTCCAAAAATTGATTATAGAAAATAAATCCATGTATTATAAAAAATAATGTAAAATACAAGCTTTGGCATTTTGTTTTTCTATGATGAGGGCTGAATTCATTTTCTCTTTAGCTTATAACCAACTAACATAGTCCTCAATTTTGAGATCAATTTTATCTTATATTCTATGTGAATATATTAAAATAGTAATTAGGGCTGAATTTACATCATTACCCCTCACATCAACAAAAACAAGTTTAATCCATTTAACC
Source organism: Spirodela intermedia (assembly GCA_902729315.2). NCBI lineage: Eukaryota > Viridiplantae > Streptophyta > Magnoliopsida > Alismatales > Araceae > Spirodela > Spirodela intermedia. Next base: position 2,130,593 of record LR746264.1, read on the forward strand.
TCAAATACCAAGCCATTTATCTATTTAGTTTAAACTAAATAGGCATATATATATATATATATATACCTATATATGGTTAAAGATCATGTGAAAATTATTATTTGCCTTTTTTCTTCTTGGCCCTTTTTTCCTAAAACTTTCTTGACATTGAATCATGTTAAAAACATACAAAGTCAATTAAATCTTGAGTTATTTAATATTTTTCCCAAGGTGGCTTAATTAACATGTCAAAAAAAAAGAGGAGGCTAATTGATTCTTTAATTTTTTTCATGCGTTACTGTATTTTAACATGATTTTCTCTCAACTATATTAAAATGGATTGATACACCAGTTGACATACAGAAAGTCAACTCACTAGGACAATAAAATAATTAATAGTAAAATAAATAAATCATACTCTTGTTTTTTTTAAGATGAGTTAAACACCTCATTGATTTTATAAGCCAGTTTTTTACTATTTAAGGAAACAAGACATGCCCATAAAAGGGAACTGATGTGGCCTTGACATGCATCTAGAAGGCTCTTGTGGTGGATGGGCTATCTGTAGAGCCTAATAAGTAGCCCATTATAATCAAATAAATGAATGAGCTTTGCCTAGTCAAAGATCATATAAGTAGAGATCTCTGTCATAACATTGTGCGCAGTCGGTCTGCACGGTTGACCAAACCAATTTCGTTAATAGTAAGTGGGTGACACATGATTCCAGAAGAGGGCAAGCGTGGGCCACGTGAAGCCCGGCCCATTAGACCAAGCCCAAATAAAACAAATATATATACCGAGGCGCGTCTGAACCCTAAGAATCTGTGATCTCCTTTCCTTTCCCCATACTGTGCTGTCGCCGCCGCTGCCGCCGCACCGGAGCAGGATGGTGGCCGCCGTGAGGCCGCTGGTGACGGTCCATGCCCTGGAGGGCGACATGGCGACGGACGGATCGAACGCCGTCCCGCTGCCGGACGTGCTGAAGGCGACCATCCGGCCGGACGTGGTCCGCTTCGTCCACTCCAACATCTCGAAGAACAAGCGGCAGCCCTACGCCGTGTCGAAGCGCGCGGGGCACCAGACGTCGGCTGAGTCGTGGGGGACGGGACGTGCCGTGTCTCGTATTCCCCGCGTGCCCGGCGGCGGCACCCACCGCGCCGGGCAGGGTGCCTTCGGGAACATGTGCCGTGGCGGGCGGATGTTCGCCCCGACGAAGATATGGCGGCGGTGGCATAGGCGCGTGAACCTGAACCTGCGGAGGTACGCCGTGGTGTCGGCTCTGGCCGCGTCCGCCGTTCCGGCGCTGGTGATGGCCCGCGGTCACCGGATCGAGGGGATCCCCGAGGTCCCGCTGGTGATCTCCGATTCGGCGGAGAGCGTGGAGAAGACGTCGTCGGCCATCAAGATCCTGAAGCAGATCGGCGCGTATGCGGACGCGGAGAAGGCCAAGGAGAGCCACGCCATCCGGTCCGGGAAGGGCAAGATGAGAAACAGGCGGTATGTGTCGCGCAGGGGTCCCCTGATTGTGTACGGCACGGAGGGCGCTAAGATCGTGAAGGCGTTCCGCAACATCCCCGGCGTGGACGTGATGAATGTGGAGCGGCTGAACCTGCTGAAGCTGGCCCCGGGTGGGCACCTCGGTAGGTTCATCGTGTGGACCAAGTCGGCGTTCGAGAGGCTGGACGCGGTGTTCGGCACCTTCGATAAGGCGTCGGAGAGGAAGAACAAGTACGTGCTGCCGAGATCGAAGATGAGCAACTCGGACCTGTCGAGGATCATCAACTCGGACGAGGTGCAGTCGGTGGTGCGTCCCATCAAGACCGAGGTGAAGAGGAAGGCTCTGAAGAAGAACCCGCTGAAGAACCTGAACGCGATGTTGAAGCTGAACCCGTACGCCAAGACGGCGAGGAGGGTGGCGCTTCTGACTGAGGCCCAGAGGATAAAGTCGAAGAAGGAGAAGCTCGATAAGAAGAGGACTAAGCTCCCTAAGGTGCGTCTCATCGTGGGTCCCGTTTTACATAGCCTCGTGCACGGGCTGTTTGTTGCTCTTCCGTGGTTCAGTCAGCGACAATGCGGTTTGAATCAGGCCGAAGAAAGCCGATGTCGCTTACTCTACTTGACATCCCCGTCCCCTTCCTGCCAAGTTTTAGCCTTTTTTTGGTGGTACGATGATGGAGGTGTCTATTTTCTGGTCCGAAGCAGCAGCTTCAGCTTCCCGACCAGAATTTGCGTCGTTTGCTCGTTCCCTCTCTCTAACCCCAGGTGTTGATCTGGTGCAGGAAGAAGCAGCGGCCATCAGGGCTGCGGGGAAGAGCTGGTACCATACGATGATCTCCGACAGCGACTACACCGAGTTTGAAAACTTCTCCAAGTGGCTCGGGGCGACCCAGTGACATGGAATCTCCCCTCCCCACTTCCCCCCCTCCGTCTCCTCATGTGCAAAGTGTATCCCTTTTCTGGGTTCGAGTTTGCACGACTTGTTTAGGACCGCTGTACTCTTGCTCTTTGTTTGGCCCTCGAGAGTTTCACCTAGATGATCATAGATTATTGCGAGTTTTTGTATTGTCGGGGTTCTATCTGGTTGCCGTCTTCTCTCATCGTTTGGATTTCTTTTCCGCGAACCATGCAATAATAGCTGATGTGGAGTTCCTCGTCTACCTAAACGGCTCTGCGACTTCTATGGATGGGTGGGCGCTGCCCAGCGATCTCCACTACTAACTAGCCTTGGAAGTAGCTGACTGAAGAGAGGTTTCAGAGGGGGAGGGGGAGGGGGACGGGGAAGGCAAGGGCATGATTGAGGATGAACAGGGCATGTTTGGTTGGATGCGAGGTCGTTTGGACTGTTGATCTTTTTGTAATGATCGAGTAGTTTGGGCGGTTTTGAGGAGCTTCTGCCAAGCTCGGGAGTCGGTGCTCGCTCTCCCCAAGCTAAATGCATAAGATACTTGTGTGATGTAACGGCTGGCTGCGCAATTGATCAGAATTATGAAACATTCTACTTGAGTTGGTTGCTCCTTTTTCAGATGTGAATGCAGATAAAATACTTTATCTTATCAAATATTTTTCTAGTTACATCCAGTAAATTGGCCTGATGCTAAGAAGGAAAGATAATTTTCATGTTATATTTCTATCTAACTAATATGTCAATTAGAATTAAGGTAGAATGAAAGTTGGCTTCAGTTTTTCACTACAACAATGAAAACTCCATTTTTATGAAGTTTTATAGAAAACGCCATCTCAAAGTTTCCTCTTGAGTACACTTAATAAAAATAATCATATAGTTGAATATAAAACCCTGATTACGTGGTATAGATTTGACTTATTGCTCTCAAATTAGCATAGATATGCTACTCAGGAACATCTAATCATCTTGTTTGTTATTTCCCTATATAAACCACGATGCTCATTATCAATAATAATTATGCAATCTAAGTTGTCAATTTTTTTAATAAAAATAATATTTGTGTGCATTTTTAATTAAATGCATACAAATATTCAAACAATCTTTAGGAACATAGAGTACATTGCAAAAAGATATAAATTTTATGATTATTCTTCATAGCATAGTTGATATGTGTGCAAATTATAACAAAAACAATTAATTATTGTATGTGGCGCAATATGATAAATTTCTGAAACAAAAAAAGGTATCATACACCAAAAATAGTTGTTTGAGAGGACCTTACTAGTGGGGTGACTATTTTCTAACCATTAAAATCGTCAAAAAAATAAAAGTTTCTTTTATAATAATGATAGTGTTCCCCTATAACCCAAGTGAGTAAAAATAAAAACATGTAAGATATTTTTAATCTTTGTATTTGTTATAATAGTTAAGATAATTGAAGATTCACTAGTTCTGACTACTTTTCTATTACTTCTACCAATGACTCTTGAGCCTAAAATCTAGGTTGTTGAAAATAAGTTATACGTTATTTATACTACAATCAAATGAGTAAGTTTATCAAAGTGGCTCAAGGAGTTGGAGGCAAGTTCTGATTTTAACTTCTTGATCTCACCTTTGAGGCTCTTTGTCTCTCCTTGTTTATCTACCTTTGCGTTGTAGTTTGACTAAAATGGTTGCTTAGTTGTAGGATAAGTTTATTCACCCATCTAAGACTTCCCATGGGGATTAAAACATTGATTGTGATTGAATCATGTATGTTTACAATAAATGCACCATAAGATATTTTCCTAGTCACCTTTCTTCATCTTTAAGTTATTGTTACTAAGGTGGATCTCTTTATTTCTTGTGTTTAACCACAAATGTTAATTCTTTTCATTCCTTATTATCACAATCAATTTTTTTAAATAAAAAATTCTTTTACTATTTATAATTTGAACCTGAACTTGATCATATTTAAGATTAAAAATAATTAAATATTCATAAATCTTATCTTTCTCTATATATTTGTAGAAGAAAAATTCATCATATGAGTTGCTAGTTGTAATTTGTGTATTTCTATCAATTATTCTCACATAGATCCTAACTCATATATATCTTCCCAAACTAGAGTTATTCTCTTGTGACAAGGCCATTTTATTCAATATATTTTGACTTCATTATGTTTCTTGAAAAATATTTTACTATTTTTTTCTTTGTCTTTAGCTCCTGAAAGAAATAGATAGTTTGTCTTGACCTCAAGAGTCATAGTACTCCACAGCCATGTTTTTATTTTTGCATCTTTTCCTTTCATGACTTGAATCTTGAATAATTACTTGTTCTAACAAGTAATTGAGTTTACCACTCTTTGTCAAGATGACATTAATAAATTTATTTTATTCAAATAGTTTCATCTCATATAATTTGAATTGATTTGAAATATTTGGTAGAGCTCTAAATAATTATTCTTATGCTTTCACCTTTTGTATAGAGAAATGATGTCAAAAAGGAAAATAGATAGATAAATCTAGAAAAATAGAGATACTTATTCATGGGACAATTCTCATAGTTAGTACAAATCAAGTTGGAAGTATACAATTATGTAAATTGCCAACATAAAAACCAAAGTCAGCAATCACCTACAAACTAATAATAATACAACTAGAGGAGCATATTAGAAATAAGAGATCTAGAACAATTGCAGTTGCTTGGCTTTGATATTAGATCAAGGTTATCTTAGGTTTTTGGTCACTAGAGAGAGCCATTACCCTCATCACCAAAGAGTGGAAGAGATAGGATAGAATAGTGAAAATAAAAATCTATTTTTAAATGTAAAATATGGTACATGTACTAATAGATAACTCGAATAATTTTTCCTAGTTTTTGACAACACTAATTGTTAATATTTTGCTTCTAGAATGCTTCTCAATTGTCTTCAACACCCAATATCTATTAATAGTAATATTTATATATTATGAGTGGTCCTTTTAGTGTATATTATTGAAAAAATAAATAAATAGTAAAATAGTAATTTTAGGCCACCAAAATTATGTCGAGGGTTTAACTTAGCATTATAAACCTTAGAAAAGTCTCACATGATTTCAAAACTAACTTTGTCATGAGAACAAAAAATAACTCTTCTCAATCCCTTTGCCTTAGACTAGTTTTGATTTCCTTCAATGACACCAAGAGGCCTTCACCATGCATCATAACATTTTTTCAATAGGGATGTGTATTCTTCTATGTGATACACAAGGAAGTCCACTTGCCCAACCTCATGTTTAGAGTATGACATCAACCCCCACCTTGAAAGTTTGATGTCTTTGTCAAAGTAAGCTCCTCATGGCTACCATGACATGTCATATTTCACATTTTTTGTACACATCAACACTTTGTCATGAGCCCCACCTCCCAAGGCTATCCTCATTTTGCTCTAACATCATCTACCTCCCCCCTCCATCCGAAATAAGACTCCTTATTTGGGAGACAAGTAATTGACTTGTATAAGGCATCATCCTACCTCTTCGGTATCTAGGCTTTCAAGTAAGATCATATAGTCACTCAATAATTCCCTCATGACCTATTTTCTCATTCTATGTGAAAGATTTACACATGCAAAATACTCATGAACTCAACATCCAATATGCAATTTGATCCATCAATTTAGTGTGCCCAATCTCCATGGTCCATTCTAATTATCAACTTCATCAGTAAAGTAGTTATATATTATTAGTAAAGTATGTTGGGTTTAATGTAGCTAAGTACCAAGAGGAGGGGTGAATTAGTTTCATATGTTTTTATCTTTTATTCAAGTATGTTATCTATGTATATGTTGACACTTGCTCTAACACAATCTCTTGGTCTTATATAGAAATTTACTTGAGTCTCTCCTTTTCATCACATGATAGCTCTAGTCTATATAAATATGATAGACACAAAGGTTTTTATACTAAGTCACTCTGCCTTAGGCTATGTTCAATCTCGAAGGATTCCTCTACTAAATTTTCACTATTTTTTTTTTAAAATACAGTTGACTTCACAGGTTTAGCTCTCTCAAATACTATTATTTGATCTTCACAAATATCTTACCCCTCACAAATATATATTTACGTTGAACACTATATGCTTAAGTCTATGTATATTTCTCTTCAAAAAACAACATCATCTATATGTAAATTTCAGTTTTCAATACTTCATGCCTTAGCCTTACCCTCTCTCTACTTACCACTCAAATTACCTAAGGGCTTGGTTGAAAAAGACAACCTTCATCTTAGTTAAATGATTTGTAAATTATTGCATTTAATTGAGTATGATAAAGCTTTAACTCTTTATTTAAGTTGTGCGGTCACTTTGTTGTACTATATTGAGTATATTTTTTTCTCGAGTTTGAATTAATAATGTTCACAAAAATTTCTTCATTTAGTGTTAATCTCAATTATCTTCAACTCGTCCTTATTGTACACCATTGTATCTCTATCATTTCAGTATCTAAAAATGGTCATTTACTTTGAAAATTTTATCATTAACCTATTGGTGCTCTATTGACTTTTAGTTACTTTCACTGTTGTTTGTGATATCTTATTTAGAGATTTGTAACTAATTGAAGAATATTTTCTCTTTCAAAGTTTTCTTAGACGAAATCTTTTGATTTATTTTTAGTTTATGTCTTTAAATAACAAGTTACAATCTATAATCCATACTTCTGACTTTAGGTCATATTTCAACTCAAATTTTCAAGTTGTAGATATGTTGTCTTTGATATTATGTCTAGAGATTTTGAATTGATTAACTAATGGATTTGTCTTCAAGGTCAAATTAAGATAATATTATTGAGTTTGACATTTTATATACCAACTCTCATGACATGTTACTGTTTAGTGTACAAGAAATTGACTTAGAATCTTCTACTCTGAAATATATGTCTTTCATCAACAATCTTTGAAAGTTCTTTCTAAAGATTTGTGGCACTTCAATGGATATTGTTTTAGATATAAGGTTGAAGTTGATCTTTTTCTTTCATCATTTTCTTCACATTAGACTTTAATGTGTCACTATGTAAATTACATGGTGAAGAACTTTCTATTTCTTTCTTTGGTCCATACAGTTAGTCTAGCTTAGCTACATTTAGGATCTAAGATCAAGTCCAACCTCAATTACTAGTTATCTGAATTTTTTTATCATTTTATCAGTTTTACATGTTGTCATTAAAATGCTCTTAGTTTTAAATTCACCCATACTTTAGTTTAAATATTTCGGCCATCATTTTTCTACTTTTCATCTTGCTTGTTTTATGAGCTCGAATTTTATGTTTGTCATTATGTGTCTTTGATTTTTCAAATATTTTCCACGCTAATATTTCTATCTTCATAGAACTCAAGTATGCGTTTAGGAGTAACTTTACTTTCAAGAAAATATATAAAACTTCATTACATGTGTTCACACAAATCATTCCACGTTAATATATTAAGAAGATTACATTATGTTATTCTAACATATAAAACTATCTCAAAAGCATAGTCTTTATATTAGTTGTTAGTCATAATATAATATAGAACATCATTATTATATATATTGTGAATGCTTGTTGATGATATTTAATGTGATATAAGTCATCATGATAATTTATGAATTATATAATAATTTATTAATAAATTTCCTACTAAATGTGTCAAAATCAAGGACATCTACATAGTCCATTGAGAAAATTTTACTCCTTATCCACCTAATACGTCTTGAGTCATGACATATGTGAGATTGATGAATTGACGATTTTTTTCAGTAAATTAAAGTTGTAGGTCACTCTACCTACATGTATCATAATGTCAAAAGGTTCCTCAAAGTAAGCAATAAATCATGGTGCCACCTTGATATTTGAAGATAAACAAGTCATGACTTAGTCAAACTTGAGAGAATGGAAGTTTGTTGATGAATGAGATCATTAGGGAGGAGTTTCTAAGGTCTGTTCTCAATCATGTACAGCCAATGAGGTAAATCTAGAGGTTGGAAGAGAAGAGACCGTAAGATGCGTTGATAAGGTGATGTCTTACTAGTTGAACGGCAAAAAGACAAGGCCCTTACTAGGTAGAGGGCAACAAGACAAGAGAGAGAGAGAGGCAGTGTGAGGTGATCATAGTTGTGATCCACCTTCGAGAGACACTTGTGATAGTAGAGGAGAGCAAAAGATTACAAAAAAAAAAGAATACTTTGATTTGGGAAAGGTAATGTTTGTGTATAGTTTAAACATTATTAAGAAAACTTACAAGAATTATTTGATAAATACTCTCTCAACACTATCCCTCAAGTTGAGTATAGATGTCAATTACATTTAACTTGTTTGTTTTGGATTCAAAAGATATAAATTATAATCTTTTGGTGAACACATTTATCAACTACATTACTTAACTTCAAGTAACTCAAACATTTTTTCAAAATGCTTATTCTAAATTCAAGGCTTTAAGAGGCCAACAAGATTATCACTGACCTAATATTTTCTAGACTTGCATCTTTGGCTAAGCCACAATATTATAAGTCAACTCATAAGTTTCATTGTTGTGATTTCTTCAGCTTGTAAATGTAAGAGCATCTTGTGGTATGAACTCACCGGATTGTTTTGGAAATAATCTAAAATTTTAATTTCTGGATGATTTTTACTCACTTGGGTTATAGGGGAACACTATCATTATTATAAAAGAAACTTTTATTTTTTTGACGATTTTAATGGTTAGAAAATAGTCACCCCACTAGTAAGGTCCTCTCAAACAACTATTTTTGGTGTATGATACCTTTTTTTGTTTCAGAAATTTATCATATTGCGCCACATACAATAATTAATTGTTTTTGTTATAATTTGCACACATATCAACTATGCTATGAAGAATAATCATAAAATTTATATCTTTTTGCAATGTACTCTATGTTCCTAAAGATTGTTTGAATATTTGTATGCATTTAATTAAAAATGCACACAAATATTATTTTTATTAAAAAAATTGACAACTTAGATTGCATAATTATTATTGATAATGAGCATCGTGGTTTATATAGGGAAATAACAAACAAGATGATTAGATGTTCCTGAGTAGCATATCTATGCTAATTTGAGAGCAATAAGTCAAATCTATACCACGTAATCAGGGTTTTATATTCAACTATATGATTATTTTTATTAAGTGTACTCAAGAGGAAACTTTGAGATGGCGTTTTCTATAAAACTTCATAAAAATGGAGTTTTCATTGTTGTAGTGAAAAACTGAAGCCAACTTTCATTCTACCTTAATTCTAATTGACATATTAGTTAGATAGAAATATAACATGAAAATTATCTTTCCTTCTTAGCATCAGGCCAATTTACTGGATGTAACTAGAAAAATATTTGATAAGATAAAGTATTTTATCTGCATTCACATCTGAAAAAGGAGCAACCAACTCAAGTAGAATGTTTCATAATTCTGATCAATTGCGCAGCCAGCCGTTACATCACACAAGTATCTTATGCATTTAGCTTGGGGAGAGCGAGCACCGACTCCCGAGCTTGGCAGAAGCTCCTCAAAACCGCCCAAACTACTCGATCATTACAAAAAGATCAACAGTCCAAACGACCTCGCATCCAACCAAACATGCCCTGTTCATCCTCAATCATGCCCTTGCCTTCCCCGTCCCCCTCCCCCTCCCCCTCTGAAACCTCTCTTCAGTCAGCTACTTCCAAGGCTAGTTAGTAGTGGAGATCGCTGGGCAGCGCCCACCCATCCATAGAAGTCGCAGAGCCGTTTAGGTAGACGAGGAACTCCACATCAGCTATTATTGCATGGTTCGCGGAAAAGAAATCCAAACGATGAGAGAAGACGGCAACCAGATAGAACCCCGACAATACAAAAACTCGCAATAATCTATGATCATCTAGGTGAAACTCTCGAGGGCCAAACAAAGAGCAAGAGTACAGCGGTCCTAAACAAGTCGTGCAAACTCGAACCCAGAAAAGGGATACACTTTGCACATGAGGAGACGGAGGGGGGGAAGTGGGGAGGGGAGATTCCATGTCACTGGGTCGCCCCGAGCCACTTGGAGAAGTTTTCAAACTCGGTGTAGTCGCTGTCGGAGATCATCGTATGGTACCAGCTCTTCCCCGCAGCCCTGATGGCCGCTGCTTCTTCCTGCACCAGATCAACACCTGGGGTTAGAGAGAGGGAACGAGCAAACGACGCAAATTCTGGTCGGGAAGCTGAAGCTGCTGCTTCGGACCAGAAAATAGACACCTCCATCATCGTACCACCAAAAAAAGGCTAAAACTTGGCAGGAAGGGGACGGGGATGTCAAGTAGAGTAAGCGACATCGGCTTTCTTCGGCCTGATTCAAACCGCATTGTCGCTGACTGAACCACGGAAGAGCAACAAACAGCCCGTGCACGAGGCTATGTAAAACGGGACCCACGATGAGACGCACCTTAGGGAGCTTAGTCCTCTTCTTATCGAGCTTCTCCTTCTTCGACTTTATCCTCTGGGCCTCAGTCAGAAGCGCCACCCTCCTCGCCGTCTTGGCGTACGGGTTCAGCTTCAACATCGCGTTCAGGTTCTTCAGCGGGTTCTTCTTCAGAGCCTTCCTCTTCACCTCGGTCTTGATGGGACGCACCACCGACTGCACCTCGTCCGAGTTGATGATCCTCGACAGGTCCGAGTTGCTCATCTTCGATCTCGGCAGCACGTACTTGTTCTTCCTCTCCGACGCCTTATCGAAGGTGCCGAACACCGCGTCCAGCCTCTCGAACGCCGACTTGGTCCACACGATGAACCTACCGAGGTGCCCACCCGGGGCCAGCTTCAGCAGGTTCAGCCGCTCCACATTCATCACGTCCACGCCGGGGATGTTGCGGAACGCCTTCACGATCTTAGCGCCCTCCGTGCCGTACACAATCAGGGGACCCCTGCGCGACACATACCGCCTGTTTCTCATCTTGCCCTTCCCGGACCGGATGGCGTGGCTCTCCTTGGCCTTCTCCGCGTCCGCATACGCGCCGATCTGCTTCAGGATCTTGATGGCCGACGACGTCTTCTCCACGCTCTCCGCCGAATCGGAGATCACCAGCGGGACCTCGGGGATCCCCTCGATCCGGTGACCGCGGGCCATCACCAGCGCCGGAACGGCGGACGCGGCCAGAGCCGACACCACGGCGTACCTCCGCAGGTTCAGGTTCACGCGCCTATGCCACCGCCGCCATATCTTCGTCGGGGCGAACATCCGCCCGCCACGGCACATGTTCCCGAAGGCACCCTGCCCGGCGCGGTGGGTGCCGCCGCCGGGCACGCGGGGAATACGAGACACGGCACGTCCCGTCCCCCACGACTCAGCCGACGTCTGGTGCCCGGCGCGCTTCGACACGGCGTAGGGCTGCCGCTTGTTCTTCGAGATGTTGGAGTGGACGAAGCGGACCACGTCCGGCCGGATGGTCGCCTTCAGCACGTCCGGCAGCGGGACGGCGTTAGATCCGTCCGTCGCCATGTCGCCCTCCAGGGCATGGACCGTCACCAGCGGCCTCACGGCGGCCACCATCCTGCTCCGCGACGGCGGGAGAGGGAGTTCAGGAGATGCTAGGGTTTGAAAACCTCACACACAAAAGCGGAGACTTTAAGTTTTTATCCACTCGGAAAGGGTTCGATCTAATGGGCCGGGCTTCACCTGGCCCACGCCTGTATCTTCGTTTATCAAGTTGAATGACATGTCCCCAGGATAGAAAACATTAAAGCAACTTGTACTTAATTAATTAGCTAAAAATTAATAATATACTAAGAGACATTGGAAGCCCAAAGGATTCTATTTTGCTGAGCTCAATAGAAACTTTGACAGGCCAAGTTGAAGTTTTTCACTAGTCCAAGGTTGGGTGGGGGCATTGGACCAAGCCAAACAACCAACCTATCAACACAACTGATGTGTCAATGGTGTGGATTAGGTTAGATGATTCTGGATGTCCTAAGCACTAGGTAAACTTTGTGGGAACAGAAGCAGACGAAGAAGAACCTACTGTGTAACCACAATGATTAGAAGGAGCCAAAAGTTCATAAAAACAAGCACATCCACAAACAAATGTTCGAAGAAGTTATGAGGGGGTCAAGAATATCAAGAACATTGTGAGGGGAAAAAAGCTCATTTATTTGCATATTCATAAAATATTTTGCAAGGTAATCATCAGGTCTTTTAGAGAAGCATGCGCATGATCCTTATTTCATAAGGCTTCATATGTTGTTAAGTTTTGGTGGTGATTCTTGAAAGTTGGTTTTGTTGTAGTCTAATGGCAACTAATAAATCCCTAAGTTAGGTAGGTTTGGATAAAAGACACGTGAAAATCATGCCTTTCTAAAGTGCTGCATTCGGAAAAAAAACCTTAGTTCTGTATAATCTATGACAAATTTATTACTAGATTGGTTACTATAATGAAGGGTGTGACATGGCTTGTAATCTTGCCTTTCTTACTACGCAGAGTTGAAACAATTGGGTCATTTTATGACATGTGAAGTTTCCCCTTATCAAGCTTTTTTCTTGGAAAAACTTTATGATTTGTGAAATATATTAATCATACAATTTTGTTTTATGTTTATAGTCCAAATAAGCTACAAAAATTCTTAAGGACAAATAAGAGAAAATTTAAGGTAAGAAGTTATCTCAATTAAATTGAAAAACAAAGAAGCTTATAAATTTATTATCAAAAAAATGAAGTCATTGATATGAATTGAATTTATGAAATGAAGTATAACCAGAATAGAGGTGTGCATAAATACAAGGCAAGACAAATTAAAGGATATGGTATAAAATGGAAAAACCTTTATGGTATTGATTAACTAGATGCATTTTACATGTTATTACATTTGAAACTATTATGATTAGTTTGATTATAGCAGCACAAATGAGATGGTATATTTTAATTTGATGTTAAAATTGTCTTTTTGAATGATTATTTGGACAAAGATTTATATATTGAATAACCATAAGAATTTGTGATTGATGACAAAGATAATAAAAATTTATGATTAAAAACAGACATTTTACAGACAATTTCAAAACTTTATGATTAAAAAAAGTATTCAGGACATGATGTCACATCCTTCATTCAATAGAGTGAGCTTCTTTCAATAGAATTTGGATATGCACCTAAGCGTGTGTGAGCATGTATGTGTGTGCAGTAAGGATGGCATCACAATACAACACACACCAATATTGCATATGTATGAAACTTGCGAGTGTATGAAATGGCACAATGTGACATGTACAAGAGTAGATGAGATACATGCAAATGTATGCAAAGTAGGTTGTCAAGTTCACTAGTGTGGGGAAATTGGTAAACTTCTCATAAACCTCATTGGTTGTTGGCACGGTATGACATTGGCATGATGATGACATAACATTGCCATTGTAGTAGCATAATATAAAAAAAGTGATGTAATTGTCAAACTTCAACAAGCTCTTCAAGATATACACAAATGTTTTTGACTTAATAATTAAAGGTGTCTTGATGTGGGAGGGATATCTCATAGATTTAGAAAGTCAAAATTTGAGTGACATAGAGCGATGACTCTACGCATGAGAAAAAGATTAATGTAATTGTACATTGTCTCTAAGTTTGTAGGCATTATCTTTCTAGAGGGTATTTTTGTGCCTTAATAGGTTTACAACCACATATTTTGACATACAGTAGAAGTTCACTTGAAACTAAGCTCACTAACAATACTACTTCTAGTATAATTTCGGGTCAAAATATAGCCCAGGGCAACTAGTGTGTAGTTGATGCCCTCCACCATTAGGAGTACAAAGCTAGTCTCTAGTCATTATAATGACATATGAGAGTATGCTGAATGAAATCTAAGTATCCTTGATTGTGGATGACGAGGCAAAATTCTTGGTTCAATATATGACAAATGAGTATTAGTGAAAGACAATATATCATACATGTATAAACATAGATCATGTGTAATGCCTATGAGCATGTTATGGAGATACCTACTACCATAAGTGCATATGATGCACTGTGTTGGGCATCATGTTGGACAATGTATCACAATAGTATTGATTGTTAACATCTATTACTAGCTAGGTATGGAAGAACACATTGTTGAGACATGCATTATTTTATTTGGTTTGTTAATATGACAAGATTTAGTGAGCCAAAACATCAAGCATGTTCAAATCTTTATTCATTTTGGGAAAATTGTAGGAATAATTTTTCAAAACTTTTATTGTCATACTCCTAAAGATATAAGAGTACAATTTAATCTTTTTCAAATGTATAGTATTTCTGCACACATCAACAAACTATTCAATAGAAGATATGATGTATCTCTTTTCAACCAATGTGGTGACATGTTGGACATTATTAGTGAGAGTGATGTCTGATTCACTCAAAGTAGTTGGACAACACTCTTTCAATACAAAATTTTCATTAGTTTCCATCCACAAATAAAGTAGATCAACAATATGTTAGAAGAATATATTTGGCATTGTGTGATGACTAACCATGATAACTAGGTAGATTTATTATATATCACTTAACTTTTTGATAATCCACATTAAAGGTTAATTATTGGCTAATCTCTATTTGAGTTTGCCATAAGATAACAACTATTCACTTGACTTGAGCACCCAAACATCATCATTGGTTGTTACAACATTATAATGAGCTATTTGAGATTATGGCAAAGGTGGAAATGTTGACTTATTATCTTGACTTGTCATAGAGATTGGTATTTCTCAGTCTTTTATGGTTTTTTGATGAAGCCCTAATATTGAAACAAATAGACTTGACAAGCATACTTATAATAGTTTCATTGTTGGAACCCCACAATTGGGACAAGTAGAATTGACAAACGTCATAATAAATAGTTTCCTTATTGAAGTAGTAATATTGCAACTATTTTCATCATGTAGTCCTAACGTTACACAATCCATTGATAAAGGCAAAGTTATTAGTGACCAAAGGAGGTCAATAAAGGTAGATTATTCAAGACTAATTATCATGTCTAATATTCAGTCAAGTGGTGTAATATAAGATTCTTTGTCAGTTCAATTGTACTTTGATTATTAAAAATAATATCATATTTTCTTACTTCCTACCCAAGTCACTAAGGAAGTTATTCAACCACACCATCTCTTTACAAACTTCTACAGTGGCCACATTCTCTATCTTAATAGTAGACCAATAAACATTGAAAATAACCTACTTCTAAACCCAATAAACATTGAAAATAAAACCATACTCTCACCCAAAATAAATAATTTTCTCTCTTATTATGCTCTCTTCAATATTATCTCTCTCTTGATGAATTATCATTATATTAAATGTTTTTCTAATAATGTAATTTTAGAAACATAAATTACCTCTTTTAAGAGATTTTTTCTAACTCCTGACAATAAATCTACCATATTTGATTAAATATGTGATTTATTTATGATCTAGGTGCATAGGGACCTATATCTCTAATTACTTACTTGTATTCAACTTTAGTGCATAACTTTCTTTTATTGTGGGCTTGTTTACTTTTTTCTTAAGATGAATGGAGACTTGTTTCCTAGAGTTTCTATTTTTAAAATTTTTAAATTTTATCTTTAATCCTAATTATTGATTTGATATTTATTTGATGTGCAACAATAAAATATGTACTGCAAACAAGATAATTTTGACAATTTTTTTTGGCATTGATCTACTCGCACATGATATGTGGTGTGCTTTTTATATATGGGTCACTTAAATTCTTATGCTTGACTAGTTTATGCAATTGTAGTAAAATTATAAAGGCTTTTCTAAAGATATATAACTGACAAGACATTTATCTATTTCGCTTAGACTAACAAGGCTCAAAATAAATTTATCTATTCTTTGTAGTTTTCTTTTTTACTTAAATACTCTTTGAAATTAAATCACATAATGAAAAAAAATAATTAAATGTTAAACTAGGCCCTATATACTTTAATATTTGTCCCAATGTAGGTCAGTCAAGATGTCAAAAAGGGGGGGGGGGGGAAGGGTTAAATTAGTTCTGTAAAATTTTTGATTCTTTATTTTAGTTTTTAGTGATTTTCTCTTAGCTGTATTAAATGGATAGAAGCACAAGTTAATAGACATTGAGTCAACTCACTAGGTCAATATACTAGTCAATAGTCACCAACATACACACTCTTTTATATAGTGGCTCAACCTTCTCAACACAGTTTTCCACTATTCTCTCCAAGAGGACAACACATGGAATTGATGATGGGCCTATCTCCCCATACTAAACATTAAGATATTGGCTTCTATTTTTCCTTTGTTATTGGACTCTCCTTAGTGCCTTTGCAAAGTTTTGATGAACACCTCCTTGATTTAATGAACTAATTTTTTATACTTGAGGTAACTATAGTTCTAAGCCTTTAAAAGGGAATTGATGTGGCGTTGACTTGTGTCTTAAAGTCTCTTATGACGGATGGGCTATATGTAGAGCATTATAAGTAGACCATTATAACTCAAATGAGTTAAATTTTACTAGTTAAAAATAATTTGGGTCAAACCCCTTGTTTTAAAAATCTGGAAAGTCAACCTGATCGATTGACCACCCTGTGAAATCTGACTAGAAGAAGATAATATGGGCTGGCTCCTTCAAGGCTGCAAAGTAATTTCAGTAATAATTAGAGGGTGGGTCTGCACGAAAAGGGTTGTTGGGGAACATGGTTCAGGAAAAGGCCGACTTGGGCCACGGGAAGCCCCCGGCCCATCAGACCGAGCCCTAACGTAGTGACTATAAAATGTGGCGTGTCTAAACCCTAATGCCTTGTGATCTGCTTCTCCTTCCTCTGTTACCGCCGCCGCACCGGAGCAGGATGGTGGCCGCCGTGAGGCCGCTGGTGACGGTCCATGCCCTGGAGGGCGACATGGCGACGGACGGATCTAACGCCGTCCCGCTGCCGGACGTGCTGAAGGCGACCATCCGGCCGGACGTGGTCCGCTTCGTCCACTCCAACATCTCGAAGAACAAGCGGCAGCCCTACGCCGTGTCGAAGCGCGCCGGGCACCAGACGTCGGCTGAGTCGTGGGGGACGGGACGTGCCGTGTCTCGTATTCCCCGCGTGCCCGGCGGCGGCACCCACCGCGCCGGGCAGGGTGCCTTCGGGAACATGTGCCGTGGCGGGCGGATGTTCGCCCCGACGAAGATATGGCGGCGGTGGCATAGGCGCGTGAACCTGAACCTGCGGAGGTACGCCGTGGTGTCGGCTCTGGCCGCGTCCGCCGTTCCGGCGCTGGTGATGGCCCGCGGTCACCGGATCGAGGGGATCCCCGAGGTCCCGCTGGTGATCTCCGATTCGGCGGAGAGCGTGGAGAAGACGTCGTCGGCCATCAAGATCCTGAAGCAGATCGGGGCGTACGCGGACGCGGAGAAGGCCAAGGAGAGCCACGGCATCCGGTCGGGGAAGGGCAAGATGAGAAACAGGCGGTATGTGTCGCGCAGGGGTCCCCTGATTGTGTACGGCACGGAGGGCGCTAAGATCGTGAAGGCGTTCCGCAACATCCCCGGCGTGGACGTGATGAATGTGGAGCGGCTGAACCTGCTGAAGCTGGCCCCGGGTGGGCACCTCGGTAGGTTCATCGTGTGGACCAAGTCGGCGTTCGAGAGGCTGGACGCGGTGTTCGGCACCTTCGATAAGGCGTCGGAGAGGAAGAACAAGTACGTGCTGCCGAGATCGAAGATGAGCAACTCGGACCTGTCGAGGATCATCAACTCGGACGAGGTGCAGTCGGTGGTGCGTCCCATCAAGACCGAGGTGAAGAGGAAGGCTCTGAAGAAGAACCCGCTGAAGAACCTGAACGCGATGTTGAAGCTGAACCCGTACGCCAAGACGGCGAGGAGGGTGGCGCTTCTGACTGAGGCCCAGAGGATAAAGTCGAAGAAGGAGAAGCTCGATAAGAAGAGGACTAAGCTCCCTAAGGTGCGTCTCATCGTTCCCATTTCAAAGGAGCTTATATTCTTTTTCCTTATTGCTTCTTATCTTCAGCCTATTGATTTTCGTTCCTTTTTTTTCTTTTGTAATTGATGTTAAGTTATGATATTATCTTTCTCTAATGCCATATTTCCATATGCTATCTTTCTCTGAGTTTTTTAACCGTTTTGTTGGTCACATTGCTTTTGAATTGGAAGTCTTCATGCTGCGTCCGAAATCTTCATGCCTTATTTTGCTGAACACATTCGACTGCGTGCTTGGTATTCATCCATTAGTGACTTTTGTATTTTTATCTAGTATCATAGATTTTATATTTTTCATTAATTTTTAAATTTTATATTCCTGTTGTTAAAGAAGCTTTTAGACATGGGGTCTTATGGACTCTTTCTCTTAGTTCAATTCAATCTATCACCTAAACTGAGGGAATCAGAATGACTGTTTATATTAATTTCTCTACTAATTATACTTGATAGCATTCATTCTTATTTCTCTGGCCTTGTATCTCTATAAAATGTTCTATGATTATCAATTGCTTGTGTATGTCATTTCTCTCAGTGGTCATATTTGTTTCAACTCTTTATTTAGGACTGAATAATGTTATGCTTTTCGTGGCTTCACATGTTTGCAATTATGAGTGAATATAATACAATGCAGTCAGTGTAAGAATTGCATCCATACCGTGTTTGGTTTCAGTTGGGTCTGAGATATGTTGTGGCTTTCATTTTCACTGTAGCATTTTTACGGTTGATAGTTGGAATTGCTCTCCTATTTCATGGTCATAATTATTCTATCAACTGCAGCAATATGATTTTAGACTGTTATTATGCACCTATTGGCTGGTGGATGTCTTTCGTGATTAGATGTTAAAAGTAACCTTTGTATCTGCATTTTCTCCTAGATCTCTACAGAGATGACTTCATATTTTGCTAAGTTCGAAAACCATTTGTGGAGAGGAATAACCCCCACCCCCTCCTTTCTGATCAGTCAATTTCTTCCCATCTTGTAGGAAGAAGCAGCCGCCATCAGGGCTGCAGGAAAGAGCTGGTACCACACCATGATCTCAGACAGCGACTACACTGAGTTTGAGAACTTCTCCAAGTGGCTCGGTGCGACCCAGTGATCATCAGCGTCAGTAGCAGTAGTTGATTGGGAAAGAAACCAAACCTTAGTATTTTGTCTTCCGTTTCTTCTCTATTTTGAACGAGTTTTGGGCCATGGAGGAACCCCCTTTGTTGAGTTTTGCCCCAAGTTTCCGTTAAGATTATTTCTTTCTCTCGAAGAATGGATCTTTTGTCTTTGGTTTGTGGGGGCCGGGCAAATGATGGGTTTCAATTTCCCGGCCCTCTTTACCTGGTGAGGAAGACAACTTACTTATCCTAGAAAAAACATCATGAAAGAGAATGATTTCCCAATTAGAGGATGACACCACCTAGAGAGGATGACATGTCTATGATGAGTGCCGTAAAATTACAGCTTATTCCTCTACTTCAGATTCTTAGTTCTATTAACTTCTAGCTTAGATTCAAATATCTGCAAGAAATTTGGTTAGAAAGGTCCTAGTGATTACGAAGTTGTTGCAAAGTTGAATTGTTTGATTTTATTCTATGTTTTACTATTTATCTCTCGTACAAGGAAAAACTATATTCGATGATACTTGATAAATAATCCCCTCCCCAAGTGTGACTCCCAATTGAGCAATAAACTAGCCCCATTAAATTTGATGATGGTGAGACTCTTATTATTCATCCACTGGTGGTAGTGGTGAGCCAGACCAACATGTCCATTTTATGTTGATACCTTTACCAAGATAGTTCAAGTTGATCCACTTCCCCAAGGAAAACAATATCTTCTTTATCAGGGTAGGTCAAGTTGATGAGTGTTTCAAGTAGCTACATTCAAATTGTATGGTTGTTTCAAGTTGATAACGAAGCATACAATTTGCTAAAAACTAATAATGAATAATACTGATGTAGGACATCAATTCTAGAACAAGGAAAGGTGAAAAGTATTTGACTCAAGTAGCCCCAAATTAGTGGGCTAGGCGTTCACGTAGCTTCAAATATGTTCTACGAGATTAGAAAATCTTAAAAGCCCCAAATATGATTAGGCCCATAATGAAGTGCCGCATAAAAGCATCTAATATTACTTTTTTGTTTTCAATTCGGTTTAATTTTGTTTTAATGTAATTTCAATCGGTTTTAAAGCGTTATTAAAATTGAAAACTTTTTTTTATGGGCGCCCTAATAACTCGCTTACTTAAAGGCTCCACTTTGTAACTTTGAGGGCATTGCTTCCAATTATGAAAATTTTCCTCTTCGAGACTATATCTAGCAGCTTGTGGTTTCAAATGCCTCCATTGTAAACTCAAAGAAAAATTGATCCTTGTGGATTCAAAGATCAAAATTTATGTGGATTCATTTTTTTGTCTTGACATGACTCTAACTACAACAATTTGTATCTATGGTTCAAGATTTTAGATTGGTTCCTTCGATGATTGACATTTATAATGATCTGGTTTATAAAGTATGACATGTATATGATATCAATATTTTCAAGTTTTGATAATCATCATCAAAACTTTCAGGATGTGCACAATGCATTGCTATCTAATGAATGAAACTTTCATGAAAAGTAATTTCATTGTATCTAGGAATACGAATAATAAGTTTAGAAATCAATATATAAAATACTCTTACAAATCACATTTTCATTTATTGGTTGTGAAGAACCTCTTGTTTATACCAAAATAAGATCAATTTCAACGACATACTATTTTTAGAATGTAATATACTTTTAGTGTAAAAGTTTACATTGTTATTATTGGCAATGGCAATAGTAACAATTATATTTCTTCAACTATGATTTGAAAGTTAAGGCTAAATATTGAGAAAAAGTCTAACTCAAATCAGGTGGTTCAAGAAAGATTTTGGAAAAAATATCATAAAAACATGCTTAGTAAAATTTTCATTTGACATTTTTTTTTATAAAATTGAATGTCATGTAGTTGATATGAAATGATTTTTACAAGGTCTTGATATTGATGCCCTTGGTTTTGATGATATCAAATAAAAATAAATAAATAATTGCCCTAATGTTTTAGATTTATAAAGGAAGAAAGTGAGTTTAGATTCAGATGTCTAATTTATGTGAATTAAATATTTAATATATTGAATGGACTAATTATAGTAAACTATTTGTCTAATAATTAATAATTTAATTATAATAATTAAACTAAGAAGTTTCAATCTTGAGATTAAGTTGATTTTCTATCTTTGGAATGTCTACAAATAAATTGAATAAAAAGTAACAAATAAAATGTTGACTACATCTTATTCTCAAAATAGGGCCATATGGTATATGCAGACATATTCTCAAAAGAGAAATATTTGGTCTAAGATTATATTTATGATGATCCAACCATTGTATTGCACCATTTATCTATTCTATTATTTCTACATCTTATTCGACATTTTTTTTAATTACCAATTTCAAATAAACAAGAAAATAAAAGAATACTTCAAAGATTTATGTTTACAAAATTTATTTCAATGATGACATGTCAAACAAGTACATTGACAAAAGTGAAACAAAGTTACAAAGTTTTGATTCAAAATAGAACTATTGAAGATATGGGAAAAATGGAAAGCTAGTACAAGATGAAAGCCTATATAAGATAATAATTATAGACTAAAGTATTAAATAGATTTTAGAGAATTAATGCTATATCAATGCATCGATGCATGAACTATAGTAGTAAGGTTCATTAGCTAGATCTAACATTCAAACAACTTGACTTTTGTGATTAGTATTCTCCAGCAAGGCCTAAGATAATTGAATCGTGAATGACTAGCAATTTTGACAAAGATATACTACTTGTAGTCATATTTGACTTGAGAAGAATTGATATCTCAATATATATGAACTTGAGTAATTTAAATTATTGATCTCATTATAATCATTATGTACTCGTAAGGAAATAATTAATAACACAAAGAACTAGATGACATTTTTACACTAAAGTTAACTAGATGAGAGACAAACTACTATACAAGTTGTGTTCTTGATAAAAGAGTGTTGAAAGGTTGTATCATTACAAAAGAGTAGATCAAACTCAAAAACTTGATGAATTCAAGTCAATCGTGTTGGGTTCAATGTGACTAATTTAATAAAGATTATGTGTATGTGTTGACACATATACACATTATTTTCCTATATTTTCTATTATATTATTATGTTATATCTATATGTATATGTGTCGACACACATTCTAATATAGTTTATCAAATATATATGTAATTTCACTTAACTCTCTTACTTTCGTTATGGGGTCACTCTAGTCTCTCTCTCTCTCTCATAATTATAATGGACATAAATTTTTATACTGATTTACCTTTCCTTAGGCTATGTCTAATATCAAAAGAGACTCCTATTAAATTTTATTATTTCTCTCTTGAAATATAACTAACTTTATGGGCTCATGTTTCTTAAACACAACTATTTGATTTCTACAAAGATCTCATCCCTCGTAGGCAGATCTTCACTCTTAATGCTACGTATTTAAGTTAATATACACTTCTTCATAAAGACCAACATAATTTTCAAGCTAACTTTATCTCTTAGTACTTTTTGTTTATGTCTTATTCTCTCTCCACTTACTTCTTAGGTTATCTTAAAGCTTGATAGAGAGAGACAATCTTTAATGTAGTTGAATAATTTGTAGATTGTTGTAAATTATTAAATATGATAAAATTTTAAATCTTTCTTTGAGATACATAATTGATTTATCATAGAGGATTGATTAGACCTTCTTCTTGAACTAGTGTGAGTGATGCGAATGAAAATTCTTTGTTTAGCACTAACCTTGATTTATCATTAACTTGTTCTTCTTATACTCCACTATATCTTTGTCATTTCAAGGGAAATATCTCATCACTTCGCCATCATACTAGTGATGTTGATTTGTCTTCAACTGCTTTTTACTTCCAAACTTTTTACTTTGATGATTATTATATGTAATATCTTATCTACAGATTTGTAATTGATCAAATAATATTTTTTTTAGGGTCTTTTGCTCATAGTATAATGTTTGATTTGTTTTTACTCCACGTCTTCTGTTGATAAGTTATTATCCATAATCCGTGCTTTTAACCTTCAGTTATACTTTAGCGCATATTTTTCAACTCGTAAGTATGTTTTATTTGATATTGTGTCTAGAGATTTTCAAGTGATCAACAAACAACTTTATTTTTAGGGTAGAGTTAATATAATGTCATTGAACTTATCATTTTATTTACGAACTCTAATGACATGTTACCACTTAGGGTTATGTGTAATTGACTTCAAGTTCTTCTCTACTTTGAAATATGTAGGTCTTTCACATATGATCTTCAAAGGTTCTTTTTCGAGATTCATGGCACTTCAACATATGATTTAATTTTTTAGGTCTAGTTGAAGTTGGTCGCTTTCTTTTATTATTTTCTCCTCATATGACTCTAATATGTTATCATACATGTTACATGATAAAGACTTATTTGTTACCTTCTTTATTATGTATGAACAGTCTCAATCACCAATCATGTATTTTACTTTGAATGCTTGACTAGCTTTATATGTTGTCACTATGTTTTTGTTATTTTAAATCTTCGTCCATATCAAAATTGAATATTTTGGTCGTCATTTTTCTATTTTCTCATAGTTTACTTGTTGAGTTTGAATCTCATGTTTGCTATTATGTATCTTTAATTTTTCATATGCTTTTTTATGTTTACACTTTTATTTTTACAATGCTCAAGTACCGCATTCAAATCTTATAATTGATTTTATCTTTCTAAAACATACATGAGATTTCATCACACATGTTGACACAAGTTAGTTTGCACTTATAGTTTAAGGATATTATGTTGCACTATTTCAATATAGAATGATAACTCAATATGTTAATTCTTTGGATTCATTATTAGTCATAAAAATCATATTAAACATCATCAATATATAATTTGAATGTTTGTCAATAACATAATATAATCATGATATATATGGATAGTTTAACAAATATTGAATGAATTATAAATAGATCAATTTTTTAGTTTGAAGTGTCAAAATTAAGAGAATACATATTGATGGAGATGACTGTCAACTATGGAAATAATTTAATTATGATATTCATTGAGACAAAAGAGAGCAAGGGACAAATGAAAAGATCAAACTCCATACATCTTTTTGCTCCTTCTACTCAATATTTTGCTCCTCCACACAATCACCAATAATTTTGTGTGCTCTAGAATTTTCACCCATAACCTTCAAGCTATTTGAAGATCTGTAGCAGCCATTAAAAGTTACAAAATAGTAAATAAGATCTAGTGGCAAAATATTTTAAGGAAAATGAAAAATTATAAAAAAGTAGAGAGTTCATATGTGACTAAGCATATGCAGGGGAGGAAAGAAATACAAACATTTACTTGCAGATTTCACTTTGTTAATAGTAAAGAGGGAAATGTTATATGATGAAACCTAATTAATCTTCATTAAATGAATGATACAGTTAGATTTAGCTGGTCACAATCCAATTAACACTCCCATAAATCATTATAGTCATAAAAAGAGCATAAAATCATGAAATCATAATGTTAATTATCTATCACCAAATGATGAAAACAAAGTTGCTAAAAGAAAATTGAGCACGAAATCAATCAGAAGAAAATGAAACAAGTGAGAACAATGTTTAATCATGCTGTGTCCATATCACCTACATGATTGGATTAATTGAAACGAAAATAAAATGTATTTTTGGAAAGAAATCAAATTCTGAAACTCCCTCTTTTGTTGTTCTATTCAAAGATAGCTTGACTCGAAAAATGAACACTCCCCTTTGTGTTGTTGGGCTCCACCTATTGCCCATTAAGTTTAGTCTCACACTACTACAAACGAGAGCTCCTTCTCATGTCACTTCTTACTAAAGAAAACTCTACCCATTATCCCCTGTCTCCATTTGTCTATGTCTCCCTCTTTTTTATCCTTAATAACAAATATTGATATTCATGTTGACATAATCAACTCATTACCATCCCACC
This sequence comes from Spirodela intermedia, assembly GCA_902729315.2. Lineage (NCBI taxonomy): Eukaryota > Viridiplantae > Streptophyta > Magnoliopsida > Alismatales > Araceae > Spirodela > Spirodela intermedia. The sequence goes on from LR746264.1 coordinate 2,155,970, forward strand.
ATGACATCTTCAGTAAATTCATTAAGAAATATTTTTTTCTTTAATTAACAAAAAAGTATAACAAAGTAGCTTAGAGATTAGTTGCCACTAGAATATACATTAGGGGATCAAGAATTTTTTTCTCAAGAATAATATAAATATTTAATTATAAATTCATGAAATGTATTCTAAAATATGTTTTGATATTTTTCATTCAATTTTATTACATGCGACATTAGTTAATATAACAATTTCACCAAAATTCACTTTTATAAAAGTAAAAAAGTTTACGACCTCAGAATTCAAATCTTAATTATCTCTTGTCACAGCATTATAGTAGCTTGGAGATTAGTTTTCACTAGACTAGTATATTGTAAAATTCGTACATAGATGTTCTTGTGTAACTATACTTGGGTCTAGGCTTGATTTTGGTCCATGAAGGATCTTCTGCATGCCTGTGTCTTTTTTGTTGTGTAACTTGTCCCCTCTTGTTATATGTGACATGTCATTACTTCCTTGAATTAATCTATCATCCTTAGTCTTGCTCATTTTTGTGGAATATTGTTGTTGCCAACATTAACTCCATCATGGGGTCCTTAGTGAGTTTGGGGGTGCCTAAAGATGCCTATTGTTGAATCTAGTTGTTGCTTCATCTCATGATGGTAAACCTCCTTCTAGTTTATAGATGCCTTGAGTTTCCCTTGGTAGTTATTTTACTATCCAATATTTCTTGTATGATTCATGCACCACCATTTGGTTACCTAGACAATCAAGTATAGTAATACCTTTTCGATTTTGATGTTCTATTTGCTGACTTATTGGTAGATGCTTTGTAATCTATCTCCACCATTTTTTTAGCCTCATTATCTGCATTTTCCTTGCATCATCATCTTGACCATTACTCATGAATCAATCTCCATCCATAGCTCATGGATAATACCCCCTCTCCTAGTCTTTCCTAAGTTACCCTTTTGAGGCTCCTTCTATGTTTAGTTTAACTCTATCCAAAGGGGGAGAGTCAATTTTATTATTTTGTATGACATGTAACTTCCTTGTTATCTTTGAATCCACTACTCATCCTACTAGAAGGATTGTTTCATCACTTGACCTTGATTATCATACAATAATGATGCATTAACAAAGCTGAATAAACTTATTCTTAAAAATAGTCCCTAGGTTTTATTTCTTAAAAATACATTAGTAAATTAACTTCAAATTAGGTGAAGCACTAGAGCCACATATTAGTTGGGTTGATTGACATTATTTCAATATTCTGATATACTTATGTAAGCTAACATAATAGACTAGATATATTAAAAATATGTACTATTCTTAATGATGTATTACTCTAGAAATGTTGAAGAAAAAAAAACAATATCTAGTTAGGCCAAGCACTATACTCACATATTAGTTTGGTCGATTGATATTATCTTCTTCATCCTCATATACTTACTTATTCTTCCTCATATATTGCATTTTCTAATAGATTAATCTACCTACCTACATTTTCTATGCAATCTAATGTCATATAGAAAAATATGTGAGCTTGACTCATTGGTTGTGCTACTAGGTTTTTAGTTCATGAAAGCACTCTCTAGCCTAACCTTTGATAGGCACACCATCTTCTATAATGTGTACACATTATATGGTGTTGTATACAATTTGATTAGAATTAGTGTTATATATGTGATTCCCCATATCAAGCTTGTCTAGATTTATATGTAAACAAGGAAAGACTAAACTGTAAAGACATTCATTATCAAACATCTCTTTTCATTCCTTTAATAAATATTGTAATTTAAATGTGTTACTTTTTTGTTAAAATGGATCAAGTAATGTTAAATGTACTAATTTTTCATCATAAGGTTATGATATATAAGATTATATCAATCCCTTCATGGTTATTTTCACATGGCAATCTAAAATGGTGCAACATTCTTATCATATTTCTAGTTAGTGTACTCATCATCCCTAACAAGTATGATGAATTAAAGTTTGTGAACTCTTTTCATGTCATAAATGTACTACACCTTCAAGCTTCACATTATTTTTATCTTTATCTTCAAGTCTACCATCATGTTTTACCCTTAATTGAATTTCCCAATCATATTCAAGTACAAATCTTCAATTTGATAAAAACAAAAATAAAGGACTGGTATAGAGATTTAATTAACAGGTTTGGCAAGGTAAATTCTCAAGCATAAGTTGAACCACTATAAGTTCAGAATTCCTGTGTCTCTACACAAACTTGTCTTCATCTAATGAAAAGTATAAGTTTTCTCACTCCTAAAGATGTTAATGTACTTCATATTCATACTCACCTAGAGAGATATGGAAATAACTTCCCAGTTTTAGAAGATGGAAGAGTGAGGGAATCACCTATTGGTTGCCACTCATGTGGAATCTATGTACAATGCTCATGAGAAAACTCCACAACTTCCACCCACATGCTTTCATTTCTACCCTACCATTAGCTAGAGAGCTAAGGTAGTAGGACCACCTCTTGATTAGTAGAAGAGCTTCAGAGGACCCACCTCTTGATTTGTAGAAGATTAGGTCAAAGTTGTAGGACCACCCCATCTTAAAACCCAATATATAATATGAGCAAAAGTATAATAGTGCCTTCCATATCAGACCATGTACATGTTGACTTTTGTCCAATAACAACCTATAATCACCCGTTGACTCTAATATTCTGTTGGAGCCATTGTATCATCTATGAGTTGAACTCTAAAAGTGACAAAGAAAACATAGCAAGATAACCCATCAAACCTAGAGAACTTGTTTGTACCTTCAAAGTATGGGACCATTTTGACCAAGGCAGATATATCCTCTCCAAAAAGACCGAACCAGAAGCAAGAGAAACCCCTTGCAACCATAGTTGGAAATGAGGTTTGACCGAAAGCGAGACCTAATTTGGCGCCTGAGCTCTTGTAAGTGGGCCTCTCTGAGGACAGCTGACAGGGGAGACGTAGTGGGTGGGCCTGGTGGTCCCCCCCCCTCCCCCAGTGGAGGTGTAAGAGACGGCGGCCGCTTGTTGGGCCACCGGCCCAGAACCTGCTTCCTCTTTGTCGGTGAAAGGACGTGGAGACCAACCGAGGACATTCACTCTCACCCCCACCCACCCTCCCGGCCCACTTGGTCGAGGTGAAATGACACGACGGCGCCGCCGTTGTGCTCCACCGGAGCACCGATGGACGGCGGTTCCCGGAATCTTTGACTTCCACGTACCCCCGCCGGAGCACCGATGGCACAGCTTCTTCTTCTTCTTCTTCTTCTTCTTCTTCTTCTTCTTCCTCCGGCCCCTGCATCTCGCGAGCGGGCGGAGATGGCGGGAAACCAGACCAAACTTTCGAGACCGGCGATTCAAAACAGCAGCCTCCGCCGCCGCGGCGCCGCTGGGGAGGTGAGGCCGCTCCGCCGCCGCCGCTCGTGGAAGGCGGCGAGATCGCGGATGGCGTCGGCGACAAGGTCCTTGTAGATGAGGCGCTCGATGTCGAGCACCGCGTCGGACATCTCCGCTGGGCGGTTGGCCCATGGGCGATCCACAGCGGAAGGTTCCTCCAGATCCTTGCGGAGCACACGGCAGATCAGCTCGCAGAGGTCGTCCGCCGGAGCGTGGTCCTGCATTTTCCGCAGCTCCGCCCATACCTCAGCCGGCAGCAGCCTCCTCCCCTGCGCGGAAGCCACCGGAGAGCGGGAGCACCGGAAGGCCTCCCAGGGGAGGATCTGGCGGCGCCGCTCGACAATCTCCAATACCGCGTCGAACAGCAGCCGCTGGTGGAGCGGCGAGGGCTTGAGGCCGGTGGCGGTGGTGGTCTCGTCCCCAGCCGCTGCCTTCTGCCGCTGGAAGAAGTCGACGCCGCCGGGCGGATGGGCGTCAGAAGCACGCAGGATCTCGGAGACGTACGAGAAATCGTCGTCGTCGACCTCGGAGCTGCCGTCGATGGCCGCCGGGATCAGCCCTTCCGACCGGCATTCCACTGCTTGCTCTGCTCCGATTAAAAATCAGCAGTGAGTTGAATCACCAACGAGTTCGTCAGGAGAATTCACCGGCAGAGGGGGAGATTCATACCTTTGAAATTGATGCAGAGCTTGGGGAGGGAGGAAGGCGAGGCGGTGCCGGCGTCGTCTCGGTCGAAAGATGCGCCGGCGTCGAGGACGGAGACGGGACTGGGCTGCTGCTCGCCGGCGCTGAACTGCTCCGCATCGTAGTCGACTCCGGCCTTGGAGGTGATCTCTGCAATGCTGTGCAGAAGCTTGTCACACCTCTCCAGGAGGATCTTCCCGTCCCTGTACTCCGCCTTCACTCTCTGCAGCAAGAGGCAACATTCAATCCCGAAATTATTCTTAAGGAGTGATGAATTGAGAAACAGGATGGCATTAGGATCTGAGGAAGCTTTTTATAATCGTAAATTATACCTCGGAATCGAATTGGGACGAGGCACTTAGACAACCACCGGAGACAATGAACTCGTCGTCCGACCGGCGGGGGATCCTCTCCCTCGCGGCCGTCGCCGGCGGCGTCGTCCCGATGTTGCTCCTCGGGGATCTGGACGATATCTCGGCTCCGGCCTTCCGCGGGCTGCCGGAGCGAGGAGAATGAGAGGACGGGGATCTACGATCTGTGTTGAGCTGTCCCCTGGTGGTGGTGGCGACCTCCGCCGGCGGCTCCGGCAGCCGTCTTCGCGACGGCAGCACCGGACTCCTAGCGCTAGCCGAATCTGGAGCCCCTGGTCTGCGCGTCCGAGCCTCATTGCTGTTCCTTGCGGGAGCTCGATCGGTCTGGATACGATTCCGCCTTGGCGAGCGGGAGGCCGTCTCGGTGGGGAATAGATGGCTGCTCCGATAGCTCGGGGAAGAAGACTCGTTCGCCGGCGAGTACACCGGGGGAGGCGGCGGCCGTAGTGAGGGAGATTTCGCCGCCGACTTCATCAAGACGATAGGAGAATCGTAGCAGTCGCTTTGATCTGGATAATGCTCGTAGACGAATCTGGCGCCGCTCTGCTGGCGAGACGCCTCCGAGGCCCTGTTGCGTTGCTGCTGCTGCCGCGAGTGGAGCAGGCCCTTCAGCTGGATGACTTCCAGGACTTGCTTGAGGGTTTCGAGGTTCTTGACAGGCTCGACCATGCCGGGCATCCGCAGCCGCTTTTCGACCTCGCCGTAGTAGAGGGAGCCGCCACCTCCAGGCCTCTTAGGGGGATCTGCGAGGAAGTAGTCCTGCGCATCGAAGAAGCTTTTCCTCTGGAGGACGGAGAATCCGTTGGACGGAGAACGAGAAGGCTGCTGGTAAGGAGAGGAGTAAGCGCCTCTCGGCTCCGGGTTCCCTTCCCGAACAATGCACCGCCGCACCTCACGAAGCTTGTCCTCGAAAACTACATCTGGCTGAGGAGAGGGCGGCGGAAGGTAGCCGCCGTCGACGAACTGGTACTGGACGACATCCTTGGATGCCCTAGACTCCGAAGCAGAGCGCCGTAGCTCCGCCTTCTTCTCCGGATCGGCATCGGCGACGGACTCTCCGGTGCCACTGTTGCAAGGGAGAGCATCGAGTCCCATCAGCCTGGCCACGACGCTCGGAGATCGCCGGAGATTGTCTGCAGTGTCTGAAGCATCAGAGCCGTCGGCCCGATTCCCGCGTATCGGTGTTCTCTCCCTAGGGTATAGCTTGCCCCTGACATCGACGCGGCTGTCGAGGGATAGGCGCGGGGCCTCTCTGAACTTCCAGGAGGAACGCCCGTCCTTGACATCAAACACCGGAAGGGGCAAGGAGGGTCGCGGAGGGATCTCCGCCCAAGCCGGCGGCTCGGGTGACGGCGGCCGCAACTCCGGCGGATGAGGCTTAGCCTGCAGGAGAATCATGGCAGGGAGATCCTTGGAAGACGACGAAATCGAGGAGTCCGATCTTTCGGACGGCGAGGTACAACTCGGGGCCTGCATTGCCAAATCCAAAGATTACGACCGGAGGGGAAGAGAAGAGACGACAGATGAGCAGACAAGGAGAAGGGAAACCGCCGACGGGAACCGACCGGAGAAGGGAAAGAGGCCAGACGCTTGGCGGCGTAAATCCCTCGCCGCCCGGCGAGGATCTGGTGGCGGTCGAAAATCTGGAAGAACCCGGTCATGCATCCCATCTGCCTCTCCATCTGCTTGTCGACATTTTCCTCCTCGCCGCCGCCCCCGCCGCCGCGGAGCAACTCTCCCGGCTTCATCCTCGCCCCCGGTGAGATCCCAACCTCCTCCTTCCCACCCCTCTCTCTCTCTCTCTCTCTCTCTCTCTCTCTTCCCACCCTTCTTGCGGCGTTTTCTGTCCCTTTGCTGCTCCTTTTCACACTGCTCCCGCCACTGCCGCCGCAGCCCTTCTCCGGGCTCCCACTTTGGGGGGGAGCTTTTAAAGAGGGAGGAAGGGCGTCGTGCGAGGGTGAAAGGAAGAAGAGACGGGTCTGTCACCGGGCCGAGCCCAGAATGCCCGATGGGTGCGAGGATTTCACGAACTGACGTCCCGCCGCTCGGACCCCCGGCCCCGCCCAATCGCTCCCCCCGAGAAAGCCAAGCCATATCCTAATCCTCCCCTCCAATAAAATAATAACACAATACCCTGTATAAATCAAGCGTAGCAGTAGCCCCTACTATCCCTAAAAATCAATTATATTTCCCCTTAAAACCATAATTTTCAATATTTTCCCCGAATTAGTTGATTTTTTTTGTATTTAACTATTACCGTAAATATCAGTTAAAATGGGGAAGATGGTGAAAGTAGTAGGATCCTATAGAGAGAGAGAGTGGAGATTTGACACAGTCTTAAAGTGCAAGTTATATGTTTCCATAAAAGGCACTAAATGGTCCGGCGACCGCTTGCAGCCGGGGCGAGGGGGGGCAGGCCCGGCTCAGTCAGTAATGCCGATCACGAGGGGACCGGACCGGCCGGCGTGGCCCCGCCCGTGAGCCATCCTCTTAATCGCCCCCCGCCGTCGGCACGGCGGCAGCAGCAGCAGCTGTGGCCGCCGCTAACCTCTGTTGGTTGATCCATTCTTCTTCTTTTACGGAAGGGTTTTTCAGACTTTTCACCTGATATAAAAAGGCCCTTTCTTATTCCAAGCGTGGTCACGTACTCTTTTTCCGAAAATTTTGGGCCGAGGGTAGTTTGGCCATTTCAATGTGGTCACATTCTCAGACAATAAAGACTACCTAGTGAAGTTAGGAATGGCTTCGGAAGATTGTTCCGATAGTCTCCCTTCTCTCTTGAGCCCTCCGCCGGGCACGCGTCCGCATGATGATGACGGATACCTCGATTCCTTCAAAACCCCTTTGAGAGAGAGAGAGGAATTAGATTTTCCACGTCAATTAATAATGTTAATAATAAGAGGATTTTATGGAGATTTTTGGACGGAATATTCTCTGACGGAAAGTGGAGTTTAGCACGTCGACTTTCCTCTTGTCTTTTCCTACGTGGCTGTTCTTCCCGTTGGGTGATTAATGGCCTCCTGACACGTCAGCAGGGAGGTACACCCCCACGTTATCTGTGACCGTTAAACGTTCGGCACAATCATCCGAGGCCCTCGGTGCGCCCAAGACGGCGACCACCGTATCGTTTGACCGGTACGTTGAAAACAGGTACGCTCAATTGGATGCGTATAAGGGACAGTTAATTAATAGGGTTGGTTATCGGTGATTTATTTTACTCGACCGGCCAGGTCTCCCTCGCTCGACGCCAGCGCCGGCCGGCGCCGTCGCTAAGGTGGCGGGGCGCAGACAGGGTCGCTGCCGACGGGGCCGGTCGTGCGTCCTCTGCGGTAAACACCTTCTTATGGCAATCAATAGCATCAACAGTGACGGCATGCGCCACTGTCGCCAGCTGCTCGGCGAGGGGGGGGGGGCTCGCCGCGAGTAAATGGAGCAGTAAATGACGATATCATGTGCTCCGCCGGCGATGGCGGCGAGAGAGAGAGTGACCCGGTGCACGGATCTTCTGGGATTCCGCCGCAGATGCCGCTGTTACATGCCGTCGTATAGGGATGGAGGAAGATCGCCGCGGCCTTCCGGCTTGTTTTTCCTTTTCTCCCGCCGGCTCCGGCGAGATACGCTGATGTAAACAGTAGCCGGTGCGGAGAAGCCGCCGGAAGAGGAATGGGAACATCCGCTATCGATTCCTCCAACCCCCCCCTCCGGTTGCCGACACAGGCGAAGTCGCACGGCACGCAAGGCACAGTCGTGACAGTTCGAACGCGCCGGGCACTGCGCCGCGCGGGGACGTTCCGGCCGGCGGGCGGTTTATCTTCGTGCGGGGGCTGTGGACTCCAAGACGAAGATAGCCCGTTGAGTCGGTCCTCAAATAGCACCGTAATTGGACGAATAAATTCGCTGCAATGGATGGATGCGGTGATGGGGATGCGGGGTATAAGAAAGTTTTGATCTTTCTCCATCGGAAAAGATGCGAGTTTTCCGCTTTCCAGATCGCGAAAACTTGGATAGTGTTAGAGATCAAATTCAGGAATCGCGGCAAGTGTCTAAATCTTATCTTCTTCCCTCTTCTGCGACGTTTCTCGCCGGTTGCGTCTTCACTTCTGGTCAATGCCGTGAGACCTTGCGGCCCTTCGGAGCGTCACCTGATCTGGATCAGAGGGACGTCAGCTCTCAGAGGTCCAGAGTCAACACTCTCTTCATTTAAACTCAGATCCTCCCGTCACTTATCTCCTCTCACACGCCAGCTCCGTCTCGATCTCCCCTCTCGGGGAGCAACAGAGAGAAAACTTCAGCTGTATGTAACCCTTCACAGAATTCGATACCTTTTCAACACTGAAAAATAATGCACTCGTGCCGATCCTTGACTGACCCGATTAATCAGCTCTTTCAAAGTCGATGCTATCCATTTAGTGGGTGATTAAATGTATGTGTATATTATTGTGATTCGGGCGGGATAGCTTGGATTTCTTCTCTTGGAGTATTTATTTTCCTAGCTCAAGGACGACAGAGGAGCTGCGTTGATCGCCGAGGATTCTCATTGAATGACATGAGCCCCGTTTCCAGAAGAGGAGGATGACGCGTACAATAACTCCTGTTTCCAACCATGATGAATGTGGAGCTCTCCATGTTCAAGGTGATTTATTGGGAGACTGTTGGCCTTTCCGAAGCGTGTTGCACCATGTAGAGAGCGAGAAAGAGAAAGCGCAGAGCCGAAGTGCGTGGGAGGTAAAACCAGACGCAAGTGGAAAGTCTGCATGTTCGTCGTGTGAAAACCCATGTTCGGCGCCAGGAACGTGGAACGTGGGCACGTTCTCTCTCTCTCTCTCTCTCACAACAAGCAACAAGCAACAAGTTATACGAATGGAGACCGACAGGGGATGGGAAGGGACGCGCCCGGCGCACATGCCGGCGGGCAGTCGCTCTCCAATAGCCTCATCAGCTCCGTGGGAGCGGACGGAAGAATGCGACGACCCAAAGGTCGCCGCTTTGTCCATTCCTTCAACCTCCCACGCCGCCTGCTCCCGAGGACCGGCGGAAACCGCCGCCGCGGCGCGGCCCCATGAGGGCCCCATGTTCGCCTCGCTACCCACAGTCCCTGCCGCTTCGCTGGCCCCCGCCGGAAGACAGCTCCTCCGGCCGCTTTCGGGGAGAAAGCTCCACTGCGGCCCTCCTGGACCATCTGCCCCCTTCCGTCACCTGGGTCGCTCCTCCTTCCAGTCCACGCTCTCCGCTCCCCATTAATGGTGGGCTTGCCCCCATCGATTTCACTGATAATCCAGCCCCACAGTAACTCCCTCTCCCTCCCCATCTCCCATTTAATGCGCCTTCGTACGCCGGCCATTAGCCGGCGCGGCCGCCGGAGGAATGCCGCCGCCGGTGAGGGGGCTGGTCGGAGGAGACACGCTTTCGGCCGGGCGGGGGCTTTTCTACTGCTCGGGTTTCGGGCCCGGAGGAGCGGCGTTCCGATGGTTTTGGAGCGGTTCGCGTGGCCATTGCCGGCAGCGGGGCGGCAGCTTTTCCGCCGGCCGAGGGGGCTGGTGCTGAGGGAGTGGGTGGGTTGTAGGGTCGGGCCCGTTTGGGGCAGACTCCGTCTGTCGTCTCGCTCAGAGCTGGGGACTGCATGTGCGCGAGCACAAGGGGCCGAGAGAGGTCAATTACGCCACTTGCACCTCCCGCGTCCCGCCATCGATCTTTCAGGTCGACGGCAGCGGATTAGGTCAAACGGCGGCGATTGTTGACTCTCACCAAAGGAAAAGTTTTCAAATTAGGTCTGGTTGGAACTTGTGGTTCGGTTTGAGGATTATTTTTACCCTCAAGGTGATCCCTCGTGCTCATCACCATCACGATTCGTGCCGTTTGACGCGAATTGTGCCAATTTTGTTACAATCCATGTGAATGATTATTTCTAAAGATTCATCTACTTGGACGCTGATTCTAAGAAGAGGGGATGGCTCGATCCAAAACCTCAGTTCTAAGCTCTCCAAGATGGGACACACGATGAGTATGGTCTTTGGACTAGTGTATACAAACCAAACTTAGGAAACTGTTAAATGTGGTAGTTCGGATTAAAGTTATATAGTGGCAGGATTGCCTCTCATTTTTTCATGATCTATCTAGTCTGAGCAGTCTCTCTCCACTCAAACATTTTCAAACACGCCATAGAACCAATAAATTTCTCTAGAATGAATTTGAGCTTGTTCAAGGCTACTGATAGCATTTTGTTTAGTAAAGCTGGTCTTGGTGAAGGATGTAGATCATGAATTGCAACCATAGAAATGTCACTCAAGCACATTTATATCAAAAGCTTACTCAAATGTTAGTCAAAATCAAAGGGAAATTATTTGAAGGATTTAGACCATGCTATTATCAAGGAGAATATTTCTTCATAGTAAATAATTTAAATCTCTTTTATGATTACACTAAATCTCATTTTAACGTAATAATGATCCTCTAGTCAATAAAAAGCCTTTACAAGGATGGAATTTTTGTTGATACCATGTGCTTCAAGCATTATTTTCATTTTAGTTTGCAGCTTGTTTGGTTTCCCTATCTTAATATCAAAAATAAATAAAAACATTGTTCCTCTTGATAAAAATAAATAGAAAGAAATTGAACTCCATGAAAAGTGTCTTCGCTTCCTCTCCCCCCACCTTTATGTAGGAGTTTCGAGCAAGTTTTCGCTTTCCCTCAATGTACCAATATTTCTTGACCAAATAATATAGTAACTATCCCAATAAAGCCTTTAAGCATTTGTAACCTTCATCAATGCACCATTATATGCTCTATTCTAACACTTCTTAAGTGAGACATCCCACTTAAGTGAGAAATGCAATTAAAGAGAAATGTCGAGAAAGGGTAAATATAGAGTAGAAAACTTTTTACCATAAAAAATAATCATACATAAGAAGCTTCGTACTGCTATTGTCTTCAATCATTGTGCAGAAACCACTATTATACTTGCCTCATCATCAAGCATGAATTTGTATCTGTAAATGCATTTAAATATTGAGTAGGATGCCATTGTATTTATCATACTCCACATATCTAGTATGATCATAATGGCCAATACACTAGCTCCTACATAAATTTGATTGTTTTCTACTTCATTTAAATGACCACATGGGCGCTTCTCTTCTATATATAATATTTTTACACTGTTTGGAGGTGGGGTGGTTTTATTACATGCAGACTAATGGAAGTGACACTATATGATTAATGCATCTACCAGACCCATCACATATTCCCTCCTCTACTATGCTCTATATGAGAGGCTCTTGACCACATTTGCTGCAACTCTTCGTATCTGCAAGAGTGTTGGTTGTCACACGTCCATCATCGACTACTACCGAGTAGGCATGACTATTAGTATTGATTGTTCGGGCCCTTACTCATTTTAAACTGTTCTACCCTTGGCATTGAAACTCTTCCTACGTGTCTTGGACTTGAGGGCCAAAACACCGCCGTTTGCTAATTCTAGACCCAAAATGGTAACGCGAACTATGCTCCCGGTACGTAATAATCCAAAAATGAAATTAAAGACTACGTTTATGTCTGACGGAGTTTGAACTCTAAAGTGATAGGGAGCTCTACATTAACTATCAATTAGAAATAAACCTGTGCATAAGCTTATAATTAGTACGGTACCCAAACATTACCGTGGATGTTATTATGGTGAATTCTCTGTCTTGTCCGCACATACCTATGGCTCTCTGGAAGCCCCATCTTGTCCGTAATATGCCGCAACGGATGGCTATGGCTCTGGTCAGGCTTCATCACTGCCCGACGGACGCAAGCAACATCTCTCTCTCTTTCTCTATAAAGGGCCTTACGATTGAGATTCCAGCGAAAGTTCCTCATGATCTAATGGGGTTCATGTGCGAATAACATCGACTCTCCGCGAGTAGTCGCTATCGCTGCCGAGGTCGTCGGCCACCACCAAGGCTTCCCTTCTCTATCGTTTATGTCCTCGACATGAGCTGTCAGCATCGTGAGCCGCCTGGGCTCTACTCGTTCGCTCGGTCACGCGGACTGTCAGTCGGACTGGGATCGATCATTTGATGGGGTTGTTTTTTATTGATAGAAATACAAGCAATCTACGTCAACAGTTCGTTGACGTGAGGTGCCCGTTCTACTGAACACCGAGGGGATGCGCCCCCCGTCAGATCAATTATATGCTCCTGGCTCGAGCAACGACCTACAGGAGCCTGCCCCCAGCGCGTTTACACTTGAGGGAGAGAGACAGAGAGAGAGTCAAAGTAAGAGTAAGAGAGTGAAATACGGAGAGAGTCAGAGAGAGAGAGAGTCAAAGTAAGAGTAAGAGAGTGAAATACGGAGAGAGTCAGAGAGAGAGAGAGTCAAAGTAAGAGTAAGAGAGTGAAATACGGAGAGAGTCAGAGAGTAAGTGAGACGATGAGAGTAGAGAGTCAGGTAGGATAGGAGATAGCCAGAGAGTCAGAGACTCACTGAGAGAGCGAAATGGTAGGTGATGGAGTCCGATATATTTAGACATGGAGGGAGCGGGACGGGGAGTGAGAGAGTGGTGGACGAGAAGGTGAGAGTCTTTTGGAGAGTGTGTCAGGGAACGAGGCCAGACAGGGAGATAGTGACTGTGTCGGGAGGGAGTGAACGAGTTATACGAATAGTAGGTGAGTGAGAGACGGAACAGTGAAATAAAGGAAGAGTAAGAAAGTGTGCGAATGAGAAAGAGTGAGCGGCATAGTGAATGTATGCGTGTCGAGAGAAGAAAGGGTGAACGTGTGGGAGTCGAGAGAGTGATTCGGGCCGACTGTCTGAGAGTGAGTGAGAGAGAAAGAGAGAGAGAGAGAGAGAGAGAGAGAGAGAGAGAGAGAGAGAGAGTATGCCTTCACGTGAACCTGTTCTTGCGCATGTGGTACTTGTTTACAAGATTCATGCCTATCTCCGACAGCTCGTTGCACAATCGCAAGTTTGGTCACTTTCACAATTATGAACACTCATTACCACGCCCCACTGATCGTTTCCAGAGCTTCGGTGGAGCAGCAACGTCCACATTTCGCTGATCCGTCAAGCGCTCCTTCACTCGCCCATCTTCCGAATCCTGCTGCATCCTTCCCTCTTCCAGGAAACGGCCGAATCCATCATTTCGGGAACACGCTGCGGACGTATACATATATTCTCTCGTTTGGTATCCTTAGTGGAATTTATGAAGAGATATGCCACAACCTTCTTGCTTTAGCGAGTCGCTGCCAACGATTCAACGGATAAAACCAAGGAAAAATCGAATACCGAGGCAGAAACCAGGAGCTAGCGAAACGCGTTGCTCATCGTCCTCATCCGCATAATGTACAATGAGTTAATGACTGTTCATGTCCTTCTCCCTCATGTTCTTCATGTCCTAGTAATGGTGGATTCAGCCTGAGCCCTGGGCGCCTTCCTCGTCGGCCGCTAGTTCATCTAAGTGTCCGAGGATACGCGTCATTTTGGGTTAGCTTCCGCTGTTCTGGGCACGGATGGCTTTCCCTTCGCCTGTCATCGCCAACGCATGTAGAGATCGCCAACAGATATGACGCTAGCTTCTACAGATGCTCACTGGTATCCCCTGTCTCATTTGGGCCAGCCTCGACATCCATCTCCATCGTCAGCAGTACTGGCATTTGCACCATTTTCTCACTTTTCTGGTTGGGGCAACCGGTTACTCCGAAAGTTTCCCCCCACGTCTCTTTGACGAGACATAGTGTCTTCTAATGCCTCGTCATGACCCATACTCCAATGGAAGAATCATGGAAGCGAAATAAGGCCACGTTCACAAGGTAATACAACAAAAGCTCCTTTTGTTTAATACCGTCAGAAAACTAATAATGTCGTCCAGATAATGAACTAGATGAGCTAAAAGTATCCAACAAAGGAGTAGGGTTTCATAACCAGAACTACACCAACGCCAACTTATCTTCATTTTACAATTTCTTAATAAAACCGTGGAGCTTCGTCAGGATCCTCATCTTGTTTCGACGCAAGAAGTTATACTCCAACACTTCGCTATCGTGATGAGCAGTGCATAGAGTTGAGCAGATTGCGAGATAAAATTGATGCAATAACCATATCAAAGAAATAATTAATTTAGAAAACGTATATCCATATCGAAAATAAATTATTAATCAAAGAGGAGTGTCGCACAACTAAAGTAGATGCATTAGATCTTAAGTAATCCTCTATATGCTTTGCCTAAGTTTTCGGAATCTCTGAAACCGCATTTACTTTTACCTACGAAGAGGGAACGAAAGCCAAAGCTGTCAGTAGACTCCGAAGACGATAGCTCCTCATTTGAGAATCAAGACTTTTTTCACGATCTAAAACTCATCTTCTCTGAAGCGTATCCATTATTCGAGTATTTCCCATTTTAAGTGAATTATTTAAAACGATTGCGATTCTCTTCCCTACCCTCACTTACATAATTTACTTCGTGTTTTATCACGTTTGTGGAAGCAAGCTTGTATTGATTTTTTTTATTTATCTGAAAGCATGATAAAGGAATTTTGAACGGTAATTTGTAAGTAGATTGAGGACAGCTAGTGGAATTCGTAAAAAGAGAGATGGGTAGAATAGGCTTGGAGCTTGACGTAAGAACTATATCTCTGGAATCGTTCTCTCCCAGATTGAGTTATTTTTACCTTTAAGTACATCGGTAAAACGTTCATCTCCCTCCTCAAGTTCATTCTTACAATTTGAGTGTTTATTGTGATCAAGTATTTCACAACTAAATACTGTTATTGAAGGAATTATATCGATCTTATACTATCAGTAAAGTACTCAGAGCCATATGATCTTATACATCGGTTTCTTTGGAATAACATGAGTTGAAATAAGCTAATGAATGAACTAAATCCCTTTTATTTATTTTATGATACTTGCAAAAACATGGCTCTAGTCTATCATCAGCCATTCCAACCATCCTCAAAGTGATTAAAAACTATGTTGTCATACAATAGAAGCTACAAACTTTAGTTTTCTTATTATCGCTTTTCTTAAATTTAATTTATTTTTCTGGGGGAAGAAAATAAGCTATAATATTTGGACGTTCAACGGATTGAATGATCGAGCCCCAAGCTTTTTTGGGAGGAGGTAAGACGATGCCTTTCCAACAGCAGTAAATCATAGTTTTCTCCTGAAGCGTAGACATCGTAAGTTTTTATTGATGGTCACACGAGATTTAAGGTTAGCGTTTTTGTTAGTTTCTCTATGATTCCTAATAGGCTAATCCATTTCGAGTCTCTATTTTTCAACATTGGTCAAGAAATTGATCCGGACAGCTCTCTACTGAGTAGCCATTTTGTTAGACGCTGATGAAGAGTGTATTCCCAACTGGTGAATAGTCATTTATTTTTAAAAGTCTCGTAAGGTGTGTTGATCTCACAATTTAAAGGGGCTTAAGAAGCAGAAAAAGTCAAGGGATCGACTCAAGTGAATCTATTTCATCTAGGAGATTCTGGATTAGTTGATGGCGAAATTTACCTCCGAATGTGAAAGTTGTAGTTTCCTTTGAATTTTCTAATAAATCCACAAATTTTCGCAACGTAACCTAAAAATGGGCATGAATACTATTTTTGAGTTATAAATATATTATGCTGTTTTATTCAAGGTAGCATTCTGCTATTTGGACCTATCAATTCTAAATCATTTGACTATCTAACGTATATGTAATAGACTATAAATCCGAAGTTCTTAATAATGAGAAAAAAACTATTATTCGCGGATTTACTTACAGAGGAGATTAGATGAAACTAAGATTAAATAATTAATGCCTTTTTTCATGCAAAGCAAAGTGAATGGAAACGTGATTGTCAGCCATAAGAACTTATATTATTATAGGAGAATGAGCTATGATTGGCCGAAAAAATGGGAGAAAGTTACATTTTCATTTCCTCTTTCGGCCGAGGGATTTGAGCCTCTTTACTGCTTCTGAAAAACTTCTGAAGAATCACAAAAATGATGAGAAGGGTAGAGGATGTGGTACACCTTTTGGTGGCTTAACATTATTTCAGTGTGCTTAAAGATAAAAATTGCTTTTACTCGACTCATATTTAAGTATAGAAGAAACTACAAAAAATTGAAGGCAAGTAATCAGGAAGAAGAGAAAGTTTTCTCGGGCGGGAGCGATTGGTCAATGTGAGATGCCTTGGATTATTTATCACGCTCGGTCTCCACCATATATGATAAGATGTCCGGAAGATTAGCCTAGGCACTTTCAGAGAGAGCTCCGTGAGAGAGAGAAATCTCATTTTGTTTTGCAAGCATCGTTCTCTTATTCGATTTTTAGGAAGACCTAATTAGGGTGCATGCATTCTAGAGTTTTTGCCTTTTTTCCTTATAGAAATATATCTTGGGCTACTGTTCAGATTGATTTCGCTGTGCGTAGTGTGTAGAAGAAAAGGAAAATGATTATAAGGATGCAGGTATGCCATGAAACGACCTAGGTTTTCAGTCTTTTTTTACCACGGATTTTAGATAATACTCTCCTTTAGAAAATCGCTAATATCTACAACAGAGGCCTGGAACATCATACGTTCTGATTAATTTCTGGCGATCCCATGGTTTTTGGGAAAAAAATTCTTTAAACAAGCCATTAATTTTTCGTCGAATATTTATCTCCACTTTTAATTTTCGGCCTAGTATTTCATTCTTTATCCATTTACCATGGATGATGCTAACTTCTTACTTTCAATCTCTCCAGAATTTTTTCGAGCATTGTTAAAGAAATCAAAAGTTTCATCTGAAAAAAATTGATCACACAAAAAGTATGGAGTCAATAAAAGGATGTATGGACGTATGATTTCGTAATTCGTAAGTGAAATTGTTGAATGTCATAAAAAATATGTAAATGGTGGTCAGTAATCCCCTTTTATGATGGTATCATCATAAGATGGAGCATTATATAGTCCATGTTTCGTCGCATTTGGATACCTCTCATGCCTATTGTTCTGACAAGGAATATGACTCCATTGATTTTCATCATGGGTAGTTAGACTCATCATGTTCCCAAAATCCATCTGTATGATCTGTTTACTACACTTATTCACTGTCAGATGTGGAATCTCATGCTTAGCAGCATCCGTAGTTCTTTCTGATAATATATCCTTCTTGAATGGTTCTATTTAAACAAACAGATCCACGATGGAGATTCTAATAAACGTCCCACGGCACATGGATCCCGAGAATCTTTTGAGTGAGTGGCGTGTTCAGCTGACCGAACTGTTTGGAAGAATAGTGAGGTATAAAGAAAATGCGAGGATGCATACGACAAGTGGTATGCTCCATAAGATTGTGCGTCCGCACGGGTTACGCTAACCACCGTGGAATCTAGCGTTCATCTACGCCTGTTATTCGAGGCTCAAGAGAGTTTCTCTCAATGTTGCACTCTTCTACATTCGTAGATGTCTCCTACCCAGGGTTCAATGGGAAGATGGAACGGCATTCCCAATTGCAGGTTTGGATTGGGCACCAGTGGTATGATTTCATGAAAAGATCCTTAATCAATCTATGCTTCACATATATCGTATCAAGCACTTAACGTCGGACCTCCATAAATTGTCCGTAGTCAAAGTGGTCCATCCCGAGCGAATACCGTATCGATCTGTGTAACCTTACGACGTCCACTTTTACTGCCGGCAACGAGTCGCGGGCCCCATTAATATCATATATGCTGTCATCTCGTGATCCGCAAATTTCTATAGATGGATATGCAAGAATGAGAGAGAAAGAGAGCGCGGGAAAGAATGGAGTAAGAAGAAAGGCATGTGCAGGGGAAAAAGGGAGGGAGGGAGGGAGGAAGGAGGCGAGAGAGAGAGAGAGAGAGGAGAACATCAGTTTTTGTAAGTCGTTGTGGAATCTCTAGAGAGTCAGAATGGAAACATAAAATACTAGCAAGAATGAAGTATGACCGAAAGACAGTGCATATGCCCACCCCGGAGGACCCGACGTGACAGTCCCACTCTCTCATTCCATCTTCATACGTATGGGGAGAGCCGACGGGGAAGAGAGTGGAGATATAACATAACAAAGTGATGTCAGATAGTCCACCAGATTCCCTCCCAGACCCAAGCCTTGACTGGAACACCCATCTGTCTCCTTTTCTCACTCCTCGAGGAAGTCTTGACATGGACCTCTCCGTGATTGCTAACTCACATGGGACTCTGCGTCTTCACATGGAGTAGGAGGGGAACAGAAGCAGGGAGTCAATAAATAGCACAAGGACTGAGTGTGTGGACAGATTACTGTATCCGTGATGCATGCTGCCTTTTTTTTCTATCCACGGTGACGTAAATTGGTCTAAGATGATGCCTCGTTTTTTATATCTTATGAACAAGGGGGCTCAGCAAATTACGAAGGTTTAATTACGTAGTCAAGATTGTACGATGAACCCCTCTCCTATACTCGTAAATCCGCGAAACCCTCTCCTATATCTGGTATTCAATGCATAGATCCTTTCGCTTGTCATGTACATTTATATTTTAGTTTTGGGTAGTCATTCGGTATATACATGCATGTCCTCTCACTTCATTTCTAGGACGTTATTTTAGTCAACCCGTTTTAAAAACGTTATTCTAGTGAAAAATATATCTTAGGGAACAATATTTTTTTTCTGATTCCTATACATCTTAGTTGGCTGACAAATGAGTTTGTAGATGTCTTTTACTCCTGCCTGGTTTGTATACCTCATTTACCGCCAAAAAATGACAGAATTCTCACCTCTACAAGAGTACAAATTATCACTGGTTCTTCGTCCTTTTGCATGGATTTAGTTCAGAGAGTCAGGTCGTTGAGTAGGTAGCACTTATTGCTTTGCTATTCGTCCATCGTTCAACGGATGCACATCATCACCAAGAACAGCAAGCCACACAGATCACAAACTATTTTTTGTTCAATGTTGGGGAATATGGGTCTTGTGAAGCTGGATTTACATGTCAGGCACAGCTAGGGTGAAGTCAAAAAGAATACAGGCCCCGATTCTAGTCGTTAATAAGGGCTATAAAAAACAACCCACGCATAAGAGGAGGATGAGAGACAAGAGAAGGGAAAAACTGGGCCCTATTCTCCTCTATCTATTGACGTGATATGGCAACCCCTTATGCACAACTCCACAGTCTCGCTGTTGTTTTCAAAACATTCTGTCTATATGTAGGAGTGTTGTAGTAGGCCAAAGCTCCTTCTCATCACTATTTCTCATTAGAAAGAAAACAAAATAAGTGGTGTGGCTGCAGTAATTCTGTCCTTTCTTGTTGCTGTTTGTCAGTGATAGAAAGCAAACTACAGCTCCCAGTTCTTCTGTGTTCCCTAGTTATCGCTGAAAAACGTCGTGCATTCATTACAGGCGTTGCAGTGCTTACTCAAAGAACTGTCGGCAAAAGTGGGTTATCTTCCAAAGTTATTGATGGAATGCATCTCTCTTTAATATGCACTATCCTACCATTTTCATATACTTTGATATACAATGAATAATTAGTCGATACCCAAAGCCGCACAGAAATGCGTTTAAACAAACCGTTCATACCCCATAATCCAACGACTGAACAAGCCCAGAGGTTCTACGATGCCTCAATACGCCAATGAGAGGTAAACTCAAGCAAGACTGAATACGACCGGGGCTATAGAAGTAAGGGCCCTACTGGTGAAATCAAGACCCTCGAAATCATAACTGCAGCAAGTGCATTAAGCTGTGTGTAATCTTGCAACTTGTTTCACTGTCGGCAGCGTCGGTTATCGTCACGTATGTGCAGTCGTCATCTCTTCTTGGACAATACGGCCGTGGATTGCATTGATGCGTCACGCCAACAGGCTCGACAAACGGGGTGCCACGTGGTAGAAAATGATGGGAGAGGAAGGGGAATCTTTCGGGAGTCGAAACAGAAATCCTAGAACGGATTATACTGTTGCCTACTCTCTCTCTTGCCATAATAACATAGTCCTGGGGATGACTGCAAGCCGTGGTCAACATCGGTGTGGAAGGCCAAGAGGTGCCACGGGTGCCGTCAAACTTGTGTTTTCATCGCCTTTCTTCGAAATTTTAACTTCGGGAACCGTGAGACAGAAGGCTGGAGGGGCCCTTTTCCAATGCTTTCTCACACACTTCACGTGGCCGCTAGGTTGCTTGAACTATTGTTAAGAAGTCGTCATCTGGGTTCGCAGGTCACGGTGACGTCGAGTGACATTGGTACTCTGAATTCTTATGCCACACTCCTATAATAGTAGCTCGGCGATTGTTACTAATTACCAGGGTTTTACTTACCACGTAGTAGCCTAGCACCCTTTCTCTACGAAAGGAAGTGAGAAGTGAACCGTACAAATCATCCCCAAATGAGTCTATCAATATGTTGAAATATGCCTTCTCACCCTTACAAGCTCAGTTTTTTATTAGACTGTTAAACTTTTTATATATGGACTTGGTTCACCACTTTCCAATAATATGAGTAAAAGTAACACCAACAACAACTAGATAGGCGGCCCATGACTACTAAGTACAAATCAGAGGACTGAAAACATCGTCACCAGGTAGAGGGTCTTGGCCGCTCCGTCGTGATGGGAAATGATCCTCGAGAAGAGCTCCCCTCGAGGCTAGGCGCTGAGTTATATTTGCCCCGTGCACTAGGGAGACGGAAGGGGGACGTTGTCATTGTCTTCAGCATAGCCAGCTATAACCTGGAACCGCTTTGGCACCTGCAATTTGCGTCCCCGACTTACAGGTTGAGAACTATCCTACTGGGAGAAAGCGAGAGAGAGAGAGAGAGAGAGAGCAACGTGAAACAACTACAAGATATCATAAAGTGATGACTAATGATACAGTGATTTTTTTAAAACTCCGCACATTACGAAATATATTATTTAAACATTATTTTCATCGATCAGTGCTTTAAATACGATGATAGCAACTATGTACTGAATACAGGGTACTATTTTTGCAGAGATAATATGAACAGATGACTAAACATGCGTGTTTTCGGGATTTTATTTCGGTGGAGTAACGCCGTAGCTTGCGTCTGAAACAAGAAATCCCCTCTGATGCGTTCTTTCATTGTTCATATGGCCATATATATATGCATCTCTTCCACTAGATTCGAAGCGTACGCGGCAGTGTGTTGGATTCCTTGGCCTATATGAGAAAACACAAGAAAAGGAGAAAAAAAGTTAGTTTCTTACTGATGCTTGCTTAAAATTTTTAGACAACAATCTCTAAATTGAAAAATAGTGGTGAGATTGTCCAAACTTTCATCCTTGCAGCAATAAGGGCGAGAAGTTGACAAAGATAAATGTGATCAGTAGAACGACCGATGTGGAACATCCGAAAGATGGAAGGAGATCCGCCTTTTGAATTAGCAGCGTCCTTGGGCGCCCTTCCAAGGGCGCACACGATGATTCACACAGTGAAGTGACACTTACAGCAGAAGGTTCTGGGATTGTTCTGATGAGGCTATGGCGTACGGCCCCTAGCCTTTAAAGATGAGTATTCCTCCCTACTTAAAAGCGGTCTTCCCTTCGATGTCTTATCATCTCTGCAAGCGTGAACAGTTACCACCCTAGCAGCTGCCTAATTTAGTAGAACTTATCCAGGGCATGTGGCATTGTTCTTTTCAGTCATTTCTACGGAAAATTTATGATAGCTGAGAGATTTGGCGCACTCACGAATTTTACTCCTTTTCGTTATGTGGTGGTTTTGAAGGCCGTATTCACTTCCAAATAATTAAATAGTAACGACTGCCATTTTTCACAGAAAATTGGCAAATAACATAACTAAGTGGTATCTTTGTTTCTTTAAAAAAAGATCAATAAAGCTATAGAATTGATGGGTAAAAGTATAGGCTTAAAGGATCGTATAGAATGCATTCCCAAAGGTGGAAAAATAATATTTTTGGATTATATTAGCTAGGAAACCATAAGCGCTGGAATATGATAGAGAGAAAGGTAAAATCATCCTAGCTCAGCACCTTGTTGTGGGTTTCTAGTATACCCATAAGAAATTTATAGTAATGGTGTCACTAGGCATACTTCACTAGCAACATTTTTTCCTCTATAATAAAAATTTCAAAATCATTTAAGCATTACATAAGTGGACAAACTTTCACAAGTGTTGGAAATTTTAACCATAGAGCTTATGAGTTTGCCATCAACAATTAAGACTAAGTGCCAAACTCATGTAAAGCTCCTTACTATAAATTTAAGTATAGACTTTACTTTTTATTTTGATTAAGATTATGTACAGTAGTTGGCTTTAAAGATGTTGCACCAAGAATTGAGATAAGGGAGAATTGGTGATTTTTGGGTCTCTCTTGTTTACTAATTCTCACTATGATAGAATAATTTTATAGGTCATTATTGAACATCAAAACCTCAATTACTCTTCCTTGAATTCATACAACGGCATCACCAAACCTTTATTGAACATAAAGACATCAAGTAACCTATACACTAAACAATTTTACTTTAGTAAGTCTACATAGAAAATCAAGGCCTTAGTTGAATTATATATTGAACATTATG
Source organism: Spirodela intermedia (assembly GCA_902729315.2). NCBI lineage: Eukaryota > Viridiplantae > Streptophyta > Magnoliopsida > Alismatales > Araceae > Spirodela > Spirodela intermedia. The sequence continues at coordinate 2,178,914 of LR746264.1, forward strand.
GGCTAAGAAGCCTGTACTAAATTATGAGCTTTAGAAGTCAAATAAATTGACCAATATGGCCTTGCAAGCCTTCAAGATAATATTTATTAGTTATAGTGAACCAAATAATACATTAAGAACAAATAGATTGACTTATAGATTTATCCATTGCTTCCTTTACATGAACTCTTTTATTTAAAGATGTGGACATAGGTAATCCATGCAGGAGACTTTGATGCTTTGAGTAGTAGTTGTATTACCTTTACTTCCAATGCTAAAGTATGTTGGTAGGATATAATTAGGCGTTGTGGTTCTCGTTCTCATTTGTGTTCTATGAATTGAAGTCTCCTCTTTCTATAGTGTGTATTGAACTGTTCAACAGTCGTTTGTGAGAACTGAATGTTACCCTAACAATCTCTAAAATTTATGACAAAACAAAATCTTTGAATTTAATGCATTATGTTTGTCTTTTAAACATCTTTCCTATGATTGCATATATGGTAGAACTTGCATCCAAAAAGATTATATAACAATTTTGAGGTGTGCATATAGACAATTTTTTCCTTGGTTTGATTTGTGGTTTACTCTATTAAGATTTACATTTTGTGAATAACATAAGTCCATAATTATAATATTACTATGTTACCCTTTGAATGCCTAAGAAGAGCAAATAAGTATCACTTTGATCTTGAAATCTAGCAAGCCAAACACTAGATGAAATACCTTGGCATGTTTACACACAAAAGAAATGTCATGTGTTTGGTCACTCATTAGGTACATATCTATATATATCTATATATATATATATTGATTTTATTTATTTTTTATTGTCATATTGTCTTATATATATATATATATATATATATAGATAGATATGTATTTTAAAAGAAACAAACTTTGCATATATGATAAAAGCAAATACAACTATTGAGTGCTCTGTTCAAGAATGATAGAGAGAGAGAGGGGGGGGGGCTGGTTGTGGGCCTCCACCCTGCTCAATCTAGATTACACCTAAGGCATGACCTTGTGTTAGCATCTATTAGTTGTTTACCCCTCTTATTGGTCTCAAGATGAGGCTTTATGGGGTTTCCTTTAACCACTGCACCATTACCCCCTCACCATAACGAAGTGGGCCTTGAGAGTTTCTTAAGGTTCCTTTCTTACATAATCATTTCTATACTAAATCATCCCACTAGTTCTATCACCTTAGACTAGAATCGTCTAGTGTTTGGAGCTACTTTTTATTTTTAGGTGAGGACATAAATGAAGTGGGTAACTTTTTTAAGTAACTTAGTCATTGTATAATAAATCACACAAATTTAAAATTTATAAAACTAGAAAATACTAATTTTTAGATATTTAAAAGTATTTCTGAACAAATATATCAATTATAATTTAATAAAACTTTCAAAAATAGTGGTAGTTTTTAAGTCAATCACAAGGATGTAATATAATATCGAGTAATTTTTCAAAATTATTTTTAAAGAATATGATTTTTTTTATGAATTTTAATTTAAGAAATAAAAATAAAATATATTTAAAATTTGTGAAAATAGGAAATAATGGTATGGATGTCAAGATGATGTCAGCACCCGATGAGTATGAATCAAGCGAAAATAAAGTTCTGCTCGATGATTTTTATATAAGCGATTATAAATAATTTAATTAATCAAATTAAGATCTATAAAAGCTAAAAGAATTTTAATTGAATGAAGAATAGTTTGGTAAATTTAAAACACATAAATTATCACTAAATGAAGTAGAAATTAAGTTAAAAGTAGGAAAATAGAGTTCTGACGTCACGAAAGTAATGCGTCGGCGATGTACCGCAATCCTAAGTGTTTGAGAGGATCATCATGTCATGTCCACGGCCTCGAAGGCTCTCCTTGGACAAGGATGACGTGGGCAATCTCTAGTTCTTCTTGCGAAGTCTAGAGATCAATGAAATAGGTCGTCGAATTGTCTTTAGTAGTTGTCACTCGATAGAGCAGAAAAACAACGACTTTACGGCTCTTCGACGGATGTCACTTGACAGAGAGGAGTTGGATGGAGGTGGGGCATGTGTCAGGAAACTTCATCCTTAAGTCCACGTAGTAAGAAAAGGCTCTTGATCGCATTCGGTACGCTCTCAGGAGGTGACGACATGTCTCCCGATATATTGTCCTCTTTTCGACAACGGCTTGTTCGTCAATCAATCAGAAATAATTTACACAATAGATTCACGATCCTTTTATCATGAATCCTTCAATAATTTTAGCAACAATACTCTACGAATCGTGTTGACGAGATTTTCATCGATGATCCAGCAATTATGATGACTTAATCTTTCATCGAAAATCTATATAAAAGTTGCGATAATAAAATAAAAATATAAGTTTTGGCTCTACGAGGATTTGAACCCGTATCGGTCGCCCGCTTACATGAAAGAGATTAAATTTAGTCTAATACTCTTATCAAGTAACATTATCATAGTATATATCTGTTATAACTAAAGGGTAGTTTAGATATTAAAATCTTCGAAGTATTTTCGGAGAAGGTGTGATGTGAGTTTAGTCCCACATCACTTGTACACCGAAGTCTTGGTTGAATGTATAGTAATATCACATTTATGAGCAATGAGTCTCTTTCTCTAGTATGTACAATCACTCCTTACCTCACAGCTAGTTGACCACCATTGACGTGGAAGATGAGTGGCGCACACGTGCCCCCATCAGTCCGAGCCACTTGAGCCTCTACTCGCGACTCCCCCCAACTACGCTTTCGACTCGTTTGTGGGCTTAGCGTACCAGTGGGTCCCCCCTTTTTTCTATATTTTTATTTTAATTTCTTTTTCTTCATTTATCTCAAAAATAGGACTATAAAAATCATATAAATTCATATAAAATCACATAATTAGCTAAAAATTTACATTGAAAATTATTTTTCATAATTTAACATAAATATAAGTCTAATTATCATAAGTTAAAGCTAAAACTATATTATTTATTAATTATTAACTCATGATAATGAAGACTTATCACCTTTGCTCACAAGATTACCCATTCTCCTTACCTCTTTTTCTTCTTTTTTTTTTCTTTTCCTTTGAAGTTTTGAGGTAGGGGAGGGGGGAATTACAAATTTCGGTGCTTTCACTCCACTTCCCTAGACTTTCCTCCTCTTATTCTTCTCTCTTTTTTTTTTTTTTTTTTTTTGGGGTGTGTAATAACTCTAAATCACTATAGGTCGGCTGCCAACAATGGGACTGTGGGACTCACGATGTTGTCCTAGCCAATTTGGACAGGTCACCTTTGGTTCTCTCCATTGTCCCACATCCAATAAGCTTGGGGGAACTCGGTGAGCTATGAAAAAAGAGCACTCCCATAATTGCCACCTCCTTTACCTACAGAGGGGGGCAAAAGACAATTTAGTAACAAAGTTTGTGGGCATGGCCCACTCCACAAGTTCTTTATGAGTTTGAGTGCCGTTGTTCATTGTGGGCTGATATTTCTTATTTATTGCACTTTGGGGTTGGGGTGTCCTCTTTAATGTTGTTTTTCATTTTTGGAGGATTGATTTGACACCTGCATTTCTAGACCCCTTATGATGTTCACACAAGCTTTATTTACATGTTAAGGAGGCACCACCTATCTAGGTTGCAGAGATCTCTTGCTTTCTATGAGAGTTCATGCATAGTCATGAATAGACCATCCTTTTTGTTTCCACCAAACAATCTATTAGCCCATTTCCTTCTCTAACTTTGTGATTTTCTTGTGTACAACATGTACATGGTGTAAAATTTGTTGCCACTATTTTGTTAACTTCCACATTTTACATGCTTTGGAATGTAGCATGGATGCTAGTGTTAGTGAGTCCGTTTCAATTTCAACATAATAAAAATGAAAATTTGAACATAGGAATAGCCTTACACTCTAACTTTAGGTTGGTGGTGTAAACATAGGTTTTGTGGAATGTACACATAATTTCACCTCTATGATTCCTCATTAACACCCCCCCCCTTCCCATCTTACCAAGGTTACCTAATGATCCCCCATCAACATTGAGTTTGATAGTACTAATGGGCAGGGAGTTCCACACCACAACTTCAATGGAGTACATCCTTTTAGTGATTGGCATGTGTATACCTCATTTTTGAATTTTTTCCTTTCTTAATTGTCTGAGGGAGAAATTTTCATTCATCATGGAAGTCATTTCCCATACTCATCACTTACATATGTATATGATAAAGGCAGTTGAACATTGTCCTTCACCTATTCACATGTTGTTTCTACATTTCCACAATTCTCATAACATGTAAGCAAAGTTAATTTTGGGCAAAATGGTCACCATGATTTTTTTTTGTGGGATCAAAAGAAAAATAGTAACCATCAATTGAAGGTTTTGTGTCCTTTGCTTGGTAAATTTCATGATTCTAGGAAAGATGCCTAGCATTTGCTTGCCCACTCACCCTCAAAGAATAAGTGATGAGCATTTTTCTCGTGGGGATCCCTGAGACAACATAAACATTTTGATGGTAGTCTAATACTCCTTTTCCTAATATTATCATCTAAAGGAAGTTGTCCATGGAAGAGTTTCCATAGGAAAAAAGATATTTTTGTCAAAAGAAGTTTATGCCAAATCTCCCTACCCTATGGCTTACCTCTCTGTATTCCTAAATTCCTCTCATGCTGATTTAGTGAACTCTCCATGTGGAGCTAGCGTCCATATACCTATATCCATGTCAACATGTGGGAAAGTTGTTTTCAATTTAATAGTACTAACTACAATTGGGGGGACTCTTACATACATAAGTATGTGTCTCCAATTTCTACTTCTAAGTTGTTGTACAATCAAATATGTTTGATTAGTGGTGATAGGGTGAAGGTCTCCTAGTTCCCGTAACCCTAATCAATGTCTCTCCATATATTTATATCACCAATTCCTACTCTCCATAGGATAATTTTCCTCATCTCTAACCATTTTTCTTGTAATTTTTTCCAAGTTGCCGAGCCTTTTACTTTCATTTTCAAATTTGCTCATCTCCCGAATTTCCTTTGCATCAATTTCGCCCACTAAAAACTCACTACTTTACATCTCCAAGCCATTTTCATCTTCAAGGAGTACAATTGTTCCTCAAAACAATGTATACCTAATCTCCCTTCCTCTTGTGGAGTACATATAGATTTTCAAGAGATCTAGTACATTCTTTTCATTTCTCTACTCCCTCCATATAAGAAACTCATCATGTACTTGCCTAATTTTGCAAGAATGTATATTAGGATATCATATACTACCATAATGTGTATAGGAATATCGCCTAAGATATGCTTGATCAGGATAATTCTTTCCCTTGGTGAAAGAACTTTGACCTTTCATCCTACTATCTTTTTATTAATATTATTGACTAAGAAATTGAAGTAAGAGATTTTGGTAAGATTGATACGTCTTCATTATCATGAGTTAATAATAAATTAATAATATAATTTTAGTCTTAACTTATGATAAATAGACTCATATTTGTGTTAAATTATGAAAAGTAGTTTTTAGTTAGTTAATGTGAAGGTTTTAGCTAATTATGTGATTTTATATAAATTTATATAATTTTTATAATCTTATTTTTGAGATAAATGAAGAAAGTAAAAAGATAGAAAAAGAGATGAACTCATTGGCCAACTAGTAAAGTTGCGAGTAATGGCTCGAGTAGTTAAGGACGGACATATAGGGACACATATGTGTCACTCTCCTTTCATATCATCAGTGGCTAGTCAAGTGTGGGGCAAAGAGTGATTGTACACACGTGAGAAAGGAACTCATTACTTATCAACTCTCGTATTACTATATATTTATCTCAAAATTCAGCATAGAACCAATGTGAGACTAAATTGGGGCTCCAAAATATTTCAATATTTTTTATATCTTAAATACTTCTTATTTATCAAAAAGAGGTACCTTAACGACATCACATTATAAAAGTATTTGTGTACTTATTTCACTCTCTCTCATACATGTAGGCGACCGACGAGAGTTTGAATTTTACGAGAGCCAAAACTCATTTTTTTATCTAATTAAATCATGATTTTTTTACAGATCGCAAGTGAAGGATTAAGTCACCAGAATTACTCAATCATTAGTGAAAATCTTGTCAATATAATTTGTGAAGCATCGTTACTAAAATTATTAAATGATTTACAATAATAGGATCATCAATCTATCAAGTAAATCATCTCCGATTGATTAACGAACAAGTTGTCATCAGGAAGAAGACAATCTAATAGAAGATGAGTTACCACCTCTTGAGAGTATATCAAATACAATGAAGAGCCTCTTTTTGTTATGCAAACTTCAAGATGAAGCTCCCTAAGATGTGCCCCACCTTTATCTAGTTCACCTCTATCGGATGACAACCATTAGAGAGTCGCAAAGTCATCATGTTTACATCCTATCGAATGATAGATGTCGAAGATGATTTGATGACTTATTTCATTAATCTTTAGACTTTGTAAGAAGAATTAGAGATTACCCACATCCTCTTTATCTAAGGAGAGCCTTTGAGGCTGTAGACACTGCATGACAATCTTTCTGAATGCTCAAGATTTTAACGCATTGTCAACGCATCATCGCCACGACATCAGAACTCTATTTTACTCTTTTTTTTAATTGATTTAACTTTTATCATCATTGTTTGAACTTTGAAAAGAGATCTAATAATGTTCAAATCTTCCATGTCTAAAGAGAGAATTTAAGGTCATATATATCATTTGATAATCTTCTTAGACATAGAATTCTAATGGTTATTGTCGCGAGATTGAAACTCTATCTTTCCTACTTTCAATGTAATTCTCATTTCATTTAGTGATAATGTGATGTAAAGCTTTTAAATTATTCTTCATTCAATTATGATTCATTTCATTTAGATCTTAATTTGATCAATTAAATCGTTCATTAGGTGTTGACATCATCCTAACAGTTAGACCTTTATTTCTCTTTTTCATAAATTTTAAATATTTTTTATTTTTATTTTTTAGTCTAAAATTTATAAAAAAATCTATTTTTTATAAAAAAATTAAAATATTACTCAATATTATATTACATCCTTGTGATCAATGTAATTTATTTTTAATTTTTAAAACTTTTATTGAATTATAATTAATATATTTATTTATAAATATTTATAAATATTTATAAATATCTAAAAATTAATATTCTTTAGTTTTATAAAATTTAATTTGGTGTGATTAATTATATAATGACTAAGTCACGTCAAGGACCTTTGAAAATATAGTAACCTAGGTAGTCAAAAGACAATGTCCATCTCTTAAAGTTTGTTATCTCTTGAACTCTCCTTAGGGTACTTGGATGACTTTTGTTTGCTAAGTAGAAATTAAATCTTTTCTCATTTACTCACAGGCCTGATGTATGTTCATACATCTTGATGAAAGTGATCAGTTTGCATAGTCAACTTCCCCTACCATTTACGAAAATGATAGTACCATCAACAAATGAAGAATGATTGATTAATGGGTAGTCCCTCTTGACAAAGTATGGTTGAATGTTTCGCCATTCAACTAGGTGCTTGAGGCCTTTACTAAGGACCTATTCACCAAGGATAAACACGGATGTAACAAGGGGTCATTTTGTCTCAAGCCTCTACTTGCCGTGAAGAATGTGGAAAAGGTACCACCTAATAAGAGGGAGAAGTTATTAGATTTAATACAAGCCTAGATCCACTAAATTCATCTATCCACAAACCCAAATTTTCCTAAGACTTGATATAAAAAGACCATTCTAGATGATCATATAATTTTTCCATATCCAGTTTCATGATCACATTGGATCTTAGAATGTGAGTATTGATCAAATGGATCATCTCCTATACAAATGCAACATTTTTCTAAATCAATTGTTCTTCTACAAAGGCCCCTTATTCTTTTGAAATGATTGTGGGGAGAATATGTTTCAGGCGTCTACGTATGAGTTTCAAAATTACCTTGTAACATACATTATATAAGCTAATTGGTTTAAAATTGACAAAATATTTTTATACTAAAATCTTAGAGATAAGTGATATAAATGTCCCACAAATGGGGGAGGGTAGAACTACTAAAAAAAAAAAATAACAGCCACACAGAGATCAAGTCCCACTATGTCCTAGCAACAAATAAAGAAATTCCCACTCATCCTATCAAGGTTGGGGGCACTGTCCACCTTCATACTAAATAAAAATTCTTTAATTTTTTGGTCATCAAGGGGTCTACACAATTGACCATTTTGTTCCAATAAGATACACTATGGAATGTATTCTAAAATTTCCAAGTTTTTGATTACCTACTCAGCCTTGAAATGCTCCTCAAAGTAGTCATGTCCTACTTTCATCATTCTACCTCCATCATTCTCAAATTCACCACACAAATCCTAGAGGTGAGGCAAGTGTTTTCTAACTTTTGTCATTAGATGGAAGAATTTAGTATTACGATCCCCTTCTTTTAATCATTTTATTATAGTTTTTTGTTGGCAAAATATTTCATTTTGGATCATGATCTCCACAATTTCACCTTTTTTTCTTTTTGAGATGTATCCTTAGGCTTTCATTCCACCCCTCCTGTAGGCGATCATCTAGCTCTTATATTTCTTTTTCAGTAGCCTCTAATCTCAATTGAACATTCTCAAATATGTTTCTATTCCACCACATCAGAGCTTGCTTATTGTTCTTAATTCAATATGAGAAGTTGACTAGTGGGCAGTTAGATACTGACCCTCCCCCCCCAACCTCTATTTAACAAAGGCCCTTAAATCTTCATGACATATCCACATATTTTAAAGCAAAATGGCAATCCACTTAACCACACATTATCTTTAAACCCAATCAAAATAGGTGAGTGATTAGAGTTAATCCTTTGTAAATGTTAGGCTTTAATGGGACACAATTCTATGCACTTAGAGTTCACCAAGCATCTATCTAGTCTTTGGTAAATACATAAATTTTATTTGGCCCCATTGCACCAGGACATAATATTACTCTGGTATTGGTTCCATTACGTCTTGGTCGTATATGAATTCATTGAATTCATTTCAATCAGATCTCATTATTCTATTTCCTCTAATTTTCTCAACTATAATGATATTAAAGTCATCAACTATTACCCACGGGGTGCTGTGTGAAGTCCTAAATGAGCTGAGGACTTGTCATAGGTTTCATCTTTGGTCAAAATCATTAGAGGCATTGGTACCATATCTATATGATACAAGTATAAGATTGTAATGTACTATGCTTAGAATATCTAGATATTAACATCTAGGTTGCACCAAATGTTCCTAAATCCTAATTTACCCATAATATTCTCTATTTTTTCTACTTGTACTATTGGTTTGAACATAGCCAATTCTTAATTTGTGTCGGCTACTAAGTTTCCTAATTCTACATTCAGTTAGTATATTTCCAACCCCCGTACAATTCTATACTAGTGTCCTAACATCGCTCACTATACCTAGTTTAGTCTTGAACCAGGTTAGCATCTCCAACCTTATCTCTTGTGTGATTTCACTCCGTTATGAGCACATAGTGTGATCAGATCCACTTTGAGTGCCTTTGTCTATTGAGCTGGCCCTTTTGGGCGTTTTAGCCCATCTCTCCTTCTCATCTTTATTTTTTACCTAGGAGTAGTGCTTCAATTCTAAAAACTCTGCTTCTTTTCTATCTCTTCTCCCTCTCGATCCTAACTCCTTCCTCCCCCTTTTTCCCCCTCCATCTGGTTCCTCCTCTCTATCCCTTGTTTTCCTTTCAAGTCATTTCCCTAGTCAAGTTGATCTTTGTATTCCTCCTTCTACTTCCACCCCTAGGGCAATGTTTGTCTCCGACTTGTCAATTGTGTTCTCTTCTTCCGATGTGGAGCCCTTCTCAATAACATCACTCATCTCCCTTTCCCCTCAATCATCAAATGAATCTTTTGTTCTGTTACACAGTCTAAATGATTTTTTGAGGAAACCCCTACAAATAAGAGGAAACTCTCCCCTCTCCATCTAGGTGGACCCTCAGCATCCACCTTGACACAATCCTCCGATTCCTCCTCTAGTTGAAGTGTCTCATTTAAATTTTCCTCTACCCCACCTAGGTGTCTTACTTCTTCCTCTCTATTGTGTCTAATCGTTTCTTGTCTCTTTTCCTTATTCCTTCCTAGTCCACATGTGGTTGACTGGTCAAACCCCACCTAAGGTAGTGTGCTCTTTGGGAGGATTAGTTGTACCCCATAGCTCACACTACCCCCTGATTCCAACCATGCCTACATGTTGACCAAAATAAATCTTGGATCTGAGGCCTTGGGGTGTGTTTGCCTAGAGGACTCTCTAGTCAATTCTCTTGTGACAGGACCTGCCCTCAAGGGTACAACTACATCTCTACTATTCCTAGGGAGTTGGGTTTGGAGGCAAGCTCTTTGGGGAAGTGAGTCTTGTGGTAAGATAATGTCTCTTTCCAAGGACATGTCTTAGTAACCATCTCATATTTGTCAACACCATGGGCCTCCCTCAAGATGGGTCATTGTCATTTCTAAAATCTCCCTTCTCCTAAATAGAGATTCCGCCAGGCATGTTTCCCGTGTTTTGGTTGAGCATAACAACCTCATCTTGATTCTCCTACCCCTCCTCTATCCCTTCCCTACACTTCTTCATACCCTGCTCCTCTTTGACACCCCTATTTGGGGTTCCTTTGTTCATTCTACTCAGGATTCATCACATCTCTCCTCCATGCAAACTTTACACACTGTCTTTCTTCTCTTACCCATCTCCCTCTCCTCATTCTCTCTCTCCCCTAGTCTAATATCTATCACTCTCTCCCAATCACCCTTAGCCACAAATCTCCTATGTTCACCCTCCTTTTCCTCCTCCTGTAGAATACCTCTCTCATTCCGATTGTACCAACAATTTTATGAACCTTGGCTAATCCTTTAGCATTTGATATAGTAAGGTGGGATGTTCTCCAACACCACTCGCTGTTCAATCATCTCAAAATCCCTATTTTTTATAATAATTATTTTGGGGGTGCATTGCGAGATGGTTATCTCAACATACACTCATGTATATACTGACCATATGAATTGAGTAGCATCTCTATCGACACAGATAAATGTGCCAATCATAGAGGCAATTGCATGGAGTGTTGAGGCATTGAGAAAATAGGCTCTCAAACCTAGAAAACCTATCCATAATGGCACAAATAGGGGGTCCACTAGTCTCCAATCTTCCACATCATTAGGCTCGAAACACAATGAAAGTCATCATTGTACTAAAAGTAAATTATTACATGACTTGCATCCAAAACACTGATCGATACATTCCCTTTCAATTTTCCTATTATCTTTACCTCATCCTGAATGATTAGGAGATAAGGGTGATTTCTATTGAACTTCCCTACAATGACTCTTCCTTAAATGATGTGCCTAGTTGGGTCACTTCTTCCTTGGAGAATGCAATAGTTGGAATTCCCTCATAGACATAGGGCCTTTTTTGTGAGGTAACACTCATGAATTGTGAGCTGATATCCTGTTCTTGAGTAACATTTGCATAGGAACATTTAGGTCCTCCTATTTCTGGTCTGGTTATGGCCACTCTCAAATGTGAAAGGCCCATCCAAAACTTTCCAACCAGGTCAGGTTGAACCTCTAATACTTGGGCCTCATCTCTGCCCTTTGCCTGCCCTATACCTTTTGGTGGCCCATGGCCTATCATGGGGACCCCCTGCTTACAAGTGGTCTTTGTTTGGATGCCCCTACTACCCTCCAGCAGAATTTCCCTTTCCCTCCTAACCTCCTAATAATATCAGAATTAATATTGCTACATAGTAACATGAATGACAAGCTAACAATAAAATCAGAAGAGGAGTTAGGAGATATCAATCCTCCAAGGTTGAGATTTCTCCTGAGGATTTTACTTGCTCCCCTTCAGTTCTGTTGTTTTCTTCTATCACTAATACTTCCTCGTTCTCCTACACCACATCATGCTGCTCCGTGACTTCTCCTCCTCCGTTGTTTACCCTTCTTCTACCACTAGGGCACTTGTCATAATACTCCTCAAGGCTTCCCTTTAAATAGATTTGATGCCAGCATGTTGATCTGCCACTATGACCTTTTCTAATTTATCAAGTAATTCTGATTGACCCTTGTAGATTTGCTTGTTTGCCTCTTCATTTGCCTGTGATAGTAACTCAAACACGCCTAGCATTCTTCTGTGCAAGATTTGTTGTGATAGGTCCACCGGATGCAGGGAGTCCTGCTCTGAGTCCTTTCCATGCCACCCTATTGGTTGTGCGTTGATTGCACCACTTAATTAGATGGCTCGATTTTGCTCTGCTGATCTAATTCTCCTTCAATATTCTCATCCCCCCTAGTGTTCACAGTCACACTCTCTCTAGTCAAGCCTTCATCCATCATGATACTCAGATGTTCAAACGTTTCTGAAGCTAGTGCTGCATGTTGGCACAACAACACCAAGTCCGGTGAATCTGCGGAGACTTCCGCTCCTGTTTTTGTCATTTGATCTTCCCCGGCTGCCAGCTGTTCTTCCTCAGCCCCTTCTAATAGTTGTGCCTCAGTGGATCTCTTACTCCCTTCGGGGATCTCTCTCTCCATGCTTCTGTCCTGTTCTGGCTCTTGAATATGGGACTCGAGTACCATATTCTCTTCTTTTATCGTTAGTTCCATTGGCACTAGTGGCTCCTAAGTTTTTGAGACCCTATCCCCATCCTCCCCACCACAATCAATTGGGTTTGACTGGCTAACACCAGTCATAAGGTCTTTCTTCTTGCTTTGCCAACGCATCTCGTTTTGTGGGGCATACATCCTTCCAATACATTCTTCTTGCTCTAGAGTGTGAGTGGTCCTGTCGCTTTTCCTCATTAATTGGCTGGGAGCTGATCGTGCCTTACCTTTTCCGCCCATTGTTGTTCGAGGATCAGGAGAGGAAACAAACTTCAATCATGGGCCTACCTCAGCTTTGATTTATACTAAACCTTCCACCGCTGCAGCTTGTCTTCTTGATTCCAACCGGAGACTGCCGTGACTCCAGATAAACAGCACACCCACACGCTCCTGATGTTGTGGTAGACGTAATAAAATACACCTTGAATCTACCTTCTGCCCGCTCACTCTCTGGGACCACTGGATCCTGCCCTAGCTGTATTTCAACAAGCTTCCAACCTTAGCACCTCCACCTGCAGAAGAAACCCTTTTTCTCCCGCCGCACACACTGTCTAGTCGCGAGTAGGGTTTGTCGAACCTGAGTAAATAAATACTCCGACACCTTGGCCTTCATGCCCAGGCGTTCCTTTTCACTTGAGACCTAAAACCTGAGATCGTCTCTCTGGGAGCCCCGACTCTATTCAAACGGCCAGCGACCTCGGTAACTGACGGCAAAGCCGTAGGAGCGAGGCTAGCACCACCTCGCTCATCAGTTCGGACGTAAGACCCACCCTCCTTCAACTTCTCCATCTCGATCGTACCTCGAACCCTTCTCTCCGAACGCCCAAATCACTAATGCACGCCGCCCTCTGGCGGCACCGCCGAAATCGCCCGAGGAGCTGATCAAATTCTTATATAAGAACGCCCTCATCAAATTCTTCATATTCCATCTAGAGGTGTCTCAAAGCTTGACGAGGAGGAAAATATCAGAAATCCACGTTTTGATATCTCACATTCTAACCCATAAAAGTAAAGCCTTTGACCATCTACCTGCGAAGATTGCTTTCCTTCTTTATAACATTCTTCATGAAAAATCAAACCTAACCTTTGTTCCATCCTAGTAGAACAAATGAGGAACACCCTTTGGCCACCCATTTCTCCACCCCTTGTTTTCATTGTCGCCCAAGTACTCCTGCACTTCTTGGTAAATCTTAGTAGGAAGGAATAACCACTTAAACATCCTCATAAGGAAACCTCATAGATTGAGACACTCTCATAAGGATGGTGAACTACATTCCTCATAATGATTGGTGGATTCACAGACATCATACATCTTATCAGCCCTCTTCCTCATCAACAAACCGATTCTCCATTTGTTTCACACACCCAGGTGGCTCTTCAACTATGTAGATCAAATCCAAGACCGGGTGAAGAAGATTGACGACAAGGTCGCAACATTGGACGACAAACTCAATTGAGGCCATATTTATTCATCTTCTTGATTCGCTTTCATCACGCCCTCCTTCTATGTTCATAGAAAGGGAGAGAAAATCTTAGAAAAACGTGTGCATACTTCGGAGCAACAGCTACCATCTCAAAACAATATTTCATTACAGGAGCTCGGTGGTAGGCGGCTAGAGACGGCTGCCTTACCTGTCCAACTGCTCTAGGCGGGCTCTCTCGATGACTAACTAGGTACATCTTACCACCCAAATGTTTTAGCCCAATAGGATACCTTCTAGCCTGCCTATGCGCCAATGAAAGCATTGTACATCCAAAGCAAAAACCCTTACCAGCAAAAATAGAATCCGAATAGAATTAGGGTTTATTAAGCTTTTGAAGATTAGGGTTCCCAAGTAGATTAGGATTTTCCGAACTAAAATATTTTTTAAATGAATTCCCCACCTTTAAGTCCCAATAAAGTTGGTAAAATTATTAGTAAACAATCGATTTAATAAATCAAAGGAATTAATATTAATTTAACGTGTTAATGTTACATTAGATGCCAAATGAGAGGGACAAAAATATCAACAAAAGGACTCAAAACTGTGAGCTAGTAAGTTTTAAGGGCGCCTTGGTGAAGCATTAGTTCTACATCGAGAGTGAAAATCGAAATGGAAAATCGAATAAATATTTACATCTATTAGATCACAATCAGCCCCCCTCATCAATATCATCCTTTAAACTCAAAGCATCGCTCCTCATCAATGTCTTCTTCTCCCCATTTTTCTTCTTTAATTCATCTTATCCGTTAAAATCCTCATTTGACATCTCTCAGCACCATCTGTCGCTTCTGAAACCCAATTTCTTTGTATTATCATTAACACCAACAGTGTACTGTTGATAGCACTAACCTCATCTAAACCATCACCGCTATCTCTTGTTCTAAACCATCTAAACCATGCAAATTTAGTTGAAACTATGCTTCCATTGGATGGCCTCTCTAGTATGTATGGTATATAGCTATACAATAGATGTATGATCTTGGCTCAGTAGTCATCTTAGATAAAGCCAAGAACCCTCATGAAATTAGTAATGCTGGTTATGATACATGCCAGCTAGACATGAAATGTGTCCTTTTTGCTAGTTATGCTGCCTAATTTATTCTTTTCTCCGATAATAAAATGTCAAAATGTCAATTTTGGCATCCTAAAAGTGTCCAACACTACTACAAAATGTCAAAAACTTCCATAAAATATCATGCATAATTTCAATTTACAGAAAGGAAAAAAAAAATTAGTTAACCACAAATTACATGAAATAAAGTAACATTCATATTTGTTCTCATAGAAAGGAGTCCACAACTACACTAAAATTTATTTGCCTTGCATCCCTGAAAACGCCATCAATGCACCCTAAATCGTCATACATAACATGTGGTGATAGTGAGAGAGAGCAATTAGGCCTAGAGGGGTTCACGAGACAGGAATGAAATGGTATAAGGCTAAAAGGAAGACAAAAGGAGGGATCACTCTGAGTAGACAAGCCAGAGGAGATGATATTAAGCAGGGAAGAGAGATAGGGTTAGCGATGTGAGCCTTTGGGCAAAAGGGAGAAAACAATGAGAACAGGATTGATCCTAATGAGAAAATACAAAGTTGGGGCTGTGAACTCTGAAGAAACGACCTACCCACCTCCTTTGAGGGGTTAGTTCATTGCCAAGCAGCAAATGTACTCATTTTTAGCAATAAATATGATTCCCCAATGACTACATGTTCTGCATTCTCTACTTCCGGTTTTATCTGCACAAGGCAACTGGATAATTTTTGGAATTTCAGGTTCATACTAAGTTTGGAAACAGAAAAATCAAGTCAGGATCACACTAACTAGACTGAAATAAATTAACAACTCAGGCTGCTCGGAGATCTCCTTACATTGCATCAACCCTACCTCCATAACCAAGAACATTCTACCTACCCCCTCCGTCCATTGAAGGCTCCTGGACAGAGTGTGACCATCTGAGGACTTAACAGAGAAAAAGCCCCAAAATCGTTTCGCCAGGACAAATAAAGGGGATAAGGACATATGGCTATTGAGTATTCGTCAGGTTCCTCCTCTCTCTAGATAGACCTGTGTAGTCTGTTGTTCTCTGCAATATTACATGAAACAGGAGGAAAAGGTGAGCTTTTTCCTCCCTTGAAATCATCCTCCTGAAAGCTCCGAGTTTTCTCCTAATTCATGAAGTGGAACAAATCCTCTGTTAGACAACAAATCATATTAGTCTACTAGATCAGTCACTTTGTTGGGGGCGCAGATGTCTCAGATGGTATTGGGATCGAGAGAGTAGATTGAACAACTCAACGGAGATTAGGATTATTAATTTAGTGCAAAAAGAACGCTTACATCTTGAGTAAGGACCGGTTCTGTAGGGCGGAGCATTCCCTGTTCTCCCATGTGGTGGAAACTGAAAACAAAATCATCAAAAGGAACCCATTATTGTTAGATATGAATATTTTCCGCCACTCTCGGGTGGGGGTTACAAAGTACAAACTACATAGCTTCTAGCATTGCAAGGACATAAAGACAACTGAAAAGTATGGTCATCAAAATGAATTTTCTACAGAGAGAAAAGAGGGTCTCAGGAAGACGATCTCAAGAAGCAGTTAACACCTATCTAGTTTACATAGCCCAAGAGAACTATAGTTGGCTGCTTGGGTTTAATCTCTATGGTAGATAGGAGAACGTTGTGCCAATGTCTTCATTAATGAGGAATACCTGGAATGAAATGTCTGGTGCTCCATAACTGGGTCCTGAAAACAGCAGATATTATGATTACTAACTCTGGTATCGTATCCATATGGGTAGCACCGAGATTTGAAGAATACCCATTCCATATTGCTGATGATGGCTTGGTGGACGATAGTAATCCAGTGGTGCACCACCCACCACGCTATGAGGCAAAGAGCTATAACTGAAAGAAGCATGAAAAGAATTGCCACAGAAGACAAATATGATAAACAATGATATCAGAACACAGAAAATTAGGTGGTAGTGAAACATCAAACGAATGAACCTCGGGAAGCAAAAATCGAAATAAATAATCTGGAAAGCAATTAAAGTCAAATATGCATGGGGGTACATATTTCCAATCACCACCACAATGATTCAAGTTCACGGGGAGCGACCTTGAGCTTGTGACAGGATAAGGGATGTCCAGGCGGGAACGGGGGTATGCTCGAGGATCGGTATAAAATGCACTATCTCCCTGTTGCAGAAAAGAGAATATTTTGACTTCTGTGACACAAATATCACATACTAAAAGACACTCAAGTGCCAAGTTTCAGAAATTACTAGCGCAGATAGGGGTCTCTTCCCTCCATGTGAAGCAATACCATAGTCAGGAGCTTCAGGTCCTGGCCAAATAAGAACTTTGTCAGTAGATCATAGTGAAATCTCACTCTTGAGAGAGCCCCTTACATTCTCTGTACACAGTTGACATCAACGGACAGCTATAAATAAACACAGAGTCAGACTCTCCTGATTTATGTGAGGGATGAGAACACTAAAATGGCCAATACTTCTCATCTTAACATCCCTTCTCACCCCGGAGTCAACGCCCCACAGTCTAAAATGAGGAGGGTAGCCAATCCTCTAATGGGCTTAAACGAATTGTTAGTTTAGTCAAAATTGATTAGGAGAAACTAAACAAGCTTAAAAAACGTGGACCACCGCTCAATTCCGACTAATTTAGAGCTTGATCACCCTAACCCTATCATCTACCTTCATGCGAGGGACCATGTCAGAACGGTTTCACATTGGCCGAGCACAGTTAAGATACGAGAATAAAATATGGCTCAAAGATCTCATGCTCAAATCTTAAAAAGTATAATAAACACGAATGGTAACAAAAATATATTTTTAGGGGCTCTAATATAATAAACACGAATGGGAAAAAAAATATACTTGTCTAGCTTAGTTGAATATTTCCAATGATAGAGCATGCCAACAGGCTCCAATTGGCTCAGCTATCCAATTTGAGATCATATTTTTACGCGTTCTTGGACAGAAGATATGAAAAGAACATAATAATTTCCATATAAACAATTTCATAAAAGTTTGTTGAAACATAATGATCAATAGCTCAACCAAGAGTACCAACCAGTTTTTATCCACTAGCATAAAATCATCCTTGAATGTCTAGTTATTTTTCTTGTTAAAAGAATTTAAAGAGACCCAATATCTTGCATCGAAATATAGAAGAAGCTTCATGTCAACTCTAATCGAATTCACAGGATTCAGTCCGTGCATATCCATCCGTTTGTTGTTGTGGAACATACCTCTAGGATAATTCATTTGCTTCCAAGTAGCTTGCTCCCTAAGAACATGCAGAAATTCACGAGTTGTGGAGGCCTTATCTTCACGAATGTCAGCATGAACACCCATGGATGTTTGTCCTTTAATGGAGTCACTTAACTTTGTGTCACCTAAAAAGCCAGCAGAACAAGAATCCAAATAAAACGCCACGTTAACAATAGTGATATAGAGTAAAAGTAACGATTTGTTAGAATAATATTTTCTTCCCATCTTACGAACGCAACTAAAAAGAGATATATCACCATTACATCATTCATAAATGCTATGATGCATATCCCTCACTGTATGCAACAGAAAGTTATCATCTTTTGTTATTTTAAGCTAATACAATATTAGTAAAACATCCATATGAGTGTTCCCGACTAAAATAGCTAACCTAGCAAAACTTCCCCAAGAATTTTAAAAAACATGATTACCCACTAGTTAATGTTGTTAGTATAGAAACACAGCTACAAGACCATATACACGCTAGTTGCATTTCTGCGTTTTCAAAATCATCCAATTAAGAAGCTCATTAAAAGAAAAATATAAGCTTTATTTCCCTCAATGGAACTCATTGTTTACCAGAAACTCTATCTTTTTGCGACTGTTGCACAGCTTTTTATGTTCAAGTATGAAGCTTTTTCTAGGCCCTTTCAATTACAAATGGCATTTCTTCACAATGTTCGTAACTTCTTTGGTAATAATCGTCGAACTATATTACCTAACAAAGAACAAACTTATAAATTGAACGCTGATAGGATTAGGTCCAGGTTACAATGGGCCTCAGAAAAGGGACTAGATCAGTATCAGAGCCGTTTGCTGTAGACACGATAAAGGCTTCAGACTCTCAGTGTAACCTTGTCCTTTCCGAAAGGAGTAGTCTGATATATTTTCTTTCCAGGGTGTTACCATCACAAAACACACCTCCAAAATATGTACCTAGTCACGGTCCTGTTTGAACTGTCGTGTCTAACAGTTCAACAAAGAAGAGATGACAGGTTTGGGGGAGAAGGACAGGAGCAGGTGCAGGAACCTTCAAGCCCTAAAGAAAAGCAAACCCCAGGCAACCCATTTTTAAACAATGAACTAAGAAATTTATCGTGGGGATAACTAAAATCCCAGGAACAAAATAATGTTTCCATAAGTTGAATATCTACCAACGAATTAATGAATTGAGAAAGTTCCTTTTGCACTGAATGGCAAAAGGATTCAGTCTTTGTAATCATTATAACTATGAAATACTTGCGCAAATCAACTTTTGGGAGAGAACATGAAAATACAGAATTATTGATCTGATCGGTTAGTCCAACGTGAGCTCATAGATCCTTGGGCTTTGATTACAGAGGAATAGATAATTTATCAGTAAAAGCAAACATAGGGAATTTCTGTCATTTAATGAGTATGGTTAAAATTGCTTGCATTCTATTGACAGTCTTTAAAGTGGGAAGTACCGCCAATAGTCACTTTTCCGCTTTTCAGGAGACAATGAACACCTTAGCACATCCTGACTGCAGTCAGCCCTTGTTGACAATGCTACACTTCTTCAACCAGTCAGGTAATTGGAATTTGACGAAGTTCCATATGGGCTTCCTTTGGTTCACTTGCAATGATTTTTGTTCCATTTGAGAAATGATGCAAATCCCCATTTTCGCACTCATAATCAGAGAAGACAGATGAATCTACTTGTCACACATGAGGCAGTGTAGAGGTCCTGAAACAACTGGCCGACCACTATAAGGGCAACATGATCACACAGAGCACTCGCCATTGAGATACCAAAATAGGAATTATTTTCTCATGGGAACAAATAAATCATCCCCGACTCAATCCACTTCTTTGTCAATGATGTGAGATTAAGTCAAGTCACCTTCAGAACATGAAGGCTCCAGATTCTTAGGAACACGATAGGGGTAAAACAAATGACTAGTAGAATTTGGGTTTGGACACAGATTCCACCAATTGCCAAAAAGTGGGCCCAACCTTCCAGGATTTCTAAGAAGCAATTCCATCTGACATTGAATCTAGGAATCTCTACATGAACTAAATGTCCTGCCCAAACCGAAGAACCTCCCCCAGGAAAACCTGAAAAATGATGATCCTTGGAACGCTGTTTCAATTTAGGTTGTACGAGTGACCAACCAGCTGTTAAAGGTATAGTTGAAGGAAATAATAGAAAACGAGCTCCAACAAAAGAAGTTTAGTAAAAAAAAACTCTAGACAAAAATTATGGAAACGTGTCTACAACTTCCCCACCTGGATCTACCCCCCACCTAGAGAAGCTAGATGGAGAAGTAAAATCAATCCTCGATCATGAACATATAAATAACATTAAGAAGATGAGCTTTAAGAAATGATCAACCAGCTAGGTCAGGTGATGCACAACTACAACCCTCATGATATTCTGCTTAATGGGGAATGTATGGTTTCCCGAAAAGCTACGAGTAATGGAGGCAAGCCCATATGGCCCCTCAACTCTCTGTCAGGTTAACAGAATCTCAATACTATAAAAGAGGATGGCCGGGCCAGTCTCTCATGGAGGATGTGAAACTTGGGAGCAAAAACTCTACGCATCAGTCACCTTCTGTTTGCTAATGATACTATTATTTGAAGTTGAGAACGAAATAAAAACTTGAAACTTTCCCTCATATTCCTTGAATACCCAGGAGGTTCAAAATTAACATTCCAAATTTGAGACAGTTACATTTCATATTCTCAAATATTGATGCACCTCTTGCCAATACACGGAAACTAAAGTCCACACTAAATACATAGAATACGCTTACATGACAAAATCATAAAGAGTTGAATCAAATAACCTGGAAAGAAAGTTCTGTAGAAGTTCAGAAAAATGAAAGGCACAATTTCTTAAAGATGAAGAGAGATAAGTTCTTTCCAACTCGGTCCTACTCACTTTCACTAATTACATATGAGCACTCGAAATCCTACACACGACTTAAGGGCAAAGGATTGAAGTTCAGATGAGCACTTTTTTCTAAAAGGGAGGAAATTAAGATAACCGAAGATTCTACTAATTGCCGACTGGACTAGGATAGAGTCTGAAGGTTCCAAAGAGAAAAATATTAGTATCGACACATCTAATACAACATTTTCTTCCGGAAGGGAGGATTTTTATTGTGGGAAGTGGTTATTAGCACAGTGGCAAGGCCTTATAGATCAGTAAACCTTGAAGCACTTTCACCAAAGTGGCAAGGCCTTTCCAGGTTAACTTACATCCATCAATGGAGTTCCCAATAACAAGTGGCAGACTACTAGGCTTCAAAGGGAATAACTCATAGCAAGGTCCCTTCTTGAGGAAAGCAAAACAAAAGATCAAAGTCACAGAGTACCAGCAAGAGCCACGCCACACATTCCATCCAGAAGAAACCTCACATACAGGACATCCCATTTCTTAATATTCCATGGGTTACTTTCACTGTTCCATGTTGATGCACCATTATGAGTACTGTAGATATAACATTGTTACTACTATAATGCGTGAAGTTCGAAATATTAATATCAGAATTTTTATTCATACATGTACTCTGTTCTGAAAGGCAAAATGAAAAATGTCCACTGAGTCAGAAGACTCACCTCCCCTCTCCTTTTCCCAGCGCATTATAGGATTAGCTTTAACGAGTTGGCAGAAACTTTAATTCAAGGAGTTCGATTTGAATTTTTTCGCAATAATCTTTCCCTCACACTCATTTGACACATGTGATATTGAAATGATGATCTGGATATTGCACAAATGCATGGAAATTTGAGACTGTATGCTCACTTGGCTAGTTTGCCTTTAATACTTTTTCCCATACCATAATTTAAGAGTCTTTCAGTTGACCGATGTATTGTGTTACCTGGGCTCCATCAAAATGGTGCCACAGACAGCATGGTTTTGATCCCCAAAATAGGACCCTCAAGGCATTATTTTGGAAGGAGTCTCACTTTTTGTAGTGGGACAGAATTCGCAAAAGGAGTGGGAATGGAGTTTCATTAACCTCAATATTTTGAACAACACGCATCTAGCAGAAGTGTTATGACACAACAGGGAAAATTGCTCTTTGTGGATAGAAATTGCCAAAGCTAACTACCTCAGATTTGGCAAAGACTGGAATTAGACATCTTTTGCCTCCCATTTTGAAATAGAATATACTAGATGCAGATTTCCTTTCACTCTCTGAAAATTACCATGAGGATAATTGCAGAAGTGAAACTATGAAGGATAAATGACTATAAGAAAATAGCCTGAAATTCTCAGTGCACAAATCAGAAGCTCTGTACAACCAAGTCATATGAGCATAGTTAACAAGACCCATGTTCTCCCACAACACCCAGCTTGGCTTCTGATGGCCCTCTCCATCCTAGTTTCAGCTAAGCTGCCTGAACATTATTGCATTTCTAACAAAGACAGTTCAGGTAAACCTACCTGAACAGAGGAAGGACTTGACAGAGAGAAAGAGAAAGTAAACGCAAGGCAGAGTATTACCAGAGAAGAAGAGAGCCATCAATGCGAAGAGAAAAAAAAAGGGAAGAGGTACAATAAGATCAAACCTAAGAAGAATTAAAGGAAGAAAATAAGAGAGAAATACTCAAGAGGGAGAAGATGAATCACAAATTGAAGATAGTCATTCTGGCCATTCCAGGACCACCGGACTAAAAGTCAGAGGAGGTGACTGCTGCTATTGGTTCGCAGGGTTCCACCACTCACCTTTTTCATGAATGGGACAAGAAGTAGAAGATAAGGATAATAAAGCCAAAGAAGAAATTTTCGGTAAGCAGTGATAAGAAAATGATCATTGTTTATGAAATTTTCGGTAATGAGCATTGTGGCCTGAGTTCATAAACAATGTAGAGGGACCTTCAATTTGAATAAATGAATCATACTCGCCAGGGAAAAAAATAAAGTATTAATCAATTGCTCATAAGCAAGATGTGGTTGAGGAAAGGGCATTCAATAACCAAGGACCGCATTGTTTAATCAAGCTGTCATTGGTTGAAAAAAAAGGTCATTAAAAAAAAAGATGTGTGGCTAAACCTGAAAGACGAGAGAACTCAAGTTGAACTGTCTTTGGTTTTCCCTTGAAATTATCTTTCTCACTAGTTCTTGTTCCTGCTTTGCTTTTCTTGCCCTTCTGCATAGGCTTGGCTAAAGACACCTTCAATCTAACCTGCTTAACAAAAATGAATATGATTACAAAAATGCTGCACTACAGCAGCAAAGTCATAATAACTCTCTGACATAGTAAGAAGTCTAGAACCTGAGCGCCATTGATACTCATATCCTTATCAAATGACTCGATGCAGGAAAGTGCAGCTTCTCGAGTGGTGAAATTAATAAAAGCGAAGTCTTTTCTCTTTGCTGAATGCATATTCCGAGAAAGTACAACTCGTTCAATTTGTCCATACATTTTAAAGCACTCCCTTACTTTTTTCTCATCCCAAGAAAGAGGAATGCCTTCAGCAAATACAGATTTTACCTGAACAGGCACAAGAGCAAAACCTCCAAAAATTAGGAAAATGAATTGAAAAAGTATTTGGGCATTGTTTTACCAATGTTAACTCTAAAAAAATTGGGGGGAAGAAAGGCACCTTCTGCATCTCTTCTTCATCTGGATCATTAATTGGTTCTGCCCAAGCAACTTTAACAATACGTCCTTTGCCAAAAGCATCTTTCTTTTGAAGTTTTTTGAAAGCAATCTGTGCATCTTTATTTGTTTCAAAATCAAGAAATGCGAAACCCCGGTTGCAGTTAGGATCTTTAGGATCGGGCATCAGTGTCATGGAGTCAATCTTGTCAATTCCAAGCTCACTCAATATCTTGGTGACCTGATAAGCAAAGATATTTAAAAATAACTCATATGATGAAATGAGAACACTGAAATAAATTGTAGAGACGTGATAGCCAAGACATCGAAATTTACATCATCTTTCTTCCACGTTTTGTCAATGTTTCCGAGAAATAATGTGTCATTGCCCTGAAGAGCCGCCGCCCCACATTGTTTTCCACAAACCTACGGTTAATTACGAACGCCAGTATATTTAGAAAGAAAAAAATCAGAGACCATAGTACGAAATAAAAGCAAAATATTGTAAACATATTTGATTTCGAAAAAAAATCCTGAGATTGTACTGGCGAAAACATGTAAACTTGCAATAGATAAGTAAAACAATAAGACTAAATTTTAAAGATGCCAGTGGCAACGAAATCCCTGTCACAGAGTATTTTCCTAATCTCAAACCTTACTCCTGTATATATAACACTTAAAAGATTAGACATGGAGTTCTCAAGTTACATACTAAATTTCGTCTGAAGATTAGAACATGGAGTTCTCATTTCACAAATTAAATTTCGTTAGAACATTACAACATGGAGTTCTCAATTCACAAACTAAATTTCGCGCAATCTATAGAGGTTGTTTCAGCATTAGGGTTGCAAGGCGCTTCCAATCTTGGTAAACATATTAGACAACTCAGACTGACATCACACCAGTTTTAAACTAAATGTTTGCATCTCATGCATCTTGTAATTGAATAGTGTCATCATTCTTTATACAATAACTGCCAAAACTCTTATCATCAAGAACCCAAACAGCATTGAGGTTTCCAAAACAAATACCGTGGCTACGTTAATGCAGATAGTAACTATTGAGCCTTGAATTTTAAAAGAAGAATATACAAGCAATACCCGATGAATTCTCATAAAAAATAGCTTCTGCAATAGTTTCATGTTCTGCACGAAGAAGCTATTGACCATTCCAGGACCTCAAACACCTCAAGATTAAATACTGAAGCCCTTTCCTCTTAAAAAGCTTGAAGTTCACTGTCTCACTTCAGACCAGAAGGATATGGCTACCCTGTCCATCGAATAGTTCTAGTGTTTAAAGATCCGACTCCCATGATCATTCCAAATGGCCAAAAGATTGCCTAGGACAAGTCACAATCATCTTGGGTGGTTAGGCCTTGCATTCCTGACTGATACCAATGATGTCTGCCAAGTGTGCAACATCCTATCTCACAGTTGACAGGCACAGCAGTAACCCATCTAGACCAGAAAAAGGAGGGTAGAGAAGATGAAAAAGTCCATGAAGCATTAAATCAACTCTTAAAACATCCAGTTATTATCCAAGTTCAGTTTACTCTTCAGATCCCTATGGTCACATTGATGTGTAAAGTACAGTAAAATTATGCATCATATTTTGTGTCAGAGAAAAAATATTTGATGTCAGCCAGATGGTTGAACGTACCATATAAGGCTTCCATATTCTAAAAATCCCGTACAATATTGATAAACAGCCTGGCAATCATAAGGAGATACAAGCAGACAATTGGAAAACTGAAGTTGAAATTTTTCAGCATCAAGGTGGCTGTCAAGGCCCCCTCAAATATGCCCGATTATATTGAAATCAGACTATGAAATGGAATTTCAAGAATAACTATCTCCCTGCAATATCTAGTGCTTATTTGTTCCTCTTGATCGAAATAAACAGACGACTTCACCACAGGCCACTGTTCATTAAAAACAATAAAGGACAGTGAATGATACGGAACTTAAAAGAGCTTAGAAACAGAGGACAAATGGTGAAAGTTGAGAATCATCAATCTCAGTCTGTCAAGCCAAAATGTCATCGACAGATTCTTGGGGTGGGATAGATTGTAAGATAAGGGGAAAATGTTAGTTACAAGTTGGAATTTTGGAAGGTGTCATAGTAAGGAAAAGATCAGGGTCATTCCACAAGTTTCATAATTTGCAATGTATGAAGTAGGATTATTGAATGGTTAACTTAATCTCTTATGTCTCCTTAGTTTTTTTAATTGTGTGAATCATTAATTAGAAATGTATCTTAAAATATGAAGAACAAGTGAGATCAACTATTCCATCATAATATTCTTTTTTAGTACATTCCACGAACTAATTTATACTACTCTAGTTACAGCGAATTTTTTTATTACCATAGTTTCGCACAAAAAAAAGTAAATAAAGCAATCTCATCTAGATGCAAACAATATAATATGTAGTACACACATTCAGAGTGAAATAATGAAACGAGTTCTAATTTCCCTTCCCTTTCAATTGAGGGCAATAAAAATAAAAGCACCTACAGAACTGAGATCCCAATCAGAAAGGACAAAAGAAATTTGATAACTGACACAAGCTGAGCTCCCTGTTTGTTGATAACTGACAGGCAAACGAGACTAAAAATGGTCTCGCTTCCTTTTTCTCAATAAATTCTGAAGGCCTACTTCTTTTTCTGAGGATAAGGGTAGTTGACGAGGTGACCTAAAATTAATAAGCAAGCATTATCAAGGGAAAATATTTCTAGAACTTAAGAGAATCATATCTCGGCACGTACCTCAACTTTGGAGAACTCAGTAACAGCTTGCTTTGCCTGTGCTGCTGTGGCATACCTTAAGAAAGCATACCCTTTGTTCTTACCCGTCTTTCCATCCATCATCATCCGAACCTCCACAATCTCCCCAACCTTCCCAAACACCTTCCTTATGTCGTCCTCCATAGCATTCTTATCCAAACCTCCAATGAATATCTCCGTCTTTTTCCGTTTTTGGCGCTCACTCATCCCCATCATCTCATCACCAACATCCTGGCTACTAGTGCCAGCACCCTCACCCAGTCCTGCTTCAATCCCAGCAGCATCCCCACTTTCAGATTCATAGTGACCTGTCCCTCTCATGATATCCTGGTCCATTTTCAGAGCCCCATCAGCGGCAGAAGCAGACTCCGCTTCCAAATCAGGACCCATTGCTTCGGTTGATTTATTAGCCTCTGCATCATTGCCAGAGATCAGGAGCTTTTCTCCCACCGTCCCTTCCGTTTCTTCCAGCTTCTCATTCTGATGAGAAACTTTTACTTTCTTAACATATTTCTTGACGAGAACTATTCTCTTAACCTTCCTCACTTTCTTCTGTGGCACCACAATGGATGTAGCTCCCTCAGCACATGTATCCGTAGCAGAAGAAACATTCGATTCCTCATGCGAGGTAGGCCCCTGTGGCGCAGACAATTGGCCAGGATTACAACTGAGGTTTTTCTCCTCGACAGATTCGGAGACGGTAGCCTCAGTTCCTATAGGCTTTTCATCCCCTTCCATAGACGCAGTTGGGGCGGACTCTCGTCCTCCAGTTTCATTCTCTTCCTCCACAACCGCAGATGCTACCTTCCTCGGGGTGATTTTCACAGGGACCTTCCTCGTCACCTTACGCACTCTTTTCGTGGTTCTCGCTGCCGGCGATTTGGTGGCAACCTCGGCCACCTCTGAGGTTTTTCCAAGGGAAGCAGCGGGCTCTTCGACGCCTGCCACGGCGCCACCATCTGCCCCCTCGCGGGCTTCCTCAGAGGGGCCGGGGGCAGCGTCAGTATCAGGTATCCAATCAGACGACTGGCCCTCCGAGGCGGCAGGTGGAGAGCGGCCTTCTGTGAAGGGGGATCCTCCGGTGGCTTCATCATCCACAATGGCGGTCGTATCGGCGGCTACTGTCTCAACGTCCACGGGGCTTCCAATAATGGGGCTTTCCGCCCCCGTCTCGTGAGGAAGGGTTTCCACGGCCGTCTCCTGCTGTGGGATTTCTGTGTCCGTCTCAGAACCAGCTGTCTCCGCAGCAGCGGCGGCGGCGGCTGCGGCGGCAGCAGCAGCAGCAGCAGCTTTCGATGTTGCCGTCTTGCGTACCGCCCGAGTGGTCTTCACGATCTTCTTCCTCGCCCCGATCGACCTCCTGGGCGGCATCTTCCCTGCAGTGGATGAGAAGAGAGAGAGAGAGAGAGAGAGAGAAGTCGAGACGAAGAGTTGTGGGAGGGAAAAAGTAAGGTCCCTAAGAAGGGTGATGCTGCTTTGATGGTTGTCTCGAGGGCCGTATCGGGCCGAGACGGGACGGGCCGAGCCTATTGAAAAGCCCACACGGGGGTGGGGGGGGCGGGTGGCGGTGGCTCGGTGTGAGGACACCAATTAGGATCTCTTAGGAGGGTACACCCACTATATATCAGACTATTTTATTTTAGCTCCCATCCCCCTTATTGGATTGTTGATAGTTCCCTTCATACCTTACACTACTACCGTTTCATCTCAAGCATTTTACGTGTCTTATCTAAGTAAGTGAAAGGACAGAAATACCCTCGTCATTCTCTTCTCGCTCTTGCTCTCTCTATCTTCTGCTCTCACTTCTATTCGATGGGCAATGCTAGGGAGAAAACTGGAATGGTAGTCAGCTATTGGATAGCAGGCCACCACCATGAAAGTTATTAGAGAGAGAGAGAGAGAGGTGGAGTATGATGGTGCTGGTGAGAGTAATGGTAATAGAACGGTAGTCTTTTGACATAAAATTAGACTTAAAATGTAAACTTACTTGATTAGGAGGAACGTGAAAACTAGTACTAGAACGGATCTCTAAAGATCTCAGCTCCCAGCTCAAAAATAAAAATGTTTGTGAATGATTTAGCCGTAACTTAATTGCCTTAACTTTTTCTTAGAGGAAATCAAAATGAAGTATCTTCAATATGTAGTTTAAAGTCAAAATGGAGGATGAGATGATGAGGTGTGGTGTTGCCCACATGGATAAATCTCAAGTCAACTAAGGCAGTGGGGGTGGTATTACTCTCTTCGTGGGCTTATAAAGAATATACATGGTTGGTTAGTTGACTTGGAGTTTGGCAAGAAAAATAGAGCATCTTTTGATATACACCAAAGTCAAAATGGAGGATGAGATGATGAGAAGGTGTGGTGCTCTCTATGTGGATATATCTAAGGTCAACTAAAAAAGTGGAGTTGTATTACTCTCTTGGTGTGTTTATGAGGAGGATACATGCGTAGTTGGCTGGTTGACTTGATTGTGGGGAGCAAGCTAGAGTATCTTCATAAAATAAAGCCAAAATGAAAGATGATTATGCGTTGCCCATGTGGATATATCTAAAGTCAGCTAAGGTAATGGGGGGGAGGAGGGGGATATTAATTTCATAGTAGGCTTATGAAAAAGATGTTGATATGCCCTTGGTTTGAATATTATAAGCGAAAATTTATTAACTAAATATTGAATAAAGTTCATGATTAATTTCTAAGTAGGCTTATGTTAGAATTTTAATATTTTCAAGACTTATTCAACATGTATAATAATAATGTTTGCATAATCTTATATCTAACAAATAAATTAAAGGAATGATTACTTGAGATATTTATATATTGGAACTAATGGAGCATTCTAGAACTCATATATAAATATAGAAAATATAGTGTCAACACATGTGATAAAATATTTAAAAAATATCAAAATATTAGTGTTAACAACAAGATTTAAACTCAAAACTTAAATGATGAAAGTTGGAAGCCTCAACGATGAAATATCTAGTGTCATAGAATAATAATTTACGTGCAAATTTGAACTTAGAACTTGAATGATGATAAGTTGGTAACCTTAGCAAAGAAATGTCTTTAAAAAATATGAAATATAAAAAGCATCAACAAGTATCAAAGTCAGAATTTGAACTATGACAAGTTAGAAGCCTTAGTGAAGAAATATGTGAAAAATCAAGGTATTAGAGTCACCCGCAAAACTCAAACTCAAAATCTATATAACAACACATTAAAAACATAGGCAATAAAATATATAGAAAATGATGAAAAGAAAAGAGATCATTGCCATACATTTTGGATAATGGCATGTTGGCATAATATATGGAGATAATTACATATTAAATGAGTTTATTTATACTCAATCTCCACAAAAAAATGTTTATTAATAATAAATAAATTTCTGGACCAAGTTTCAAATAAAAAAGATGTAAAAATAGTAAGTTTTGAAGCAAAAAATAGAAAAAAGTCATTAGAATGTATTCTAAGCAACAAAATGATTTTTGAATTTACATGAGCAATTTTTAATATGCAAAATGTCTAGAGAACATTGAAGACATGAGAAAAAGCTTGTGAAGAAAAATAAAAGTTTAACAACTATCAAATTACTCCAACAATTGTCTACATTGTAATGAGTATTATTTTCTATCTATTAAGGTTCAATCATCGTGAGTTTCAATAGAAAATTAAAAGTTATAATTTGATATTCAATGATAGTGACTTAAACCAACATTTGTTTCAAAGGCTGATGCTCTCTATCAAGTTCTAAGATATTTGGGTGGTGAGTGGAAAGAAGTTTGAGGTAAAACACATGGTGCTAAGAGCTTAGTTGTGCTTGTAAAGAATGAGGTTTCTAAGGAAATTGAACTACTGTGATTTTATTATTGATCCCATTTAATCAATGTGTATTTCTATGAAAAAATAGCAAATTATGATATGAAAAATCATTTGAGACTGAAAGCAATCAAGTGATAAGCAAGCTAATATAAAAATCTTTGGTGTCTTTAGTGGTGCTGAAAATTGAGAGAGAGCTCTCAAAGAGAAAGAGTGAGCTTTTAATAAACTCATACTTAGAATGAGAGAGATGTGAGATAATCAATGTCAACACATTCACTCATAGATAAAAAACAAGAATAGTCTAAAAGTCATAGGAAACTAATTCATCCTCCCTTTCTTGGTATTTCAATTAGCTTCCATTTCAATTCACTAATAGTCCAAAAGTCATAGATATCTAATTGGTCACTTAACTTGATTGTGGGGAGCAAATTGAAGTAACTCTAGTATGTACTAAAGCCAAAATGAAAGATGAGAAGATGAAATGTGTGTATTTGGATATATCTAAAGTCAACCTAAGTAGTGGAGGTGGTATTGCTCTCTTAGTAAGTTTATGAAGAAGATACTTGGTTGGTTGGTTGACTTGACTGTGGAGAGCAAATAGGAGTATCTTTAGTATGCAATAAAGTCAAAATGAGGTCAGTGTTGCACATGTGGATATATTAAAAGTCAACCAAGTCAATGAGGGTTGTATTGCTCTCTTAGTGGGTTTATGAAGAATATACATGGTTGGTTGGTTGTCTTGGATTTTGGGGAGCAAAATGAAGCATATCTAAAGTCAACTAAGGCGGGGGTTATTGCTCTCTTGGTGCGCTTACGAAGAGGATACCTTGTTGATTGGTTGACTTTGACATAGGGAAGGTCAAAGCTATATAAAGCTCATTTTTAAGTCACGTGACTTAGGGTACCATCCGTATTGGCTGCTGTGGCTTGTAGGATCAGCTTTAACCTGTAAACCTTCCACTTCGCAAGTCGGAAGCGCAGTCCCTTGGCTGATCCCCTCCTCTCCGCCGCCGCGTCCCTTCTGCAGGCCGCCACCGTCGTTCTTCCCGGTGAGGAGGATTATCTAGGAGAGGCGGGTGGTGTTCGGTAGCGGGGAGAGCGGATATGTCACTGACGGCGGCGATTCAGAGCGTCTCGGCGCTGGTCTCTTCTGCCAAGTCGTCTTCCTTCCTGGGGCAGGGCGTCGGGCCCGAAACCAGGTTTACATCGTTGGGCATTCCTGACTCTCCTCTCGCACGCTCAGGGAAATCGCAGCTCTCGTTCCGTAACACGCTCTCGGGTATGTCTTTCGCAGTTTTTCGATGCCGCTGCTGCCGTCACGAAAGCTTTCCGTCTGCAAGTGTGTGTCCGCCGCGCCGCCCACCGAGCAGACTGGTCCTCTATCTCTCTCTCTCTCTCTCAAGCACCCACCTTTTGTGTGATTGGCAATTTCATTGCTGATTGCAAGCTTCTCCTTCTTCTTCTTCTTCTTCTTCTTCTTCTTCTTCTTCTTCTTCGTCTTATTCTGTTTCCTTGTTTCTCTTCCCTTTCTTGCTGTGAAGCTCATAAGACCAAGGTGGCTCGGAATGCGAACATGGCGAAGCTCCAAGCTGGTTATTTATTCCCCGAGGTGTGTACGACCCTCTCTTTATAACTCGGTCTCCTGTACTTAGGGAACGTCCATCCCCAGAAGGTTTGATATTTGTTGCCATTAACGTGAGTCACTAACTGGGCGAGGCCTGTTGTTTGGCCAGGGTTTTTCAAACGGAATACGAATATATGTTTAATTTCCCTGAGATAATGGCGTTCCGCAAAAAAAAAACTTCTTGTTTTGGAGGAGTCCATAGCCGTAAGAACAGATTTGATGGATATCTGTTGTGTTTTTTTTTGTTGTGAGAAGCACCATATTTAAGCGAAGCAACAGGACCCACTTGATGCTCAATTATTTCACTGCTATATTGTTCATAATCCGACTCTTGGCCTGCCTGATTGCCTTTGAATTGTTCTGCCGAGTGGTGCCTAACTAGTTTAGTTTCTGTGGCTTTTCTTCTTGCCAACAGATCTATCATTTGGTGATGGTGTAGATTTGTATCGTTGCTCATCTGTTGATACTGATCAAACGAGTATGTGCATAAAAAATATTTCAGTGGATGGGTTCAGCCAACTCGTGAAAAGATGAAAGTTTCATGATTCATTGATTTCATCAGTAATGACTCTGTATTTTGAAAAATACCACAAAAGCTGAGAATTGAATAGATACTGCCTTCGCTTCTGGTTAACTTTTTTACCAAGCAAATGTCTATTCCTCTTCTTGTGCTTTGGTGGCTTCACTATCTTATCATGACGATTTTCGATCTGTGTTTGTTCTTACTTTTAATGGTTCGCATGAAATCTGTCCTTGTTTTTGAAGAAAATTTGCTCACTCAAATTTGTAATGTCAAAAGGAAAATGCCTTGAATCATCTGCCTTAGTTAATTGCAGATTCATGTTTCCATTAAAGATATACTTCTTTGAAGCTTGAATCTCTCTAGGAAAGAAAAATTCTGTGCAGCTGCCAAACATGAATATCTCCTCTCCTCTACAGTTTGAAGCTTGCATTCCGTGAGAAAAAATCTTTAGCTACGCTCAAATCTTTATTCAACATGATGTCTCTTAAGGGATCAACAAAATCTCATCCCCTTTCATCTTTGTACTTGTTCATGTTTAAATAGTGAATTCTGCCAATAGTTAGTGCTTGTTAGTCTAACTGGGCACTGGCTTTGAGGGCATTGGTCTCACATAGTACTGAATTAAGACAATTTATGTTTTTCGTTGCTTCTTTGCGAGCATCTTGATTTTGCAGCTGTGAAGAGTGAAGTACATTGTGTTTAAATTAATTCCATATTCTCTTAATTTCTAGAGGCATATATGTATATCTGCTGGAATGCCATTTGGCCATTGATTAATGTGGACGATGTTTCAATGTAGATGACCTTTGCCTTTGTCATGACATGGAAGAAAGATGAAGGCAAACATTTTGAGACTACGTCAGATGACGTGATGATATTTTTAGCTCTTCAAATAAATAACTGAAATCAAAAGATGCATTTTCAGAATGTCCAGGTCATTTTATTTCCTTTGTTTTTTATTTCTCTTCTATAGACTGATGAGGAGTCTTAGGTCTGACTTTCTCTTCATCTGAAACCCTTCGGAATTCCATTGAAAAATCACATAGCCCAGAATGAGAGGCAAGACTTTAATTTTTAACTCACCATGAAATTTGAAATTCTGTATGGGTATTCCCGGAGGTTCAATCATTAGTTTCTCCATTAAAACTTTTGGTCTTCCTTCGACATTTGGTGGACTATGTTGTAGATTGGATGGAAATGTTTGGGAACTTGGATTTCATGTTGAGAGGCAATTGGCAAAGTACTTGTTTCTGAATGCTGAAGTTGGCGTCCATCCATACAATTAGTGGGTCAACCTCCATTTTCAAGGCATCCAAAATATCCAGCAAAAAATAGACCATGTTACTCCGTTATTTTCACTCCATTTTCTTCGTCATTGACCTGTATCTTGTCCTCTCTTTTTTCTCTTTTTTTTCCTCTTTATCTTCTATACCATTCTCATCCATCTCTTCTTCTCTGACAGACTTTGATTGCCTCTTTCTATCTTTGTCCCCCTATTCTATTCCGTTGAGAAAAAGAAGACTGATAAGAGTCATTGCCAGACTAATATCGGTTTGGAAAATGTTAATTAGATTTCATTCAATCTTCATGAGATAGTGGAGTCTAAGGTTCCTTAAATCTCATGTGAGAAGTATGAGCAAGGCAATGCAAGAAGTCATATTCAGGGTCTTTTTAATGAGAAAGCTTTGTGATGGTGGTGTTCTCTATTTATACTTGCCCCATGATGTCTTTAATGCAGTTTTTGCAGTGGCATGATGTCAAATGGTTGATGGGCATTAAAAAGGCAACATTGTAGCTTAAATTATATCAGTGATCACATGGGACCTAAAAGAGTTTTGTAAAGGGTGCAACCATGTCATGATAATAAATCTTTCTGATGTAACACTAGATCAAACAAAACTTGGCCATAAATATTGAGGTCGTAAATATTTTATGCGTCGTTTACTAATCAAACAGAATGAAATATGGAGGTGATAAGGAACGGTGCTAGGGAGATGACGACAAGTGTAGGAACTAGTACCACCAAATCTTTTCTTATTTCTACTTGCCAGGCCTAGGAGAGCAACACAGATGTGAGCTCAACACTCAAATCTCTTCTTACTTTCTCCACTAGGCCCAGACTCATTCCTCTGTCTTGGAATTGGTATGGGCCAGAGGTGTCTTCTTCCCTTCTTTTTTCTGCATTTCCTGCACTCTTTTTCTTCTGGCATTTCTTTC
This sequence comes from Spirodela intermedia, assembly GCA_902729315.2. Classification (NCBI taxonomy): domain Eukaryota; kingdom Viridiplantae; phylum Streptophyta; class Magnoliopsida; order Alismatales; family Araceae; genus Spirodela; species Spirodela intermedia. The sequence continues at coordinate 2,213,885 of LR746264.1, forward strand.
AGCGTCCCTGCTTGTTTGCGTCTTGCTAAAGTTGTCCATAGATTGAAATTCGTTGTCTGTTGAGGTTGGTTATTGTGGAAGTAATGGTAGTTTACAGGAAAGAAAAAGTGCTATTATTCCCTTCTGTGGACGCTTGCATTGTCATAAATGAGTCCGGACATAGGTAATAGCTCTATACATGATGTAGAACAGATTGGTGGGAAATAAGAGAGGCCAAAAAAGTGCAGCCAAGAAGGCTTGAAATTGTAAAGTGTCAGAGACTCAAATAGAATTGTCTAGGTGGTTCACAGGCATAATGCGTTTTCTCTTTATAGGCTTAAAAATTGTTTCCTTTTGTCCTGAAAATCTTATCCATTAGCAGACTTTCTTATCACATGCTATATGTTTTTGCCTACTTATAGGGGACACACTGCTATTCAAGATGGTATCTTTGACTCATGATGTTATTTTGATCTATTTCTCTCTCTCCTCGTAGATTCAAGAAGCCTCCTTTTTTGATTCTTGTAGATTCAAGGATACCTAATTTCGTCTTTTGTATATTCAACTTCCAGTCTTCTTTCTGGGTTCTGCTACGTCACTTTATTTATGTAAGAATCTCATTTTTGTATTCATTATATTAAAAGGACTGAAAAGGTTTCTTTTGAAATATTGACACTGTTGACACCATTATTTTCCCTTTTCATAACCTTAAGTGGTTATCATTATAATCAGGTCGTGTGCAGTTCTGGAGAGGATTAATTGAAGATGCAATTTTAAGATTATAGGTTTTCATGATATACCCCATAAGTAGTAACCCGGGGAAAGTGGAATCTACTTGCTTTAGCACTTACCTATTGTATGACATATTGTCAATATTATTTTTACGCTATTCTCCTTTAATGTCTGTATTTTTTTTTTAGGATGTTGTTGTATTGAGCTTAATCTGAGTCCTAGCTGTTAAATCGTAATTGTATTTATTATTTTGCTGAATGCTGACCACAAATTTTTCCTTTAGAAAAGAGGTGTTATAACTGGAACTTCATTTTTTTCTCTGATGCTAGATTGCAAGAAGGAGATCAGCACATATTTCCAAGTATCCTGATGCAAAGGTGATAAGTCTTGGGATTGGTGACACAACTGAACCGATTCCTGAAGTCATAACATCTGCTATGGCTTTGGTAATGCCATCTTCCATCCCGATTTCTTTTTATTTATACATTTTTTTTGGTGATTTGATGATGAATTCGATATTTATTTTTCATGAAAGAGAGGAAATTAATCATGTGGAATTGAAAAAAGTGTTATTATTTGTTGTTCCTTCATATATTTTGATAGATAATCATTCCTCATATGAAACGGCTGCAGTACTTTCCTTATCTTGTCTTGAATATTTGTGAATGTTTTCGGTAATGCTATGCTTTCAGCCTTGAAGTATTTTTATGTAGTTTTCTTTGGGATTTGATCCTTTCATGAAAGTGCTGTCACTTATAAAAGATATGAAACAAAATCTTAGGGGTTTATTACATTTGCTAATGTTGCAAGCTTGCATGATGCAGAATTTATTTCGGTTATATGGCTGTTACAGTGTACTTCAACTTTCTTGATGAATAATTGCTTACATTTGATGGATTTATCCACTCTAGGTGTAGAATTGAAATATATTTTGTGGGTGGATGAGATTTTTTCAAGTTGAAAGGTGCCTCTGTGTTTTTAAGTTTGGAGTGAAAATAACCTGGTTATTTTTAAGTTTTCAAGTTGAACCCTCAATTTGCCATTTGATGTCGAGAATAACCTGGTTGATGGTTGATGCCAAGTAAACCTTGGGAAAGTTAGAGACCTTCCAGTTCACAACTTACTTAGGGTTTGCCGATTAGTTTCCCCTTTGTTCTGACTAATACGAACCAAACATTGTAGATTCTAGGGATGGAACATGTTAGATTTTTCCACGTCCAAGTCTGAATTTTCTAAATTAGTTTATGTTATGACAAACTTTTTATACAGATTTGTATGAGCCATAGCCGAGTTACTCTGAGACCTAACTGCAATAGTTTGATCTGACATGATTTTTCGTGTCTTGATTCAAGTGGACGCGAACATTTTAAATTTATTTGAGTTTTCTGGCCTTCCAACTCGGAATCAACAGTGTAGAGTGGAGCCTGGGTCAATATTTGTGGCCAAATGAGCTAAAGATGTTGAAAAGCACATGTCATACGTTCTTGTGTATTTCATTTTCGTCCATAGACAAGTGGATCAATTCTTATTATCTCACACTCGCATGGTTATGAAGAATATTGTCTTTATGTTTTTTGCTTATCCACTCTTAGTCTTTGTCTATGGCTCTCGGATGAAGCACTAGAACATGAAATGTTTTCGCAGTCCTTCAACCTTTTATATATCCATGAACATGATGCGATGTCCCAGTGGTTTATGCTCATCAAGTTAATAAATTTATCTTTTCCAAAACAAAACATCGAAGAAGCATTCATTGTTGTTGTGACAACGGAAATTGATACTTTTCTTTCTTTTTTTAAGTAAATATAGTTGAGCATCGTGTGTGCGAGTTTGAAGATCATTGCTTAAAACATTAGAGTATGAAGTTTTGAAGATTTCTATTTCAATTTCAATTAAAAAAAGGAAAGTCCATTTGTGCAATTTAATTTTTTCTGTAACTCAGAAATTAATAGATCTTTTGTTGCATCCAAATGCACTTATGTTTAACTAAAACTTTTTGTCTACAGAGAGCAAAAGAATTATCAACTTTTGAAGGTTATAGTGGTTACGGGGCTGAGCAAGGAGAGAAGGTTTGGACTTTTTGTTTGCTTTATCTTAGATAAATTTGTCTTTGCGACTTGTCCATGCCATCATATTTTATATGCATATGTATTGCATCTGCCATGATTTGTGATTTGTGGACCTTGGATCCATGAAAGGTACGGTGGAAAGATTTCTTCTTATTTACTCTATAGTGACATTATGCTAGTTGGTGATAGCTTTTGTGTTTCCCTCTCGCGAAAAAACTGGTTAACTAAATTTGTTACGCTTGGATTTGCACCAAAAACATTAGCAGTTTTTAATGCAATATGCCAAGATAAAAATATGGTAAACTTACATGATATCCATCAGCATTGTAACAAATATAAAATCTTCTAGGACACTCCTTATCAAGTTAGTTGCAGATAGAAGCACTAGACACTAGTCACATCTCAAGTTTGTGAAATTGAATAGGTCTAGTTCAAGAAGCTTCACCTTAAGTCTGTTACATGAGATACGGGAAACTATCCAGGGAGCCGTATTCAGGATGTTCACGTTCTAGGCTCAGCTTAAATTTTCGTGGTAAAACTATCTAAAATATAATGCATTATTGAGATGTAGCGACATCTTATAATCTTCTTCATTTGTTAATATATTTTGATGCATTATGAAGCAGAACTCACCTACTAATTGCTCCACCACTGGTGGGCCTTGACATGGATCTGTAATATAATTCAACTCTGATCATGATACAGTAAAGAATAAGCGTTGATATTGAGGAGCCCTTGCCATTAGCGGTCTACTGAATCATTTTTTTCCCGTTTATGTAAAAATTATGGCTTTAGGGAATCATATTACTGTTTTACTTTATTTCTTTGTTTGTGTTGAACTTAATAAACTTTATTCTTATTTTACTTATGTTACTTGTGATTGTATATTCACCAAAGTGATAAAGAAATTTTATTTTCTGGAATAAAACTTACAAAGAAACAAATAGAACCAATTTGTTTTTCAGCTAGATCATGGTCTTATTTATCAGCTTTAGTCAACTAATAAGGATCTTATTGGTACCAATTTTTCGAATGCATCCTATGGTCAGTGCCTTGTTCAGTGTGATAGGTGAAAATTTTGTGACAATTTCATTATTTAGTTTAACCAGAAGTTCGTAATGAGGGATAAGGATCAAAATTATACTTAATTGGAAGCTTATAATGGAGAAATCATAAAACTGAATGTGGAATTTTTACTATATGGCCAACCTGATTCTGTACCGTTAATGAAATTTGGAGCCGATTTCGTCATTTAGTTTAACTAGAAGTTCATTGTGAGGAGTTATTAGCACATACATACTTCCGAATGAGAAGTTTATTAAGAAGTTTTCTTGCAAACATACCCAACAGAGAATTTGAAATCCTTTGGTCATTGTCTTTTCTTAAATTATTTTTATTAGAGCCAGGTTTGCATTTGTATCCTTTACTGCACCAACATTTGTCTTTTCTTTCTCTCAAGGTTAAAGCTGTAAGGTGAGTCGTCAAGCACACTCTTTTGCAATGCAGCTCATGCACTAAAATTTTATGAGATTAATTCGTCAATTAATCATGGAATACTCCCATTGGACTAATTGAGCAGAAAGATAAATACTACCATGTGAGTAAACTTTCTAATCTCTTTTCTGCAGAAACTGAGGGCGGCAATAGCATCAACCTACTATAAAGATGTTGGCATAGAAGAAAATGATATTTTTGTCTCAGATGGTGCAAAATGTGACATTTCTCGTCTTCAGGTGGACTTTTTTAGCATTTTTTAGCATTTCTTGTACTTGGGCGAAAATGCTCTACTATGTCATAGGGAAAAATGATAATGCTGGCTCCTTGAACGGAATAATTTTCCTTTCTCTAGTTATTTTGTATGCAATTTCTCGTGGAATATATCTGCTTATTCTTTATTCAAATGTATTCAACTCTGAAAAGTTTTTTTTTTAATGTTTTAATTCTTCTATTCTATCTGCAGCTTCTATTTGGAGCCAATGTGAAGATAGCTGTGCAAGATCCATCCTATCCGGTAAAGTCTTTGTGGCTGCTTGTATTATTCCTTCTCTTACCTGTTTATGAGACAGAAACAGGAAGATTCTGCTCTCCATCAATTGATTACTACGAACTTGTTCGCTAGTTTAGTTTCCTTATTTTAGCATTTTAACTCTGTTAAGATTCAAAATTAAGATTATTTTTTTCAATTGGTCACTTAAGCACTTAAGCTCACATCCTTGAGAAACGATCTCATTTTTCTGAATATGTTATTTTAACCATTGCTCTAAACTACAGGCGTATGTTGATTCTAGCGTCATCATGGGGCAGACTGGTTTATACCAGAAGGATGTCGAGAAGTTTGGAAATATTGAATATATGAGATGCACACCTGACAATGGTTTCTTTCCTGATTTGTCAAATGTATCTGAGACTGATGTCATCTACTTCTGTTCACCAAACAATCCAACGGGGTCAGCGGCGTCCAGGGATCAGCTGACTAAGCTTGTGAATTTTGCCCGGGCCAATGGATCAATCATAGTGTATGATTCTGCTTACTCCATGTATATCTCAGACGACAGTCCTCGCTCCATCTTTGAAATCCCTGGTGCAAAGGAGGTAAGCTCAAGAAAATGTGTTCTTCACGTTTTAGGCATATGCTAGAGTGAATAATGTTTTAATTTTCAATGAGAATGCTAGCGTTTGAATAGTTTTCACTTCCTCTCGTACCCCACCTCGTCAGGGCTCCATATCTTCTCTGGTTTTCAGCGTTTTATTTTTCTGGATTCCTTCTTACCATAGTTGCACTTAGTATATTAATGATCCAAATTAAAAAGTATTGTGGTGACGGGATTCTGCTCCTGCCAGGAACACAAGCTGGCCATGGAACAGCCCTCCTATACTCTTTCATTCTCACTTTCCTGCAGAGTTCTCGCAGGAAAGCTTACAAAGAAATCTGTCTCAACCCCGCTTGAGGAAAGCATGCAAAAAAATTTAGTAACCACTTAGTTTGAATTGGTGTGAGTATAGCTCCGGAGAAGGATGATGCCCTCCGGTCGACTCATGTCAACTTTAGACAGCGTACTTGGGCTGACATGAATCAGCCAATGATGTTGAAAGATGAGGGGAAGCCACATTTGCTGATATCTTACTGATCATAGTGCATGATTAAACGAGAAGCCAAATTATTTTCTGGACATAGTCAAGTATTTCTGATCTTCCTAGACAGTTATTTTGACATTGAATACTGTCTGTAATTAGAAATATCTACAAGGATCTCTTTCATCCAGTCGTGGGTTATTGTGTCCCAGGTGGCCATCGAGACGTCGTCCTTCTCTAAGTTTGCAGGCTTCACTGGCGTCCGTCTGGGATGGACGGTCGTTCCCAAGGAGCTGGTCTTTTCTGACGGGTTCCCCGTCGCCAGGGACTTCAACCGCATAGTCTGCACCTGCTTCAATGGGGCCTCCAACATCGCCCAGGCAGGCGGCCTGGCTTGCCTCTCGGAGGAGGGTCTCAAGGTGAGGGTCACCAGGATCATCATCATCATCATCATCATCATCATCATCATCATCATCATCATCATCATCCGTTGACTTTTCCTTTCTTCTACCAAAAAAACCAAAAATTCCTACTTCAGGCGATGAACAACGTGGTCAACTTCTACAAGGAGAACACCCAGATTATCGTCAACACCTTCAGCTCTATGGGCTTCAACGTGTACGGCGGACAGAACGCGCCGTATGTGTGGGTGCACTTCCCGGGCAGGAGCTCGTGGGACGTGTTTGCTGAGATTCTTGAGAAGACCCACCTGGTGACCACCCCGGGCAGCGGGTTCGGACCTGGCGGCGAGGGGTTTGTCAGAGTCAGCGCCTTCGGCCACCGCGAGAATGTTCTGGAAGCCTGCCGGAGGTTGAAACAGCTGTACCAATGAGCTGCCACCGCCGCCGCCGCCGCCGCCTCATCTTCATCGGCAAGATTTTTGGATGATTTTCCCTTCTATGGCCATGGCCGGCCAGCGTAATCTGATCTTTATCTGTGGGCGGCCGTCAGGCTGTGAGAGTAGAACATGCGAGGACAGAGAAGCTCTGAATGGTTGACTTCGCACACTATAAAAGATTGAGCTTCATGCGCTCAAGTCTTGCGTTCTGCCTTCCTTAATCTTTCATAAAAGTTGACCCATCTTCTCTCTAGATAAAAGCCCGACTCATGATTCAACCGATAGAAAGATCCAACCTTGGTCTCTGGGGCCGGCCTTCCTGGGTCATCTTCCCCAGGCCCCAGTCAACGGGCCTAACCCACGGAAAAATCAGCCAGCTGCCTGCCACGTGGGCTACTAAATCAGCCAGGCCTTCTTATATTAGTGAAAAAAAGATGATAATACCCTCCCCTTTCAGTCTCCCCTCTGCGTGAGGAGGGAGAAGAAGAAGAAGAAGAGAAGGGGGTTTAAGTCAATCCATTTGACCCACTGTGGCCTAACGGGCCTTCCTGGGTCATCCTCTCTAGGGCCATTAAAACCGCCCAGCCCACGAAAAATCAGGACTGAAATCAGTCAGGTTTGATTCATGAAAATAAGATATACGCCATTATTTCACAAAGCCAGTTATTTATCTCCCCCTCTCATCCTCCTCTCTGCTTGAGGTGGGAGAAGAAGATGAGAAGAGAAGAGAAGGGGGGGTTCAGTCGGTCTCGGGCTTGGGGTTCCAGACTCTGTTGTAGATCCAGAGGGAGTCGGCCTCCACTGCGGCGCCGTCCTGGTTGCGGTGCCAGCCGTAGTGGGCGTGGGTCCGGTTCTTTATGTCGAGGACGGCGTGGCCGAAGCTTGCCTCTCTGAAAGCGGAGTACCCCGGCTGCGGCTCCGTCATGCTGCGAGATGAAGAATAGATAAAAGTCAAAGGGTGGGGAGAAAACAAGGTCAACGGGGATTATACGGATCCTCCCCCGAAGGAGGAAGAGAAAAACGTACTTCGTGGCGAGCCCTTCCAGGTTCCCGCCGTCTCCGATGGTGATGTACACGGGCGCTGACTGGTCGCGCACCGGCGTGCACTTCCCGTTGACTATGTTGTAGGCGATGTTCGACACCCGGTGCTGAGAGATGAAAAGTCAGAGGGAGAAAGGATCAGAGTCTGCCAAGAGGAGTTAGTGACTGGGAGGAGGTCTCTGGGGCAAATGGGTACACACCCCTTTTAGGAAAATTCTCGCATTATCATGAAAAAGGTTAACTTTACATTCTAATTTTGCCTAGAATAGAATTCTATCGGGACGAGATGAACGGAAGAACAGAGCTCAGCAGAAGAGGACCTAACGAGAAAAACAGAAACTCGATTTTCCTAAAATGGAACATTACTCACCGAGTGGATCGAGTGAATCGAGACAGTGGGGTGATTGATGGAGCTCAAAAATTGTCAACGGCTGAGGAGGGGATGGGACTCACCGAGCGTTCGTAGGCGTGGACATGGCCGGCGAACACGAGGTCAACCTTGTACTTGACGAACCACGGCTCGAACATCACCCGCATCGTCTCCCCCTCCATGTAGTGGTAATTGTAGCTGTTGTACCACGGCGAGTGCATGAGCACGATTAGCCAAGGCGTCTCGCTCCGGTTGACCCTCGGCAGCTCCTCCTCCAGCCACTTGTACTGCGGAGTATACTTCCCTGAAAGGAAAGGGAAAAAAACCACCTAAGACCCATTTAGCAAGCATATTCCGCCCCCCACCTTTCCCTATTGAGCAAACTCCAGCGTACCGTAGGCGGAGTACGAGGCCAGAACGATGATATGAGCTGAGGCCCTCCTGATGGAGTACCAGAATGGAGCTATGCTCCCGGAGGCCTGATAAGGCACGAAGTACCTCGACGTATACGGCTTGAACGGGACGGTTTCCCCCTGTGGATCAGGGAAGAAGACGTTGTGCTTAGAGAGAGTGTGTAGAGAGAGAGAGTTCAGAGAGAGAGAGAGAGAGAGAGAGAGAGAGAGAGAAGAGCATTACGAGCTCAGGGGCGAAGTGGATCTCGTGATTGCCGGCGGTCCAAATCCAGGGCTGGTAGGCGGTGCTGCGCTCGACGAAGCGGCCCCAGGTGTCCCATCTGACGTTGTCCTGATTTGGATAGGTGTCGGCGTAGGAGAGGTCTCCGACGAAGAGGACCGTCTGGCCCTTCTTAGGGTTCGCCTCGTAGTGGGCGAGGGTCTTGTTGGAGTCGAAGCTCTGGCCGAGATCTCCGATGAGGCCGAAGGTGTAGGGGGCATCCGGGCCGACCTTGGGGGGCGTCCTGAACCAGAAGGTCCTCGGCGACTGTCCGATTCCCACCATGTAGAAGTACTGCGTGTCGTACTGCGATGGCGAGGACGATCGGGGCCATCAAGAGAGAGAAAGGGAGTGGGATACCCAAGGAAAAAGGAGGGAGATGATACATTCATAAAAAGATGGATAGATAGAGTGGGCGGGAGTGAGAGGAGAGAGAAAGAGGGAGGGTGGGTGGGGGTGTACCTCGAGGTCCTTTAGGAGGCAATGGTGGATGAAACCGGAGGTGTAGTTGTGGAACATGTAGCGGAGGACGATGCCCACAGCCTGGGAAGAGAGCTTCTTCGGGGATGTGCCGTAGAGGACGGCGCTAGAGCCGGGCTGAGCAGGGGTGATCCAGGAGACAATGATCGCCCTCCCTTCGTAGTCCCCCTGGGTGATGTGCACCTTCCCACCAGAGCCCCAAATCAGATCAGATTGCCTCCCTACTAGGCTATCACATAAGAGAGAGAGAGAGAGAGAGAGAGAGAGAGAGAGATGTAGGTACCTGCTGGGGAGCATTATAGCCGGGGGGGATGCGAAAGACGTCGGCGTTGAGGGGCATATCCACAGCCTTCTCCTGGAGGCGGACGAAGCGGCTGGTGACCCCTCCGCGGCAGAGCGCGGCGGCGTTCAGCAGCAACGCCAACACCACCAGCCCTAGCGGGACACCACGGGGCCAACCTCGCCCTCCCATTCTCTCCACCGCAGGCGAAACCAGAAGAAGAAGCCGCACGCCGTCAGCGGAGAGGGAGCAGTGGGCGGCGCTGTGTGTGGCCTACTAACGGCGGGGTTTAAATAGAGAAAGGGAAGAGAGGGATTGGCAAACCGTGACGTGCGGGAAGGAGAGATATTCTCCAAGGAGAGGTTAATTCGGTGCGGAATATCCGGCCATGGAGGCCACTGATCTTCTTCACGCAAGCTCTCTGCACGCTCCCTAAGAGGCTTTAACAACTATCGAGAGAGAACGGGAGAGAGAGAGAGAGAGAGGGGCAGGTGTTAATAGATGAGGAGATAGAGGCGTTGACGTTGACCCTTGACAGCGGACGAGTAGGGAATCCTGTTGAACACTTGGAAGCCGCTGCGACCAGGGAACGAGCGAGAGCGAGGAAGATCTTCTAGAGCTACTAGGGAGGCCAAGATTGAAAAGAAAATGACAAATAGATAATTAATTGTCAATATAGTCCTGTTTAACACAGAGTGAACAGAAAAAGACCATCATTTGTGCTCTCTTTTGGGGGGCATTTGACAAATACTGATCTATTAGGAAATGACCATCATTTGTGCTCTCTTTTGGGGGTCATTGGAAAGAAAAGGTTTAGACCAGATCTGTCGCCCCCGACTGCATCCGGCCGGATGAAGGCAACCAGGCTGATGACGTCATCGATTGGCGCCATTGGAACTGTCAACACCTTCGCGGCGCCACGTGGGGGACCAGCCGGAGGAATTTCCCAATTGGAGGAAAGATCTTGCCTGGGGATGGGCAAAGCCAATCGGACTAAACGGTCAGATCTCCGCCCAATTAATGCAGTCTCGAAGGCCCGTTGACCGAGGGATTCTAAAATAATTGAAGGTAAATATTACTTCGAAGTGATCGGCTCTTCATGATTATTAAATGATTTCTATCTATTTGGTTTCTGGTCGTCACCAATGCGGTCGTCGAGCATCTTCCCGGTATTATTCCCGAGGTTCGAATATCCGTCCCAGGAAACTTCACCTCAGATGTTCACGAGAGAGAGAGAGAGAGAGAGAATGGATGAGCTCTGCTCTTCTTCTGGACGAAAGAGCGGGGCGTTGACATCCATCTCGACGACGATGTCTTCCGCACGGCAGGAAATTCGAAGCGTCCTCACCCTCTCACTCTCTCTCTCTCTCTCTTCTCTCTTCTCTCGCTCTCTCACTGGGTGTCCTTCTGAGCTTGTGCCCACCAATGGGAATGGGGAGGGGTGGTCACCCCGGTTGCAGCTCCGGCTCTCTGAGTAAACCTCCGGTTACATGCACTGCATCAGTCACACGAACTTGAGGTGCTTGAGTCCTTCAATGGCTGTTCCGAATTGACCACAGAACCGACTAATGGGAACAGTGTGCATCACTTCTCATCTCCGCGGTTAATTTCTGTTATTCCCTTGGCACACAAATGTCATCCGCAGGAAGCTGTTCGATTTCATTCATACACTACGAAGGAATTAGTTTCCACATCGGTTCACGGGCAAACTGTTATGATATAAGCTTGAGCACTTACGCTCGAGAGATGCTTGCATGAATGGTGCAGGACGAAAAGAACGTACCTCTAAGGACTCGGAGTCTTACACCACCACCCGGCAATTCTAATTAACAGCGTCTGCCGGAGTTGGGGTCAGAGGTTCCGTGCACCTCCTTATCGGAGGTGAGTGTCGGTCATCCGTCCTTCTCTTAGATCTGCTTTTCAAGGTTATCTCCTCATACTGTCCCAGTGTGTCTCATCTCACTGTTTCGTAGCCGCCAACAAGCAGTCAGAATTCCGAGCGCTCAGTCCCATACATACAAGTGAGTTCACGTTTGAGGCTTAATTTGTGCATCCGCAAGGAAATCCCGTTCGAAGAATTTTTTGTGCAGACTTTCTTTTCTCCGTACCTGAATCCTTTCATTACTGAGTTTCGTTGCTTTGTTGTCTCTAGCTTGCGTTGAACGTGTGTTGTTTGCTTGATTTCCTACTTCTTGCATTCTATAGAGGACATGTTGGACAACATTTAGAGTCGAACCTAACTATCTCTGTCAATAAGTAGATCCAGAATGAGGAGGCGAAATAGCTCTATTTGAGGAGATCTATCCAGATAAAATGACTACCGTATGCACAGTTTGAGGCCTAGTTTTGGTATGTGATGGACAACATTGTCATTTTAATTGTACTTTGAAAGGAAAATTTAATTATTCTGAAATCAAACTTCCACCTGTGATAAAACAACCACCTTGGCATTAAACACTTATCTTGTTAATCAAAGGAATGTGAAATGACCTTTTTTTTTGCTATCATAAGATTCTTCTAGATTCAAAAATTATTAGAGACATTTTTTTTTTCTGGACTATGCACCTGATGTGTGGTCAAGAGATGATGTGTTAGATATGTTTTCTAAGAGATAATGCATAATAAATGGATTTTTAATACTATTATCTACCAATTAATTCTCTATAGAGTGCTAATAGAAGAAGTCTTTAGCATGATCAGAATTTAAATGTTTTATTCTTGATAAAAAAATTCTATTTTTACCATAGTGTTGAGTAATTATTTTTTCAAATATGTATTAATTGAAGAAGTATTCATAATTATATGTTCCTTGGTTTTCTCCAAAATGAGGGATATTCATCAAGTCTCTATTCTCTTATTTCATTGTATAGAATTATATTTTTAGTTCTGAAATATTTTTTATACAACATCAACAATATGTAAGGTGAAAGAATAAAAGTAATTGATAAAGTATGTTTCGTTAAGCAGATAGTTGATGTTATCTTCATTAATCATGCCAATGATATGAATGGCTTATAAGCTGAATAAAGTCATTGCAATTACTTCTTAATGAAATGTGAGATCATCTTACTCATGTCACAATGCTTCTCATTGTTCTACTTCACTAAGTTTCACTTCAGTTTGATTTAGATGACTTTAATCGTTTCTGAAGTCTCAAGATTCAAGGGTCTGATTTTGGGTTGTGCTTGAAAATGGTGGTTTATGAATGAGCATGCTGTGCTGACGTTGATGATTATAAACCTAATGTTTTGGACTAAAATTGGCTGAGCTTTGAATGAGGTTTAGATAAACATATGCAAACTCTCCAAGTAAAAAAAGAAGATATATAAATAGTTTGACCTTCAACTATAGACAAAATTATTTGTAGAGAGGCCAACACTGTTGTTTAGATCCATTTTTGATTGGCAAGAATGATGATAATGATTTATGTAGCACAATAATTACCATGACATTGTCTTTCATTTGACCTCCGTTGACGTTCATTGAAAAATTGCATAAGTATATAAATACAAAATTCAAGGTCTAAATCAGTATTTTTTTAATTTCAGGAATGTATTTTTGAGGTTGTAAAAAGTCATACGATCACTGGGTTTTTAAAAAAATCTAGAGAAATCAATTTAGAAGGCAAGAGAGAAAGTGAGTTGACCCATGTGTCAACCTCTCCAAGATTTGTAATGATGTACTTGAGAGAGAAGTATGTAGATCAAAAAAGAGTGTTGAACCATCTTCAGTTAAAAGAGACAAAGATGAAATGCTAACAGGGAAAGCTCACTAGACACACAATAAACCATTTAGCTAAGCAAGTAAGGCATGTCAAAAAACAAATGTATTTGACATGCGACATAGTTTGTTGCAAAATTGATTTGCAACAAACTTGGAGATGGTTCAATGTGAAAAAATATCTTATAAATTTGGAACATGGCAAGGATCTATTAATGCATGTGAATGTCTTAGTGTCGAATGTAGGAAGATAGAGCTGTAAAATTTATCATGTAAGAAGAGGAATGCTGATCTCAGCAAGTTGTGACATAATTCTTTGGGAATAATGGAAAAAAAGTGTAGGGATCCTTGAAAATTTGACATAGAATAAGAAAAAGTTGACTATAATATTTCATACTGAACGCATTTATAACTTAACATGTTAGCCCATTTAGATCACTGTGTGTTGAACCACATAATTGTGTCAACCTAGTATAATTATAATTTACTCAAATATCTTTAAAATATTAAAAAATCCAAAATACCTTAGGAAACTAATTCACCACCTCTTGATATATTTTCTAATCTATTAAGGAAATTCTACCTTAGAAAACCTTCACTTCTAAAATTCTTGCTCCCCCTATCTTTCCTACTTTCTTTCTCAACTTTTCTCAAGTTTTTTAGGTTTCTGTTTTCAATTATCTTTCATGTTGAATTTTTAAGATATTAAATTGGTTTTTGATGACGTGTAAGGGGAATTTGGTAAAATCACTAGAATATAATAATGAAATTGTTTTAAAAAACTGGCTAAATCAATAGTCGACATGTATTCTTTAAGGACTTATTTAAGCACATTGGTAAAGTCATATAGTTTCTTCTTGAACATATTATATTCGAGCAAAATGATCTAAGTTGATGATTTTGATGTGAATTTAATCATATTTTATTTGAAAATAAAATTAACTCAAAGTCCGATCAGATCACCAAAATCTCAAGATTTTAATTTTATCTGATTTTTATAATATCTGGGTGGATATTTTTCTGTCGTTAATTTTTCAGATACACGCTCGATCAGGCCCAAACGCTCGGTCTTGTAATGTTATACAGCAACGCCCTAATGGCACGGTCTCTTAAATGGATGGTCTGCCACAAAGACCATATTGGGAATGGCGTGGACCGATATGGGTACAACGAAATGTTATGGGCCTACACGCTCCGCGGCCCACGTTTCAAAGCCGTTTGAGGCCCAAATAGGAGCGGAGCGTAGGAGACAGCGAAGAGCCATTAAAGGGACGATTAAGCCCATTAAGCTAAAAAATAAAAGGGTTTTTTTTTGCCTGAATAAGAGCCAAAAAAAAAGAAAAAATAATAAAAAGGGGTGGATCGTGTTCACTATTTCTCTCTTTTCTGTTCACTTCCTCCGCTAGATTCTGCTGCAGATTCAGAAGTTGGGCATACGATGAATCCTCAGCATCTTCAACAACCAAAAATTTCGAGGATCTTTGGAAATATATAGATAAAGATATAACTTTGTTCATTCATGTTAAATAATCTGCTGCAAAGGTTGCCTTCAGGCGGATAAACTCGCTTATTCTTCTGACATACCAAAAGTTGAATCAACCTCCAAGAACAGGCTGAAAGCAGACTGATTTATTGCATTGAACTTTTGTACATTTTCATGTGGTTAATTTTTTAGATCTAGCCCAATAAAGCTCACACGTGTGGCCAACTGAGGCACGGCCTGAACAGGCCCAAAGGCTTGGCTTATCACACATGTCAGACACAAAATGAACTTGGCCCGATATGCGACGAGATGTTATGGCCCAACACGCTATGCAGCCTAAGTCTTAAAGAGCTATTGAGGCCAAAACAGGAGCACGGCCCAAAAACAAAGAGCCAGTGAGGCCCAAATCGGAGCATGGGCCAAACACCAGAGATCCATTAAGAAACAGTCCAGTCCATTAAGCCCAAATATAAAATGGGCTTTTCTCCCAAATTAGAGTAACAAAAATAAAACGAGAAGAAAAGGTCAAATGGTGTTCACTCTTCCTCTTCTTCTTCCCTGCATTGTGAGATTTTATTGCACAAAAAGAAGTTGGGCTTCCTCTTCATCAGTCAGATCCTTTGATGATTCATCTTACTTAATCCAAGAATCTCCAGTGTTGAATCAAGCTGGTATTCCTTTAGGCATTTGATGAGTCCTCAGTTTCATCAACAACCAACTATTTCATGGAGCTTCTGCAATAGCGATCAAGATCAAGCTTTTGTCCATTCACATTGAATCATCTCCACGAAGAATTCGTTTGGGTGGACAGAAGACCGTGATAACAAACTTATTTACTGTATTGAGGTTTTGTATTCATTCATTACTAGACAACTTTGGTTGGAACACGTGGTTTGTGGACAAAAGGTTGAGGTTGCAAGAATCCTGAATTCCTAAAGGGAGTTATAGAGACGAGGAGTCTATGGTGTAAAACGTCATTAGCCTTTAAAAATCAGTTTTACTCATCTTTAGGTATGATTCTTTAGGAAAATGATGTAGACATGGGGTGGCATTGAAAATGATAACATCTTTTACAGTCTAAGTTGAGTTAAATATTTCTAATATCTTATGTTGGCTAA
The DNA here is from genome assembly GCA_902729315.2 of Spirodela intermedia. Taxonomy (NCBI): domain Eukaryota; kingdom Viridiplantae; phylum Streptophyta; class Magnoliopsida; order Alismatales; family Araceae; genus Spirodela; species Spirodela intermedia. Next base: position 2,229,739 of record LR746264.1, read on the forward strand.
ATAGATTAACCAACTGTTTTTTTAAAACCAGTTATATACTTGTCATAAAACAGATAAACTTGAAGGTAAAAGCTTTGATATTTTCAGTGAAAAGTAAATCATTTATAAGAAATAGCCAATTGATTAAAAACTAGCTTGAAATCATTGACATCAGAAATATCTTGCCACATAAGACTTGCTTTGAAAACTTCTTGAAGTATTTTAGCCCACATAAAACTCTAAAAACGATTTGGAATTATAAATTAAAATTTTCGGTCAGTTAGGTCATGAATTGAAAGCATTTCCCTCCATCTGTTAGCCCATATAAATAATGATCTAGAATCTTTCAGATGCTAATGTGCTCAGAAAATCAACAAAGTTTTTCCACGATTGAAAGCTATCAATATTGAAGTTGATATGAAACCAGTTTGTAGATTTTCTGATATCAAACACATAGCTGTCCAATGTTTTTACATATCTATCTTAATATAAACACAATATGGGATAAGATGTGATGGATAATAGATAATTTTTTCAATTTTAAATCACTGTTATAAAGAAAAATCCTGAAATTATGAATGCAAATAATAGGGTAAAATAATCATTACATATGATTTATAGAATCTTTTGACAATTTGAGTGTATATAAATTATTAATTATTTAATTATTTTTAAGGATATATTCTTATTAAAATATTTATTCGTTTTTAGTTATCTTAATTACCAATCTCCTATCTACTAGATTTATCTTAAAAAATGGTCAATGATAGACCAAAATTTCTTCTTAATAAGCCAAAAAATACCCATATAATTCTTGGGAAGCCAGAACTATGACATACCATAAGACTAAACCGTGAATACTAAGGGTCTTGATGGCTTAGATAAATCTATTCAATCTATTGCCAATGCTTCAAAAATCATTATATATATATATATATATATAATATTTTCGTTTTGGTTTTGTTAAAATTCAAGCTTCACATAAGAGGCTCCCATAGAATGGAAGTCTTTGTAACACTCTAAATTAAGCTTTACAAGGTTCCTAATGGAGTTCAAATTCACCATATATCCTTGAAAACACCATTATTTGTAGCTACAGTACATCTTGATGAAGCATCTAAGGTAAACGTAGTTTTTAGATATTTCCAGACATATAAGCTTATATTCAAGTACTTGACCACAAGTATGTTTTCTAGTATGTTCTTTACTCCTAAACCCTAGACCACAAGTATTTTCAAGTATGGGACCTAAACTCGACCACAAGTACCGTATTGGCTTTGGATGAATACCGTTTTATCTTGGTCGTCATACACCTGGTAGTAAACTGTGTACTGAGACATTATTTTTCCAGCAGGTGCTCAATGAACGGAAACATTCTTAGGGTCTAATCAGAGTTTTGAAGGCCAAGATTAATGATTTATTTTTTGAGTTATTGATGAGAGTTGTGATCTTATCATATCTAACTAGAGCTTTCCTCATTATTATTCATAAACATAAGAAGTGGTCATCGGAACCATGTTAAAACGTTTTATGTTAGAACCTTACTATTTGATCACACAAATGGATAAATTCAATCCTCCGATAATTAACTTGTGGGAAGCTACGTAAATAGTTCAAGAAACATTCACATCCGCAGTGCAACTAATTTCTGTATTTTTGGCTTTGTCAGAAAGAAGCCTATGCGAGGCCATATGTCGTGCCGAGAAAGAGGGAGAGTAGAATGTACCATTATCTCGTTCCTTTCTCTCTCTTACGTTCTCCCTTTTCTCCCTTCTCCATTTCGTATTTCCTGCAGGAAAGTGAAGATGGAAACAGGGTGGCATATGCATGGATCCTGGAGGTTCAGGCCGCTTCGTCTATTCCCATTTTTTTCGTGGAGATGGATTTCTTGGGTAAACCTCAATGCTCAGCCTCTCAGATCAGAACTTCGCAGTTAACTTTAAATACGATTGTCTCCCGGTCGCAGTGCCAGGAAGTCAGGAAGAGCCCCATAAGTTTCAGAAAAAGGATAGGCTAGGCCTTATTAGGAACAGTGGCCAAGTGCGTCATGTAAGAACGATCGGTCGTCTTCAGGGTTTGTCTCCCGCCTTCGCAGCGGCTGATGGGCAGCAATAACGGCAATAGTTTGCAATCCATCTGCAGCATTGGTTGCAGCAGGTCGTGAAGATAGGTCTAGGAGTGCCGCAGCAACCGTAGCACTTGCGTTGCCGGACGGCGCAGCAACGAATACAGCAGGGTCCTGTTCTGATATCCAGCCCCCCCTCAGCTACCTTGAACTCAGCGATCAGAAAGGCCCCTAAATCTCAGGAAGGTGGGGGTTTTAGGCGGCTTTTACCGAAGAATAACGAGCTATTAACGGAGTAATCGATCAAAGCAGGCTGAGCACGTCGATAAGAATACCCACAAGAGCAGCGAGACGTCTGGTAGCCATCTCTCTGCTTGTGTCTCTCTCTTTTCCTCTCTCTTCAGGTACCCTGCAGGTTCCCTGGTGGTAAGAACGGTGCTTCCTCATTCCAAGGTGGCCCTAATATAGAAAGCACAAAGAGAAGTAACTAGTCCTGGGTGACGGCTGATTTTCTGACCACTTTAGTAGTCGTTGATTCTTGAAGCGACTGAACTCGAAGATAGCGTTTCCAGATTCCATTCACAATGCATAGAGACTTTCAGTTGCAATGTCATGGGTCCACCTGTTTATTGATTATCAAAGTATCTTTTGACTCTGTAGCTGTTAATTAAGGACGGTTAGACGTAGGTTTAGTTTTTATTGGAGGTTGTTAATTAACGAGTGCTAAAGATGTAGCTTCATTATTTATTATATTAGTGTTAGAAGTAGCGTTCTTTTTATTTATTGTTTGATTTCTTCTCCTAGCTAGAAACTTGATGAATTTTCAACTGAACAATGTTATCTCTTCATTTTTGCCTTTACTAGTTATCTCTTTTTCATCAACGGTTTTCAATTTCCTAGGTGTTTTACATGTTCTAAGAAGTTTTCCCCATTTCTATCTCATAAGTTAGTAATGATCCCATCAATTTGTTTTCTACCTCACTCCCTCTATGGCATTCCCCTTTGGCTTCTAATTTGGATAAGAGATCTAAAGACATTCCAATTCATCAGAAAACATGGTAAGCTTTTCAAAGTGCTATTAATCAATTAGCAATATTCATAAACCTTCTAAACATTGGCGCAGTATTCTCATTTTCATTCATCAGAAATAATATGTATCTATACATTCATAGTTTGTGTACTTAGGGATATGAGCTTTTTTCTTGTTCTCTTGAGTCCCTAGTTGGTTAGGTATATGAATAAAGGGGGGGGGGGGGAGCTTGGATTTGTTCTTAACTTTCTTAATTGGTTTCCTTAACTTTGAACAATTTTTATAATTTGGGTCTCTCAAATCAAATGGCATGAACAAATGCACCAAGATTTGTAGTGGATAGGCCACCCTTGGCATGCAACACTTTCACTATCTTGGTTCTGCTATCCTTTTCTCGCAATATGACTGACTTTATGGGATCAACAACCACTTTACATGATATGTGTAATAGGTCTATCACCTGTCACTAGACTATAAGTCATGTTACAAGCACTCTTAGAAAACTTTCTTTGCGAAATCATAAAATCAACAGATTTACAAATATAACAAGATGATCTCATGACATTTTTTTTGAAGGATGGAAAAGCTTTTGGTTGTATAACACATTGGCGATAAGAGTTTTCCCAAGCCTGAACTGCTTCAGATGTTTTTTGTTGTTATAGATAGTTAAGTATGCTGAATCTTTACTATAGCATATTGATTGATGACGCTGAAAAGTATGAAAGTTGCGTGAAGTTTATTTTTATTTTTCCTTTCATCCTCTATTACTTTAGTCTTAGCTAAATTATTTGGTCTTATACTCATTGTAATGGATTGCTTCAACTTATATACTCATTGTGTAGGTCCAAAATTAGATCCAATAGACAAAATGAATATACATCAGTTAAAGTAATGATTTCCAATTTAAATAAAATCCAAATCAATGCAAATGAAGCATAGGCATGAAAGATCATCACTGCATGTAATTTCTTCAAATTGAACATGTACAATTTCATGTATTTAAGAATAATGTAGTTCAAAAGTGAAGAATAATTTCCAATACAAATTCAATATATCTCTTCATTCTCAAATTTTCAACATGTGATGTTATGTTCATCCCTTCATCTCATCAGTTTAAAATTCATATATCACTATTATTTATACTCAAAAGCATTACTTCTAATATATGGGTTATAGATTGTAATTTTGTTAGTAGTGCTTTCACTGAATAAAAAATGACTAAGAAAGAATTCTTAAACATTTTTAGTAATATAAAATCATGATCATTAAATAATATCTTCCGATCTTCATCTAGACACTTTAACTATGATAAATATGTTTTCTAAGAGTCGATTGCCATTAATTTACATATGAATGTCTAAAAGATACTCATGTTATAACTCATTAAATATATCTACGATTTCATCATTTGATTGTGCATATATAGAAGTCATCATAAGAGTATTTTTTGACAAACAAGGCTGTTGAGTCCCTTTTTTTATAAGGAGCATATCATGCAGCTTTGATATCTAGTGTATTGGGTCACCCAATGGTCATTTGTAATGGTCTAATATGTGTCACATCTTGCACGCGAAATTTAAACTTAATGAGTATAAATATTTATACATATTTTAAAACATATAATTAAACAAAGCCTTCAAGTTTCAATGGGTGGTTTGTCCCTTTGGGTTCCTCTTTTAGTAAACTTTCAACTAAATATTCTGATCGTATAATTTTGGAAGTTTTTCATGTAAAATAATTTCATTCAAATTCAGACATAGACCTTGAGTGAATTATCTCAATTATTAAGAATTATTAGAGCCTTCTCCCTTTGAGCAAATTGCACTTAGAATTAAAACCTTCCTCAATAGAGAATAATCTAAGATCATTAGATATAAAATTCTATATATTATCGTCATCAAAAGAAATGAGGCTTTTATAGCTTTAACCTATTTGCTCTTTCTAGGACCCATAAGTTGGGTGCAGATTTCCTACAGAGATAGAGAGAGAGAAAGGGTAAACAGCATCTGGCGCCTTAGGAGTCGTCTTCCGGTGACAGCAGGGCCTGTCTGCCTTTTCGCATCGGGACGGGGAACTTTTCCAAAGTCTGATCCGACGCCGACCGCTGTCCGTCCGTTCAGCTCCGTTGTCAAAATTTACTTTATACATCCCTATAGAATTATGGAAGTGTAAAAATGCCATACTTTTTGATTATTTGTTCCAGGAGGCCTTCTGTGATCGTAGTTTTCTTACAAAGAACTTCGAAGGGGGGTATGTTCTTAAATCTGTGAGAAATGTCGGTATTTTATAATTTAAATCTTCTCTCCCCGCGCCAAAGATCGTCGTCATCAGCTATTCCCCTCTCATCGAGCCTCTCTCTCATAGTTTTCCGCAATACCTCGACCCACTCTTCTCTGTGAGTCCAGCCACACGTTCCGCGCCTCCCCTCTCTCATCTACTACTAGAGCGGGGCCGACAACCTGTCTCTGTCGCTTCCATCATCATCTCTCTCTCTCTCTCTCTCTCTCTCTCTCCCTCTCTGTCTCTATGGATATGCAGTTTTGGTGGGAGAGTACATGCTTTCCGGACGCGAGAAAGGGGGAAGGCGACGTAGCAGGAGAGGGGAGGTTAGGAGGGAGGGTAAGGGTAGAATGTCTTGCTCGTGCATGGGGAATGAGCCCCTGGGGGTCCGACTGGTGTTCGCCGCGATGTTTCTGCTGAATGCCGCCGTGCTGTGTCGCGGAGGTATAACCAGCGACTTTGTCCGCCACCCGGAGAAGGCCGTCGACATGCCGCTCGATGCCGACGTATTCCGCATTCCCCCAGGCTACAATGCTCCCCAGCAGGTATCCTCCTTTCCTTCCGTGCCTCCTGAATTATTCATTCACTCTCTATGTAGCTGTCTTCGTCCTTCTTCCTGTGCTTTAATGACCTGGTGCGTAGCCTGATTTGAACTTCTGCTGTGAAGGTTCATGTCACCCAGGGGGATCATGAAGGTAGAGCGGTCATTCTGTCGTGGGTCACCCCATCCGAGGCGGGCTCCAGCACAGTCTTCTACGGCACGTCGGAGCACGAGCTGGAATTCAAGGCAGAGGGGACCGTCACCAAGTACAATTTTTACACTTACACCTCCGGCTATATCCACCACTGCATCCTCAGTAACCTAAAGGTTATATGTGATCCAAATGTGATCTTTTGATGGTTCAGCTCTAACTTGTCTTGGATTTTTCTTCTGCCCATTAGCTTCAAAGTAAGTAAACCGAGTGTGCCCTGGTTTGCAGTACACCACAAAATACTTCTACAAAGTCGGAATTGGGCTCACAACTCGGGTCTTCTGGTTCAAAACGCCTCCCAAAGTCGACCCAGATGCTCCATACACCTTCGGTCTGATAGGTGATGAGTTATTTCGAGGGACTATCTTTTAGACGATCTCCCTTATTTGATGTAGTTACAGAAGGAACTAGTCATTTAGAAAATGAAGGCTGCTTCCGTGGGTGGAGATTCCTGTTCAAGCAGCTCTTTTCATTGCTCATCATGTTGTTATTCCGTTGTTGTGCCATTCATTTGATTCTATTTCAAAACTTGCTCTTCTCTTTTGTCCAGTCACATAAGTTTGCTTTCCTGTTCTCCAAATTGACAATGAAAGAAATAGCGCCATATTTCAACCCGGAACATGTTTGTTTTTGTAGTTTTTTGATGGAGAACCATTTCAAGTTCTCTCTAATGTATCTATTTTCCAGTTTTTTTCTTTGTATGCTTGAGAAAATTGTAATTATGGTAATACTATTCATTTGATATGAGCATGAACCATAATAAGTTTTATTATAATAATTATAGGAAGAGCTATTATATTATTGTACATATAATGATACAATGCTAATTTAAATACCAGTTTAATGTTTCTATTTTTGATGTTTGGATGTTGAAATGGAGATTCGGGGGGGATCTCACCTTTCTTATGACTATCCCTGAAAATATATGTTGGTCTGTTGGAGGTATGGATAACATGGTTTTATATTGATGTTATCTTCTTATACGATGCAGGAGATCTTGGACAGACATTTGATTCAAATATAACGCTAGCCCATTATGAATCCAACCCCAAAGGACAGACTGTTCTGTATGTTGGCGACCTCTCGTATGCCGATATCTACCCAAATCATGACAATGTAAGATGGGATACGTGGGGCAGGTTTGTTGAGAGGAGCACTGCATACCAACCGTGGATATGGACTACGGGAAATCATGAAATTGATTTTGCCCCTGAGATTGTAATGGCCTCTCTGTACTTTGTTATTTCTATCTTCGCTGATATTGATTGCCATAAACTCTTCTTTGTTGTTAATCTGATTCATGCTGGCAAAAAAACTTTAGTAAATTTCAAGTTAAATATGCAGTTTTGAACTTTCCATTTTTTTTTGTTTTAATTTTATCTTATTTGGAAATCGATTCACTCATCTTGTCTGACGACCCTCCTTTCAATAAATAGTGAATTGTAGAATGTAATTTTGTGGAATGACTGATGAAAACTGTTTCTACATCTCATATGTATCTCTACGACAGGGCGAATATGTCCCTTTCAAGCCATTTGTACATAGATATCACGTGCCTCACAGAGCTTCTGGTAGTGGGTCTCCGTTTTGGTACTCCATCAAGCGGGCATCAGCATACATTATTATTCTGGCATCGTACTCAGCTTTTGGTATGAATCCATTACTTACCACATTACTGATATCTGTATGATGATGTATTCACTATTACGGTCGTCAGGATCAGTTTGCCTCGCTGTCTCCTCTGGTTGACTTTATTACATCTGACCATCAAAGTAGATATCTGATTTGGCAAAAGATATTATTGCCGGAATATTTTCAAAAAATTTGATTCTCCCTGATCTGTACATTTGTTTCCCTGCAATGTTGATTATTTTGTACTACTCTTTTCATATTCTTAGGATATATAGGTTAAGCTTGGGCTTTCCCGTCTTTATTATAGCTGCTTCTTTCCTGAACGAGTATCACGTTTAAAAATTGTTGTGTTTGTCTCTGGGTTGCTGTCACAATTCGTGGCTCGTTTTTCTACAATTCCTTTTTTTTTTGTTATAGAGAAACTATTAGTCTCAAAGGGAGTTTATTATTTCTTATGTTTCATGTAAAAATTTCCGATTAGGTAAATACACTCCACAGAGTGAGTGGCTGGAACAGGAGCTTCCAAAGGTGAATAGAAGTGAAACACCTTGGCTAATTGTTCTCATGCATTCACCATTGTATAACAGTTACAGTTACCATTACATGGAAGGAGAAACAATGAGAGTTATGTACGAGCCTTTATTCGTCGAGTACAAAGTTGATGTTATATTTTCTGGTCATGTCCATGCGTATGAACGATCTGTAAGTCTTTTCCCATTTCTCTACTATTGTTTTTCTGTGCAGTATATTCCTCTGAACAAGGAGACCAATGCTTTTCTTTGTCAGCAATATCATTTAGTCTTATATTCGCTTGTGGAACTTGATTAGCTCGTGCTCCTGCTGGTGTAAATTTGAAGGTTATGCACTGAAAAGGCTTTCCCAATTTGTATATGAGAACAATGATGATGATTCATAAGTCGCGATAATTGGTAAATAGCATTTCCTGATCTAGTTGTAAATATGTCTCTTGTTGCTTTTGCTTTTGAAAAGCGGCAAGGTTGAAGCAGTAACAGATGCTATTTTAGAAATCTTTGAAAGATAGGTGTAACTTTGGCTGGGTCAGAGAATGGTTGTAGTATGCCAAAGGACTTTGATATTTCCCAGGTCTGGCTTTTCACCCCCTCTGGGACATGTGCTGTTCTTTCACTCTGCTCGAGTCAGGGATCGGATATTCTCATTTAGTGAGGGTAGACCGAAGAGCAGCATGAGAAATCTTCGAATATGTTTGTCTAATGGGATTTTGTTATCTAGACTTTGATGTTATTTTTCTTGCACACTGAAATGAATCTAGACTCAATCAATGGGCAAGTTTCATGCATTGTAAGATAACCAAATCATGCAACATTTTTCTCCTTGCAGTATAGGATATCAAACATCGCTTACAACATTATTGATGGGAACTGCAGGCCCGTGCCTGACCAGTCAGCCCCAGTATACATCACCATTGGAGATGGAGGAAACCAGGAGGGACTGGCCGCAAGGTATGCTCACAGCTGACAGAGAGCTCTCTTCCTGTGTCATTTCCTCTCCTCTTGCCTTCTCTGTCTGACGTGCAGTGGTCTGGCCCCTTCTGGCAGCATGACAGAGCCACAGCCAAGATATTCTGCCTTTAGAGAGGCAAGCTTTGGCCATGCCATCTTTGACATAAAAAACAGGAGCCATGCTTACTACAGCTGGTATCGGAACCAAGATGGCAATGCCATGGAGGCAGACTCCCTGTGGTTCTTCAATCGAGTATGGAATCTCAGGGAGGAGACCTACTATCCTTAGTAATGAAGTAAAACATAAGTGAGTTCTCTTTCTCATTTGCATAAGAAGAAATAAATATACTCATCCACTAGTGGAGGTATCTCTTTAATAATTAACTACTTCATGTAAATGACGTCTCCTGTCTCATATCAGTTATATTCCAAGTCAGCTCCCAGTTAATCTGTGGACACTTTCTGGTCCAAAGTTTGCTATCTTTCTTTGAACTTGCTAAGATGTATGCAATAAGGTGATGCCCCATATGTCTCTCACCAACGTGTTAAGGACTGATGGTTGGTACCAGCTTCAGGGTTGGGCTGCCCATTGCTGCCTCTTATGCTTGGTCTTTAAGTATTTCAAGGCTAAGTTGGAAAACGATGATTTCTCCTGATGCTTTGCCTTCAACCAAACCCCATCTGCGCATGTTTATGAGCAAGAACTCCACAGAGCTAACCTCATCAAGAACAAGAAAATCTGATTTATCTCTAGTGGCAATGCCCATTTCAACTTACTCAACAATGTTTAAGTAAATAGTCTTCATTATGATGATCTTACTACAATCTATTAAATCACCACAGCATATGTAGTTGACTTGTATTTCTTAGATTATTGGTTGTCTCATATTTGGTTTAAAGTGGAATTTTAGATACAAAAAGGTTAATGATAATGGCAACCCAACATAAAATAATCTAAATTGCCTCAAATAGAGTAGAAATATTGTGATATTTTTTATTCAAAAATTTGCCTCAAATAAATCACAAGTATAATATACACACACTAATGATTATTTCAATGAAAAATGTTATTAATTTGGTGATTCATGATATTTAAAAATATTTTTTAATTGATGCTAAAAAATTAAGAAACTTTTAATAGTCTAAACTTAATTGATTAATTGAACACCAAGAATAATCAAAATGGATCATTTTGCATCATAGAAATTTTGTATTCTTGATAAATATTATTTCTTATACTTCAACAATCCATAGTAATTTTCATGCAGTAATCATTACACTCCCTCATTGGCGACTTTTGTAAATATTAGGAAATTCCATTGTAATAAAAAAATAAGAATTTCGAGTATATTGATTCAAATTTTGAAATTCCAAAGCACGAGACTCAAAGACTGTTTTGAATTGTCATTTAGATATTTAACATCATTACTTTATGGTTTAATAAATTTGAACTTAACTACTTTCATGTTCATATCCAAAATAATAGTAATCCATATTTTATGTGTATTAATATAAATTTGATCTATTTATTTTTTTGTATGTATATGTTATCATCAAACATTCTTTAATTAATGCTCTAACAGTAGAGAATTATCACATGAGAGAAGATAATCTTGCATTCTTGTAAATATTAGTTCAAGAAGTTCAATCGAAAAGAATAGTGTAAATTGAGGGAGGAGCCTTTCATAAGATGACATAGGTCAAGGAAAATCTTACCACAGTAAAAGAGTGTAATCCTTGGTGATTTTTGAATAGTGTGTTGGGCTTGTGAATATAGATATTCAGCTAACTATTAATGTCACAATAACACATTTATGATCATATTTTTCTCATTTATTATTATTTTGCAGCATTTTTTTTTTAAAACTAAAACAATTGAAGTACCTTGTTCTATGGATTCACTTGCAATTTCGGCTTTGTTGACATACTTCGACATGTGATATCGTCCATGAGGGGCTGAAGTAGTTGAAAGAACTTATTAGGGTTTAAGAAATCCTGATGGCCTCAAGCAGGCAAGAGGCACTAGAGCATAAATATTTTACTCTTTTTCTTGCCTCTGCTTTCCCTCTCTTTCATTTTAGATCTCCCTCCTCATTGGTGAGCTTAACAGGATTCCTCCTATTCATGGTGCTCACCATCTACCAATGGGTCTAACCTCACATATATCGTCATACCACTCCTGCTTGACTCCTGGTCATAAACAACTACCTGCTCATCTCTACGTAATTTCTGTCAAGAACACCTCGGAATGTTAGGATACTGAGATTATTTTATTTATTCTTGAACGCCAGAAGATCATGACGCGCTCTGTATGGCCTCGGGAGGGTCGCATAACGCCAGGCATGCACGGCGTTCATAGCCGATGTGGCTCATGTCGCACCAGTCGATGGCCACCCGCAGGTAGTTGAGCCATCCCCCGGTGGGATCCACTTCGGAGCAGAATTCGTAGGCGTGGTGGAAGCAGGTCTTGCCGATGACGCAGTCGGGGAAGCACCAGAACCATTTGGACCACTTGACCTGCTCCGGGGAGAACCGCCATGCAAGCAGCCGACCAGACCTTCGACCTCATCCTGACACTTGTCTCTTTCTCTCCCTTTCCCTCTCTGTTCGGCCGGGCTTCCCCCTGTCGGATGTGGGAGTAGAGGCCGACGGCATGAATATGAAGGCGCCCGTTCCCCAGGGAGTTTCGTCGGATACACGAGCAGTGAATGAAGCATCGTAGCATTCTGCACGGTAACATCTATGCGAAGACTTATCACTTGAAGCATAGCTTGCTTACCTGATCGTTTGATCCCGTCGCCCGGGCTTGGGTTGGTCGGAGGACCCCGCCGGTCCCCGTCTGGAGCTGCTTCTCCCCCTCTTCTCTTCCTCTTGTCCACCCTTGTTCTCTCGTCGGCGCCCGTCTATCACCATCGCCATCCCCGCTTCCGCCGCGCTACCTTCGCCCTTCCTTTCCATCGCCGCCAGCCCTCGAACCGCCACCCGCTGCCACCATCGTCCGCCACCGTTTCCGCCTTCATCTGGCCGCCTCCACCGTCGTCGCCGTTCTGCCTTCCGACCGCCTGCCACTTCGCTAACCCTCCTCTCGTCTCTCGCCACCGCCGCCTGATTCTCCCATTATTTCTCTCTCTCTCTCTCTCTCTCCAACTGGGGTTTTAATCGAGTCGGATCGTGGCTTCCGGGCCCAGACGGCGCACCTCCTTCGAACCGCATCAGTCCGCCTCATTGGATCGAACCTATTGTCCAAAAGTGTTGCGCCACTTGCCGGAGAGATCTGTCGAAAAGAGGGGTCAACCATATTGTCACCGCGTCTGGGGGGAGAAGGAAAGAGCTGACTACTCACCGGAGGCCTTGAGTACAGTCGAGGGAGAAAGGAACGAGCTCGCCGATCACCGAAGGTGGATCATGTGAAAGGAGGGAGAAAATGGATTTGTGTATTCGCGACTGCCGTTGAGATTTTAAAGATAATCGATAATATCTGTTTTACTAGATAATAAGTGATTATAGTCTTTATATCTCTAACGATGATACATGTAATAACTTAAGTTCTTGGTATTATGGCACTTCATGAGCCATTGGATTGGATGTGCTTGGTCACATGGCATGCTGAGCAACACGGGATTAACCTACTATGAACCACTACCAATCGAGAACTTAAGTCTCTAGTACTGTGGCACCTCCTTAGCCGTCAAATCATCATTCAAAGTCACATGCGTGTTGAGTGGCGTCGGATTCGCAAACCACTAATGGATTCCTTTATGCATCTAGTATTGTGGCAGCTTGCCCACCGCAAGATTTGACTTATCTAATGACGGGGCTCACTGAACACCACTAGTTGACACTGCGCTCCAGTTAGCTACCTTGAAACACAAGAAACTTTAGTTTCACATCAAAAATATTTTGGCAAATGAGTTGGATATAAATCAAAGTTATGATTTCTAAGTAGAGATTCCTTCTCCCAAAATAAAATAATGTCCAAGACCATCTTGAAAGAAGATAAAAAGGTGGTTTGCCCTCATGCACACACATGTGTACGACACTCCTTGCTCCACGACTAGTTGGCCACCAAGACATGGCAAGGGAGTGACGCACATGTGCACAAAGCAAGTCCCTTGCCACTTGATCCCAACTTGTGGCTCCCCTAGTTTGGGTCTACCCACTCGACCGTAGCACCCCTCCGAGTCAACTATCGAGTGCGAGTGCCAGCTTGCCAATAGGCGGCGATATTTTTATATTTTATTTCTTTACTTTTTAAAAATAATAAAAAATTATGTAAAGTATTTTAACTTCAGACTTCTAAAATTAATAATATATTCCTATGTTTATTTTGAAAATTAATAAAATAAAATAAAATAAAATAACTAATTAAAACAGAAAAATCTAGTTTTAACAAATACCCCCAATTTTGAATTTTTCTAGTCCCTAACAATAAGTAAAAGACTTACAAAGTTAATGATATTTATTAATTCTTTTACATGAATCATTGATTTTCTCATTTTTCCATTAGAGACGATATTCAAATAAATATTTAGATATTCATGTCATTCAAAATAGTTAACTACAAGATCCAAAAAAATAAAAAAATAGTTTCATATCTAAATAAACTATTTCAAAAAATATTCATCTTGATTTTCATTCTCTTCAATGCATGAAATTCAACATCTTTCATTTTTAGAAATCACAAATTAAATGATTACACCTTTACCCAAGTTCTCAAACTATCTTCAGCTTTCTCTTCTAGATTTGTGCACCCAAGTAACGTATTTTCTTTGTCTTTTATTATTATTATTATTATAAACATCATAGGTAAGTAGCTTTCCTCATATAGGTTCTTTTTCATGTCTAAATCTCACATGTGGAAAGCCTCCACGAGATAAATGAGAAATCTCCATAGAGGCATTTGCACTCACTTTTCTTAGTCTTGTCCTAGTCTCGCATATAGAAAAGTTTCTATAAGACAAGTGGGAAATCTCCATATATATTTTTTTCATGAGTTGGGTCTTACACTCCACCATAAGACTTTTTATTATTATTTATATATATATATATATGTAAAACAAATGGTCAACTACTTGATATTCCTCATGCTAAGAATTTCAAGCTTCCAATAGTGTTTATATAATTTCAACCTCTTCACATCTAATGTCATGATTCCTTCTGATTCAAAATGAGAATTTATAACATATGGATCATGATCATTAAGATATATTCTGAAAATATTTCATCTTTCAATGTACTACATTTTTATTTTATTTTATCTCTTGCAATCACTAAATCTAACACACTTTAATCTTCATACTTAAATGAATTTACCATCCTATAGGAAAAATATAGAAATCCATGATTCATCAAGACTAGTTTTAAAACTTCCTTCTATACTAATTATTCAAGAAATAATTCTAATTGAATTTTCTTTGCTCCCCCCAATTAAAATCAGAATTGTCCTCAATGACATGAAATATATTATCAAATTAAATTGTGAAACAAAAGATATATACTCATAAATCAGCAAGTACAACATGATAAAAATAAATGTATGAGGTAATACTGAAATGAAATATAGAGCAACGAAATTCTAAATTTATTAAGAATAAAATATACATTAAAGTCTGTAAAAATAAAATTATTGGGTTGTCTCCCAATCAATGCTAAGTTTAATGTCTTCAGTCGAACACAATTCTATGATGATTTCATGAATGTTATGTCATTATCTAATGCCTCTTTCCTATAATATTTTTGATCTAATACATGGGCATGGAATGAAAGAATTAATTAATCAACTTGTTGAACATAAATCAATTCTTCTATGTAAGAATCAATTACCTTAATATGATCTTTTGAAAATATTTAAAGAAATATTTTGACCTTCATATTTCATATTTATCATTTTATTGTTGCAATCAATATTTGTTTTAGTTGTGGCAAGAAATGGGTATCCTAATATGATTGGTGCATGAGTAATTCATCTAAAATAGGAATATCTAAAATCAAAAAATCCACCATAAATTTACATCCTTTAACATTGATGATGACATCTTCTAGGAGACCCCTTGGTGTTTTAATGGATCTATCAGCTAGTTGTTCCACTAAAGTTGGTTTCAATTCTCCTAATTTTAAAATTTCAAAAACAGCCAAAGGTAATAAATTAACACTTGCTCCCAAATCTAAAAGCACATTTCTAAATAGAATTTTACCCACTTTACATGAGATGAGAGGTGCTCCTAGATCTTTACATTTCCTAAGCAAAGAATGGGAAATAACGGCACTAGCCTCTTTAGATAGAGATATCTTCCGAGGTGACCTACAAGGTGTGCATAATTCTTTTAAATTTTTTGCATATGTAGGTATATGTTAGATTACCTCTATCAAATAAATAAAGATATGAACTTGTTTAAATATTTTTATAAGCTCTTCATTAATGTCAACTTCTTTTCTTATGTTTTGGTTCTAATGCCTTAGGAAATGGGACTATTTTTCTAAATTTATCTAGCTGTGACAAAATAAGTATGGGTGGTTTGTCTACTTCTGATTTTTCTTCTTTTGATTCTTGTTTTTCTTCCTCTAAATTCTCATCATCAGAAAATAAACTATCATGATCATTATCATCATCATTCATCACTTCATCATCATGAATTTATTTTTCTAAAAAATCTGGTGCACATAGATCTTTGAGTTACTTTTCACTCCTCAAAGTGGTCACTACATTTTCAAAACCTTGAGATGTAGATGATTCATAACTATTAAAAGGCTGATTTCGTGGGTTCATAATGAGTTGACTAAGAAAATGACTTGTTTCACGTTTTGAATGAGCCAAGGCTAGTTTATCTATTTCTTTTTCTAGCCTAAGGGTTTTTTGCTGATTTTCTTACCTAATTTACTCCATCATCTTTATCATAGATGTATTTATTTCCTAAAATTGTTGCATCATTTGCCTCATAAACTATTGCATTAAATTTGAATTCATATCAGATTGATTTTGATATGAATTAGGATATTGTGGGCTGAAATTGGGGACTGAACTTGAAGAAGAAGATGTAAAATTGTGGGCTGGTGGCTGATGAGTACCTTGTTGAAAATTATGAGTATTTTGATGAAAAGAGAATTTAGTATTATATTGTGGTTGATGAGAAGGCCTAAATTCATGATTAGTTCTAGGAAATGATTGAGAATTCATGGTATGATTATGAGAATTTGAAAAATTATTCTGATTTTTCTAAGAAGGATTTAACTGATTCTGATGATCATAAAGTGTATGTGCATGCTCTTGATCTAAATTTGGATATTGAGATTCATAATGATCAGTCCTACCACATGATGAACATCTATAATAAAAATAATGTGCAAGTTGTGTAGGATCCTTTTTATGGAACAAATGATTATATAAAATATCTAGCTTTTGATGAACCTCACTAACGTCATTTGTAATGTTTAATGCATCATGATTTTGAAACTCAAACATTCTTATTTCATTTTTATTATTGTTGTGTGTTGATGAGAGAAAGAGAAAACTTTAGAATTTATGTATTGAAGAAGAGGAGTATATGAGGTTATATAGAAGAGAAGAAGAAAGAGAGAGAGAGATAGTGGAATAAGTGGAGAACATAGAGGAAGAATAAGGACGTAGAGAGAATAAGTCCAAAATAGGCCTAGTGGGCCTAGTGGGCTATTCTAACACTTCAATCATATAAAACAAAAGATTCATGTTCAGCAGAATTTTCACTTAAATTTTCATATAATCTTTAAATTTCATCCTCATCCTTACTCATAAATGTGCCTCCACATACAACATCTATAGTATTTTTCTGTTGTTCTAATACACTATCATAGAATACATGATTTAATTGTCATTTGGCAATTCCATGATGTGGACATCTCCTTTGAAGCTCCTTGAATCTTTCTTAAGATTCATGGAAGTCTTTTCTTGATTTTTGAGTAAATTAGAGAATAGCTTTCCATATGGCATGAATCTTGCCAACGGGATAAATTTTTTTCAAAAATGCTTGCTCTACTTCTAACAATGTGGCGATCTCATGTGATAATGATGTGAGCCAATATTTAGCTTTATCATGCAATGAATATGAGAAGAGACATAACCTAAGTACATCTTGAGGAAAATTAGGAATATGAATAAGTTCACATGCAGCTAGAAAGCAAAAAATATGTTGATGTGGTTCCTTATTAATTAACTCATGAAATTCATGAAGTATTTGTAAAGTGCTATGACGAATATCGAAATGAACATTTGACACAATAGGAGGTTTAACCTACAAATTAGGTCTATATAAATCAGGTATATAATAATCACACATAGTTTTATAAGGTTGAGTATTTTCAATATTCTCATTCTCCTAAGCTAGGTGATCCATCCTAGGTGATTCTACTTCTATAGAAGATGATTTTTTTCCTTTTTCTACTACTAGAGTCTCTAATATGGGTGGTAAATTTTGTTTTTCTAGTGCTCCTTGACGTGACTTAGTCGTTGTATATTAAATCACGTAAATATAAAATTTATAAAACTAGAAAATATGAATTTTCAGATATTTATAAGTATTTTTGAATAAATATATCAATTATAATTCAATAAAACTTTCAAAAATAGTGGTAATTTTCCAAGTCAATCACAAGGATGTAATATAATATTTGGTAATTATTCAGAATTTTCCTCAAAGAATACTATTTTCTATAAATTTTATACTAAGAAATGAAAAGGAAATATATTTAAAATTCACTAAAAAAGGAAATAAGGGTGAAGATGTCAGGATGACGTCAGCGCCCGATGAACGCGAATCGGGCAAAAATAGAGTTCCGCCCGGTGATTCTTACGTAAGCAATTACAGACGATTTAATTGATCAAATTAAGATCTGTAAAAGCCGGAAAAATCGTAAGTGAACGAAGTATATTTTGGTAAATTAAAATCACACAAATTATCACTAAATGAAGCGTAAAGTAAGTTGAAAGTAGGAAAACAGAGTTCCGGCATCGCGGCGGCAATGCGTCGGCGATGCACTGGAATTCTGAATGTTCGAGAGGATCGTCATGCAGTGTCCACGGCCTCGAAGGCTCTCCTTGGACAAGGACGACGTGGGCAATCTCTAGATCTTCTCGCGAAGTTTAGAGATTAATGAAATGGGTCATCGAATCATCTCCAGCGGCTATCACCCGGCGGAGCGGAAAAACGACGACTTTGCGGCTCTCCGGCAGCTGTCACCCTATAAAGAAGAGCTGGATGGAGGTGGGGCGCATGTCAGGGAGCTTCATCCTCAAGTCCGCGTAGCAAGAGGAGGCTCTTCATCACATTTGGTACGCTCTCAAGAGGTGGCGACTCGTCTCCCAGCGGATCGTCCTCTTCCCGACGACAGCTTGTTCGTTGATCAATCGGAGATGCTTTACTCGATGGATTCGCGATCCTTTTATCGTGAATCGTTCAACAATTTTAGTAGCAATGCTCTGCGAATCGTGTTGACGAGATTTTCGTCGATGATCCAGCAATTCTAGTTGCTTAATCCTTCACCGGCGATCTATAGGAAAGTCACGATAATCAGATAAAAAAATATGAGTTTTGGCTCTA
Organism: Spirodela intermedia; assembly: GCA_902729315.2. Lineage (NCBI taxonomy): Eukaryota > Viridiplantae > Streptophyta > Magnoliopsida > Alismatales > Araceae > Spirodela > Spirodela intermedia. Next base: position 2,248,527 of record LR746264.1, read on the forward strand.
AGAGGATTCGAACCTATGCTGGTTGCGCGCCCTTTCTGAGGAAGGTGACGCGGGTTTAGTCCCACATCGGTTATGCGCCAAAGTTTCTGGTGAATATAAAGTAATATTACATTCCCGATCAAGCGTGCATGTACGACCACTCCTTGCCCCACAGCCAGCTGGCCACCGGTGACGTGGAAGTAGAGTAGTGCACACGGTGCCTCCATCGATTCAAGCCGCTCAAGCCCCTGCTCGCAGCTACTCCCCGACTACGCTTCCGACCCGCTTGCGGGCCCGGCGGGTCCTCCCATTTTGTAATATTTTTTATTTTTATTTCTTTTTCTTCATTTATCTCAAAAGTAAGACTATAAAAATCATATAAATTCGTATAAAATCACATAATTACCCAAAAAATCACATTAATCAACTGAAAACCACTTTTCACACTTTAACACAAATATAAGTCTATTTATCACGAGTTAAGGCTAAAACTATATTATTTACTAATTATTAACTCATGATAATGAAGACTTATCACCCCTAATCCGTAGATTGGTTGGTAGCTGAATTTTCTAAGATTAGTTGCAAGCTACGTCTATCATTCATAATTAGCTTCTCAAAATTTAAATTCTAGCAATGATCATGACATGAAGATATGATTCTAATAAATATGTCAAAGAGAAGTATAGAATCAATGTGAAATTTAAAATACTCAAGTAAATAAATAAATCGAAAATAAAGATTTAAAAATCTAACTTATAAAATAAATGTAAATAGAAATCAAATGAGACTAATAATTTTTATTTTCTTTTCAAAATATTATTTAAATGAAAATAATGAAATAATGAAATCTATAATAAATATATTTTTTAAAATAACTAAAATATGAAAAACTAAATTAATTAATATCGATTAAAAATAAATCTCCCTAGCAATGGTGCCAAAAAATAATGTGCACTTGTAGTTGTGTTTAAATGTCCATTATCTAATAATATTTATAACTAAGACTTAATAAAATATTAGTATAGATACAAGTCTTAGGTCAAAAGAGAGAGGAGATCTCTCACAAAAGAGAGAGAAAGAGAGAGATGGAGAGAAATCTTATGTGAGACAAAGAGAGAGAAAGGTCTCACGAGAGAGAGAGGGTGATCGATTGATGGAGAGAAAGAGAGGGAGATTAATAGATGGAGAGAAAGAGAGGGAGATTGATCAATGGAGAGAAAGAGAGCAAGATCGATTTAGAAAGAGAGAGAAAGAGAGATCTCACAAGAGACGGAGAGAGAAAAAGAGGTCTCACAAGAGAGGGAGAGAGAGAAAGAAGATGATAATAAAGAAAGAGATAAATATGGTTAAGCCATTTTTACAGTGGCCATGATTCTCAGATGAATGTGTCCTTGAGAATTCACATACATGACATGAGTTCAACCGTGAATGTTTCCACCTTATTTTAATAATTAAGCACTCATTAATCAACCTTTAATCTCGTTGATTTTATATTTAAAAATAGAAAGATACTCTTTATTCATAAAATGCCGAAAACATAAATACATTGAGATTTGACTATGAAAATCAATAGAGAATAAGTTAGAAACGATCTTAGCCTGATCTTAGATGAGGTTTAGAGGATTTAGAAAAAGAACGAAGATCATTCTTGAAGTTTTGAATTAGTTCTACTCATTGCAATCAAAACTTATTCTAAGTTTAGAATAAATAAATATTTAAAGCACGTAAATAAATAACAAAAATAGAAAATAAATCATTACTCAAGTTTATTCTACCTCTTAAGTAATTGGAGATATCGATGTGGTGGCTTGATTTCATCTAAACATGTCGCACCACAGTAGAAGTCAAAGAAGTATCGTCCGAAAGTGTTGCATCACTTGTTGGAGAGATCCACTGAAAAAAGAGGTTGACCACACTATCACCATTGTCTAGGAGGAGAAGGGAAGAGTTGACCACTCGCTAGAAGCCTTGAGTGTAGTCGGGGGAGGAAGGAACAAGATAGTCGATCATCAGAGGCGTTGATCATGTAAAAGGAGGGAGAAAATAGATTTACTTATTCATGACTGCCGTTGCAATTTTAAAGGTAGTGATATGTGCAAGAACTTAAGTTCTCAATATCGTGGTGCTTCACAAGCCACTAGATCAAATGTGCTTGGTCATGTGGCATGCTAAGTGACGCAAGATTAACCCGTCACAAACCGCTGCCGATCAAGAACTTAAGGTCTTAGTACTATGACACCTTTTTAGCCATCGGATCATCATTTAAGGCCATGTGCGTGTTGAGAGGCGTCGAATTCGCAAACCGCTAATAGATTGTTTTGCTCATTTCTATCGTGGCAGCTCGCCCACTACAGGATCTAGCTTATCTGATGATGTGGTTCATTGAATACTACCAGATGACACCATGTTCCATACAGTTACCCTGAAACACATGAAAAAATTTAGTCTTACATTAGAAATATTTCAATGAATGTGCTGAATATAAATCAAAGCTACGGTTTCTTAATAGAGATCTTTTCTCCCAAAATAAAAGCATGTCTAACATCCACACCCAACTTGCAAGAGGGTGTTACACAAGCTAGGATCTCGTTATTATAGTGTCTCCCTTCTATTTGAGCCCTTGAGTCAATTATAGACTACTTAATGAACTTTTCCTTTCTTTCTTCAAAATAAGAGGGTTTGGCCCACCGGTATTTAAACTGGTTTAGAGGTGAATTGAAAAAAATAACTTTTCGTGAATCTACTCTAATGAGATTTTCTAGGCAGCTCCAGTGAGAAGGGAGGATGAAGACCTGATCAAGAAGATCAAGATCCTAGTTTGACAATAAGAACAATTTCTGTGCCATTGACCTGGGAAAGTGTATGCCATATATTTCCCTTCACAAGAGAGGATAGTTGTTCCAGGATTATTTCATTGGCAATCATTCCTACAACAAGGATGTCTACTAACCCTATATAAACCTCATGCATGTGGCCACAGAGAAAAGATGATTAAAACAAAACTTCTTCACAATGTGGGAAACTTTAATAGGAAACTGGTGAATTTAGCATCTCTTCTCCCACTTCGTCGTCCTTCCATCCGGTTGTCCACACTTCAGCCACAGCCTAACCCGCCTCTCGCCATCCTTGTTGCCACCGCCACCACCTCCATCCTTACTTCCGCCACCTATTGCCGCCCTCCCCTTCCATTGCTGCAAGCCCTAGAAGCGCCACCGCTGCCACGAATCATTCAATCTCCTCCGCCAATCTGCCTCCTCGCTGTCCACCTTGTTGTTAGCCCCTCGTGAAACCCTCTTTTTCTCTCTATCCCGCCGACGTTCTCATTTCGCCTCTTTTCTCCCTCCGCCCGTTAGTTAGTATTTAAAAAATTAACCCTTGGTTCTCGTCAGCACGAGAACCCTCTTTCTTCTCTCTCCCGCCATCACCACGTACCCCCATTTTTTTTTCTCTCTCTCTCTCCTGCCGATGCCCTCTCATTCCGCCCCCCCTTTTCTTTTCTTTTCATCATTATTTTATCATATTATTTCACCTCACTTCTGGACCTCATTTATACCTCTCGGTCCAAACAGCCCATTCTCTTCAAACTGCACCAGTCCACTCCTTGGTGCGAACCACTCGGTATGAACCTTGGAAAATCACTAACAAAGCTCGTGGAACTCGAACCAACAAGAATCTTCAAGATATCAAAAATATCCATTACAAAGGTGTGTTGATTTCCAAATTCCTTGTGAAGTTGGTAATTGTTTTTAAATCCTTGCTCTTAGAATTTGTGAGATTCATAGGATAGCCACCCTCATGTGAAAGATTGGTGGTCCAAACCCTGGTTGAAAAGCCTTGTCTGATTATTTGAATTAGATAACCCAATAGGTAATTAATGATCCTAATTCTCTTAAAATTACGGGATCATCTGGATATTAAATCTGCAAAGTTTTAATTTAAGTCAACTCTAAAGATTAATGTGTAGCTCTTTTTAAGGAGATCTATTCTGGCCCCTTTGTCCTACATCACTTTCTATGGGGTACTTAAGACAATTCACAAAAACTTGTATACAAAAAGAATTAGGTGATTTATTGAACATAATGTTCCTTAAAAGAAGATATTTCATTTTAATGCCATATTTGTGTTGTAAAACTTTCTACAAAGTTATTGGAAATTATAAATCATCTAGTTAAAAAATGTTTTAGTATAGAAGATTACTTTGTAACATACACATTTAGTTTTATTATTTTTCAAAATAATTATTATTTATGGTTTTAGCAAGATGAATAGCTAAAATATCACTCGTGTCGGTAAAACTTTTATTTCACTTTCCCATGAATATCCGAAACTAATTTTTTCCTTACTGACCTTAAATTAAATTGAAGATGAGTTTAGATGGACTACAATGGTGTTTTTAAGAAATCATTTTATCACGCCTCTTTGAATAACAGCTTTCACAAGTATACTTGCATTTCAGATCAAAATCATATTCTATGTTGTCACCGAAATAAAAATAAATAAATATAAATCTTGCATAAGGTAGCCATTATCTTTCAACATGATATGATTGATTAAGAAGTAGACGAAGAAGAAGAAAAACATGACACCTTAATAATTTATAACAGTGACAACCATTTTTGTTATGCGTACCAGTGCAAATGGTGTTAACACCTTCACCCTCGCAATGGGTCAGTGACTACGACAACACACTAAATATTCCATAGCATGCCAATAAAAGGGTTGGAGTAATTGCCAATCTAGAGGCACTGGATCCTGTCTATTCCGTCTGCAAAATATTCTACCATAAAGAGTATGTGCCACAAAAGCCGGCCTGGTTCGCCCGGATATGTGCTACACTTACGAGATAAAGCTTGATTCTGGTCGATATCACTTTGCAGTAGGCCATTCTCTGCCAATTACCCTTGTCGTCTCGAGCACTTGCCTTGAAATCTCCTCTCTCAGTGCCTACCTCTCCTTTTCTGCTCCTCTCAGCGTTTATTTTTGTGTGCCTTTATGCCCTATTCCTGTCCTACTTTTTCTCCGACTTATCTACATGTCTCTCCTCCCCCGCTCTCTCTCTCTCTAACTCTCTTTCTCGCGGTTGATTCTATATCAAGTGGGCAACCCCTGAAAGGGTAGTCATTGACTTCCGTCTGCTCTCACTCTCACCGAGGTGGGTCCGTCCCACTCTCTGCTCTTATTCTTATCAATAAGTCCCTATCTCTGCCTTTGTGTGAAATTTCGCTTGCACGCGTACTTATTTTACATACGACGGTGGGAATATTAGCTACGTTCTCTGTACGATAAAATCATCACATTTTCTTTAACGTCAGAGAGATAAATCGAATAAGTCTGAGGTACTCGAGATTACCTTTTTCACATAAATAATTACACGTATGCCTTGTGTGTGTGGCGTTCTTGTCCAATAAATGACTAAATAATAAGGAGGTAATTAAAATAAAACCGATGGACGTTTCACCTAAACATGACATAAACGTAAGATTTCATAAAGAATATTTTTTTCAATAGCAAATTAAATTAATTTTGGTGTCAATAAAAGCTTTTAAAAGGAAAATAGGTACTGATATAATTGAATAAAAAATTTCTCCCATACATATTGGATTATATCTTGTGTGTGCATTGCAGATTACGTCTCAACTTCTAAGGGTGTCAATCAAAGTCTTCTCCCGTACAGATTCGATTATACATTATCTGTGCATTGCAGATTGCGTCTCAACTTCTAACCAAGACAATCTATTGCATTCTTCATATGTGAAGTACTGAGTTATTGCAATAGCCCTCACGCCAATCAAATTATTTCTGATGAAGACAACACAAAAGCTAATACCATAGTAGTTGACACATCTACAACCCTAAGGTATCGTCTAGTTTGAAGATGAAGGGCTTCAGTGAGCTATTGGTGGCCGTATTAGGGGAAAAAAGCTAAATAAATCCATGCATTTAACTTACTGGATCTGTCTGAGGGTGTTTGGAACTAAACGTTGGATGATATTCTATCACCACAAACATATTTAACTTTTACTAGATTATTTTCTAGTTTATTCTATCTTGTTGTATTATCAAACAGAACCTTAAAGTACGTTTCATGGTGGTAGGTGCACATCTGTCTAGAGTTAACATATCTTTCTCTCTGTAAGACCATGAATAAATACTATTAATAGACATTTCAAAACGGAAGTGTGGACGACCTGATTTCGAAACTCTTCCGCAACATTTCCACCAAGACCTCACACATCCATTCGACATCCTTAAGTGCATCTTATGTAACTTCTTAAATCAATAAGCTCTTTGAGAGGGAAATCCATAAAGTTATATGCATGTTTTTCAATGAGATAAAATTATAAAAATTTTCCTTCAGCTCGGATACTGAGGCCACCCTTACAGCAAAGACCTCTGTTCAAAAATCGATGATTAATGAGAACATAGCACGTATGTATGAAAAATTTCATATGTTTCCGATATTTGACACATTAAATTTTTCTGTGAACCTTTATCAAGTCAATTCATACATATTTTTTCTGTAATTTATATTAAATAGTACAGCCAAACCCCTCATAAGTTAAATTTAGGATAAATGTTATTGTTGATTTGAATTGATATGTTCCTACTTTCAAATAATGTGATAAATTATTTGGATAATGCACTTGTGAAAAGTAATTAATTAATAAATTTCATGTATAACAAAGAAATCGTTTATTTCTTGCTAGTGAATTATCTTGTATTCTATGAACCAACTAGAACAACTAAATGATGAGGTGATGAGGCTCACACATCAATAGGACAACTAATAAATTTAGCACATCAATATGTCTGGGCGTGTACATATCATTTCTTATTCGTGTACCAAAAATAAAAATGTGTATGAATGTGATAGAGAATTTATAGGTTTATCTTTGCTATTAAAAAATAACGGATCTTATAACCTTACATATATTCATTACCCTTGAGGAACTTCTGACTAAGAATTTAATCACAAATTAAAGATGATAAGGATTTTAGTATTTCAAAAAATTCATCCAAATTTAATAGTGGGTTCTAAGGTAATTAATGAACTTGCTAACTGCACTTCAAATATGAGTGATAAGCATTTTCCTTAAAATAAGCACACCATAAGTAAAAGATCAAAGTTCATTCACTATTGCAATGTGCCACCTGAACACCAGAACACGTGTTCACTGAAACAAGTCAGAAAGAATGTCATTAAGTATATCATGAGATATGAAACTAAATTAAATGGAGAAAATTATAATATTTATTTCACATGAGTTATCTTAGTCACTGACGGGAAACTCTTGACGTTTCTGCTCTCTTACCTAAACAATGACTTGTCAAATAAACTTCCTGCATAAATGGTATATGCAGAAACCCATGCTATACTTTATGTAATTTACATTAAAGGAATGTACTGATGTATCACAGTGATAAGCATATAGCAGTCTTCTTCAACCATCTCGTAATTTGACTACCAGATACCATATTAGAACCTAGAAGGATCTTAAAGGAAAGACGAATCTTGTAAACTTTTTAGTGATGTTTATTCCATTTAAAGGACAAAATCATCTGATTTTATTCTCATTTTACTACTGATCAAAACTTTAACAAGAAATTTAGTTGGAGAACCAACTCTACAACCATGTGCTAATTTTACATCCTATGCATTTTTCAAGTATTCGACATAATGTATTTAAAGAACCGAATGGTTATTTATTTCTATCTTTATATTTTTCTTAAAATGAGTCAACCTAAAGAGTCCAATAATTATGGCCTAAATTTCATACTATGAATAAAGGAATCTAGACAATTACCATGTGGAGGAATAAATTAGGATGGTTTCGAAATATTATTCTAGAATTTCTAGACTTCAAATAACAAATTTTTCTTCTTATAACTGAATCACTGGTTTAAATTTGTGGCAAGAGACCACACCTTACAAAGAAAACGAAGAATCCACTCTACACTAGGGATGATGCAATGCCTTATAAAGATAAATACTTACATTTAAATTTTAAGTTTAAAATTTCAATGGTGGAAAATAGATGACACTTGAGGCTGGGAAAAATCGGAGAGGAATAGATGTAATTGTGTAGGCTAATGTCGTAAACATTCTAATTCACTGAACTATTTATGATGGCTTGTAAACTAAACTATGCTCAACACTACATACCAATAATAAATTAAGCAGAAAAATAAATATGTTAGCAGACTAATTGATGCACGATTATAGAGGTTTTTTTAATCCATTTGATACAATCAACTCTTTGAATCAACTTTATTGCCAACTAATGTGTAACCACAATCATACACAAAATTATCCCAGAAAATGCACACATTATTTAGAGTGATTTGTCCCATACTTTTTATCTACTATCCTAAGGGTCCTGAAACTCATTTCATTCTACTAATATTGGAAATATTTACCGTCATAAACACTTCTAACTACAGCCACCACATATTTTGTTACATCAGCAAGTCTATTTCACAAAGAACTAAGGAGGATGCTAGCAAGAAATCACTCCACCATTAACGAGCTTGATTATGTTGCCTGGTAACTAATCTTATTGTATTCATACTCACAACTTCACATTTCAGCTTGATGGGTTCATTTTAAAACAGTGGATAACATACTATGAAAATTAATAACTCAACACATGAAACATTCTACTTTCAGTTCTGATAGATGAAACTTTTATTCTAATTTGTCAACAAAATTCTAGAGTTAGTCTATTTATTATAAGGGTTTGTAGTGGTGAAGGAATATCACAGGAAGAATGTGTTTAGTGCAGAAAAGTTGAATTGAGAATCATAAATATAGAATGACAGGTCAGCATCGATTTACATAACCGGCATTATATTTGACACTTAGCGATTAGTACATTGGAATGGAGATCTTTGAAAGGGTGCAGTCTAAGCCAACTTTTCATCTTAATACGAGTATAGTCTACTACCTAACTCGTAGCTTATTAACTCCAAGAAATCACCACATCTCTCTGGATTTATGGCATAAAAAAGTCCGCTAGTGATTTAATGCTAGCACGTTTGTCCATATCCATATCTTTGGATGAGAAAATTTGCACTCACTATTCTTGAATCACGAATCACAAATTTCAGCATAACGTGTAAAAAATAAATTTACAATTATATTTATCTACTTCAATCAAGAAGTGAGCATCTGTTGGTACTAGAATGCATAAAATAAATCAATTAAATGTGTCCAGAAAAATTATAAGTATAAAGAAAATTAAATACCATAATACCCAACGATTGATGCATAAAGAATGGACATCAACACTCTTGGCTTAATACACATGATTTTGCCAAAGGGTTTGACTTGAGTAAATAAGGTAAGAGATACAAGTAAGGCAAAACTAACAGTTCATTTATGGAAAGAATAGAGCTCAGCCTAGGGCATCCTTCTGGACGTTGGAGTTAATATTTAAAATGCCATAGTACCTGGTTTCTTTAAAATAAAAACCTAATAATATGTAAAAAGTTAGTTGTTTTAAGCTATTGAATGTATAGCAATAGGCATTTAAAGCTAAGAAACATCCCTTAATTGAGTGTTCCTATTGCTTGCTTATATGTCAAAGTTGAAGAAGCTCTCTTCAAAATGTCTGTTAACTGCTTCATCAAAGTTTCAGCAAACTGTCGTACTTTCTTATGTGTTATTATTCTTACATGAGACTATTTAAGTTAATGAAGTTTGCGTTTCATTATATTATGTAATCTTATTAAAAAATTAAAGGCTATCATGTGTACTTATCTCTTATCAATAACTTGGTAAGTGAAAATATTGTACTATGTCCAAGATAACCCATTGAAATCAGGGAGACTCTTGAGGGATACTGTCCAAATAGACACTAATCTATAAGAAACATTTGTGAATATATTCACAAAATATTCCTATTGTCCATTGCGGTCCAAAGTATTGCAATTTGACCTTCCTTGAGTTTCTGAAACCCACCAAGAACCAGTCGGAAATCAAACTCGTGAAACTTTTGATTTAACCATTAAAAGTATAGAAAATTGAAAAAAAATTTATAAATGTTCATTTGAGCCACAATTTTGATAAATTCATTAAATGGATTTGACGAATATTTCTTATTATGAGTACACTTTTTAATAACTTTAAGCTTCTTTTTAAGCATCCCTTTTGAGTTTAATATTGGAGTGTGCCTCTTTACAAGGGTTATTTATATACAATAGTTTATCAAATAAATAATGAATTTACGTGTAACTATCTATGTTGTAACATTTTAGCTAGAAGTTTGAAATTGGACATGAAGAGAAAGGCTTTTGTTTATTTTCATTTGATGATTTCTTAGATATATTAAAATATGCATTTCTAAATTTTGAGAAAACTGCCTCAAATAATCATTGGTGCAAGAATGTAGTGGCCCGTGCACTTGCTAAAATATCCCCATATGATTGAGTATGTCAATGAAATGTAGTCAGGCTAGAAACAATCGCGCTAAATTTCAGAAATCTGGTGTTTAAAATTTAATTCTGATTTTCCTCTAATGGATCAAACTGGAGGATTTAGTGACCATGAAAATCAGATGGTAGTTGAGAAAAAATCACATGCATGGCAAAAACTTATGAGTCATGTGACATACTAGAAATGGAAGAAAGGAAGAAAGTAGATCAAAAATGTAAATTTTGTCTGAAGCCTTATGATCTTGAAGTTAATTGAAGAATTTTCTGCATATTGTTCACCCCCTGAAGTGGCATCTAATATAGTGTCTTGGAAATTTATTTCTGAAAATCGGAAGAAAAGTTATATAAAAAGTAACGCTTTTCTGCAAAATTAAGTGAGGTCATGCTATAATGTACGTTAGTATGGTATTATTGGGCCTTTTGAAGACCAAAAAGTTTAACATCTCCACACGACTCGAAGTACTACTGCCAGATAATTTGACAAAGATGGGGTCATCTTTCGGGAGTTCAAAAGGGATGACATCTGCGGTCGGCTTCTCTCTCTCTCTCTCTCTCTCTCTCTCTCTCTCTCTCTTGTTTACTTCGTAGATTCGTCCATCTACGTTTACATATATATCTATATCTATCTACCTATATATATATACGTCCATGTGCGTTTTCTCTCTTAATCTATATCCTTATCTCTCTTTCCTTCTCTCATCTGTAGACACGCAACTGTGATAGATGATGCGTCTAAGCAAAAGCTGCGAGGACGCTGACACCTTCTTTACTGTTAATCCCAGAATTCACAAAATCTCACTGTTAAAAGGAGTACGTCCACTATCTCCAATCCGAGTTAGTCTCATAAAGGTCAACAGGTACTTTATGAGCCACTGCCATAAGTCTTCGATAATGATCTCTCATTTATTAGCGCCAGCGATATCTTTGTCCGTTCCGGGCTGTTTTCCTTGCCCCCTTTCCCACTCGAGCTGGCGAGGAGCCGATCGCTTGGCTCGCTTCGTTCCACGAGTAACACGGACGACCGCCGTTCCCCACCATGAAGCGCTGGAAAGGCCATTTAAATATAAGCCACAAGGAGTCTGTTTCCTTCCCTCCTTAGCGATGACAGTCGCCGTGGCTGGTAATCTCACGGGATGAGAATTTGAGACGAAGTTCCGAGTCAACAAATATGCGAGGGGCATCGTCCGGGAAAATAAATACTAAGAGTAGGAAATGGCACACTGCCCAAAATTCTCTTCTCAGGAACGTCCGTCAGTAGTTGGGAAAATATCCATCTGTCGTCATTTCAATGACAATTTATTCCTACCACAGACAACCAGAGAAGATATTTTCGACCCGGAAAGTATGAGCACGCTGCGAAATACGAGCACATCTGCGTCATGCTCTTCATGTCCGTCATCAGTTGGAATGCCGTGGATGAACACTGAGCATGAGAAGGCTGATGATGTGGGTTCCCCGCCACATCTCTATCTGGCACATGTTAACTTACACCAGTAAATATGCCTGCCTATCCTCCAACATCATTGTGTGCAGAACATTCCACATGAGAATTCTTTATAGCCACATGGCCACTATAAGGGCAGGCGAAGTGGCCCATTAAAGACGACAAGGGTTTCCAAATTTGCAATTTGGGAGTAGTGGTCCTTGGACATGTGATACCGAATCGGGACCGGAGAACTTAATTTCCTGAACAATATTTGTCCATATTAATGACTCGATTCCTTGAATGTGAAGATTTAGACTATATAGAAGTGAAGATTTAGTTTCAAAAGTTCATTGAACCCAACCTATTTCGTCTTAAATGCCTTGGTAACCACTACGAAAGGGCATCTTTTTCAACGGAAGGGGCTGCAAGTACAAGCAAAGCTTCGTGTAAGAAATCCACGGATCAGCTATCTGACAAGAAACGAGAGAGAGAGAGAGAGAGAGAGAGAGAGAGAGTTTCAGGTTAGAAGTCGTAGCCCAAATTTCGATGGAGGATGTGGAGTATATTGAGGGGTACGTCTCTCCTTGACCAAGAATCTTCTAAGCTTTCCAGAGGAATCTAAACGAGGTCGTAGCCTTGACGATGTTTCTTCGCCGTTGGATGCGCGCAGACTTTATTGACTTCAATCACGTACGTGGCTTCCACGTTTTCGTGATAGACTCGCTGACTCACATGCTGTCTCTCCGTTTTCTCCGGATCGGCGTCAGCTGGCCGAGCACCGCGGATACAGGACGTCACAACTACCCATCGCTAGTATGAATAAATTTGAAGTTGGAAAGATTTATCTTGGTGCCTATGCGGGCCACAGATCGGATAAAAGGCATTCAATGGACAGAAAGAAAGATGCGACAGTAGCTCAGAATGTACGGCTGGGCTCAGTTTTTATCTTGTTCACCATTAACGACCCTTATCCCTTGACAAAAATTAGAGTATGGTTCCGCGGTAAAATTCCCTTGAAAAAAATTCCGCGCTTTGAAGTTGTTTAATCATGATTTCTCTTGGCCACAGGACGAAAAAGGACGGCCGCAGGATCCGATTCCTGTGCAGCAATCAAAATTGCGCGTAAGGGAGACATCGAGTTCCTTCTCTGATCTTTAGCCTTAACCCCCGGATCTCCACTCTGCAAGTTTTCTTCTTCTGCGGTAGGCGGTTTTTGTCTCATCGAACTCCCTGACTTTAGAATGGTCGTAGTCTTAGAGGGAGTGTGGTTTCCATGGTATTTTTGAGATTGCATTGACCCGATACCATGGGCTTCCACTTTATGGTATTGAACGACTGTTGTACCATCAACTTTGACAAGGAAATGAAACCTGTAAATTTGGGCGGCCACACTTGTCCCTTTCACTCCATAGAAAATGCTAACATCCATGGAAATTACCATCTCAAAATGCTACAGATAAAAATGTTGCCGGTCAGCTTTTAAATTTAAGAAGAAGACAAATCACAGATATAATCATCAGCTAGCTCACTCACGACATAAGGGCTTTAATCAATGTGACAGGTTTAAAAATGGAAAAAATTAGTGAATCACATTGATTTGGTAAAACCTTATGTATTTACATTGTCCCTTGGAAGTCAAGAGAAAAAAGACCGATCACAAAGACCAATAGGAAGAGAGTAGAGTAGGAGATCTCATGTATGTCATAGAATGTTATCCGTTGACATGTTCTTCCACTTGATTCTCATTGTACTTGATTGAGTACCACATGATGGTTCATCTCAAGACGGCTCCATTCATCGCAGTCCATATAATGCTTTGCTTTTGGAAAAGTATATTTCCCTTGTTCTGCATTTTTCATGGATATGTGCTAGTCTACTTCATACTTAAGAACAATCGAGTATTGATTTGTAATGATTCACGGCATATTAATCACGACAGAAAAAAAAAAAAACTTGATATAGTTTTGCCAAATCAAGTGAAATACTACCATCTTAGAAATTGATTCCTCTCACCGAACTTGGAAGTGACCTTGGAGAAATGTCTAGGAAGCCCACTCCTGTGAAGTAGGACCACCTGTCGCTCACGGCCATGGGAACTGTCGGCATTGTCCCACTCCAGAGCATATTCCAGAATAGCACCACGCCTAAGCCCATCAATATATGCTCCGGAATCCCCTTCACAATCCGCAGGCTACCGTTAATTTTCTGCCTTTTTCCGGAGACCAGTCCTTGAAAAAAATTCAATTGGTAGTGGGGGGGATATCCCTTTACAAGGAGTTTTCGAAAAGCTTACTCTTTTTAATACCCGGAAGCATTCATCTGACTGCTCACTACAAGCTCTCCCACTTAAGGGAAAGAGGAGAGCCTGTTCTTCGGAGGAAACCCCGCAGAAACGACGGCGTCCGTCATTTGTACCCACTAAGCTCCTGATAGGCCCGGCGTGTTCTGAATTTGACCAAGTCCCGTAGAATCTCCGGTTCAACGCGCATAGCGGAGAAAGAACCTAACAACGTGTTGATCTAGATCTAAAGGCCTCCCTGTCTGTCGCTACGTTGAAGACAACATGAAGAGAGGGTGGCTCTCCTGATCGCCACAATTCCACGCTTAATCGAATCCTAGGGTGCTGTTTGCACTACACAGTAAAAGAGTATAGAAAACACGAGTAGCGGTGGGCTTCTGTCCTTTTGTTCACGTTCACGTGGCCCGATCCCCAAGGCACATCTCATCTTGTTTCTCGGGTTTGCTCCGAGCTTTCATTTTTTATCCGGCGCTCGCCGTCGGTGGTGGTGGTGGCGCCGCCGGCTGAATTCTCAGCCACCGGAACCATCTGCGTCTCTTCACCGTTTGCGGCAGCACCCTCCCGGAACTTGGCGTAGATGTCGCTCTTGTAGAACTCCCTCGTCCTTAAAACCAGCATTAAGGAGACCAGCACGCCGAAGAGAGTCACGGCAGTGACAATGAGGAAGGACAAGCGGAAGCACTTCACGCCGATGCAGGTGAGGTCCTTCCCGCCAGCCTTGGCGGCGACGGCGGTGGCGAGCCCGGCGGCCCTCTGCTTCTCGGCCTCCCGGTCGTAGAGCTGGCCGGCGACCTTGACGTTCAGCAGGTACGATCCCACGGGGCTTGCCACAGCGCCGAAGTTGTAGAGGGTGGAATAGTACTTGAGACCGAACAGCTCGGAGATGATGGCGAAGACGAGCGGCCACTGGGCGCCGAAGCAGAAGCCGATGATGACGGACGCCACGTAGAGCGATCCGGGAAGGCCGAAGGCTATGAGGAGGTGGCCGACGCAGGAGAGGAGGAGGACGAGGGTGAGCACGAGCGTCCGGGGGAATCGGTACCGGGTCAGGAAGATCTCGGAGCAGAACCCGGCGACGACGCGACCAAGATAGTTCCAGATGCTAATCAGGGAGACGAAGGTCCCGATGGTTCGCTGTGGGTACCCCAGCGACTCCCCGATCTGGCCCATGTTGTCGATGGCCGTCAGCGTGCCGCCGATACCGCAGATTGTGGCGATGAAGAGAATCATCATGTCCAGACTCACCAGAGCCTGCAAAATGCTGAAGTCCTCCCCCCTCCCGGGGCCCCGGAAAACCTCCACCACCCTTCCCCATCCCGTTTTCATGATTTTTGTCTCCTCCGATAGGGACACCTTGGGCAGTGGTTGGGGCGCCGCCGGAGTCGATTGTTTTTCGATGGTGAGGCCGTGGAGCTCCTGGTTGCGTAGCCATGACTTGAGCTCCACTCTGAAGACGATTATCAGAGGAAGGAAGAGAATGATGAGGATGACAGCGGCGCTAGCATCATAGGCTTGACGTGGTAAGGTGACGCTATTATGAACGATGATGGCGACCATGAGGTAGCCGGCCAGGACCAGCGATACATAGAGGAAGTAGTAGAAGACCTTCAGCTCGCTTTTGCCGCTTCCAGGGATGGGTTTCATTATGCGGATGGTGGGGATGAAGAGGATGGATATGGCGGCGGGGAGCCAGGCAATAAGGAGGACGAGGGACTTGGAGTCATCCCCGTAAAAGGCGTAGAAGAGCTGGGTGAAGATGGCGCCGCTGAGGCCAACGAAGCCCTTGAGCAACCCCAGGACGACCCCCCTGCTCTCGGGGAAGTTCTTCACGCAGGTGACAAGAGAGCCGGTGTTGGCGAAAGACTGAGAGTCGGCCCCGATGCAGATGTAGAGGCACATCTGCCAGAAGCGGGGCTTTGCCGTCCTTCCGGTGATGGCCAGGTAGATCATAAGATAGCCGAAGAGGTTCATGCCAGCGCCTATAGCGAGGACGACCCACGGCGGCGTGACCTCGGCGATGAGGCCGGAGATAACGCCGATGTTGGCGCCGAGGTCCTTGAAGAACCCGAGGGTGTTCAGGGTCTGCTGATCGTAACCGAGAGAGGATTTTATGTCCTTGGAGTAGATGCCGAAGATATAGGTGGCGCCGGCGGCGGACATGATCAACATGGACGCAAACACCATGAACCATCGTCCACGGACGACGTAGGAGGTGAACCGCAGAGAATCCGCCATCCCGGAGACACCGCCGGTGGCGCCGTCGACCGCCATCTCCCCTCTCCTCCTCTCTTCCTCTTTCTCTTCTCGCTGTTCTGGGTTATTTCTATCTTTGTTGTCTGCCCGACGACTGAATTCTCCAGGTATCACGGGAGCATACTCGATGCAGCGGAAGGGACAGTGAAGCCGGACTTTGAGGAGGAGAATCTCTTCCCAGCTGCGCCTTACAGCCGCTGGAGTGCGGTCCAGGGAGCTTCTACGGTTTTTATAACGTAGATAGAGATAAAAATGTATTAACTATATTTAGGGAGTGGAGGACTTGACTAACTTGGCGAGAGCGACCGGCGGACAGCTAGAGAGAGAGACACACACACACATACACACAGAATTTCAGTGGGGCGGCGCCCCTTGAAAGGTACTTGCGTTGACTTCTTTGACTGAAGACTTCCCGGCGAAATGTGGATTGGGTTGAAGGCATTTATTCCAAAGGGCTGCTCCTTATCAGGAGTACCAGCTTCTGCCTACCATGCAAACTAAGACAAAAGAATGCTTACAAAAATACTAAAAAAGTCCAATAAATCTATATTACTGAGAATATCTCAATATTATTTATTGGGCAATAAATAATATGTTATTTAGCTGAGAGTATTGAGGTTAATGATTTACATACGATTAAATAGCACAACGTTCTGGTCGCCAACTACTTAGTAATGAAAAGAATTATCCAAGAGTACTATCGGATTATTGGTGCCACGGGCCAAGGACCGGTGACGATCTTGTGCATCTCGAATATATTGACTCAGGACAGATTCATGAACACGTTGACTTCTTCTCCTACAACTTTGCTAATACTCGTAACATGAACAAGTCTTGCTGTTACCAATGGCAGAATGCCGAGGAGCGACGTATTCAGCAACATGATCTGCCAATACCAAGCCCATCATTTCCTCAGTATCTCTGAAGAGTTGACTCGGAGAGTTTTTCCTTTTTTTTTCAAACTGCTATATGTTCATTTGATTATGTTGTTACTTTTAGTTCTATCTCACTCCAGAAGGAACTAACACTGATTATTTGAAATTGATTCCGGACCAGTTAATTCAATAACTATAAATAAAGGAGTATGATCTCCTATGAAATACAATAGAGTGGTAGATTCACTCATATATTTAGCCATAAAAAATGGGCTGAACATTGGGCCTAGTAAATTCAATAACTTCTGCTGCTTCATATATCTTCCACATGGGTTGTCATCCTGTGCGCACAGTGGTCCGCACAAAAGGAGTGTCAGGGAAACTGCTGGGTGATCAACTCCGGAAGAGAAGTGTAGGCGAAAGCAAGAAAAAGAGAGGGTTTTATCACGCTTTTTGTCATGGGAATGGTTTCAATCTCAGCGCATAATGGTAGTAGTTTTGATGGAAAATCGATATCAGAATTTCACACAAGAGGAACCAATCTCTGAATTCTTACTAAAAATGTTCAAGATTTCTATTCCCTCAGTAAATGGTCGAATAATTTTAAGATTAAATATCTACAAGATGAATAAATCTGAATCAATCATCAAGGAAGAAATCCCATAAATTAGTGATTGAGAATCAAGGACCACAGAGACAATAAATTCATTAACGTTCAGGAATGCCCTCATTGAATCTTCTTCAGTGAAACTATATACCCAACAGGAGAACATAAGATCTAACCCTTGAGAGGCACATCCTCATCTAACAGATAACTATATAATACAAGCAAATGGTCTGATTATCAAAACTGCCTTACTTTACTGCTTTCAAGGACAACAGATCATTGCAAGGAAGTACAATCACTAGGGTGCAGCAGCATTGCTACCACCAAGGGATGGTGTATCTGCGGACTCCCATGTCGCATTTTTAACATGAGCATAGGTTCTGTGACCCGCCACCTCTTCTAGAGGAACTGCATCCAAAATCTCTTTCAGTTCGTCAGCTGCAAGCTTTACCTTCAGAGAATCAATATTGTCGTCAAGGTTCTTGATCTTTGTAGTCCCTGTAGAGAATGAGAGAAACCCAGTAAGAGACGACGATTTCTGACAGCCCAGTTGACACGGAGCAGGTAGCAAACAGTTCAAACTACCAACCCAAAGTTTACACATGCTGAAAATGAATTATGACAATGAATTGTGGGAGCATTTCAATTCCATTATGGCATGCTTT
Source organism: Spirodela intermedia (assembly GCA_902729315.2). NCBI lineage: Eukaryota > Viridiplantae > Streptophyta > Magnoliopsida > Alismatales > Araceae > Spirodela > Spirodela intermedia. Next base: position 2,267,068 of record LR746264.1, read on the forward strand.
GTCATTAAATAATCATAGAATTTCGATGCCCTGATAGAAGCGCCACACGAGTCAGGAAGGCCTGCTTTTTCGCTGAAAACATTGGCAACAGAAAACACTGTTCTTAAGGCGCTGCCAACAATGGCCGCTTGATTTCGAAAAGACTTGTCAGGAAGTGATGTGTTTCTCTAAAAGAATTTAGGGCAACTATAAAACAGCAATGATACTCAATCTAAGCATATCCATGGCACTGGGCTGATTGGAAAATGCCCCAACGGAGCTCCAGATACCTCTTGCAACAAGGGCAAGTCTCAAGTTGGTTATTACTAATAGTCAACAAAATCTACGAGCAAGTCTGAGGTTGGTTATTACTAATTGTCAACAAAATCTACTCACTCAACTCCATATGACTAGTATCCAATGGATCAAAAATTATACATTTAGCATTAAGCATCTAGAGTCTAGAGCTAAAATTATCCATATCGTACTTGAGCATAATATAAATGCTTCCCACAGTCCAGAATTGACCAAATATAGTATAGGATTCAAGGATTCAACACGACTCGTCCACTGGTTGCCAATATTACATGTCTGATGGTACCGCATGCCAGGGAGAAAACTTGTTCGTTCGTAACACAAGTTCATACAGCATGGGCCAAGCCTCGAAGTTCACCAGAGATGAAAAATGTAGAAGACAAGATGAAGATGGAGAGAGGTAAAATTTGTGTCACAATATATGAATCTTATCCAAGGAAATTTTTCAGAAAAGAATATCCCAAAAAATTCCTTTCTACAGTTTATATATAACGTCTGAGAGGTTTTTGCCATGAGATGATTACATAATACGAAATGAATGTTGAATATGTTGGTAATATAGAACGTACAGTCCACTCACCTTCCTGTAGAAGAAATTCCCCAATCTTTTCAAAGGAAATTTCGTTTTATTCCTACAGACAGGTTACCGCCTAGTTGAGCCATTTACCTTTTTCTTGTTCCGATTAATTACCTACATTAATCGAATTCACATATTATTTTCCACTTTTATCTAGAATCCGGCTGCAAGCAAGAGAAACAACAATAAGAACAATTTCTGTGCCATTGACCTGGGAAAGTGTATGCCATATATTTCCATTCACAGGAGAGGATAGCTGTTCCAGGATTACTTCATTGGCAATCATTCCTACAACAAGAATGTCTACTAACTCTATATAAACCTCATGCATGTGGTCACAGAGAAAAGATGATTAAAACAAAACTTCTCCACAATGTGGGAAACTTTAATAAGAAACTGGTGAATTTAGCATCTTTTACTAATGGCCCAGATCACCAGACCACCTGATCCCAAGATATTCGAATCACCCTGCTGCCACCCTAGGAGTTTCAGATGATGTGTTTCTTTTTCTTTGGCGGATCTGATTCATCATGGCATTGTTTACCTGTTGTGTCCCCTTCCCATTTGGACTAAAACTGCTTTTCGAACTGGTGAGATAAAGATTCAGATAATTCTGCATACTGGTAAGATTCTTAAATCATGAGATATGTGTTTCTTTTTCTTTGGCGGATCTGATTCATCATGGCATTGTTTACCTGTTGTGTCCCCTTCCCATTTGGACTAAAACTGCTTTTCGAACTGGTGAGATAAAGATTCAGATAATTCTGCATACTGGTAAGATTCTTAAATCATGAGATAAGCGCTAGTAAGTAACTAACAGCGTTTTCAGAAGGAAGAAAGAGTGATTTGTGTGAAGAAACAGAGGCAGACACTCACCTGGAATTGGAGCAACATCATCACCCTGATAAAGAATCCAGGCCAAAGCCAATTGGGCAGGGGTGCATTGGTGCTTCGCAGCTAGATCTGTTAAGCGTGCATACAGAACTTTGTTCTTCTCGAAATTTCCTCCAGAGAACCTTGGATGCGTAACCTAAACGAAGTAAATACAATAGATGCATAAGCAAAGGTTCACTACCGCATGAAGCATCTCATACCCATTCTCTTATCACAGAAAAAAAAATAAAAATTCCAACAAATGAGCATGCCAAACAATAGAAAAAATAAAAAAAATATTATGTACCTGTAACCTGATAAAATAACCATTATCTTATGTTATCATATAAGTGTAAGCACCGTAATATAAATTTCAACCATTCTGAAACTTAAGATGCTAGCAATGATTCCCTCTCAATAATACATGTAATTAATAACTGTGCAAAAAATATAACCCACTGGATAAAAAAAAACCAGTTTCCAGGCCAAGATCTTACAAGGGCACTATTCTCTGGTAAACTTTCTACTATAGCCTTTCCAGCAAAAAATCCACGACCAAGGGGGCTGTAAGGAACTATGCCAATCCCAAGTTCCCTGTAAAGCATCATGCACGTAATTTGTAGATGAAAACTATCAAGAAAAATAATAGAAACGAGAAAAAAATTTATCAGCAAGTTTATATGAAAAAATGCACGTCTGCAGTTTCATGGTTATAACATTGAGGGAAACGAAAGACAGTTCTGAGTTCGCTCATTCAAGAATATCTGAGATTTCGAAACTTGCACTTTAAAATATTCTTGACCGAAAAGAGAAAAATTCTCGTTAATCATGAGAAATAAAATATTACTCTCAGATTTCGCTTTCTGACCATTATGAACATCTAGCAACCATAATGAATGAACCTTACTGCCAACCAATGAACTAAAATACAATGGGAAGCAGGTAAATAGAGACACACGTACACGTTCATGAAGAGTGAATAATTAAGTCAAAGCATATATGGCAAACCCCTTATTTCATTCATAAATTCCTGCAGTAGCACTCCCATTCAGATTAGCATCCAATCAACTTCTATTCAGCATTTGACACCAATGCAAATCATATGCCAGTCATTTCAACCCAAAGACTGCTTCAAAACCACTGGCCAACCATATCCCTATGTCTTGTTACCATCTGTGATGGCCAGACCTTTTCCAATCAAAATAAAGAAAGTTGAAATCACCATATAGAAAAAGATCCTGGCAAACTTCCATGTGTTAAAGCTCGAACATAATTTCTTTCTTTCCATCAAACCCATAATCCAGAAAAAAACATCTTACAGGGGAAAGTCACTAAATCACTGGCTGGTTAAGACATCAAGATCTTGAACAGATTGTTCAGGATGATCAGTTATGAAAGAAAGACCGTCCTATTTAGTCAACAGAAATTATTCAATCTTAAAAATAGGCCTTTCATTTGTCATTGTAGAAAAACTTCATTCCAATCAGGGAACTGAATCATTAATTAAAAAAATTCAATATTTATTCATCAGAAGCTATCACTATCAATTGCCAGAGAATCCAATGAGCCGGAAGGGTCATATCAAAAGAATATTTTCTGGGGAAAAGTATTCTCACACTTCAGCTTGTTCATATGTCGGGAAGTCCAGAGAAAATAGATGAAACTGGTTTGACTTTAGAGCTTCAACTATGGCTATAATGATAAATCATCGTGATCCTGTTATGAATCTGACGTTTATATTGGTTTAACAGAATTCAAGGCCGGTCTCTTGAGCATTCTAAGCATGGATAAAATACAGTATCCACATTTATTACAG